>CAWUFW010007716.1:207500-807500 GCA_963921515.1 Calotriton arnoldi
TTTCATACGCCGATGAGACAGATTGTCGCGTCTCTGACAGCCCAGGAAAATGCGGGTGTCCTAAATACCTGCCTGTCTGAAGAGCTGGTCTGGATAAACACCAAACACCTCAAATTGAACGGTGACTAGACCGAAATGTTGGTGGTAGGCAACCAACCCCAGTTATGGGGCCCTCACGTATGGCTCGCGGGCCTTGCCCCACCCCAGTACCTGCTGTTAGGAACTTGGGCTTCTGGCTAGGTAGCAAGCTCTCAATGAACACCCAGACCACCAAGGTAGCGGCTTCCTGCTTTGGAATACTTGGATGGCTGAGAGAGATTCCTGGCTGCCTACCCTTCCCAGCCCAAAGAACAGTGACACAAGCATCGATTCTTTCCTGACTGGATCATTTGAACTTTTTGTATCTGCGTTTTACTAAGGGTCCACTTAGACGACTGCAGCTATTCCAAAATGCAGCCGCAAGGATGCTTCTAAAGCCACCAAAATTCACCTCCACAGTTAAGCTTTTGCATAAGCTCCACTGACTGCCGGTAGGAAAAAGGATTCATTTCAAAACAGTATGCTACACACACAAAATAAAAGCAAATAAAGGCCCTGAATATCTCAGGTACTTGGTGTCTCCCTACATTCCACATCGCTCCCATCGATCCAGCAACGCCAATCTTTTCTCGGTTCCGAGAGTAAAAAAGAACACGCCAAGGAGATCGGCCATTCTCCTACCTAGGGCCCAAACTATGGCACACCATGCCACAGTCACTGAGATCCTGTCAGTCTCTTGCCATATTTTGAAAACGATTAAAAACCTGGCTGTTCCAATAAATTATTCCATCACTTCTGATAACGTACCATGTGAAGGCACAGTGCCGGGAAACCCATTGCGATAGCTGCGTGCTCTACTAAACTGTAATAATAATAATAATATTCAGTTGTGTGTGAATAAAGTACTTTTTATTTTTAAAGTGTACATTAATTTATTATGTTTTATTTTCTCCTTTGCCATTTGAAAGAGTGCCTCTTTTGACATGGTTAGCTCCCACTTTTTGCCTGGTTTTGATGTGCTTTCAATTGCAGTGGACAGGGACCCTGCCAACCAGGTGCCCTGTGCCAGTGCTTCTTCCCTAAAAACAAATACCAAATTGGTACTTCTACCCCCTGTAAGTTCCTATTAAATGGTACCTAGGGCCTGGGAGCTGAAGGGGGGCCCCTCTGACCCCCCCCCCCTAGGACCATGTCACTGCCCTTGCAGCTTGCATGCCCCGTGAGGGAGAAAACGACAAAGTCGACATGACACCCTGCCTGGGTGCCATGCCAGCTAACACTGCCTGACAGCATAGAAAAGTCACCCCTAAGGCAGGGTGCCCTATACCACAGGTAAGGGCATTTCTGCATGAGCAGATATGCCCCTACAATATTGGGGTCCATTCCTTAATATTGTAAGTGCCAGGGAAGCCATAGAGAGTACATAAGCTGGAAACTCGACAACTCGAGTTCCACAGCACCATGATGGCTTCACTGAACACAGGCGGGTTTGGTACCAAACTACTCCTTGCATTAAATCCACACTGATCCCAGTGTGGGATTTATTGTATCATGTACTCAGAGGGCACCTGAGGGGTGCCCCCTGAAAACCTACCAACTCTGGGGTGGTCTCTGACCTGCTGCAGGCAGCCAGCCACCACCAAACATGTTTCTGGACTCCTGGGTAGAGAGCCCTTGCTCTCTGGGACCAGAAACAATGCACATCCTGGGCAGAGGTGTCACACCTCCACCCCCAGGATGGGACAGTGCTCGAAAGAGGAAGCTTCAAAGGCCTTCCGCCTTTGTAATGCGACCCCCAGCCTCAACTGCTAGCAGCATATGGCAGCCCCTGGTTTACACCCCCACTTTGAGCGGTAGAACTCAGGAGAATAGGAGGTGTGCCCACCTCTGCCAACTCCACCCCTAAGGTGGGGGAGGCGAGGTGAAGCATGTCTTTCAGTCTTCGCCATCTTGAAGATGGGGAGACCCCTCCAATCAGGGCTATGTCTATGCCCCCTCCCACAGAAGGGTGGCATAATAGAGGGTGTAGTCACCCTAAGTAAGGTGCCCATTGGCCCTACTTGCTACTTCCCTAAAACATCCCTAAATTGAGTATTTAGGTGGCTCCCCTGGGCTAGAAACTAGATCTGTGACAACCTAAGAAAGAAGACACCCCTGCAGAAGAAGCCTGAAGATGACTGCCTTGGCCCCAGCCCTACCGGCCTGTCTCCAGCTTTGATGAACCTGCACCCTGTCTTGCAGCCAGCGACCTCTGAAACCCTTGAGAGGACTGCTGCCTTCAACAAAGACTCCAAATCTCCTGTGGACAGTGGACCTGTCCAGAAAAAACAAACATCAAAGACTTCGGATCCAGGCGGATCCGTGTCTCGTTCCCACTCTGCACCCAACACCCGCAGCCCGAGTCTGAGTGACCCAACTGCCCAGTGACGTCTCCCCAGCGACCATGACTCAGAGTCCAGTGTTGGCCGACCTCTCTTGAACCCCACAATGGCACCTGCAAAGTGAATCTGAAGGGCCCCACCGCAACCGGACCGGTAAGAAGATTTTTTATGTTTAAATGCACCCCTGCACCTGCAGCCCCTGGGCCTTGGTGAGCTTGACCAATGGTGCCCCTGTGACCCCCAACACCTCAACTTACCTGTGCTGTAGCTGGTGTTCTGCCTGACTGGACCCTCCGGTACGACTCTTGCAGCCTGTCTCCAAAAAGAAGAAACTCAATTGGATCGCAATGGGCGCCGCGCTGTGTTTGCACTCTGCGCCCGGCCACCCCTGTGTCGCTGGTGGTGTATGCTTGGTGCTGCTTTGTGTCACCCCTGTGCTGGTCCTAGCACCCAAAGCTTGGCCCCTGCAACCGTTCCACTTACCTGCAAGCATAGGGGCTCCAAGGACCCCCCAGCCTCCATTGAAATGCATTGGGCCAAACTCTGATTTTGACCTATGCACCCGGCTGCCCCAGTGCTGGTGGTGGTGCAGTGTTACTACTTTCCTGACCCTTTCCCACTGCTGACCTTTGGTCCCGAAGACTGGAACTGTAAGTTGCGTACTTAACTGATTAACCGCAAAACTGTTTTCCCCATAGGATAACATTGAACAGTGCTGAAAATATTCTGAGTGTAGATTTTTCAATGTGAAAAGCATTACCATACCTTGTTGGCTAGACCTTCGTCTTAAAATAAAGGACAAACAAAGTATCTTTTTATAAAATTGGTCTGGATCTCCTTCTTGAGTCGTGTGTCCATTATTGATCATGTGTGTGCAATAAATGTCTTACACTCCTTTGTTAGGCCTCAGGCTGCTCGCCCATGCTACCACTAATAGAGCACTTTGACTTTACATTGAGCCCTGTACACTTTTGGGGAACCCCTGGACTCTGTTCATAGTATAACCACCTAGAGGTGATACCATATACAGAGCCAGCTTCCTTCAGCCACGTTCTGAGCTTTTAACACATTCCACTTCTCTGAGTGGGCCTTGGACTCCGGCCTGGACTGACCGTACCGGGCACCAGGCGTTTTCCCAGTGGGCTTGCAGGGCTGGTTTTGTTGCTGGGGACCAGTCAGATCGTGTTTCCTGCATGATGCTCTTCATCACTTTACAAACAATGCAAAACAAATGGTTTGGTCTGACCATGCTCTCCTCAAAACCAATTTATTTTTGCATTTGGTTGGTTCCTTTTCCTGCAGAGTCGCTACAAGCAGCAGTGCTGAAATTGATAATTAAGATACTTCAAAATTCAAAGCAGCGCATTTCTTTATAATGTAGCCGTTGCAACCCATTTCAGTGTAGTATATTAAATTATACATGATGCTATCAAAGTTCATGTTGAACGTGATTTATTTTCTCTTAAATCCTTGTCCACTTCTGTTGACCAGGTATCTTGATAGCCAGAAGAAATGTTATCACTGAGTTTAATTTTGTCTGTCTGTGTTTCTTTATTGCAAACACCTAAGATACTTCTAAGAACCAAAAAAGTGTGGGTATATTCGACAAATTGGTTATCGGCCAATTATGAATAGATGTTAAGATGAAATTTTACATCTCTTCTTTTCATATACTTTAACTTTTTATACATAAACTTAAGATAATCAGAGTCCATCCACTTTGACTAATAGTTACTCTTTTCCTTGTATCCAGGAAGAGCAGACATTTTGTTTCTTTGTACTTGAGATTATTAATATTCTATCTGCCCTCTCTCCCTCTTGCCTACAGGGTCTTCCTTCTCCAGCCGGATCGAGCACTCCTGGGACTTTGAACAGCCTGAAAACTCCTCCTGTGAGCCCTGCTGGAGAGCCGAGAGATGGAGGATAAGGTATTCCTGGTATTTCTACCAGTGGGATAGAGGGGTGGAGGGAAGAACGCATGCTGGTAGAAAGGAGGAGAGACAAAGTGAGAGGAGGCCAATCCAACAGGTTACTGCTTAGCTGCAGCTCTTAACCATACTGATTGGACACTTGCTCCCTGTGAGGCCATACTGCTCTGCCGCCAGCACCATGCGCGTCCACACAATGCAGGGTCCAGGATCCTCTGCAGCCATGTGCGTCTACGCAACGCAGGGTCCAGGATTTTGTGCAAAGCAAACACAAGGAGATGATGGACGGAGTGCTGAAACTTTTCAGACACTCACCCCAGTCACAGATCTGGGTTGAATCCATCATCGTTCTTTAGATGAAATGAAATGAAAAGGAGACTTATAGAGCGCAAAACATTCACCAAAAGGTATCAAGGCGCTAGCTCAGTACAAAACAGATAAGACCAGTAGAGACAGCCTCAAAGATTAAAAAACCACGTCTTTAATGCCTTCCTAAATGGCAACAAGTGAGTTTCTTCCTTAAGCCGCACCGGAAGAGTGTTCCAAAGTCTGGTCGTACTGACCAGAAAACTCCAAGGATCTAATTATCCTAGCCAGTGGGGCAACATAGATATTAAAAAGGGTAGGACTCAATGATGAGCCCTGTGGTACCCCACATGGCAGTGTGAAATTCAACGACTTGTACTCCGCACGAGCCACAAACTGTTCCCGACCTGACAAATGATTTTAGTAGAGCAAGCGCTTTTCCTTTAATACCAATCCCCTCCAGGACTTGCAGTAGTTTCTGGTGATTAACCGTATCAAATGCCGCAGAGAGGTCAAGCTGCACAAGTGCTGCATTGCCTCCTGCATCAACGGTCTGCCTAATCATTTCAGAAGCTGAGATCAACGCCAGTTCAGTACTGTGTTGCTTTCTAAAACCAAACTGGGAAGTGTCTAGACAGGCATGCTTTTCCATATGATCCGAGATGACAGTGTTCATGGCTTTCTCCACCATCTTTGCGGGCAAGGGGAGTCTGGAAACTGGTCGATAATTAATTATTAGGGTCTGTTCCATCCAGATTGGCTTTCTTTAAAAGGGGGAGAATGCCACCACAGTTCAGACCCAGCCATATGCAAATCAGTCTTGACCCTGTTCCTTATGGGACCAGTCCAGCCCGAACTGCCAGGCCAGGTCTTCCCTGGACCGGAAACAAGCTTCCTGGGACTTGTTTCAGGGTAACAGCCACAGCTGTCAGCACCATGCGCGTCTAAGCAATGTCCAGGATCCTGGGCAGCCATACTGCTAAGCCTCCAGCGCTGTCGTGTAGTTCATACAAATCTATATAGGATGTGCGCATTTAGACAACATAAACTAAGGGATTGGTGTCCAGACTGATTCCAGACACCCCCAAAGGATATGTTAGTCTGTTAGTCCTGCTTGCTCACAGTGCCACTATGAACCCCTCTTACCAAGGAGCGAATAGTTTCTGGCAACTATCGAACATGACAACCTTGACCCCGCAGGGATCGTGAAAACAGTACAGTACTTTTCGCTCAGTCACTCTTGCTCACTTTGTCTCAGAGAGATACACAGAATAAACGATGGGGATGTTTTCAATTAGGATTTATTGAACCAGTGTCATTCTAGTATAAAATACGTGTGCTGCAAAAACCATGAGACAGAAACGGATATATACGGTTATAAGCACCAGCAGAGTAAAGAAAAGGTAGAATTCTACCATAGTGCTAAAAAAATGAATATATGCAGGCATATGGATACATGACAGTAAAAATGCGTACTCCTACGATGCGAACCCTAACTAGATGTACCTAAGTGTACCTAGCATGTATGTGGGTGTAAAGCCAAGAATCCCCTTAGGATTAAGCCAACCCCATTACCTGATATGGGAGATCACAGGACCCCGTCTTGGTCTCAAGAAGGACACCCCATGAGGGATGTCAGACCACTGCGTGCTGGAGTGTCTGCGTGCAGGAACCTCAGCGTCTCGCATCCGCGCGTCACCATGGAAGTCTTTTTCTCCTCTGGTTTGCCCAGCGAAGATGTAATGCTTATATACCTGAAAGGTACCCTCCGGGATTCTACCTAGACATGTACTATGGGCATGTCGGGCAAAGATGATGATAGAGGTGACCCTTATACAGAGTTATTATGCAGAAGATGGTAATCCTGCTGTGATACCGAGAATCCTCATGCATAATACATGGGGCTAGTTTTCAGAGAAAACCACCACGACAGTCATTTAGCACCTAACTAGGTAAAAGGTCAGGGCCAGACCCGTTATGTAGAACAATGGTTGGACAGATGTAGGTAAAAGGTCGTGTAACTACCTAGGCCTATATTAGGGTACATAACAGCGCCCTATGTATCTATGCAACGCAAGGTACTGTGCAGCCATACTGATCTGCCGTCAGCACCATGCACGTCTACGCAACGCAGGGCCCAGGATTCTCTGCAGCCATAGTTGACAGCACCATGCGTGTCTAAGCAATGTCAAGGATCCTTGGCAGCCATACTGCTCAGCCTCCAGCGCCCTGTGCATCTGTGCAACGCAGGGTCCTTTGCAGCCATACTGCTCAGTCGACAACGCCCTTCGCATCTATGCAATGCAGGGTCCAGGATCCTGTGCAGCCATTCTGCTAAGCTGCCAGCACCCAGTGCGTCTATGCAACATAGGGTCTAGGATCCAGTACAGCAATAATGCTCAGCCGCCAGAACCAAGTGCATCTACCCAACACAGGGTCCAGGATCTTCTGCCACCACACTGCTCAGCCACCAGCACCCTGTGAGTCTACATGCTTAGCCACCAGCACCCCGTGCGTCTACGCAACGCAAGGTGATGGATCCTGTGCAACCATACTGCTCAGCCAGCAGCATCATGTGAATCTAGGTAACTCATGGTCCAAGATCTTGTGTACAGCTGTCCTCTGTACCAGATTTCTGTGCATCCACACTGCTGAGCCACCAACTTCATATTTACCTGTCTCCCAATGCATAGGCATTGCTCAGCCACCGGATGCCACGTGCATCTGCATAGCTCAGCCAGTGGCTTCCCGATTCATCAGTGGGACTCGTCACGCAGCAGAAGAGCCCAATCACCAGCTTCCGTGCGCAGAAGCATTGCTCAACCACCAGCTTGCCTGTGCAACCCCTTGGTGCAGTGGTGCTAGGCCTCCAGCTCCCTATGCAGGGCTGTGCTCGGCAACCTACTCTCCCTAGTGCGGCAGCAGTATTGAGCCACAAACTATGGAAGCCTAAATCTCTCCAATTGCAGTGGCAGTGCTAAGCCACTAGCTCTGATGCTTCAATAGTGCAATGCCAGTTGGACCATTAGCGGGGATGCACTGTTCACTGAAGTGGGCCATATTGGATTACGTATAAATAAATGTCGTATTGTGTGAATTAAGAAATTCAAAGGGTATTAGGTCCTGAAGAAGGTGCTCCAAAGTATCAGCGTTCCACTGAAACGTGCATGTTCGAGGCATATGAGCTGTGCACTTTGTTTTTCTTTGAAGAAGTCTTTTCCAGTCACGAGGTAGGTGACTCCTCCTTTCGGTGATAGTGCGCATGGGCATCGACTCCATTGTTGGATTGTTTTTTTCCGCCATCGGATTCGGATGTAAATTGTTGCGCTCCGGTTCGGCACCGTTCTTCGGGCCCCCTTCGACGCGCAATTCACTACCCTCGACGGTATTGTTTATCGATCACGTTTCCCACTCTCCTCGTATCATTTACACTCAAACCTTCGATCAGAAGATTCGTGGAAGGCCGCTGGGCCTACCCGCGCCGGGGTCGGTAGCAGGCGATGGAACGGACTCCATTCAAGTTCTGTCCAGGGTGTCGCGCTAAGTTTCCGCGCACCGACTTGCACGAAGTGTGCAACCTGTGCCTATCCCCGGAACACGACGAGAAGGACTGTGACACATGTCGGTCGTTTAGATCGAAGAAGACGCTCCGTGACCCTCCGGCTCGACGTCACGAAATGTACCAGCAAAGTGGCTCTGTGCCGGATCTCCTCGGAGACGAGTTCGAACGAGAAGAATCACAAGCGCAGGAAGCCGAAATGGAGGAGCAACACATCTCCGTGTCTTAAGCCGACTCCGAGGCCGAAGACCATTGTCCCGGGACAATGGATCGTGAGTAAAGAGACTTTCGTCCCCTACCATCTTCCTCATAAAAATGCTCTGTTCCCTCCTCTGCCTTCGGGCCAAGGTCGGCACCGAGAAAAGGTTTAGAGCGCCCCACCTTCGAGTTCGGCGCCGAAACATAAACAACAGCCTTCCGGCTCGGGCTCTACTCGTCCCCACGCCGGTGTCGACCCGAAACCTTCCGCGTCGAAACCCAAACACCTTCTGGTTTCCGTGCCACCGGTGTATAAGGCTAAATCTTCGGAGCCGAAAACTTCGGAGCCGAAACGTTCGACACCAAAACCGGCGTCTAAAGAAAGTACTTCAACTAAAGACCCTCGAACCGATATTCAAGCTTCGGATCTGAAACAGGAGATTGTGATTCATCCAGAAACTGGACATATTCATGCCAAACTTCCTGAGAAGAGGAAAATGGGCTTACAAGAAGACTACCACATTCCTCTAAAAAGGAAAAATGTGGGTACTAACCCTTCTCCACCATACATTCCACCTTCTTCACCCATTGATCCAAATTTACTCATTACACCTACACATTCTCCTCCACCACCATCACCTGACCCACAGGATACAGGGGATGGGGATATAGATGACTACACACCACAGGATACTGACCCATGGGATAATTATAATGCTGACCCTCAACCACATAATGACCCCGACCTATATCCATCCAGACCTTCTCCTCCAGATGATAACATTGGATATATTGAGCTCGTTAACAGAGCTGCACAATATCATGGAGTAGAGCTTCATAAAGAGACTTTAGAAGAGGATTTTCTGTTTGACACACTAAGTTCATCTCAAAGGGCTACACAAACATTACTAATGTTAAAGGGTATGCTTAAACATACTGATGACACCTTTAAAGACCCTGTAAGAGCTAGAATCATCACTCCCAGAGTAGAGAAAAAATATAAATCTGCACCTAATGACCATGTATATATCAAAGGCCAGTTACCCTTGGACTCTCTCGTAGTTTCCAACGCTCGTAAAAGAGCAAATTTGCAAACAGGGGAAGCCCCTCCTCCTGATAAAGAGTCCACACTAATTGACGCTTTGGGCAAAAGGGTAGCGTCACAAGCAGCTAATCATTGGTGCATTGCCAATGCTCAAGCACTATTGGCAAGGTATGATAGAGCTCATTATGATGAGCTCGAAAAGCTCATTGAATTTCTTCCTGATGAGCATAAGTCTAGAGCTAGTGCCCTTATTCAAGAGGGTAAATTAATAACTAATACCTCTTGCAGGTGTGCTCTAGATCAGGCAGACACAGCAGCTCTGGCAGTAAACACTAGTATACTGCTCCGTAGACATGCTTGGTTAAGAATTTCAGGATTCAAGCCTGAGGTACAAGCCTCTATTCTTAATCAACCCTTTGACAAAGAACACCTCTTTGGCCCAGCTGTCGATACATCACTAGAAAAGATGAAAAAGGATACTGAAGTTGCTAAGTCCATGGGGGCCTTACAATCACCTTCCAACAGAGGATCCTTTCATCCCTCATTTTACAGGGGCGGCTCCAAAAATGTGTCTACAGAGAATCCCTCCTCCTCTTACAAGGGCAACAATCAGTCGCCCTCTTCAAGAGGTTATTTTAGAGGCGGATATAGAGGAAACAACAGCAAGGGAAGAGGCAGAGGTAACTCAACACACACTTCCCCTGCAAACACCAAACCGTGACTTCCTTTCCATACCCCCGACCATTCCACTCCTGTCTGGGGACGTCTTTCCCAATTTCTACCCATTTGGAATAAGATTACATCAGACAAATGGGTTCTACAAATTATCCAATCTGTTTATTGCCTGAAGCTTACAAGCACTCCACCGAACATTCCTCCAAGGTCACACCTCATGTCACAAGAACATCTCACCCTTCTAGAAAAAGAAGTTCTCTCTTTGTGGCAGAAAGGTGCAATAGAACCAGTCCCTTTACCATACCGGGGAGCAGGGGTGTACTCCCTCTACTTTCTAATTCCCAAAAAGGACGGCTCTCTCAGGCCTATATTAGACCTCAGAGAACTAAATATATACATTCAGGCGGATCATTTTCATATGCTAACACTCCAACAAGTGCTTCCCCTTCTTCAGCAAGGCGACTTTCTCTCCACTCTGGATTTAAAGGACACTTACTTGCATATTCCAATACACCCTGCGCACCGCAAATACCTCAGGTTTGTGTTAGCAGGTCAGCACTATCAATTCAAGGCGCTCCCATTCGGAGTAACAACCGCACCCAGGGTTTTCACAAAATGCTTAGCAGTGGTCGCAGCCCATCTATGAAGACAACATGTTCACGTCTTCCCATACTTAGACGACTAACTCATAAAGGCCAGCTCGCACGACATCTGTCTACACCACACACAAAAAACTGTGCAATTGCTCCACGAGCTAGGATTCACAGTAAATCTAGCCAAATCACATCTCCAACCATCCACGTCTCAAGCATATCTAGGAGCTACTATAGACACACAAAAAGCTCTAGCACACCCGACTCCAGCCACAGTCTGGAATATACAAACCCTGATGTCGCAGTTTCAGCCTCAACACTCCTTACCAGCTCGAGTGTTCATGCAGTTACTGGGAATGATGGTGTCTTGCATTTTTATAGTCCCATACGCAAGACTTCAAATGCGTCCCCTACAGGAATGCTTAGCACGTCAGTGGAACCAAGCTCACGGTCAGTTATCAGATCTAGTGTTGGTAGACGGCCGCACCCATCGCTCTCTGCAGTGGTGGAACACACAAAACCTTTTAAAAGGGCGGCCCTTCAGCGACCCGGTTCCACAGATAGTACTGACAGCAGACGCATCACTGACAGGTTGGGGAGCGCATCTCCAAACCCACACAATTCAGGGCATTTGGAGCTTGCAGCAGAAACAGCTTCATATAAATCATCTAGAGCTGCTAGCAATTTTTCTGGCGCTGAAAGCATTTCAAGTTCAGCTAGTACACAAGACTGTCCCAATTCATACAGACAACATGACAGCTATGTACTACATACAAAAACAGGGAGGGACACACTCTCTCCAGCTGTCACAGCTAGCACAGACCATCTGGAAGTGGGACATACATCACAAAATATATCTCCTAGCAGAACACCTTCCAGGAGTAGACAATCAGATGGCAGATTCGCTCAGTCGTCAGACACAGCAAATCCACGAATGGGAAATACACCCTCAAGTTCTCCTCCCATTCTTCCAAATGTGGGGATTCCCACACATAGACCTGTTCGCCACACATCTAAAAGCAAAATGCCCAAACTTCGCGTCCAGGTATCCACACCCATTGTCCAAAGGAAATGCACTATGGATGAATTGGTCAGGGATATTTGCTTATGCTTTTCCGCCTCTCCCACTCATTCCATTAGTGGTTCGGAAGCTCAGACAGCAGTCCCTGACACTAATCCTAGTTGCTCCCACATGGGCACGTCAACCTTGGGTCACAACCCTATTGGAACTCTCAGTAGTTCCTCACCAAAAACTACGTCTTACACCCAGTCTCCTCACACACAACCATGACATAAGACATCCAGACCCCAGTCAACTCAATCTGGCTCCTGAAATCATAGAGTTTGGCTATCTTAATCTACCGCCAGACTGCATGAATATTATCAAAGAGGCTAGGCGTCCTACCACAAGAGCCTGCTATGCAGAAAAGTGGAAGCGGTTTGTGATATACTGTAATAACCACATCAACCCGCTTGATGCTTCTATACAAAACATTGTTATTTGTTACATCTACAATGTTCCAATTTAGCGTACACGTCCATACGCTTACATCTGGCTGCAATAGCTGCATACCTCCAGAATAGACAACATCGATCTCTTTTTAGAGTGCCTGTTATCAAAGCCTTTATGGAGGGACTCAAAAGAGTCATTCCCCCGAGACGTCCACCTGCTCCAGTGTGGAATCTCAACATTGTTCTCACCAGTCTAATGGGTCCACCCTTTGAGCCATTGCACAAATGTGAACTGCAATTTCTCACATGGAAAGTTGCTTTCCTCGTTGCTATCGCATCACTCAGAAGAGTGGGTGAGTTTCAGGCATTAACTATAGAAGAACCCTTTTTACAAAAACACCTTCTGACTAATCCTAAATTCCTTCCTAAAGTCATTTCTGCTTTTCATATCAATCAGTCTGTTGAGTTGCTGTGTTCTTCCCTCAACCAGATTCAGTGGCAGAACGTGCCCTACACACATTAGATGTGAAGAGAGCATTGCTTTATTACATAGAAAGGACAAAACCTTTCCGTAACACAAATCAACTATTTGTCGCTTTTGCTCCACCACACAAGAGCAATCCCATATCAAAATCGGGTATTGCAAGGTGGATAGTCAAGTGCATTCAAATATGCTATGCAAAAGCAAAACTAACGTTAACAGTTCCCCCTAGAGCGCACTCTACACGCAAACTGGGGGCTTCTATGGCATTCTTAGGAAATATACCCATAGATGATCTATGCAAAGCTGCAACATGGTCTACACCTCACACATTTACAAAACACTATTGTGTAGATGTGTTAGCAAGACAACAAGCTAGAGTGGGCCAGGCAGTTTTACGTGCACTATTTCAGACCACTGCAACAGATACAGGTTAGCCACTGCTTTGGGAGATAACTGCTATGTAGTCTATGCACAGCATATGATCTACGGCTCATATGCCTCGAACGGAAAATGCTACTTACCCAGTATGCATCTGTTCTTGGCATATAGAGCTTTAGAGTCATATGCACCCACCTGCCTCCCCGGGTACCTATACCTGTTGCAGTAACATCTAACTTAGATACATGCATTCATGGACATCTCCTTTTACTACTCTTACTAACTCCATTATCGCCCTGTGACGGGAAAACAATCTAACAATGGAGTCGATGCCCATGCGCACTATCACCGAAAGGAGGAGTCACCTACCTCGTGACTGGAAAAGACTTCTTCGAAGAAAAACAAAGTGCAAACATCCGGGGCCCAACACTAGATGGCGATCTATGCACAGCATGTGACTCTACAGCTCTATATGCCAAGAACAGATGCATACTGGGTAAGTAGCATTTTCCTTATCATTTTTCCAAACAAACCCACTTCATGATGCATCAATGGAAGGCTAAAGAAGAACAGTCTCCTTTTTTGTTTGTTAAAGATTTTTGTTCTGGAAAAGTGTGTATATAGAGTACATGGGAGTGGTGTATGAGTGAGAGATAATGATTGGTGAGTGGAATGATCTAATAATTTGTTTTTACTGTATTGTCGTGGCTTTGTATTTATTTTAGTATCGTCTGTGGATCTATGTATGAGTTTTAAGCATTCTATTTATGAGAAAGTTTATGTAAAAATGAATTAGAAACCATTGTCAAACAGTAAATTGTGCAAAATGAAAAAAATGTAGGCGAATTCCTTTGGGGTCTCTCCACATGCGATTAAGTCCATTGATGAATTCAGATTAGTTAAGCAGGAAATGTTATAATTTAAGGTTCAGAAAATGGGAAAAACAACAACAATCAATAATATATCCGGGGTTGAGATCCAGCTCTCCATGCTGCAGCGGCTGTGCTCAGCCTCCAGCTGTCCATGCTGCAGCGGCAGTGCTCGGCCTCCAGCTGTCCATGCTGCAGCGGCAGTGCTCGGCCTCCAGCTGTCCATGCTGCAGCAGCAGTGCTCGGCCTCAGCTGTCCATGCTGCTGTGGCTGTGCTCAGTCTCCTGCTGTCCATGCTGCAGCCGCTGTGCTCGGCCTCCTGCTGTCCATGCTGCTGCAGCTGTGCTCGGCCTCCAGCTGCCCATGCTGCAGCAGCTGTGCTCGGCCTCCAGCTGCCCATGCTGCAGCAGCTGTGCTCGGCCTCCAGCTGCCCATGCTGCAGCGGCTGTGCTCTGCCACCAGCTCTCCATGCTGCACCAGCTGTGCTTTCCCACCAACTGTCCAAACTGCAACAGCCTTGCTCTGCCTCTAGCTGTCCATGCAGCAGCGGCTGTGCTCTCCCACCAGATGCCCTTGCTGCAGCGGCTGTGCTCTCCCACCAGTTGCCCTTGCTGTAGTGGCTGTGCTCTGCCACCAGCTCTCCATGCAGCAGCGGCTGTGCTCTCCCACCAGATGCCCTTGCTGCAGCGGCTGTGCTCTCCCACCAGTTGCCCTTGCTGTAGTGGCTGTGCTCTGCCACCAGCTCTCCATGTTGCAGCGGCTGTGCTCTGCCACCAGCTCTCCATGTGGCAGCGGCTGTGTTCTGCCACCAGCTCCATGTTGCAGCGGCTGTGCTCTGCCACCAGTTCTCCATGCTGCAGCGGCTGTGCTCTGCCACCAGTTCTCCATGCTGCAGCGGCTGTGCTCTGCACCAGTTCTCCATGCTGCAGCGGCTGTGCTCTGCCACCAGCTCTCCATGCTGCAGCGGCTGTGCTCTGCCACCAGCTCTCCATGCTGCAGCGGCTGTGCTCTGCCACCAGCTCTCCATGCTGCAGCTGCTGTGCTCAGCCTCCAGCTCTCTGTGCTGCAGCGGCTGTGCTCTACCAGTAGCTCTCCATGTTGCAGCGGCTGTGCTCTGCCACCAGCTCTCCATGCTGCAGCGACACTGCATCCACCAGCTCTTGTGCTGCTTTTGCAGTGTTATGCCTTCAGCTTTCCTACTCCAGCTCTTTGCACAGCAGCAGTGCTCAGCCACTTGTTATCCATGCTGCAACATCAGTGCTAAACCCCAAACAGTGCATGGTGTAGCAATTCCAGGTCTTGCCTCCCAGTGCAACAGCAGTGCTCATTCACCACCTGTCCATGCTACAGTATGAGTGCTCCACCGCTAGCAGCGCATGCTGCAGCTGTATGCAGCAGTAGTGCTCGACCCCTATTTGTCCATGCTGCAGCAGCAGTTCTCACTCGCCATCCTGCAGCAGCAGCATCACCAGCAGTGCATGGTGCATCAGTGCTCAGCCGACCACCAGCTCCTTGTGCAGCAGCAGTGCTCAGCCACCAGCTCCTTGTGCAGCAGCAGTGCTCAGCCACCAGCTCCTTGTGCAGCAGCAGTGCTCAGCCACCAGCTCCTTGTGCAGCAGCAGTGCTCAGCCACCAGCTCCTTGTGCAGCAGCAGTGCTCAGCCACCAGCTCCTTGTGCAGCAGCAGTGCTCCGCCACCAGCTTCTTGTGCAAAGGCAACAGTGCTCAGCCACCACCAGCTCTGTGCAGCAGCAGTGCTCAGCCACCAGCTCTTTGTGCAGCAACAACAGTGCTCAGCCACGAGCTCCTTGTGCAGCAGCAGTGCTCAGCCACGAGCTCCTTGTGCAGCAGCAGTGCTCAGCCACGAGCTCCTTGTGCAGCAGCAGTGCTCAGCCACGAGCTCCTTGTGCAGCAGCAGTGCTCAGCCACCAGCTCCTTGTGCAGCAGCAGTGCTCAGCCACCAGCTCCTTGTGCAGCAGCAGTGCTCAGCCACCAGCTCCTTGTGCAGCAGCAGTGCTCAGCCACCAGCTCCTTGTGCAGCAGCAGTGCTCAGCCACCAGCTCCTTGTGCAGCAGCAGTGCTCAGCCACCAGCTCCTTGTGCAGCTGCAGTGCTCAGCCACCAGCTCTGTGTGCAGCAGCAGTGCTCAGCCACCAGCTCTTTGTGCAGCAGCAGTGCTCAGCCACCAGCTCTTTGTGCAGAAGCAGTGCTCAGCCACCAGCTCTTTGTGCAGAAGCAGTGCTCAGCCACCAGCTCTTTGTGCAGAAGCAGTGCTCAGCCACCAGCTCTTTGTGCAGAAGCAGTGCTCAGCCACCAGCTCTCCATGCTGCAGCGGCTGTGCTCTGCCACCAGCTCTCTGTGCTGCAGCGGCTGTGCCCTACCAGTAGCTCTCCATGCTGCAGCGGTTGTGCTCTGCCACCAGCTCTCCATGCTGCAGCGACACTGCATCCACCAGTTCTCGTGCTGCTTTTGCAGTGTTATACCTTCAGCTTTCCTACTCCAGCTCTTTGCACAGCAGCAGTGCTCAGCCACTTGTTATCCATGCTGCAACATCAGTGCTAAACCCCGAACAGTGCATGGTGTAGCAATTCCAGGTCTTGCCTCCCAGTGCAACAGCAGTGCTCATTCACCACCTGTCCATGCTACAGTATGAGTGCTCCACCGCTAGCAGCGCATGCTGCAGCTGTATGCAGCAGTAGTGCTCGACCCCTATTTGTCCATGCTGCAGCAGCAGTTCTCACTCGCCATCCTGCAGCAGCAGCATCACCAGCAGTGCATGGTGCATCAGTGCTCAGCCGAACACCAGCTCCTTGTGCAGCAGCAGTGCTCAGCCGAACACCAGCTCCTTGTGCAGCAGCAGTGCTCAGCCACCAGCTCCTTGTGCAGCAGCAGTGCTCAGCCACCAGCTCCTTGTGCAGCAGCAGTGCTCAGCCACCAGCTCCTTGTGCAGCAGCAGTGCTCAGCCACCAGCTCCTTGTGCAGCAGCAGTGCTCAGCCACCAGCTCCTTGTGCAGCAGCAGTGCTCAGCCACCAGCTCCTTGTGCAGCAGCAGTGCTCAGCCACCAGCTCCTTGTGCAGCAGCAGTGCTCAGCCACCAGCTCCTTGTGCAGCAGCAGTGCTCAGCCACCAGCTCCTTGTGCAGCAGCAGTGCTCCGCCACCAGCTCCTTGTGCAGCAGCAGTGCTCCGCCACCAATTCCTTTTGCAAAGGCAACAGTGCTCAGCCACCACCAGCTCCTTGTGCAGCTGCAGTGCTCAGCCACCAGCTCCTTGTGCTGCAGCAGTGCTCAGCCACCAGCTCCTTGTGCTGCAGCAGTGCTCAGCCACCAGCTCCTTGTGCTGCAGCAGTGCTCAGCCACCAGCTCCTTGTGCTGCAGCAGTGCTCAGCCACCAGCTCCTTGTGCTGCAGCAGTGCTCAGCCACCAGCTCCTTGTGCAGCAGCAGTGCTCAGCCACCAGCTGCGTGGGCAGCAGCAGTGCTCAGACACCAGCTCTGTGCAGCAGCAGTGCACAGCCACCAGCTCTTTGTGCAGCAGTAGTGCTTCTTTGTGCAGCAGCAGTGCTCATCCACCAGCTCCTTCTCCAGCAGCAGCGGTGCCAACTCTCCAGCTCCTTGTGCAGCAGCAGTGCTCAGCCACCAGCTGTGTGGGCAGCAACAGTGCTCAGCCACCAGGTCCTGGTGCAGCAGTGCTCAGCCACCAGGTCCTGGTGCAGTAGTAGTGCTCAGCCTCCAGCTTCTTGTGCAGCTGCAGTAGTGCTCAGCCACCAGCTCCTTGTGCAGCAGCAGCAGTGCTCAGCCACCAGCTCCTTGTGCAGCAGCAGTGCTCAGCCACCAGCTCCTTGTGCATCAGCAGTGCTCAGCCACCAGCTCCTTGTGCAGCAGCAGTGCTCAGCCACCAGCTCCTTGTGCAGCAGCAGTGCTCAGCCACCAGCTCCTTGTGCAGCAGCAGTGCTCAGCCACCAGCTCCTTGTGCAGCAGCAGTGCTCAGCCACTAGCTCCTTGGGCAGTAGCAGTGCTCAGCCACTAGCTCCTTGGGCAGCAGCAGTGCTCAGCCACCAGCTGTTTGTGCAGTAGTAGTGCTCAGCCTCCAGCTTCTTGTGCAGCTGCAGTAGTGCTCAGCCACCAGCTCCTTGTGCAGCAGCAGCAGTGCTCAGCCACCAGCTCCTTGTGCAGCAGCAGTGCTCAGCCACCAGCTCCTTGTGCAGCAGCAGTGCTCAGCCACCAGCTCCTTGTGCAGCAGCAGTGCTCAGCCACCAGCTCCTTGTGCAGCAGCAGTGCTCAGCCACCAGCTCCTTGTGCAGCAGCAGTGCTCAGCCACCAGCTCCTTGTGCAGCAGCAGTGCTCAGCCACCAGCTCCTTGTGCAGCAGCAGTGCTCAGCCACCAGCTCCTTGTGCAGCAGCAGTGCTCAGCCACCAGCTCCTTGTGCAGCAGCAGTGCTCGGCCACCAGCTCCTTGTGCAGCAGCAGGTCTCAGCCACCAACTCCTTGTGCAGAAGCAGTGCTCAGCCACCAGCTCTTCATGCAGCAATAGTGCTCAACCACCAGCTTCTTGTACAGCTGCAGTAGTGCTCAGCCACAAGGTCCTTGTGCAGCAGCAGCAGTGCTCCGTAAGTAGCTCCTTGTGCAGCAGCAGTGCTCAGCCATCAGCTCTTTGTGTAGCAGCAGTGCTCAGCCATCAGCTTTGTGCAGCAGCAGTGCTCAGCACCCAGCTCTTTGTGTAGCAGCATTGCTCAGCCACCAGCTCTTTGTGCAGCAGCCACCAGCTCTTTGTGCAGGAGCAGTGCTCAGCCACCAGCTCTTTGTGCAGGAGCAGCGCTCAGCCACCAGCTCTTTGTAGCAGCAGTGCTCAGCCACCAGCTCCTTGTGCAGCAGCAGTGCTCAGCCACCAGCTCCTTGTGCAGCAGCAGTGCTCAGCCACCAGCTCCTTGTGCAGCTGCATTGCTCAGCCACCAGCTCCTTGTGCAGCAGCAGTGCTCAGCCACCAGCTCCTTGTGCAGCAGCAGTGCTCAGCCACCAGCTCTTTGTGCAGTAGCAGTGCTCAGCCACCAGCTCTTTGTGCAGCAGCAGTGCTCAGCCACCAGCTCCTTGTGCAGCAGCAGTGCTCCGCCACCAGCTCCTTGTGCAGCAGCAGTGCTCCGCCACCAATTCCTTTTGCAAAGGCAACAGTGCTCAGCCACCACCAGCTCCTTGTGCAGCTGCAGTGCTCAGCCACCACCAGCTCCTTGTGCTGCAGCAGTGCTCAGCCACCAGCTCCTTGTGCTGCAGCAGTGCTCAGCCACCAGCTCCTTGTGCTGCAGCAGTGCTCAGCCACCAGCTCCTTGTGCTGCAGCAGTGCTCAGCCACCAGCTCCTTGTGCTGCAGCAGTGCTCAGCCACCAGCTCCTTGTGCAGCAGCAGTGCTCAGCCACCAGCTGCGTGGGCAGCAGCAGTGCTCAGACACCAGCTCTGTGCAGCAGCAGTGCACAGCCACCAGCTCTTTGTGCAGCAGTAGTGCTTCTTTGTGCAGCAGCAGTGCTCAGCCACCAGCTCCTTCTCCAGCAGCAGCGGTGCCAACTCTCCAGCTCCTTGTGCAGCAGCAGTGCTCAGCCACCAGCTGTGTGGGCAGCAACAGTGCTCAGCCACCAGGTCCTGGTGCAGCAGTGCTCAGCCACTAGCTCCTTGGGCAGTAGCAGTGCTCAGCCACTAGCTCCTTGGGCAGTAGCAGTGCTCAGCCACTAGCTCCTTGGGCAGCAGCAGTGCTCAGCCACCAGCTCCTTGTGCAGTAGTAGTGCTCAGCCTCCAGCTTCTTGTGCAGCTGCAGTAGTGCTCAGCCACCAGCTCCTTGTGCAGCAGCAGCAGTGCTCAGCCACCAGCTCCTTGTGCAGCAGCAGTGCTCAGCCACCAGCTCCTTGTGCAGCAGCAGTGCTCAGCCACCAGCTCCTTGTGCAGCAGCAGTGCTCAGCCACCAGCTCCTTGTGCAGCAGCAGTGCTCAGCCACCAGCTCCTTGTGCAGCAGCAGTGCTCAGCCACCAGCTCCTTGTGCAGCAGCAGTGCTCAGCCACCAGCTCCTTGTGCAGCAGCAGTGCTCAGCCACCAGCTCCTTGTGCAGCAGCAGTGCTCAGCCACCAGCTCCTTGTGCAGCAGCAGTGCTCAGCCACCAGCTCCTTGTGCAGCAGCAGTGCTCAGCCACCAGCTCCTTGTGCAGCAGCAGTGCTCGGCCACCAGCTCCTTGTGCAGCAGCAGGTCTCAGCCACCAACTCCTTGTGCAGAAGCAGTGCTCAGCCACCAGCTCTTCATGCAGCAATAGTGCTCAACCACCAGCTTCTTGTACAGCTGCAGTAGTGCTCAGCCACAAGGTCCTTGTGCAGCAGCAGCAGTGCTCCGTAAGTAGCTCCTTGTGCAGCAGCAGTGCTCAGCCATCAGCTCTTTGTGTAGCAGCAGTGCTCAGCCATCAGCTTTGTGCAGCAGCAGTGCTCAGCACCCAGCTCTTTGTGTAGCAGCATTGCTCAGCCACCAGCTCTTTGTGCAGCAGCCACCAGCTCTTTGTGCAGGAGCAGTGCTCAGCCACCAGCTCTTTGTGCAGGAGCAGCGCTCAGCCACCAGCTCTTTGTAGCAGCAGTGCTCAGCCACCAGCTCCTTGTGCAGCAGCAGTGCTCAGCCACCAGCTCCTTGTGCAGCAGCAGTGCTCAGCCACCAGCTCCTTGTGCAGCAGCAGTGCTCAGCCACCAGCTCCTTGTGCAGCAGCAGTGCTCAGCCACCAGCTCCTTGTGCAGCAGCAGTGCTCAGCCACCAGCTCTTTGTGCAGTAGCAGTGCTCAGCCACCAGCTCTTTGTGCAGCAGCAGTGCTCAGCCACCAGCTCCTTGTGCAGCAGCAGTGCTCCGCCACCAGCTCCTTGTGCAGCAGCAGTGCTCCGCCACCAATTCCTTTTGCAAAGGCAACAGTGCTCAGCCACCACCAGCTCCTTGTGCAGCTGCAGTGCTCAGCCACCAGCTCCTTGTGCTGCAGCAGTGCTCAGCCACCAGCTCCTTGTGCTGCAGCAGTGCTCAGCCACCAGCTCCTTGTGCTGCAGCAGTGCTCAGCCACCAGCTCCTTGTGCTGCAGCAGTGCTCAGCCACCAGCTCCTTGTGCTGCAGCAGTGCTCAGCCACCAGCTCCTTGTGCAGCAGCAGTGCTCAGCCACCAGCTGCGTGGGCAGCAGCAGTGCTCAGACACCAGCTCTGTGCAGCAGCAGTGCACAGCCACCAGCTCTTTGTGCAGCAGTAGTGCTTCTTTGTGCAGCAGCAGTGCTCAGCCACCAGCTCCTTCTCCAGCAGCAGCGGTGCCAACTCTCCAGCTCCTTGTGCAGCAGCAGTGCTCAGCCACCAGCTGTGTGGGCAGCAACAGTGCTCAGCCACCAGGTCCTGGTGCAGCAGTGCTCAGCCACTAGCTCCTTGGGCAGTAGCAGTGCTCAGCCACTAGCTCCTTGGGCAGTAGCAGTGCTCAGCCACTAGCTCCTTGGGCAGCAGCAGTGCTCAGCCACCAGTTCCTTGTGCAGTAGTAGTGCTCAGCCTCCAGCTTCTTGTGCAGCTGCAGTAGTGCTCAGCCACCAGCTCCTTGTGCAGCAGCAGCAGTGCTCAGCCACCAGCTCCTTGTGCAGCAGCAGTGCTCAGCCACCAGCTCCTTGTGCAGCAGCAGTGCTCAGCCACCAGCTCCTTGTGCAGCAGCAGTGCTCAGCCACCAGCTCCTTGTGCAGCAGCAGTGCTCAGCCACCAGCTCCTTGTGCAGCAGCAGTGCTCAGCCACCAGCTCCTTGTGCAGCAGCAGTGCTCAGCCACCAGCTCCTTGTGCAGCAGCAGTGCTCAGCCACCAGCTCCTTGTGCAGCAGCAGTGCTCAGCCACCAGCTCCTTGTGCAGCAGCAGTGCTCAGCCACCAGCTCCTTGTGCAGCAGCAGTGCTCAGCCACCAGCTCCTTGTGCAGCAGCAGTGCTCGGCCACCAGCTCCTTGTGCAGCAGCAGTGCTCAGCCACCAGCTCTTCATGCAGCAATAGTGCTCAACCACCAGCTTCTTGTACAGCTGCAGTAGTGCTCAGCCACAAGGTCCTTGTACAGCAGCAGCAGTGCTCCGTAAGTAGCTCCTTGTGCAGCAGCAGTGCTCAGCCATCAGCTCTTTGTGTAGCAGCAGTGCTCAGCCATCAGCTTTGTGCAGCAGCAGTGCTCAGCACCCAGCTCTTTGTGTAGCAGCAGTGCTCAGCCACCAGCTCTTTGTGCAGCAGCCACCAGCTCTTTGTGCAGGAGCAGTGCTCAGCCACCAGCTCTTTGTGCAGGAGCAGCGCTCAGCCACCAGCTTTGTGCAGCAGCAGTGCTCAGCCACCAGCTTTGTGCAGCAGCAGTGCTCAGCCACCAGCTCTTTGTGTAGCAGCAGTGCTCAGCCACCAGCTCTTTGTGCAGGAGCAGTGCTCAGCCACCAGCTCCTTGTGCAGTAGTAGTGCTCAGCCACCAGCTTCTTGTGCAGCTGCAGCAGTGCTCAGCCACCAGCTTCTTGTGCAGCTGCAGCAGTGCTCAGCCACCAACTTTTTGTGCAGCTGCAGCAGTGCTCAGCCACCAGCTCCTTTTGCAGATGCAGCAGTGCTCAGCCACCAGCTTCTTGTACAGCTGCAGTAGTGCTCAGCCACAAGGTCCTTGTGCAGCAGCAGCAGTGCTCAGCCACCAGCTCTTTGTGCAGCAGCATTGCTCAGCCACCAGCTCTTTGTGCAGCAGCAGCAGTGCTCAGCCACCAGCTCCTTGTGCAGCAGCAGCAGTGCTCAGCCATCAGCTCCTTGTGCAGCAGCAGCAGTGCTCAGCCACCAGCTCCTTGTCCAGCAGCAGCGGTGCCAACTCTGCAGCTCCTTGTGCAGCAGCAGTGCTCAGCCACCGGCTGCGTGGGCAGCAACAGTGCTCTGCCACCAGGTCCTGGCGCAGCTGCAGCAGTGCTCAGCCACCAGCTTCTTGTGCAGCTGCAGCAGTGCTCAGCCACCAGCTTCTTGTGCAGCTGCAGCAGTGCTCAGCCACCAGCTTCTTGTGCAGCTGCAGCAGTGCTCAGCCACCAGCTTCTTGTGCAGCTGCAGCAGTGCTCAGCCACCAGCTTCTTGTGCAGCTGCAGCAGTGCTCAGCCACCAGCTTCTTGTGCAGCTGCAGCAGTGCTCAGCCACCAGCTCTGTGCAGCAGCAGTGCTCAGCCACCAGCTCTGTGCAGCAGCAGTGCTCAGCCACCAGCTCTGTGCAGCAGCAGTGCTCAGCCACCAGCTCTGTGCAGCAGCAGTGCTCAGCCACCAGCTCTGTGCAGCAGCAGTGCTCAGCCACCAGCTCTGTGCAGCAGCAACAGTGCTCGACCACCAGCTCCTTGTGTAGCAGCAGTGCTCAGCCACCAGCTCCTTGTCCAGCAGCAGCGGTGCGCAGCCACCAGCTTCTTGTGCAGCTGCAGCAGTGCGCAGCCACCAGCTTCTTGTGCAGCTGCAGCAGTGCGCAGCCACCAGTTTCTTGTGCAGCTGCAGCAGTGCGCAGCCACCAGCTCCTTGTGCAGATGCAGCAGTGCTCAGCCACCAGCAGCGCATAGTGCAGCAGTGCCAGGTCTACAGCTCCTTGTGGAGTAGTAGTGCTCAGCCACCAGGTTCTTGGGCAGCAGCAGTGCTCCGCCACTAGCTCCTTGGGCAGCATCAGCGCTCAGCCACAAGGTCCTTGTGCAGCAGCAGCTCTCAGTCACTAGCTCATTGTGTAGCAGCAGTGCTCATCCACTAGCTCCTTGGGCAACACCAGTGCTCAGCCAACAGGTTTTAGGGAAGCAGCAGTGTTCAGCCACCAGCTCCTTGTGCAGCAGTGTTCAGCCACCAGCTCCTTGTGCAGCTGTGTTCAGCCACCAGCTCCTTGTGCAGCAGTGTTCAGCCACCAGCTCCTTGTGCAGCAGCAGCAGTGTTCAGCCACCAGCTCCTTGTGCAGCAGCAATGTTACTGGAAGTATTAAATTCCTCTTTAGTAACTGGCCAAGTGCCCAGATCATGGAAAAATGCCATGATACGAGCACTTCTAAAAAAACCTAGCCTTAACCCTGACGTATGGGGCAACTATTGGCCAGTCTTGCTCCTCCCCATGACTAGTAAAATTCTAGAGAAATACGTAAATAGAATTCTTTCTGAGTACTTAGAAACTCACTCGATTCTGCACTCTTCCCAGACAGGCTTCCGACCAAATCACGGAACAGAGACGGCCCTGTTAGCAGTAGTGGAGGAATCACGGAAAAGTCTAGACCAGGGAGGCACGGTGGCAATTATCTTGCTTGACCTGAGCTCAGCTTTTGATACGGTTAATTACAACATTCTTTTCGATAGATTAAGAATGATCCGAGTATCAGGAAAAGTTCTCACCTGGATCAAATCCTTTCTGAAAGATCGGTCATACCAGGTATTCGAGGGCAACCACACCTCAAGAAGGGTGCCACTTACATGCGGAGTCCCACAGGGCTTCTCACTGAGTCCCACCCTATTTAATATATATTTAAGTCCTCTTGCAGAGTTAATCCTGCCATATGGAATCCATATTATAACTTACGCAGATGACACCCAATTAGTGGTGGCATTAAGCCACCCAAAGAAAATGCCAGCTAATCTAGAATCTTGCTTGGGAACGGTGGCCACGTGGATGGACCAGTCGTGTCTCAAGCTCAATGGAGACAAAACGGAGCTAATGATGCTACAGCCCCACGGCAGGCCTGAGTTGGCCAAATTGTCTTGGCCCGACGCCAAAGCCCAAAGAAAAGATTAAAAGTCTGGGTGTTTGGCTGGATAGGTCGCTCAACTTTGACCATCAAGCAGTACAATTAGCAGCTTCATGTTACGGCATCATTAGACCGATGCGAAACATTCTTCCACTTCTCCCTGAAGCTGCACGTAGGATTTTGGTTCAGGCACTGGTGTTATCCCGGCTGGATTATGGAAATTCCCTCTACTTGTGGACTCCAAAGTCCACAACAAGGAAACTGCAAGTGGTGCAGAATTGCGCAGCTAGGTTGCTGCGCAACATCCCTAAAGCACACTCGGCCAAGCCGGCATTAAAAGAGCTACACTGGCTACCAATCAAGGAACGCATAATGTTCAAGTCATTATGCATAGCACACAACACTCAGGGATATGGGCCCTAAAATCAACCTCTCACTTATAGCTTTCCACCGCCCCTCGAGAAGCCTGCGTTCAGCGAATTTGTACCTGGCGACAGTACCCAAGATCAAAAGAGCACGCTCTGGAGGCCGAATGTTCGCTTATAATGCTGCAAAGCTATGGAATACGCTTCCCATCGAACTCCACTCAACAATCCACCATCTATCGTTTCGGAAACAACTAAAAACATGGCTGTTCCAGAAGTGAACGTGAATTGTATCTGACTGCCTGCTGTCATAAGTGCTGGGATGCCTAAGGGTAGCCACGCGCTCTATCAAATGTAAAAAATAAATAAAAAAATACTCCATCTCCTTGTGCAGCAGCAGTGCTCAGCCACCAGCTCCTTGTGCAGCAGCAGTGCTCAGCCACCAGCTCCTTGTGCAGCAGCAGTGCTCAGCCACCAGCTCCTTGTGCAGCAGCAGTGCTCAGCCACCAGCTCCCTGAGTAAGTGACACAACTCACTTGAGAAGGTGCTGTGACAGGGAGAAGGGGACCTAGAGTAGTGGAGGATTTTCCCAATGCACCTGTGATCTCTTCACCCTCTTCTTGCACCAGTGTGATGACTCTAACCTAATCTGTGCCCTTCTGTTCTCTGTGTGCAGGATGTGCTCCTCGAGTGGTTCTATGCAGGTGATGACGAGGGCCTGGAGCACCCAGATTATGAAGTATCGCTGGAAGCTGGTGAGTACCTGGTTCTTAAATACGTCACGTCTTCAATATCGATGCCAGTTTTATCGCCTCTGCTCGTGCAGTGTTCCTAGTTCTTTATCTGGCACCCTACTTGAGGAGCACAGCGAAGAGGCCATTAAGTGTTTGGGCACATTGTCTCTCCATTAAAAGTGTCGCGACTGAACCCCGATATTTTAGGTCATCGTTGTGGCTGGGTCTCTAAGAGGGAATTACTTATTGTTGCAAACTGGCAAAGAGTTTTTGGGGGTATTTTAATTGCATGTTTAGTGGCCAAGGGCGAGTAAGGTGACCAATACACCATCACCCTCATAACAAATTTTCAGGGCGTGGAGGTTGACTGAGGGCTACTAGAAGGGTGGGGCGGGAACAGAATAGCATGACCTGCATAGAAGAGGACAGGAAAATGTTCAGTCATAGGTGTCGATTCATCAAAATGCCAGTGGAAGCGGAAGTGATATCACATGTTTTGAACCAAATGACATCACAGGAAGTGACTTCATATGACAATTGACACGCTGTCACCCTCCTCTAAGCTGTTTGTGAACTGTCTAACTTCTCTATTCTCTGTCCCGTCTTCCTCTCCTGTTGCTATCTTGTTCACCCCACCTGTCTAAATTAATTGTCATTCTCACTGATCTCCTTTACAATACATGTCTTCCCCTCTCTCACTTAACTTTCTCACCTATTCTGTCTCTTTTTCACCTTTTTCCCATCTCTCCTACTCTCCTATTTGTCCTTTCTCACCTGTCTCTGTCACAGTATTATTGGTGTCTCTTCCATCCCTCTTTGTCTCTCTTAAACATACTTCCACCTGTGTTGATCTCTCACCCTTCTCTCCGTAGCGTCTTCTTCCTTTCATTATTTTACCCTCATTTCGCCTCAAAGCCTCTTACCTTTACCTCCTCTCTTTTTCTCTCCCCTGTATTTCTTTCTTACTCCCTCCAGAAGCTCTGGGGCAGCAGGAGGCACGGAGAGGATCCACACCACTTGCAACAATAAATGATTCTTTTGCAAGTTAGCTGCTGTCCCCTGAGGTCAGGGGGTTGCAGTGACAGTGCTGGGGGTCACAGGAGGCTAGCCAGGGGTCACAGCTGCGACCCCTAAATGAAGTCCATGGTTTTTAGTGCCCAACTTGAAGGACACTTGGTGTGCCTGATCCTGGGAGCTGAGCTGAGTCACCCAACTCCTTAGTGAATGTGGGGTTGAGCCGGTTCTCCCACCCATAAAGCACTCGGCGGTGCCTTCCGCATGGTTTGTGGGGTTAGAGTCCAAGAGGTGACGCTGACACTGGATTGTTCATCGCTATGGGCACTGGGCCCAGTCACTCACCAAAGACTGCTTCCACGATCTGGCACCTACAAAACCACTGAGGCGAAGCACTACTCCCCCCCCCCCCCCCTTTAGGCCTGGAGCCTACGCTCAGACAAGGAATGAGCAAAAGGTCAGTGACCGGGATAGGAGAAACTGCCTTTACAATGGGTCTCGAACCACGCTGTACCTTTACAACTCATGCCTTTACCATGCAAGTCGTTACAACGACTTGTCTTAGAAAGCCTTGTTGAATTGATGTTGTATTTTAAGTCCAACACTTTCTGTAGCGCAGATTGGAGTTGGAATAGTAAATAATACATTTCAAAGACCATTACTTTCCTTAAGGCAAGTCTTTGTAACGATTTGCGTGGAAAAAGAATGCGTTGTAAAGACGCATTCGTGGTTCGGACCGTGTTGTAAAGGTATGCGTGGTAAATGCATGCGTGGTTCCAACATTCAACCATATACAAACCATCTTGTATGACTTGCCAAGCCGTTGAGACATCCACTCCATGTTACCTGGCTGACCAGCTTCAGACACCTGGTGGGGCTAGGCCATCACGGAATGCTGAAGCTCGGCAGCTAAACCCGCCCTCTATAAAGGAACCATTGATGGCCCAATCCTGTCCTGGCAGTGTGACCAGAGTCTAGAACTCCGTTCCCTTCAACCTACGCACCACTACCTCACAGGCTGTCTTTAAATCCGAACTGAAAGCCCTTGTATGGAAACGCATTTAAATAAATCCCTCGTCTCCATACACCACCGCCTTACCTTAGTTTTTGCACTGATTTCTGCCTTGAGGCTTCCCTTTGACCTCAGTATCATTTGGCACCTTCGGAAGCTGACACCTGTTTACATCCTGGTACTCAACATTTATGACTGTTGTAACTTATACCTTGTTATAATCCTCTTTTTCTATTGTAAATGCTCAGATGCCTTTGGGTCGTGTAGTTTCGGTGCCTTGTGTAAAGATCTAATTCTATTGTAAAGAGCTCTGATACCTTTGGGGAATGTAAACTGCATAAATAAATACATGAGACCCTACCTCCTCTCTAACCTCCCTGCTCTGGCTGCCTCTCTCTCTCTCTCTCTCTCGCTCTCTCTCTTTATATGTCTCCTGATAAGGTCTGTTGAGTGTACGTATGGCAGTGCTGGCCTCTCGGTGATCAAGAATTGCAGGATCCACAGCGATGCACCTCTTCATACAGTGCTGTGGGTGGACAGGGCCGCCCTTGATTTTAGAATCCTCATTCACTCACCTAGAGGTTGTGAGAGTGAATCCTGAAGTTTCAGGATCACAACGAAGATGTGCACTCTTCACCATCACTCAACAGATGGTAGTTTTGCCCTCCTGGCACTTTGAGCAGAGGGGTGTCTTATGACTGGCAGCAGGAGGGTAGCATCACCGGTCCTATCAAAAGACACCAGAGAGGTGTAGACATGCTGTGTGATCTGTAGCAATTCTATCTTTCTTTAATCTGAATTTAGCTATCTTTGTTCCAAGCCACAGGGCCATGACTCTGCCTTTATTCTCTTAGATGGAGATCTGAAGCAAAAAATATAAATAAAAGCGTTTGTGCTTTCGTAGTAATATGTAAAAATGTCCAGGGTTCCCCTCATGTGTCCCTCCTCAGGCTCATCTGAGACCTCATTTTACTTCTGTGATCTCCCTAATTCCTTTCTAGAGACTCTTCCCTCCTCCGTCTCTCCTTTACTCATCCCAAACCTCCTCCTACTGCTATGATCTCCCAATAAACACTTTCTAGACTCTTCCCTCTTCTATCCCTCCAGTATCCTTTTCAATCCAACTAACAGACTCACATGTTCACTGCTCAAATTAATTCATAGTTCCCTATACTAACTCGCCACTAATCCTTTAGGCTTCCGGAGTAGCGTGCTACTCGCCGAAAAGTGCTATGATGCCTCGTAAGAGGTAGTAAGCGCTATATAAATACAATTACAATATGTCTCTCTCTTTTCTAACATTGAATACGTTATTCTGTTTTTCCCTCCATAGACATCAGAGAAGCGCTTCACATAACACTTCAGAGGATGAATATATTCCTGAAGCTTTTAGAGACGCACACCCCCTCCTTCGAGGCTACCATCAAAGAGCTACGTCGCATTGCGGATGGCGTGGACCACTTCCACCATGGAGCTACTATTGCAAGCATCACCGGGGGTGCGGTGAGTGCTGCTGGTGGCATCACCACTATTGTGGGACTGATCCTCGCCCCATTCACTTTCGGGGCTTCACTGATTGTCACAGGTGTGGGTCTAGGTGTGGCGGCACCCGGCGGGGTCACCAGTGCCACAGCCACCATCTCAGACACGGTGAATGAACGGGTGGAGCGTGGTAAGGTGGAAACTCTGATTCGAGGGTACGAGACAAACATGAATGAGATTGAAGAGTGCCTCAAGAGCATCCACTGCCAACTAGAGAAGCTCAGCAGCCACCCCGACTTCTCCCGCATCACCAACCGGGAGCTTGAGGCAGTCACCCTCAATGCTCTACCCAGGGCAGGCCGAGGGATCGCTAATGTGGTGGAGATTGTGAGGCTGGCACAGCTGGGGAAGGCGGCTGGAGGGCTGGCCAGGGGCATCCGCATCGCTGGCGTGGCCACGGGCATCTTGACAGGACTTTTCTTGGTCATGGATGCCATCTTCATCGCCAAGGATGCCAAGGATTTGCATGAGGGGGCGAAGACCGAGGCGGCAACGAAGATCCGGGAGGCAGCGGATGAGCTGGAAAAGGGGCTTCACGAACTGATGGAAATTGGGTGCACCTTGAAGAAGACACAAACTTGAACAGAGCAGACTGCAGTCTACACAATCTCCTCCCCATGGCAGATCTGCTGACATCAGCAGGGAACAAAAATGATTTTGATGGTATCTTTCTCCTCGCTAGTCGTTCTATACATTGAGCCTCTGATGCTTGTTTAAGAAGTACAATCATGGCTAGAATAATTCTGTACTAAAGAGCAAAGGTCACTTGTATCTGTAGATCATCCCTCTCACCTCCTAAAGCACATATTGGCCAAATCCCTGGTCCATGATCCCTGTTTACCGTCTGTCACGTGAACTCACTTGATGGTCTTACCACCCAACCATGATGCGCTACAGGGAGGTGTTGTCTAATCACTCCTGCTCCTTCCGCCAGTGCTTAGATACAGAATCCTTTTAAAGCGCATGCCTGCCCAAATCTCAAAAGGTGAAAAAACACAAAACTTCAAAGTGATCACTGTCACCAGAGGATAACACCGGGCTATGCAAATAAATATCTCCATTAAGGGGTCGGCTCTTCGGTCGGGCACGAGCACCCATCGCAGTGACCCACTTGTAGGCCCTTTATTAGAATAATTATCATGAGATTGGATCATTGAAAGATTCCTTAATACGTGTGAACTTAGTTAATCAATTCTTGCAATTGTACTATTGATCGCCTCCAAGGGCTAGAGTAGTGAAGAGCGCTATCTAAGTGTAAGATCGCTCTATAAAAATGCGATAGAGTTTTAATAAATATTAATAGCACAGAAATTGATAGAAAAACTTTCTATGTTTACAAATCACCAGAAGTTACCAAATCCAATGGATGACCATTAGAAGTTACTAAAAGATAATGTTTCTCTAAAGATTGTTTAAGATCCCCTGTAGTCTTCGTCAGTCGAATCACCGCTGAATTCATTGTATTGACCACCAAGAACAGTCTTCTAATACAAAGATCTGTACATGCATTGATGATGTTGGATGGCTGTCAAGAAGGCTTTCTTGATCAGTTTTCTTCAGATTGTTTGAGTGAAGGGTGTTAAATTATGTGTTATTGGTCCAAAGTGGTAATGGGTGTCCTTGCATGAAGTTTGTCGCCTGGAGACCACGTCAGATGTTCAAGAAGCTGATGCCCAAACACTGCTTTGCATCCCAGATCCCTGAGAGGTGAGGGAGGGTACGGTAGACTCTGAGCCTATAGTAACAAATTGTGTGAAGTAATATTGGAATTTGTCATGACTGATTGTAATCCTGACGCTTTGTAACTGAGTTTACTGCTTACTGTGTATGTGATGAAAATGTCCAATAATAGAAATATTGAATGATTTCCCAAAAGTTATTACGTGCCTTAATTTTATAACTGTTAATTAATTCTCTTTAAGGTATTAATTATTCATTATTGGGGAACAGTTTGCATCAATAAAAGTTACTTTTTGTAATCAACCATTTGTATCGGCAACAGAGCTTTATAGTAGAATAGTATATCTTGTGAAACTCTAACAAGAGGAAAGTAAATGCATATAAACCTAACTTTTACTTAATAAAAAGGTGAGAAATAACTATTCATCTTTTTATTTGTTGTTTTTGTTCTGCACATGTGCATGTGAACCAGTATCTGCTTGTGAAAACTCCTTGCGCTGTCTTCAGATGCGCTGTGAAAACTCCTTGCGCTGTCTTCAGATGCGCTGTGAAAACTCCTTGCGCTGTCTGCAGACGCGCTATGAAAACTCCTTGAGCTGTCTGCAGACGCTCTTTGAAAACTCCTTGCGCTGTCTGCAGACGCGCTATGAAAACTCCTTGCGCTGTCTGCAGACGCGCTGTGAAAACTCCTTGCGCTGTCTGCAGACGCGCTGTGAAAACTCCTTGCGCTGTCTGCAGACGCGCTGTGAAAACTCCTTCGCTGTCTTCAGATGCTCTGTGAAAACTCCTTGCGCTGTCTGCAGACGCGCTATGAAAACTCCTTGCGCTGTCTGCAGACGCGCTATGAAAACTCCTTGCGCTGTCTGCAGACGCTCTTTGAAAACTCCTTGAGCTGTCTGCAGACGCTCTTTGAAAACTCCTTGAGCTGTCTGCAGACGTTCTTTGAAAACTCCTTGAGCTGTCTGCAGACGCTCTGTGAAAACTCCTTGAGCTGTCTGCAGACGCTCTTTGAAAACTCCTTGAGCTGTCTGCAGACGCTCTGTGAAAACTCCTTGCGCTGTCTGCAGACGCTCTTTGAAAACTCCTTGAGCTGTCTGCAGACGCTCTTTGAAAACTCCTTGAGCTGTCTGCAGACGCTCTGTGAAAACTCCTTGCGCTGTCTGCAGACGCGCTGTGAAAACTCCTTGCGCTGTCTGCAGACACTCTGTGAAAACTCCTTGCGCTGTCTGCAGACACTCTGTGAAAACTCCTTGTGCTGTCTGCAGGCACTCTGTGAAAACTCCTTGCGCTGTCTACAGGCACTCTGTGAACTCCTTGTGCTGTCTGCAGGCACTCTGTGAAAACTCCTTGCGCTGTCTGCAGGCACTCTGTGAAAACTCCTTGCGCTGTCTGCAGACACTCTGTGAAAACTCCTTGCGCTGTCTGCAGACGCGCTGTGAAAACTCCTTGCGCTGTCTGCAGACGCGCTGTGAAAACTCCTTGCGCTGTCTGCAGACACTCTGTGAAAACTCCTTGCGCTGTCTGCAGGCACTCTGTGAAAACTCCTTGCGCTGTCTGCAGACACTCTGTGAAAACTCCTTGCGCTGTCTGCAGACGCGCTGTGAAAACTCCTTGCGCTGTCTGCAGACGCGCTGTGAAAACTCCTTGCGCTGTCTGCAGACACTCTGTGAAAACTCCTTGCGCTGTCTGCAGACGCGCTGTGAAAACTCCTTGCGCTGTCTGCAGACGCGCTGTGAAAACTCCTTGCGCTGTCTGCAGGCACTCTGTGACCAAAGCACTAAAGGCCAAGTTGGTTAGTAAGAGAGAAAGGTAATGGTTATGAAGAAACACAAATTAAGAAATCTGGATGTAAGGACCAGGAGTTATTGCAAAAGTTACAAAAAGTTCCATAGGATCGAATAGGAAGTTGAATTCCAAAGGGTGCAGAAGGCCAGGACACTGTTCCTTTTGCAGCCAGCCCTCGGAGTGCGGTGGGTTAACTGCAATGGGCCGTCCCATCCATAAAATGTACCTTTTAAATGTAAAAGTCCTCAGCTGGGCAAGACTGGTAGCCATAGCCAAACAGGGCTCCACATGACCGGATACCTTTTTAGGTCTGGTGTTAGCCAAGACCTTTTGATTTTTTTCTAAATTAATATGTATAATATCCTTACTTAAAGGAGCTTTCAGCTCCCTCTCTTCATCCATTGGCTTGTTGTTGTGTCATTCACATTTTGCTCCCGCCCACTACAAGATACAGCATGGGGTACTGGATCAGCCTACTTCAGCCTCTGGTTAAATTCACTTTGAGTGATTGCATTTTGCTCTTTCACAATGAACGAATCCACACACAAGGTAGTTCCCTTTAGTCCATTGTTTTTGTTTTTACTTTATAATTACTTAAGTGTTGTCTTTGGGTTTAGAGCCTGAAGTGGAAGCAGGACGCTTTGTACCAGATGTGAGCACGGGCCACATTCCTCGCTTTCAGTTCCTGTCACCTGCAAATGCTGTTGTAAATTACTTTTGAGGTGACCTTTATTTATCTGACTGCTAGCATTCCAAAGGATAACAAATGCGTCCATTTGAAACTGTCCTGTATTAAGTTTTATTCTCTTTTTTACAGTACATGCAGTGCACAAGCCAAAAGCTTCATTACTATACATGTGAGTTCATAAGTGGACAATTATTCAGAACACATTTATTCTGGACTCCATTTCACCACTAGTTCTATATTAAACTTTTCCCAGGAAAAAAATCTGCCTTTATCATGTTTAATTAATTTGCAGCACTTGTAACACTTTTAAAAATCCCATCTCCATTCCCCCTCCCCTCCCTATAGTGGTTTTTAGTCACACTTCATTCATTTGTCTGTGGTTGCGTCATTCACATTTTTTTCCTACCCACTCAAGCATGCATCAAGGAACAATGAGACAGCCCACTTCAGCCACTGGCGGCCTTCGCTACAAGTTAATGCCTGCCAGCTTTTTGCAATGAGCACATCCACCCACAGAGTAATTCCCTTTCACTGCCAGGGAGTACTATTGTAATGTGTACTTTTTCTTGAGACCCTAAAACATTTTTGCCTTTTAGTTAATGGCATCCGGGCGGCGTTTGTCCCGGGCCCCCATTGGGTCCGGCTTTGCCTTCCCTGGCCCGGGCTCCTACTGCACTGATTGAAGAAGGGATGTGCTGTCTCAATAAATATACGGTTTCAAACTAGTCTGTTCACCTTTGTGCAAGCGTGTCAGGCGGCAGCTGTAGATTTATTCCAGCCCACAGGATATATTGTGCTCTTTTAAGAACTAATTCTTTCTGAAAGCTAGTGTTGCCAAATGCCAGCTCATTTCGGAGATGATTATATGTCTCCTAAAAAGGAATCGTCGTCACCGAGTATTCTAGGATTAGAGACGCTCCCTGAGTTCAGTCCGGTTGAAGCCAAAGTTTTTCTGGGGGACCTACAGGACCATAAGATTTCGAAGATTTATCAATCCCTGGTGAATCTAGATAAACTCAGAGAGACCTGGGAGGGGGATGTGGGCCAATTAGATGGGGATGACTGAACGGATGCGCTAGCCTCTCCTAGGGCAGCAGCGATATCTGTGAGGCTACGTCCCATTCAATTCAAGTACCTTCATCAGGTCTATTACACAAGGCTTAGATTGTGGAGGACCGGTCTGGTGGCATCCCCATTGTGCTTGAGATGTGGACGTGAAGAGGGGACCCTTATGCATACCTTCTGGCACTGTACAGCACTTGCAAAATTCTGGGGAGGGGTGTTGGCCTGCTTGGGGTGGGAACTCCCTTCCTCACCGAAACTGACGATTTTACATATTATGGAGGACATAGGCGGTAATATCTACAAGCGACACCTACTACTTTTGGGATTGACATTAGCCAAGAGAGATATAGCACGGTTGTGGAAGGCAACTACCCCACCTTCTATTTCGGCTTGGAAGAATGGATTGGACTTTAGCATGGGGTTGGAGATCCTGATATTTAAGGCCAGGGGCTGTCCACAAAAATACCCCAAAATCTGGAAACGATGGGCGGACTATCGGGGCCTGGAACTAGACCCAATGCCTCCAGTGGATGCATCTATATTTGCTTTGATTTGTAGTCATTAGGACAGGAGACTGGAAATGTAATGGAGGAGTGATGCCATTGAAGATGAGATATGTGGCGATAACCGAAATGTAGCTGTGTGCTGGTGCAATTGGGGGGAGGGGTTTTGCAGTGTTCATGTTCTATTGTTTCTTTGATGTTCACGATAAATGATGTAATCGAACTGTCAAACACAATGACTTGCAACGCTTGACATGGCGGTTGTTTCCTGGCTTAAGGAGCACTGCACCTTATATGACTTTTGACATAATAAAATATGTTTTAAAAAAAAAAAGTGATCGTCGTGACTACTGCTTGAATAAACCACCGCAAATACTGTATTGTTCAGGGCGCTGCCGAGGATGTGCATTTCGTGACCTCTGTGGGCCAGAAAACTGTAGTTCTGATAAAATGTCTCTTCAGATCAGGAGGGAGTTTTGAAATGTTAACAGCTCTAGCCTCACGCTGCCCACATACCGCCCAGAGTGCATGTTGCCAATATCGGCAACACACTCCCAATCACACATACAGCAATCTTCTGATGAAATAAACAGACAAGACACCTTTTTCGTGGAGAAAATTGCTGCAGGTTTATTTGCATACCAAAATATGCCAACATGGTGGGTTAGCTTACGGGCGAACCAAGGGCAGGCAGCCCCTCGCCGCCTGCCCACCTGAAGAGCCAAATTGCACCGTGGCCCTAGCCAATCGGTGCTTACCAATTTTGGGGGAGGGTTTACCCCCTCCCACCTGTGGACCGCCAGTCCACCCATCTACTCACGCCCCCTGAGGGGGGTGGAGCGTTCCAGGCAGCCCCCCGGTTGCTCAGGTTTACAACCGCCCGAGGACTAACGGGGCGCTTCATCCCATGGTCTGCTGGGGGCTACATTGCATTCCTCTGGTACATATCAATATTTCAGTTATTAACTGTTTCTGAATAAATGTTTTTAATCACACTAACAAAAATAAAAGTTAAAGGAAAACATACATTTAATGTACATGTTCTAACCAGGGTGTCACAAGCCCCCCTCTTAAGCAGCTTGCACGGGTGGGGAGTGCATCTGGGCAGTTCAGATTAATGTAAAACATTAAACTTATTGCTTATAGATTATTTTCATTTGATTGGAGAGCGCTGGTCTAGAAACGGGAGCTCGTGCACACCAGTGTGAGAAGATCGAATGATGCAGCTGTGTGGAGGAAGAATACATGAAACAAAAGAGCATGGAAGGGAGGGTGCGGTGACCGAAAAATGGATAGACGGTGAGATGGATAGCTAGAAGGATGAATGCAGAGATAGATGAAAGATGGATGGAGGACAGAGAGAATGGGTGAAGACTGGATGAATGGAGAGAAGAGGGATGAAGGCGAGAAGTGTGGATGATTGCAGAGAAGTATGAGAGGGTGAAGAGAAGGATGGCTGGATTTAAAGAAAAAAGGAAGAAAACGGATGGATGCCTGGATGGACGGAAAAACGAAGGAAGAAGACAGAGTGATGCAGAGAAGGAAGGATGTATTGAAAGAAGGTGGGCAAGACTGAAGGATGTATTGAAAGAAGGAGGGCAAGACTGAAGGATGTATTGAAGGGTGGAAAAGGGACAGGAGGAAAGATGAGGGAAAGAAGGATGGAAGATCGGAAGGTCAGTCCCCTGAACAACTCCCGAGCTCGCTCATCACACTCGCTCGTTTATTGGTTTCAAGCAGGGCGTGTGTTATTTCTCTGGCTACTCCCTTACGCTCTATGATAATTCTTTTGATTTTGGATTCTAAAGCATAGCATATGCCTTTCTCTCTAGAGAGCCTTGGAGAAATTCACACACTATTGAAATTAGATGGTTTGGTTGTCCAGTTATTGGAGCGTATGGTATAGCAATGTGCGTTTAATCTGCAGGTTCCTATGTCATATGGTTATAGCGGGAGGGTGGCGGGGTCACCCCGCTCCAGAAAATATCCTACATGCCACTCGAATATATAAACCCTCCAAGAATATATCCTCTGCTGCTGGTAGATATCACCTCTTATCTTCTAAATATCCCTTCTTTCCGCCCTACAGTATATCACTCCCACACCAGACTATATTCCCACTGTGGCTGTACATTGCATCCCTTTCATCCATATGTATACATTCGGTCTGGAGTACAGCCCTTCCCCGCGCTCTGTCTCATCGAACACAAAACGTATTCATCTATCGTTCTATGATATATCACCTCCCTAGCAGATCCTGTCCTTTCCTGCTACTCCAAACCGCCACAGTGTGGAATGTATATACTCTCTTTAATACATCATCCCCTTCCCCCTCCAGACTCATGCCCCTAGCCACTTGGCAATAAACGTTTGAGAACATATCCCCCACACTCACTGCAATATATCTTCACCTACTTCTGACTAATATGTACCAGTGAGTGCTTGAAATGGAAAAATAGGAGTGCAGTTACTCTGTACCCAGAGTACCTGCTTGTTTCTGAGAAGTGCCGGCACTCTCCAATTAAAAGTATATAATTTCTCTTGAGAAGTGCCGGTACTCTTCCCCCTCAAAATAAAAAAGTGCTGGTACTCAGTACCGGCCCATTTAAAGCATTGTGCACCACTCTTCTAGACTACGTCATCCTCCATTTGTTTACATCACCTCCTGCTTAGATCAGATCACCTTGGTATCTTCAACACATCACCCTAGTCCTAAAACATGAACGTCACTGCTTATTCTAGATCAGCCCCTCCCTCTCTGGAATGTGCCTTCTCCTACTTACACCTATGTACACGAACGACTCCATTACTGAGAATATATTTCTTCCTGTTCGTGTGAACGCCACCTTCCCACTCTTCAGTAAATCACCCGAGCGCCGCGGATACATATCCATTCGTAAAATTCTATTAACCCTGCGCTTTGCTGCCTCTTCCTCGGCTCGCGCACCAGCAGTCCATATAGGGAGAGGTCAATAGAGCGTGACGTGACCACGTGATAAGAGTATGTATTCATGAGGAGCCCTGCACCATTGAGAGGCAGGCCCCTTCCCTCTGTTCACGGAGGTCAAAGTAGCTCTATCCCTAGTCGTAGTGTGCTCGTATGTAGCGCTTCTATAACCTTCACAGCTTACGTAAACACAGTGCCTAGATATGAGTGATTGTGCTGTGAGTAAACAAAGTGTGGGGTTGCTTGCTCGCCGGAATCGGGTTCAAGTGCCCTGAGGTCAATGGCAGTCACTTTGATTTCCTAATGAAGAATCCTGATGCACAAGTGTATACTGGTGTCTGAAAGTGTCACAGAGAAAATGCTTAAACGTCATACCTTCATGGTCCCCCTACCATGTCAATGTCAAGATGACCCTGTATTTATCTCAGTCACAGCCGTCATGACGGGCGGTTGGGGGGCGAGGGGGGAGGGAGGTCGCGGGTGGTGGGGGGGGAGAGGCGGGTGGGGTTTAATTAAAATAAAACTTACCTTCCCAGGGGTCCCGTGCCGCCTCAGCTCCTGGTCGGGTCCCGACTCCCGCGTTTTCCTGCTGCTCTCCTGAACAGGAAGCAGGCAGCCTCCCTCCTCTCCCCTAAGCTAATCGTTGTGATTGGTGCGGACAGCGCCCAGCCGGGCGCCTATGTGGAGGCCATTTTCTCTATGTAGGCTGCTGCATGCAGCCTACATAGAGAAAAGATAGAGAGTGCGCCCGACGAGTCGGGGCCCACAGCATTGGGCTAGCCACGCCTCCCCTGCTTTCCAGCAGACCCACAACCAGGCACTTCTGCTTTCTCGCAGTGCGAGAAGCAGAAACATAAAATGGTAGTTTTACCATTTTATGTTTCTGCTTCTCGCACTGCGAGAAAGCAGTGAGGCGCCGCCTAATGGAGGAGCCGCCCCTGCTTTTGACAACGAAATCACTGCAGTGGCGGGGAAATGTTTTGGAATGCTAAGAAAGATTTTGTCTCCTGCCAGAGCCAGCTTGAAAAACAGTGGTTCAGGCTCCGATTGTGGCAAGGCTTGATTACTGTAATGTGTTGTATCTGGGGGTCACACAGGGTCAGATCAAGAGATTTCAAAGAGTGCAGAATGTCGCTCCATGCTTTCTTTTGAATCTTCCTAGGCGTGCATCGATTGGGGGTGGGGGGGGCTCACTTAAGAAGCTGCACTGGTTGCCGGCTAGGCATAGGTCCTCTTTCAAAGCCTTGTGCTACTCTCACAAGGTACTCGCAAAAAAAGGACCATATATACCTGCGAGAAATCTAAGATTAGCTGGGGAAAAGCTGGTGTCTGTTCCCAACATTAAAAGAGCACGCTCAGGTTGTTTTTAGGAAACCACTCAAAACTTGGTTCTTTAAGGGCGGGAGCTAAGCGAGTTAAATTTGTTGTATTTGTGGCTGTGGATTTCTGAGCCTAGCGCTGGTACACCTTATTGAGGTAGCTTCGCACTTTTTAAAATGCGTTAACATTATTATTACTTGTGCTGCAAGGGTTGTGCCCACAGGACTATTTTATTTTTCATCCTCTGGGATTTTTGGTCTTAGACAGTATGAAATGGGTAATACCTCAAAGATCACAATTCTGATGGGGCTGTTCATGTTCCTTAGGGCTCCTCTTTTCCAAATAGCTTCCCATTGCAATCCCCGAAGACCAAACTAAGGATAGATACACTTTTGGTTTCCGAATAATATTAATATATCTGAGGTGGGATAAGCGTGTGGCACGTGCTATGGTAGGATATGGGAGGTGAAGGCCCTGGAGAAACCATCCTACTGGCTACCAACGCCCACAACATGTTTCTCGCAATAAGGCTACCTATAGTCACTTTTGTCTTTTCAGAATTTAGAGGGATCACTTGCCCAACCGGTTGAGGGTTTGAGAAGGATCGAGGATATATGGATAGCAGTGGCGCCGCCATTAAAATAAAAAAAAAAGGGTGGTGGGGTGGGTGGAGGGAATGTGGGAGGGGTTGGGCGGGAAGAGGGTTAGAAATACTATAGTTAAAAGAAAAAAAAACTTACCTTTATCCGCCTCCAGCGTTGCGTTACCTCTCCTCTTCCTGCCAGGTCCCAGCAGCCCCTGGGACAGACTCCCATCCAATCCCTGTGCTGCAGAGCAGTGCGGGGATTGGCCTAAGCCGGCTACAAAGACGCTCTGCTCAGGCCAGGGAGTCTGTGGGGTTTCTCCAGCCCGGCTGCTCAATGCAGCCGGACTGGAGAAACCTAAGTGCGCATGTGTGTTTTGGTTGGCCTGAGACGTGTTATTTTTCATTTGCTGGCTCAGAGCCAGACAGTGGGGCGATGCTCCTCCGCCATTGCGGAGGAGCCGCCACTGATGGATAGTTTGAGGGAGACATGTCCGTCTGGAACTTTAGTAGAAGGAAGACATGATACCGGATTATAATTGGATAAATAACTATATGCCTGGTTTAGATCTTGGCGGACGGTTTACTCTGTCACAACGGTGAAGGATGTCTCGTCCGCCAAGATATAAATGCCAAAGGATATAATGTGATTTATATTTCGGCGGATGGGATATCCGTCACCATTGTGATGGAGTGCCCTGTCTGCCAAGATCTGAATAAGGCCCTATGTGCTCCAAATTGGGACTGCTGCCATTAATGACAAAGATTGGAATTGCCACTTTAAATCTCGTTATAAACTGATGGTAAAATGGTTTTCACCTAAACTGTTTGAAAAGTAAAACATTGGAGCTGGATAAACCACAGACTTATACTTCAAGAGATCACATCTTTTTCATGTAGGATTGGCGTCTGGTCATCAAGAGAGGAAAATGTTTACAAATGGTTCAGCAACTTATTTTGTGTGAGTCCAGAAGGTTTCACATGTTTATGAAAGGCTCTTTTGGACCCCGCTTCAGGAGGTCAGGTAGCAATAATCTCTAGATCAGGGCCATACCAAAATGTCCAGTTACAATTGGTTCCACGGACACCACCAGTTCTCTGGTTCCACAGTATTGTCCTCACTCCCCCCGACACAAGACAAGTTTGGGCAAATGTCCAAATTAGCAACTGGTTTGCTGTTTTTTTCCCCCCAACAGCCACAGCCTCCAGATCTCCTGCACCTTTTCCACTCTTGAGCTCCAGAAAAGTGGCTCCGGACCAAGCAGGTGCCGGTGACAGGACTTGGACCCTGTGTCCTTGGGGGTGACAAAGAGAAAAGCACCACTAGGCCTTGGGAAAAGGCAGGAAGCCTTCTTATCTTCATTTGATGCGGGAAGTTCTCTCCTGAGAGTGGGTCCAACAGAGATTTTTAGGAGGCTAAACCAGGCTTTGATTAGTGAAGGCCCGTGAGTGATGAGAGTTAAAGTTTGCATAGTGGCAAGAGCAACCGACTGTGACAGCACCTATCCCTCTGGAAGTGCCTCCAAAAACACAAAAGATGATGAGTGAAATGCTTCCATTAATTGCAGCCATAGGTCCCTTTAGGTTGAACCTATTCGCTTTAGCATAGGGCTTTGGATCTGTGGAAGTGCATTACCGGAAGGACTGTCTGCCAGGTGCGGAGGAGAAAGAGTGCCAGGATCCCCACAGGGGCCACCCGCACCCTACCTTGAGCATCAGCGTGATGTCACTGGACCAAATGACATTCCATTACAAATAATTCTTCATTGGCAAATTTTATATATATTCTTCTCGTGAAAAGGATTTTCTTCGTTTTCATACTGAGCCAATCTTTGGTGCTTGCCGTGTTAAGTTAGTCCACTCGTGCATCCTTAAGAGAGCGCAGCAAAGCCAAGTAGGATTTCCAGGTGACTATGAAAGCAGCAAAGGGATGGTCGAGCCTGAGATTCCAGAACGTTCTGCTAAAAATGAAGTATAAAAAAAAATGATGGGCGGAATGCTTAAATTAATAAATAAATCCTGGATTTGCAAAGCACGGCAAATCACCCATGATGGTCTCAAAGCGCTGAATTGTAGGCACAGGAAGATTACGTGATTTGCCCAGAATCACAGGATGTTGAATCCGACGCCAGGACTCAGCCTGACTCCGAAGTAGGCAGCTCAAGCCGTTACGCCACATCCTCTCCTAATTAATCCCAGCCAGGGGTACTTACTCTGCTACATCCCAGACCATCCTTATTTTTCACACCCTGTCACCTTAGTTCTGACACAGTCATATGCAAATCAGCCTTGGCCTTACTCTAATGGTAACACTCCAGCCCGAACTGCCAGGGCAGGTTGTCCCTGAACCGGAACAGAAGCATCCCAGGTCCGGTTTCACCCTGATTGGGACTCTTCCGTAAGGTGTAGCTTTGTTCCAGTAGCAGAGAAAGCATGGGACCCACACCTGGTTGTCATACTTGGGAAGTCTCACTGAAGTATACAAACAAGTGATGGGTGGAATGCTTGACCTGATCTCAGCCACTGTTATTACCGGGGCCGCAACCCAGTCCATCATTATTTTGCCACCTCAGTTTGGACCCAGCTGAAGGCGGCACAACTTGGTTATCAGGTTAATCCAGGATGCGAACCCTGGTCTCCCACTTTCATTTCCCACAGCGTTGCTAGCTTGAGCAGTAAGGTTGTCTTATGTCCGGTGTAGTAATGCATACAGTCTTGGGCCCTTATTATGCACATGGCGCATTTTCATTGTTTGTGCTGGGTGCACCTTTTAAAAGGTGTGCCCAGCGCAAACAAAAATACGCCGCACTGTGGTGAATGCACTGAGATGGATCCCACTTAGACTAACATTGGGCACCTGATGCTGTATTGCACCTCTGTATCCGGCCGCCCCTGGACCCTTGGTGTGGCATCAGTTGAGCTCCTCCTAAAAGAAAAGGAGAAATCCTGACGTTTAGGGCTGTTTGCGACCACGAACGCACCAAAGATCTTGCCGCCCACCATCCTGAAGCTCCGGAGAACCCGACTCTTCGCACGTCATAAAGCAAGATCTGCACTTTGTGCTACAGTTTCGAAGGCCCGTGGTGATCTCCAACACGAAGCTAGAGCAGTGACCGTCTGCAACACCCGACAGGATCTTTGCACTATAGGGACGACTGTCCAGAAGGCCCGCCCTGCTCTTTGCGCTAAAGCAACATCCACACACGACGCTTTCCCTGATCCTCGACGGCTCCTCCACCGTGAACTGGACTCTTGGCGCCGATCATTAAGTAGGTAACTTTTTCAACGAGACTAACCTGGTCCCTGTAACCAGTCCGCGCTCCATCGCGTTAGGCCTAAACATGTGACTATCACCCAGTCTGGCACCACCAGATAACTGTGAGTGGCACTTTGTGCTTGTAGACGCTATACTTACCTTAAATCTTCGAAATTGCATATCTGCGGTCCCACTGATTGGATTTTTGTCATTTTGATGTCGAATAATGTATGAAAATTTATAGGTGCGCCATTTTGGAGCAGACCCATGTCTACATCTCTTGATTATATGGGTTTGCGTCAGAATCCATAGGTGTATGTATGGAAAGGCCCATGCACCACCCACAGAATGCTTCCCTGACGCAAGGTAACCTAAGGCAGCGCAAAGCACTGCAATTCTTTAATTGTTCTTACAAAGCCACGCAAATCAACATTTGCGTGGCTTTGTAAATACCAAACGTAATTTAGCATCGGGACTGCATCAAAAAAGTGACGCAACCCTGATGCAAAGTCTTTGTAAGGCGGGGCCTCTGTGTTTGTCCTTTCCCTGGAGCATAACCTCTTTACCAACTCTCTGATTGGGTAGCTTCTATCTTTTCACTGCTCACTTTTACCAACCTACTTTTTTCTCCAAGCAGTGCTTGTGTTTGCCAGCTCTCTCCTAGGTGTGCCTTTCCCCCTCATGTTGCAAGCTTTCTCTTGTCTGCTTATCCCTCATCCAACCTACCTACCTCCTGGCGCAAAATGCTGCTTTCTCACTCATGTGCTTCTTCCCCCAACCTTCATGGTGCTCCTTCTTGTCTGCTGCTTTTTACCTCCCCTTGCCCACTCCCTGTTGCCTCCTCTCCTGCCCCCCAATGCCCAGGGGCTTTTTTGAAAGATTTTATTTATTTATTTTTTGAGAGGGTGAGGGGGAAGAAAAGGCAGCAAATTACTTGCCAGCCCTCCCTACTTGTTTCATTTTTTTCTTTTTAATCTGTCCGTTTTGGATCAGTGAATTTTAAAAAATGGTGCCCGCTTCATTTTGTAGTTGCGCATGCGTAATGATGCATGTGCGCACCTACAAAATGCCCCCATAATCGTTGCATTTTTTCTTTTGGCCATGCTGACAGCATCTTGCCGATGCTATACAACATAGCCGAACAGCATTGGCAAAGCTGTTAGTCAGCATTTTGTCTCTTTGCCAGTGCTTTAAATGGGCCGGTACTCACAGGTACTGAGTACCGGCACTTCTCATTTTTATCACTCTGAGTACCGGCACTTCTCTACTGCCAAGGAGAGTACCGGTACTCATAAAACGGTAGGCGCATTGGCTGCTAGTGCTGGTGACCTGTCTCTGACAGCCAAGGCACTTCTGTAGCAGTGACTGGTGAGCTGAGCCCTCCCCCCCCCCCGAACTATTCAGCGGGGGCTCATTTGCATAACGTTCGGTGTTCACCGTCCCGCTGTGTTGCAAACACAGGAATCGAGGCAGCCTGGTGACAGCGCAAAAAAGAAAGCCAAAGAAGGTAACGGGGTTAAAATGGCTTTAATCTTAACTGATTTATTTGCATGAGTCTCTGCTTATGTTTGTCTGTGGGCATTTTTTTATGTGAGGAAAAAAGTGAGAGAAAGGGGCGTGGGAGAATCGAGACACTCTTGGGAGCTATATTAAAGGAAATATGCGGAATGCTTTGTGTGTGCACGTCTGCTTGTTTCTTTCTGTGTGTGTGCACACTCGAGAATATATAGTATTGTGCCAAGTAACAACATATAACAGTATGGAAACTGCAAATATTATACAACAAGGAAATGTTAAAACATCACCGCGTTTGGCTTTCGTTTTGTGTAACAAGTTCCCGTTTTGTTTATAGAAACGCATTCGCGCCAAATAACCAGTCCATGCTGTCGGTGAAGCGTAAAAGGCCATTTATTAGGACAGGCTGTAAACATAACTTTAAACCATAACAAATACTAACAATAACCCCAACAATACTTCCCCCCCCCACTTCTTCGTCTCACTCGCTCCATTCTTTCCCCTTGCACCCCATCTCTCTTCACGTTCCACAACAACCCATTTCCGTTCTCAATCCACTTCTTCATTTGTCTCCTGACATCCTCTTTTGCATCACCTGCCATCGCACTCCTGCATCCCGCACCCCCATCAATCACTCTTCCCCCGAGAGGTGGGTGGGCCCGTCCAGGACTCCCCCCACCCCTCCAAAGTTCCGCCTACCTCCCTACAACCTGCCCTAAACTGGCATGCTCCATCCACCCTAGTTAACCCTTCCCTCTTTTCTGTAGGGTGGGTGGATGGTCAAATTTCTCGACCCTCCCGCTGGCGCTAGGAAACAGGAAGAGGAAGTCACTTTCCCTTCCTGCTCCCTTATAGCCCCTTCTACTCCCTCCCCTCCAGCCTGCCCTGTCCGGCGCGAATCCCCCGGGGAAAGACTAGACTGCGTCCTGCTTTCCCCGGGGGCCGTCATCGCGCCAAATAACCAGTCCACGCTGTCGGTGAAGCGTAAAAGGCCATTTATTAGGACAGGCTGTAAACATAACTTTAAACCATAACAAATACTAACAATAACCCCAACAATACTTCCCCCCCACTTCTTCGTCTCACTCGCTCCATTCTTTCCCCTTGCACCCCATCTCTCTTCACGTTCCACAACAACCCATTTCTGTTCTCAATCCACTTCTTCATTTGTCTCCTGACATCCTCTTTTGCATCACCTGCCATCGCACTCCTGCATCCCGCACCCCCATCAATCACTCTTCTCCCCCCCCCCCCCGAGAGGTGGGTGGGCCCGTCCAGGACTCCCCCCACCGCTCCAAAGTTCCGCCAACCAGGGAACCCCCTTTGGGCGGTTACCTGCCCCACCCTGCAGCCGTGCACCTTTCGCCCTCACACCCTTCGACACCAAATGGACTCATTCCAGAGCTTGCTGATCGTGTCCCTCATTTCCATCATGTAATAGGCATTACCCATCCTCGAAAGGTGCACCCCGTCATCCCTGAATAGCAGCGGTTCCTCCAGCCGAAGCCCATTGTGTGCAATCACTTTAATGTCTCTTTTTTCACAAAAGACCCTCATCGCCCTGTTCAACTTTCTCTGGGCTTTTTCCACTGCTGCTGGTTTTACCGCTCCCCTCCACACTTTACGTGGCACAAATTCTGTCCACACCAAGCAGGTGCCTGCCATCCGTTGTTTCATAACGTCCAAGTCCCTTTGCATCTGTTGCATGATTGCCAGGTCTGACAACCGCACCATATCATTTTTCCCCAAGTGTAAAACCAGCAGGTCAGGACATCCTTTTTGCGACACCATCTTCGTTAACCAGGGCAGGAAAGCCCCCCAGCGCATTCCTCGTTTTCCCCACCATTGTACCTCATGATGGCTGCTCCGCAGTCCCAGGTTACGGCCGTAAACCTGACGATCTGCATACTGCGCCGCCCAATGCACGAAGGAGTGCCCGGCTATCCAGGTGACCGTCTTGGTCCCCAGGCCCCTCACACAACCTACGGCAAGAAAAAAGGTGTTAAAATCCATCCTGGCCCCACCAACATCTCCTTACCCCCCCCCTTTGCAGAGACCCCATGACGCCCACCCATCGTCACTTCCGCACGTAGCGTTCGCAGCACCGGGACCGCCATCTCCCAATCTGTCGAATCCGATCCCAGGACCACCCCAAACGCGCCGTAGCCGTGGCTGCCCCAATCCGAAAAGAGTGCGTCCCAAATCCCTTCGGGTCCCGTCCCATCCGCTTCAATGCCATACGCATAACTGCCAGCAACTGCGCCGCCGTCAGCCTATCGCCGGATGCATGCTGGAATATTTCCCCTTTCCTGCTGGCCCCATCCTGCGAAAAAACCTCCCACTCCCTTACCGGGCACACCCCTTGGCCCCCACTCTCATTCAACCATATCCACTTCCCCCTCCCTGTCTGATCCGTCTTAGAGTGGCCCAACCAGATCCCCAGTCGACCCCCATCCAATCTCACATCCTCATACTTCTTCCCTTCCCTACCTTTCGTCCCCAACAACTCCGACACTCTGAACGCTCCAAAAAACATCCACACCATGCACAACCGAAACAAAGCCACCTCCGTGGCATCGTAGCAACAAACGGGCAACATGCCCAATAAACCTTGTAGCACCTCAAATGTTAGCTTCCCGGGGCCCCCCAGTAGCCCCCTCCCGTCTCTCCCTACCCCACCCCCTCAGCATTCTGCCGATAATCTCATCTTTCGCCGGTTCAAAACCCCAAAATAACTTACAATAAAAGGAGATTCCCGCCAATTTCCCTGCGATCGTCGTATGTGACAACCCCCTCTCAGTACAGTGCAAAACAAAACGGATCACTCCCTGTTCCATCTCTTGAACGGACATGTGCCCATTCTCAGTGGTCCAGCCCATAAAGACCCCGAACTCAGTCCAAGCCAATCTGTAAGTGCGCCGTGTCGTCTCCGCTATCGACTTTTCCACTAGGCTGCAGACTCTCATTCCCCCCATGCCCAGATGCCGTCCGGCAGCTGCGTCTTGAGGACCTCCGCTCCAGGTGCCATGCGGCGAAACCTGCTCCACTGCGAACGAGACAAAGCATCCGCGATGTCATTACTCGCTCCCGGCACATGCTTCGCCCGAAAAACCACATTCAACTGCAGACACTGTAGCATAAAATACCTCAGCAACCTCAACACCCTCAAGTCCCTTGCTCTCTGCCTGTTGACCAGCTCGACCACTGTCATGTTGTCCACGTGGAACAACACGGAACGGTTCCTGAATTCAGCGCCCCACACCGCTAGCGCCACCAGCAATGGAAAGAACTCAAACGCAATGCTCCTCCCTTGCTTTAGCCAGTGAGCCGGCCAGCGTTCCGCGCACCATCTCCCGTCCCAGAAAACACCAAAACCTGCCGCCCCCGCTGCATCTGAAAAAATCTGCACTTGCCACACTGTTCTGTCCTCTACGAAATCCAGGGAAACCCCATTGAAATCCGTCAGGAAAGTCTGCCATACTCTCAGGTCTGCTCGCACTCCCAATGAAATCCGCACCCTGTGGTGTGGTAGCACCGCCCCGGACATGGCCATGCCCAGGCGCCTGCAAAAGGTCCTCCCCACTCTCACCACCCTGCAAGCAAAATTTAACAGCCCCAAAAGTCTTTGGACCGTCCTCAGGTCAATCTTTTTCTCGCCCATCACCCCCAACAAACAGGCCTGTATGTCCCCCACTTTTTCAGCTGGCAACCGGGCTATCCACTGGACCGAGTCCAACTCAACGCCCAAGAATGTCAGTTGACAGCTGGGCCCAGCTGTTTTCTCCGGCGCCAATGGGACCCCAAAGTGCCGGGCCATCTCCTGAAACTGCGCCAAAGCTCGCCCGCAAGCGCCCGACCTTTGCTGTCCGATGAAAAGGAAGTCGTCCAGGTAATGTGACACCCCCTTATGCCCACTGATCCTTTGAAATGCCCATTGCAAGAAGGTGCTGAACAATTCAAATAGAGCGCATGAAATCGCACAGCCCATGGGTAGGACTTTGTCCACAAAGATGGCCCCCTCAAACTGCATACCTAGCAACGAGAAATCCGCCGGGTGTATGGGCAGCAAACGGAAAGCCGACTTCACGTCACATTTCGCCAGCTCCGCTCCCTGCCCACACCTCTGTACAAGGCGGATCGCGTCGTCCACTGAAGCATACAGTACCCGCGAGTCTTCTTCCGCAATGAAGTCGTTCACGGACCTCCCTTCTGGCCAGGACAGGTGGTGTATCATCCTGTACTCGCCCGGCTCCTTCTTGGGCACCACTCCCAGCGGAGAAATAATCAATTCTGTTAAAGGCCAGTCGACAAACGGGCCCGCTATCCTACCTTCCTCAACCTCCGTTCTTAGTTTCGCTGACACCACCTCCGGCAACTCCTTGGCCGATTTCAAATTGTCCGCCCATCTCCTTTCCCTTGGACCCTGATACCCCACCCGGAAGCCCTCTGTAAATCCCCAGTGCAGCTTCAACGCTGCCTCCCTGTCTGGATATACCGAGAGCCACGGGCCCAAGGCCTCAATTCGGACCGGAGTAGGCGCCCTTTGGTCCAGGCTGCCCCCGTCCCTTCTTGGCCCGCCACTGTTCTGATGGTGTCGCCAATGTAAAACATTGGGTGAGGGCGTGTTTCCCCCCACATTTGGAGCACTCATGCTTGAACCTACACGGATACCGCGAGCAGTATCCTTTGTTGTAGTTCCAACACGCTCCCCTGTTGCTCCCGCCTGGCTTCTGTTGTCCGCCCCCTGTATTACCTGCACTGGTCTGTCCACTACCCGCCCCAGACTGAGCGGGATGCGTCGGAAATGTCCGATACGTCACTGGCAGCCCACTCGCCGTGTGCGTTGCTGCTGATGACTGTGTGGACGACATCCACTGCATCCATAGTTCCTGGTCCACCTCCCCCCAGGCTTTGTCAGGGTTCGCACCAATTCTGGCCCGAAACTCCTCGTCATAGCTGAGCCACGCAAACCCCCCAAAATGCATCTGCGCCTTCCTAATGATGTCCATGTATTTTAACATCGCTATAGCCCTGTCTTGATGCTTTTCGCAATATATGCTAGCATAAATCAAAAAGGCCGATGTCCAATTCTCCATGGTCACCGGCACCCGGGGTCTACGAGTCCGTTCCCATTCCTCTTCCTTGGAACCCTCCTTTGCCTGTATCTCCCTATGGAGCAGCTTAAAAACGTCCACGTATTCGTGTCGCCATATTCTGGCCCTTATTTTCTCCGACAGATGCAACCCCAACGGCATTGCCAACCCCATGTACGGCAGTTTCTTGTGCTGCCGTTCCTCCCCTTTGTCCTCCTTCCCGTCCTCTTTGTCCGTCTGGACACTGGCCACCGCCTTCTTACCTCCCCCCTTGCCCGACTCTGCTGACGGCCCCCCCGTCCCGGGTGCCGCACCCTTCGGTTCCCTCACTGACCCTTCCCCCATGCCCACCGACCGGCAGGACTTCTTCCTACCCCGGCGCGGCCCATCGTCCCAAGCATCCCACCACTTGCCCTCACCTGACAAGGTGGTCTGTGCTTCTTCCTCCGTCCTGCTGTTGCCGCTCCTCCTCGCAGTGGCCGTCTTGGCCGATGTTCTGGCCGCCGCCGGTGCCTGGAAAATACTAACACATGTTGACGCCCCCCCACAGGCATCCTGGCCGGCCTTTCGTCTTCCTCACGCAACTCGCCTTCCTCAAGCTCATCACTGTCCTCCCCGTAATCAAGCATCAGCTCCGCTTCCGTGTCTTCAGGCACCCATGTCAACTCTTGCACCGCCCTTTTTACACCTTTTCCAGTCTTGGCACGCACCACACCCCGTTCCCCTGCCCCCGTCTCTGCTGCCCGCTCCTTCGGTGGAGGGAAGGCCGCCGCGGACCCCCCTGCTGCTTCTGCCCGGCGTCTCGGGGCAGTTTTGCGCCCGGCGGCCCACCCCGTCTGCTGGTTGCCGCCAGTTGGTCCCCCCCCCTCCCAGGCTGCTCCAACCTGAGAGGGTCCCAGCGCCAGCGGGTCTCAAGGCCGTCCTGGCCGTCCCTGCCCCCGTCTGGGGGGAGCTATCCTCGTCCTCCCACACCCACTTGCCCCCTTTCGGGGCCTCTTGCCCCAGTTTTTCTGCCCAGGCCTCCTCCTCTGATGTGGGAGTGGGGGGCCCCTCCGCCCCCTCCAACTCCCCCCTGACCTCCCGGGCCACGCACAACTCCGCCCACTTAGCCTCCGTGTCCCGAATAACGCGCCTCTGATCCCGGATTTTTTCTTCCAGGGTCATGAACTCCCACCTCCGCCCCCAGGCTGATGCAGGCTGCCCCCCGACCTCCCCCCTTGCCCCTGTTTTCGGCGCCTGCGCGGCCAGGCCCACCACCCCCCCCCCTGCCCTCAGGGGCCCCCCAGATGGGTACCCCCTCCCCCTGCTGTCCCTCCCCTGAGAAAGGTCCAGGGGGACTCCCCTCCCCCCCAGGGGTGCGAGCCCCCAGTCCCGACCCAAACAGGTCCTGAGATCCCACTCCCCCCCCACCCCACCTGCCCCCGGTGTTCCCCCACGTAAATCTCGGGCCAGCCCCCCCTCCCTCCCTGCTGCCTCGAATTGGCCCACCTGGGCCTCGCCGAGACCTGCTGCTCTGCATGGCAAAGCTTGCTGCAGTCCCCCCGGCCGTCCCTCCAGCTCTCCCAGGCCCCCCCCCTCCCGACCGCAACAACAGCATGCCCAGCAGGCAGGCTCTTCCTCCCGCCCCCGCGCTTCCCGCCGCTTTTTCCCGGACCCCCCCCTTCCCGACCACGTGGGTAGACCGCGTTGGCGACTCCCTGCATGCTGTCACTGCTGCCGCCACTCCGGCCGGTGGGTCCGCGTCATCCCCACCCACGCCTCTTCTAAAACTCCCGGGCGTAAGAGGTCCGCCCGCCCCGCCCTGCCGAGGACTCGTAGGGCCTCCTTCACGGCCTCCGAATCTTCTCCTGCCATCCCTAACCTCCAAACAACTGCCCCGGGCGCCGACCGGCACCAGTGCGGTATTTTTCTCGCTCCCCTACCTAAATCCCCTCACCTCAAATTTCTCGACCCTTCCGCTGGCGCTAGGAAACAGGAAGAGGAAGTCACTTCCCCTTCCTGCTCCCTTATAGCCCCTTCTACTCCCTCCCCTTCCCCTCCAGCCTGCCCTGTCTGGCGCGAATCCCCGGGAAAGACTAGACTGCGTCCTGCTTTCCCCGGGGGCCGTCATTCTCATGTGTTTTAGTATGTGCTGCAACTAGTACTAAAGTCAATAAGTATCAGCATGTCTTGTTCTTCGCCCCGCCCCAAGCCCCGCCCACTCGCCCCATTTAAATGAGTACCTGCACTATTTTTCCCCCATTTAAAGCACTGCTCTTTGCCAATGCTTGTTTTCTTACAGCAGCTGATGCAGCCTCATGGGCTGCAAGTAGGAAACACACGGGCTCCTTCATTGTCTCCGAAAGAATATCAATGAGCCAGCCAGCATGCCTTGATGGTGGCATGTAAACGTCCTCCTCTTGGGGGCCACCGAGCCGCACAAAAGCCTGCGCGAGGCTCCGAATGTGTAGTGTGAAAGGAGCCCAGGTGACGACTTGAGCTGGGAGACTCAAGTGTTACAGCCTTTCCTGTCACGTCACGTGACCTACGACGAAATCTGCATACCCACAATTCCGTGAGACTTGTGCGTCCCGCTGTTGTTTCGTTTGTGGCAACAAGTATTTTATCAATTTACCCGATTACACGGTTTATTACGAGTTGGTTGTATTTTGAAGGGTTATCAATGATGGACTTAGCAGAGTAAAGCACCCTGACATTTTGTGGAAAGTTGTTTCCTGGGGCCACATTCAGCTTGGAACTTGTTCATACTCTGGTTTCTCTTCAAACCCAATAAATCTTTCGCCTTTTACTAAAGATTTCCGTGGAGAGGAACATTAAAGAGTTTAACTCAATTTATGAAAGCCCTGCTGCTGCAGGGTTACCCTTACTTGATTAAAGATAGAACAATGATTTTTAATGTCAGGATGTTTCGCATATCTGCTTACATGCGAGACCTATTGCATTGCAAGTGCTGCAAATGCTTGTTTTTAAAACTGATAACAAGTAGGCTGATAGACAACCGGCTCGACGTCCAGTGCAGCGTCGTCGTTCTCGTGTTTTCCGAAAATCTGTTAATCTCCATGTACTTTGGAACCACATTACTATGATTACAGTAAAACATATATGCTGATTAGGGGCACTATATGAATCTGTTTACACAAAGTTCTTTTGAAAACGCTAACCAGTGCCGTCTGGATAAAAATGTTCCTGTGGTGTCTGAAATTCAATCGCTGTTCACCCTAAAGTGCTTTCAGATGAACTCTGCCTCTGCATCAATGTAATACATGGGACCGCAGAAATTATTTAGGGGGGGCCGGGGGCATAATTAAAAACATTTCACACGCTGCTGGTATTATCCCAGCAGTGCGATCTTGACTTTTTTTTAAAGGGCAAGTGAAGGATCCAGGGGGGGGCCCTCATCCTTGCCCCCACCCCTTGCGGACGCCCATGCATGGGAAGCGCTTTAAAAGCAGCATCCAGTTCCCAGCACCACTGTTGCGTATGCAATCTGTTTATTTTTGTTCGGAGGCTCCGGTCACACGTTACTAGCTGCGCAGTGCTCTTTAGTGAGGTAATATACTACACACATTTATTGCTACACTGTAGGCAACGATTTATAGCGCACTCAGTAACTCTCTTACCGTTTTATTGTCCTCCAGTGTTGAATAAATTTTTTTATTACCTTCCAGTTTTCACAAATTGTAGATAACATTTATCATTAAACAAAGTTCTCCAGCTCCGTCTGGATAAAAAATCCTGCCACTGTAAAGCCAAAAATTGCTAGCTGTTTCTACCACGCTGCTTTCATATGTTCTCTGCTTGCATTACAGTGTGATCCATGGAAACCGCTTTAAAGCAACATCCTCTTGACGGCACTGTGATGGTGCGGCTGGCGTTAGTCATAGGGCGCGCATGAAATATCGGGCGCACACACCAGTAATTGGGTCGCGGTGGACTGCCCCCGAGCGGGCACGCCCCTTCCTTTATTATGCGCGCCCCGCCCATCGGCGGGAGCGCGTGGGTGCGTTACATCCGGCGGCGGCCGGCAACAACTAGACCGCACTGTATATTACATCCCATCCCAACTCAGTCTCTTTTCCTTCTGCTGTAGGTTAGTTTCTTCACCACCTGGCATGCGTAGTCTCTTAGCTGGGAACTGGGTCTGGGGTTTTCCCTCAATCGGTACCTGGAGTGATCACCCCGGGTAGCACCACTGGACTCCGGTTGCTCAGAGGTACTCGTCACCGGGACACCGGTGGTATCGGTTGGCGGCTCCAGCCCCGGGCGCTCCATCCTGGGTGCTGTTGAGGTTGACGGTGGCTCGGCGACCATTGGAGGCTCACTCTGTTCTGTGTCCTCACACACCCTGGGGTTTTGGGTGCCTCCTGCTTCTAGGGCGGAGTGAGGCTCCGGTATCCTCTTGAGCCAAGAGATTTTTCTCGTCACTCGCTCGTCTCCTCTCGCCACCGTGATCATGGTCCCCTTCACGTCGACCACTGTCCAGTGGCCCGGTTCGTACCTGGTCCGGAATTTGCTCCCTGGCTTCCTGTCCTTCATAAGTATGGAGTCTCCCCTTCAGAGTTCTCGGGGTGCTGCTCTCCGGCTCTTGCTAGCGGCGAGATTTTGCCTTCTCCTCCGCTCCACGACATCTCCCTCGTGGTAAGGGGGCGGGGTCCACCCTGGGCAGACAGGGAGCATGTCCCGGCGAATGCTGTTGAACATCAGCGCCCACGGCGTGCACTTGGTAGTACTGTGAGGGGTGCCTCTGTACTCCCGAAGGAATGATTGCAGGTGGCGTTCAGGGTCCACGGCCTCCATTGTAGCGATCCGTAGTGCTTTGTTGAGAGTCCTCATGAACCTCTCAACCTCCCCGTTGGCTTGAGGCCATTGGGGGGGGAGATGCGGCGATGTCTTATGCCGTGCTTCTGTATGAGGTCACGGAACTCGCTACCTTGAAAAGGGGGCCCATTGTCACTTTTAAGTTCCTTCAGGCATCCGAACATGGCAAACGTCTGCTCCAGTACAGGGGCCACCTGGGAGAACGTGGTGGAGCGAACTACTTCCACCAGGGGATATTTGGAGTGACTGTCGATCATCACCACGGTCGTCCGACCGTCGGGGAAACTCCCGAAATCGATGCTCACCTTCTCCCACGGTGCTTTCCCATGTTCCTCTGTCTGTATCGGTGCTGGTCTCTCCTCTGCACTGGTCAGCTGGCATGCTGGGCACCTCTTCACCATTTCCTCTACTTGGGTCTCCAATCCTGGAAACCACACCTTCTCCCGCATCCGGGCTTTCATTCTCTCGACTCCTTGATGCCCTCCGTGGGCTAATTGGGTCGCTCGGTGTTGCAGGGAGGACGGTATCACTATTCTGGATCCTCTTAGCAAGATTCCTCCTTGTGTCACACTCAGTTCATTTCTGACCCTCCACATTTTCAGGAGACTTTCCTTCTCCGGCCCGGCCCAGTCGTTGGCTGATTGCAGGAATTGATGCCAGTGGCCTCCTTGGACGGTTGTGCGCACCTTGGACAGTACAGGGTCGCTCTCCACGGCCGTGGCGATGTCTTCTAGTGTCAGGGCTTTAGGGCACGTTATCGTGGAAATCATGTTCAAGTGATGCTCCAAGGCGTCGATGACTGCTTCTTCTCCCTGTTCGTGGGGTGGGGCTGGGTGTCTCGAGAGGAAGTTGGCGGGGTTCTTGGCACCGGGGCGGTAGAACTTCCATTTCGTACTGCTGGAGCCCGATGGCCCACCGTTCAATCCTCGGGGGAGGGTGGGGTGCCGATTCTCGGAATAATGGCACCAGGGGTTGGTGATCAGTCACCATTCTGAATGGTTGGCCGCAGATGTAGAGGTGGAAATGACGGCAAGCCCACCTGATGGCCAGGGCCTCCCTCTCAATTTGCGCGTACCGCTTCTCCGTGGGTGAGAGCGCCTTGCTGGCGTAGGCCAAGGCCGCCCACCTGCCTGATTCTTGTTCCTGGGTTAGTACTGCCCCTAAGCCAACCGGGCTGGCGTCGACGAGTATCTCCGTTTGTTTGGCCGGGTCGAAGTACACTAGGGTGGTGTGGTCTATGAGGGCAGCCTTGATTCTCTGGAATGCTGTTTCCTCCAGGGTTCCCCACTTCCACATGGCGTTGGCCCTGGTGAGGTTGCAGAGTGGTTCCGCGATGGTGGCCAAATCGGGGATGAATCGGCCACAGTATGTGGCCATCCCTAGGAAGCTTCACACTTCGGATACTGTCGCTGGGGCTGGGGCGTCCTTGATCGCTTGGGATTTCCGCGGGTCCACTTGGATTCCTTCCTGGTTGAACAAGTACCCGAAGAACTCTATCTGTTTCTGAAAAAGGAGGCCCTTCTCTTTGTGTAGCGTGACCCCATGGTCCCGGAGTCGCTTTAGCGTTGCCCTGAGGTGTCGGTAGTGTTTGTCAGCAGTTTCGGAGTGGATGAGGATGTCGTCACTCACGTTCAACACTCGCAGTAGGCCTGTTAGTATCTCTCTCGCTGCATCTTGAAACACCTCCGCCGCGGACAATATCCCAAAATTGAGGCGTTTGTATCTCCGTAGTCCCAGGTGGGTACTGAACGTGGTTATGTAACGGCTCTCTTTGGCCAGGACCAGTTGGTGATAGCCTGCGTTCAAGTCTAATTTAGAAAACCAGCGAGACCCGTTGAAATCGGCCACTATGTCGTCCATCGTTGGCGTAATGTGCCGTTCCCGCTTTATAGCCTTGTTGGGGAGGCGCATGTCTATGCATAGCCTGATCTTCCCTGGCTGCCTGGGCTTCTCGGCTATCACCATGGGGGATACCCATGGTGTGGGTCCTGAGACCTTCTCAATGACCCCCTGGTCCTCCAGTTTCTGCAGCTCTTGTTCCACCAGTGGTCTGAGGTGGAACGGGATTCTCCTGTGCCGTAGCGCCGTCGGTGGGACAGATGGGTCAATGTGGAGCTTGACGGGTGTCCTTTTGATCCGGCCTAGTCCTTGAAATAAGTCTGCGAATTGATCTAGCAGCTCTTTGGTCTGGTTCGCTTGCACACTTCTCGCGAACATGACTAATCCGAGGTCTTCCGCTGCGTGGCTGCTTAGCAGGGTGTCGTCCTTGTGGTTGATGACGTGAATGTCAGCCGTGATTTCACTATCTTCTGACCGTATAGGCACTGTCATCTTGCCCCGGATTGGTAGGGGTGAGTCGCTCCCATCTGCAAATATTCTTGTTTTGGATGGTTTGAGCTCAGGTTTGGGCTTCAGCCGGTTATATTGTTGGATGCCCATGACATTTACTGACGCACCGGTGTCAACTACTGCGCATACTTCTGACCCCGCGATCTTCACTGTACACGTAGGCTGAGGTCTTCTCCGTTTCTTCAGTGCCTGTGTGAATGATACGAGATATGTTTCACCTTCGTCTTCCTCGGTAGATGAGTCTTCGGCTTGGTACGAAGCTCGTTCGTCCTTTCTCCGCCCTTGAGACGACGCCAGGGACATGCTCGATAGCTGTCTTATGAGTTTACACCCTGGCTTGGCTCCTCTGCTCTCCTTTCTTGGGCCTTTCCTCCGGCACACCGACGCGAAATGGTTCAGTATTCCACAGTTGGTGCACATCTTTCCTTGTGCGGGGCATTTGTGGGGTGGGTGTTCTTCATGCCCACAGTACCCGCACTGACCTCTCGGGGTCTGGGGTGGTGGTCTCGAGGCCTGTTTCTCCTGTCCCGTGTCGTGATGGCGTCGGTTCTTTCCGTTTTGACGGTCGCGCTCTTTTCGGTTGTGCGCGTCAGCGCCAGGTCCATTTCTTCCGCTCGTGCGGCTGACAAGTCATGTGATCGGGCCATGACTAGGATGTCGTTCAGGGAGATGTCGGGCTGCTGCAAGATGAGCCCCCGCAGGACCTTGCTGCGCACTCCCTGGATCAGCTGGGCCCGAATCTCCTCCGCAGCCCTCTTGTCGGTTAGGTGGGTGCTCGCCAGCTCCCTCAACCTTGGGTGGAACGCGTCGATCGACTCCCCTTCGCGTTGTCTCGCCTGCCGTAGTTTGAATTTCTCATAGTCCCGGTTCAGTTGGGGGTCGAAGTGCGCGTTGAGTGCGGCCACCGCTGCGTCGTAATCAGTCGGGCCCCCCCATGCCCGGGAGGTGCTTGAAAAGAGTGTATACTTTTTCCCCCAGCGTAATGGAGTAGGAGCGAGCGCTTGACAGCTCCCTCCGTCTCCCTGGTGGCTATGAAGTAGTTCTCGAGGCGGCCCAACCACGTTTTCCACCGTGGGGACGCTGTTGTGGGGTCAGCCGCTGCGCTGAACGGGGGCAGGACTCCCGTGGGCGCATGCTGGGTGACGACACGGATCTGTGCTTGCTGGTTGTCTGGATTATCTCCCATCTCTGCCTGGATGTGTGTAGCGTGGTTTGGACACCGTGCCCGCCCTTGGCGTGGCTGGGGCGGTCTGTCTTCAAACAGATCTGCTGGGGTGGGGCCATGTAGTTGAGCCTTGTGACACCCCCTTCCAGGCTTATGTGGCAAGGCTTAGTTTGCCCCCCTGGTCGGCTGGATATGGAGGCAACGCCTGGGTGTGTGCACAGGGTCTGCCGGGCCTGTGTGAGCAGGACGAGGGTTGGGGCTGCTGCCCTTGTGTGTCCTTGTTTGGCCAGGAGGCTGCGCCTTACCAGCAGTCTGGAGCTGTGGGTATCCGCCCCGCTGTTGGCCTGGTGCTGTAGAGCCTCGTTGGGGCAGGTGCGTCGTGGGTGATGGCCGCGTGGTGGCAGACCACACGGTGCCAGTGGTCGCGGGCCCGGTGATTCTCCTGGTCGGTCCGCAACGACGTGCAGGTGCAGGAGCGCGGGTATCATCCCACCCTCGTCGCCAGTGTGATGGTGCGGCTGGTGTTAGTCATAGGGCGCGCAGCGCGCATGAAATATCGGGCGCACACACAAGTAATTAGGTCGCGGTGGGCTGCCCCCGAGCGGGCACGCCCCTTCCTTTATTATGCACGCCCCGCCCGCCGGCGGGAGCGCGTGGGTGCGTTACATCCGGCGGCGGCCGGCAACAACTAGACCACACTGTATATTACAGGCACCATTCCTGCATATACAACATATTAACTTTTGTAAAGAGTTTCCACTGACATGGATATTAGCTGCACAGACCACTTTAATAAAACAAATTCCACCTTCACCGCACACTTTATTAAGACAATACACCATTACATTACAAACAAATAGATACAATAAATCGAAAACCTTACGGCTCTGGTGTTTTTACTTCCTTAACAGGAAACGAGGACAAGTGATGCATTCACTACGATGTTCCCGCTCTCTGGGCATATTCTTTGTTTATACCTTGGTTCATTGTAGGATGATTGATTTCCCCGCTGTTGCAGACGGAGGGCTTCGGATTCTTGGGTCCAAGATCGTCAAGCTGGGCTAACGTTGGGGCCTGTTGTGGTTTTCCTGTTGGACTGGAGCATAGAAAAGAAGCTGTAATGCTGACGGAAGGTTATACAGGGCTGTGGCTCTATGGTTATACATGTGACTGTAATGGGTTCATGGGTAATGTAGTGTTTTAAAAAGTTTAATCTGATTGGCTGCTGAAAATAAAGAGTAAAGAAAGAAAAACATAATCCTCGCCTCCGTGTTGTTAATAGAATCGAAAATTCTTGTTGCGAATGCTTGAAAATGTTTTATTCTCCCACTTTAAAGTCGGAGATAGAAAAATAAACACCAAGCTTCCAGGAAGAGAGAGCATGAGATCTGACCTCTGTCTTTCAATGCACAGCAAATATGACAAGATAAGTAAAAGATTTAAAGACCTGTTTGCAGAAAGTGAGTTTGTGGAAGTATACAGTAAACAAGTGTGGGCAACTGGAGGAACGAACTCAAGCTGGACAGCCTAAAGCCAATAAAGCAAGCAAATGGAAAGACATAAAATATGAGTTACAAACCACAAAGCCAATGGTAAGCGACGGGCGGAATGCATTCCTAGGTCAGCTTTTGAATGTCCCCAAGATGTCTTTGGGTGCGCTGTCTGGTAGGCTGCGACATAAAAACTATTTTTCAACAGTCCTCGCTGGGACTCCTACAGATTATGCTCGTGGCAATGCTGGTGCACAGGCTTGGTTTTCCCCTCAAGGGTTCGCAGCTGTAAACCTCTCACTGCGGGGTTGAATCTTCGTTTTGCCCGCCTCATTTGCTTTTATTTCTTCCTTGTGTGTTTTTTATGCTTAGACCGGTATTTCAGAAGGCGTGTTTGTATTTTTCCGAAACAGACCTGTTGGGAAGACCTGGCTTTTCATTTTTTTTGTTACCTTAGGAAGAAAGAAAACCCACTAGGCAACTGTTAGCACATTTCAGGAGTTAGCCTGGTGTGTGGGATTGTGGAAACTGTTGCATTGGACATGTGCAGTTGCCCGCGGCACACGCAGTGCACCCTCTTAAGAGGGCAGCCCCTTAGTGCAGCATTCTGGCACACTCCTCCTTGCTCCACTCGTGGGTAACCTCCGCAGAGGTCCCTCTCTTCCAGGGCTCTCCCCTCATCATTTCCGGTGCCTGGGTGGCTGGAGCCAGGTACTTATACCTGCCCCACCCAGGTGCCGGCCTCTGTTTCCCCGCTGGACATGCTGTTTAGGCAGGCCTGCATAGCGACAAGCAGAGAGGCAGCTTCTGGTTGTTTACTTTGTTGGCAGGCGGCGTTGGGCCCCTTTCTTTATCACGGCCTTTATTATGGGGAGAGGATGTGGTCCGTCAGCTAGATTGCCGACTTTGGTGCTGGAAACCAAGGTTCGAGCCTCGGGGTCGCGTCCACATCCTGTGATTCTGGGCAAATCACTTAATCTCCCCGTGCCTGAATGTGTCCTTGTGTAACGTAACCAGTGCTCATGTAAAGCGCTCCAATACCTTTGGGTCGAGTTCGCGCTATAAAAATCTGCATTAAAATAAAAAAAAATAAAAAAATAAAAAAAATCACGAGGTGAGCTGGCCAACCGGTACTAAATAGCTTGTCCAACCAGCAGGGCCGGACTGGCCGTAGCGGGCACCGGACATTTCCCCGGTGGGCCGCTAGGGTGGGGGCCGTTTTTGTTACCGGGGGCCGGTAATATCGGCCCCCTGTAACAAAATCGTCTGAAACCGGCCGTAGCAAACAGCTCGGCCGCACCCCCTCTGCCCACTCCTGGGGGCCGGCTGAGCAGTTTGTCAGGGCCAGTTTCGGTTCCCAGTCCGGCCCTGCCAACCAGGGCATTTTGGAGGGAAGGGTGTCGCACAATTTTCGGTCTCGGCCTCTCCCCATTTGTCTAGCTATCGGTTTTCTGCCTCTGCCTCATGCTGTGTGCACTACAAACTCTGTGCGTGGCTTGTTGCTGAGCGGTTCTGCGGCTTGTAGTCTGGCCCAGTGCAGTGGCTCACGGGTGCAGAGTGTGATTTCCAGTCTAAAAGGTCTCCGTTCGAGTGTGGTGTCCGCTTAAGCTAGTTTTCCCACAGAGTGCTTCACCTTTAGTGCTGTGTTTTACCCATGGCCTCGCTGGAAACAGCAGTGTTGGTGGTTTGCCTTGGAGCAGGGATTTGAAGGAGCTGGTTGTGAGCCTCTCCTTCAGAGGGCCCTAGTCATATCTTGTGCATGTTCCACCATCTGTAGTGTGTACACATAAGGGTCTTTTCTTGTGCGCAATGCCCCCCCCCCCCCTCCGGAGCAGCGGGAGTCGGTGTTTAGTGTAGACCCTCTTCAGTGGTTGTCGGTGGGGACGGTCCTTGTCTGTGGTGCAAAATTGTGGCGGGCTCGACACCATCATTGGAGTTAGCAGAGTGGCGGGTGGATGCTAGGGTGGGGCTGACGAGCTCTTCATGATTACAGAGCCCTGGGGCAGCAGCGGCTCCTAGTTGAGAGCGTTGGGGCTCCGCCCACCTAGCTGGCAGCTTTGTAAGTTATGTAGATGGTTATTGCTTAGATCAAAATAGTAATTGCTCAGAGCAATTCTATTACAGGACCGGAGGCTTCGGATTATGCTTCTCTTTCTATTTTATTGCCACTCACAGCAGCCAATCAAAACGTTTTTGTATGCAATAAAAACTACATTTCCCAAGATGCTTTATCCATACGTCACTTCCTGTATGACCCTATAAGAGCCACCATGCCCATTAGCTGAGCCTCTTTCTTTGCTGCTCACGCAGGAAGTTAAGTGCCCAAGAATTATACTATCATTTTGTCTCTTATTGACCGTTAATGGTTTTACTTTGCTGATTATTGTGTGGCTATGCGTGCGCGTAGCTCGCGCTACGTTTACAATTTCTGTTTTACATTTGTGCGCGCAGATTGCGCTGTTGCCTGTTTTTTCCTCCCCCTTTTTAGGCTGCGCGTGCATCGCGCTGTGTTGCCGAGTGCTGCCCACACATCAGCGCTTGCATCGCGCTTTCACTATCTGGCCTCCGGGCGTTGTAAGAGGCTCCCGCTGGGAGCGGTGATTGCAGTGTGGTGTGCTCCCGCTGGGAGCAGTGAATAAATTATCGTGCCTGCTCCTTGCGGGGTTCTGTTTAAGGCGCGTGTAACTCGCTAATGCTTCGGCCTCCTATATGGTGTTTCAGCGGTTGTTTCTGATGTTATATTCTATGCCATAGTACTTCTCATGTATATCTACTGCGGCTGTAACACATTATTATGCTCTTCCCGCGCTCGCGCTGAAGTTTTTTGTCCGGTCACCGTCGGGAGCTAGCAGCACGATCGGACCTCCGGCTTCAGAAGCGCTGCGAGTGTCTCCCGCGGTACAGTGGTGACGCGCGCTTTGCGGGCGGCCCGCTGGGCTTTGAAAGCATGCTCCTTGGGCTCCATGTTCCGCGCTGCCGTCGGCAGCTGAATGCCTTCTTGCACATGCTAAGTCTTTAATTGTTTGCCTTTTTATGGGCGCGTCGCGCCGCAGGGTTAATCCCTTGGCTCCAGCGCGTGCTTCGCGCTGTGCTTTTAAAGCGCTAGCAACTCCTCATTACCCGCGTGGCAGCGGGTGTGTTCATTCATGCGGGCGGCCGGTCGGCCTGTACGCGCTTATTGGGTTCTATGTTGTTACTTATAGGCTTCTTCGTGCCTGATTGGGGTCGCGCGCTCCCACTATGGTTTTGTTGTTGGCCCGCTCTGGCATGATAATTGCTGACACGACGGATTCACGCTTGTTGGGATTCGCACTATGTGCATTGCGCTGTTGTTGTTCATGCGCGGTTTCGCAATTGGCGCTGCATTACTCCACTGCACTACTGATGGTGTGTGAGCGATAACGCTGAGGAGTTTGGCCCGAAGGGGTGCAAAATAAGGACGCTCCTGCGGGGGCGGAGATGACGCGCTGCTACGTATTCGCTGCATGTCTAAATGGAAACATGCGCGCGTTAACCCTTCATCAGGTTTGGCCCTCTGGGTGCAGAATTGGGACGCTCCTACGCGAGCGGAGGTACTGCGCTGTCGTTTGCAGCGTTCCTCATGAGTCGCTGTGACCTAGTGGTCAGGGTCACCGACTCTTCAACAGGTTTTATGTTTTAATGAATGTGGTTTCTAACTTTACCATCAATCCTGGTGTTTCCATAATGGTTGTCTCTGATTAATGCGCGGTCTCGCGCTTTACCGCCAAAGGCTTTCCCTAGTTGCCGAGAGCGGGATGGAGCTGATAACGCTCCGATATGCGTAGCTCAGCTGGCCTACGCACATCGCACGCGTCCCCTGTTTGCTCCGAGGTTCCTAGTGCCTCGTAATTTTACACAGAGCAGTTTTTTCTTTACGCCTACCCGGCTGCAACAATGGGCTGGCCCTTGGAGTGCGCACACGCTCCTGGTATTTGGATATGGCTCTGACACCCTTGGGGTTGGAATAATTCAAACTACAGCTTTGCTGAGGAGCTAGGTACATTGTTTCTCACTCTCGTGTGCATGGGTTAGCTCCCCCTCTGACTCCTCCGCTATTTTGTGCTTTGCACTACAGTATCATATAGACACCCCTGGGCATTGAATGGGCGAGATATAAGGAGGAGGGGATCTTTTATCAGGAGCGCAGAAGTCTCCTAGAAGAACTTTGTTGACACCCGGGATGTTCCATCCGCAAGTTGGTCAACGGGGCCGCAAGAATGACAGTTCCTAGTACTGTGTGGCACGCCGTGATAGTCGCCCATCATTTTATCCACACCCTCTGGGCGTGAATTTCTCTCCTCCAATACTGGTGTGATAAAACGAGCCGTAAGGTAGGTGCACATCAGAGGAGACTCCTCCCAAGACAAGTTTAGGAAGGTTGTGCCCAATACACCAGATCATTTTACTTTGTTTGCCCTCCATCCACACTGACGGGGAGAGTCACTGTGGCTTAATGGTTAAGGTCTTAGACTCTTACTCTCAAGGTTGAGTGTTCAATTCCTGGTGGTACATTATCTGTTTCTTCGATTAATCATGTAGGCAATAGTAATTTAAACGCAATAGATTACCTTTGAGTGCCGCGGCCGGCTATTCCACGTCCGAGGTTGACGCCTCTCCTTCTAGTGGTGAACATCACAGGGGAGACTTTAACCGTGCCTGGCGGGAAGGCCAGGACACGCTCTTAGTCAAAGCAGGACCTTTGGCCAAATCCTGGAGATGGCTCTGGTTGCAGAGGTATCGGCCACTCCTGTGGCTTCGGACATATTAGCGCACAGGCCACAATGTGCGTTATGTTTTTCGTGGAACGCGACTGCACTCTATCGCGAGACGCAAAATCCTTTCAGGAGGATGGACAACTTTGCTGATACAACGGCGGCGGAGCCTGGCCCTTAGCGCGAGGTATCCCTGGAAACAGTTTCGTTGCAGGACGTCTCTAACTAACTGGGCATGTTTGTCTTCTTGCCCACACCCTCTGGAATCATGAGGATCTTCATGATGCAGGTCCGTTACAGATCACTTAGGATTCCTCCTAGAGTTTACCAATTCCTTTTTCCAAGATATTCGACATAGTTGAGAGACTCAGTGATTGCTCACTCAAAGGAACGGGGCACCCTCCGGATCGTGTTTCGGGATATGTTTTTTCATCTTAGCACAGATATAGGCCTTCGCCTCGCAACTTTCCTGCCGTCAGGCCTCTTTTCAGTATCCGATTCCCTTCGGGATACGGTAGGTAATCGCCTATTCCGGCTACTAATTCGACATCCTTGTGTGCTTCGGTTTACACCTTTTTCGGAATTATCTCATTCCCTTGTCCACCTCGAACGGTGGACTTCTGGTTTGATTATAACGCCCCGGACAGCTCTGTCTTGAGGGATCTCAGAAAGGAGTCATATCGGTGTTACCCATGCAGACTGTTCCCCTTCGGGTGCTTACCAGAGTAATGGTGCTTTCGCATCATCTATCAAATAATTTTCCCTGCCTCTTCATTCATTTTCGGGACCCTCAGACATTTTTTCAATGGGCCTGTCTTACAGATCTGATGCCCCATGGCAAGTAGGTGGTCTTGGCAGGTGTTATATCTTCGAATCAACTGCCTGGAGCGGTAGGTGGGGTTGCTTGCGATCCGCTCTCTCTCTCACATAGGCCTCTTGTCACATCCTACTCAAACATGCGCAATATCTTGGCAGTGAGAGTTATCAGCAAGTTGGTAGGTACATGGTCAACTCTACCAGTGGAGGTAGTGAAGGACTTCTGGCTTCTGCCTGAGTCATCACCTTTCGGTCATGGCAGCATACATTCCATATCAGCAAGTCGATGATCGCCCGTCCCGCGACGGTTGGTGAACGGACCTAGAGCTCCCTCTGTTCATTCCATTTCACGGAGAGGGGACGCGAATATCGCGTTAATTAGTGGTGGCTGACTTTCCCCATATTGTAAATGTTTTTATCAGACATCCTGTCATAGGGATTGACATATCGTTCGGTTCGCAAATGCCGTTTGGCCGTTTCTGCAGCTCATTCTCAGGTAGAGGGCAGACCGGTGAGCTTACGCCGGTAACCTGTTAGTTATTGAAAGGTATTACGGTAGCGCAGTTTCTCGACCCTAGATATTCCCCTCTGTGGGATGTTTTATGGTTCTTTCCTTATTTGATGTAAGGCCAACTAGTAATATGTTGACAGCACTTATCGTCCAAGCTGTTATTAGGCCTATCTACCTGTTGGTGTTTATACAACGTGAAAGCCCTGGATTTTACAGGTACAGTATCTTCTCCAAAAGAGTTTCATTTAGTATTAATGTCAGGTCTACGACTTGTCAAGATTTGTTCCATATCATGCTTTCCAGCTATTGCAAAATGTGTGGGGTTCAATGCTTTAAGGCCTACGAGGAATGTACTTGATTTTTATAACTGGATGTTCGACATAATTAATGTTCACGTTATAGTCCTTTGTTAAACCTGTGTCTATGGCTCTATAGCCGGGTGATTAACGGCAATTTTACAAAGAAACAGGTGTTCATACCCAAATGTTTGGGGCTCCTCCTGTTTGTGGTGCCATGGCGTCTCTACATTTTATGTTAATAATAATAAAAATAATAATGATAATAATGATGGTTTCTACTGTCCAAGACGTTTTGAGATCTGCTGATTGGTTTTTCTCAATCTACATTTAAACAGTTTATTATAAACCGGTGGGTGATTTTGCTGTAGTTGTGTTTTGATGAGCGTTAAACTAGCATAATCCGAAGCCTCCGGTCCTGTAATAGAATAAAAAATTAGCTAGCATTCGCGCCAAGAATTTTCAATTCTATTAAGGACACGGAGGCGAGGATTATCCCACCCGGTTATATTACAATGCTTGTAATGTTTGCCCACCCGTATATATTTATGTTCTGTTTTTTTTAGCAGAAATTACGGGTTTCCTATGTTTCAATACTTTCAGGTTCTGAAAGAAGATGGAATAGAAGTACTTCTGGTGAAGACGATATCTACGTTCCAGTTGGCTCCGTTTTCTCCACGTTGAAAGCTGTTTGATTGGACTTGAATTCATGTTATTGGACTAAAACTGTTCGAGCAAAGAAAGAGGCTCAGCTAATGGGCATGGTGGCTCTTATAGGGTCATACAGGAAGTGACGTATGGATAAAGCATCTTGGGAAATGTAGTTTTTATTGCATACAAAAACGTTTTGATTGGCTGCTGTGAGTGGCAATAAAATAGAAAGAGAAGCATAATCCTCGCCTCCGTGTCCTTAATAGAATTGAAAATTCTTGGCGCGAATGCTAGGTAATTTTTTATTCCCATCCCAATAGCTTTCAATGTTGCTAATAAAACGAAGCCTGTGCTGGGTGACGCCCTCGGTGCCTGGCAGCCTTTCCTTTCTCTCATCCGATTTCTAACTGACACGAGAGACACGACAGGCAGACAGGCACTTTCCATTGAGACACGCGCCCTGGTGCGCATGTGCCAACTTAACTCATGTTTACTTGTTTTTTAACTTCAGCTGGCCGGGCTGATCTAGAGCCAGCCCTTGCCTGCCATTCTCGGGGGTATTAGTGGACCACTCTCTAATGACGGGCAACAGCGTCAAGTTTTAAAGCAGCCCTGGGCTTCTAGGACATCAGCCCTGTATTTCCCAGGGCTGGTTGCCAGTCACAGGCTGAAAGCAAACACCGACCCTTTAACGAGTCGTCACAGGGCCGGGCCAGCAAGCATCACTGACCCGCCCTGTGACGAGTTGGGAAAGAGTGGAGTTAAAAAGTTTCGTGAAAACACGCACGCAGTATTTAGCGCAGACTACACACATTAGAGCAGGTGTTTCTAAGAATATTTGTTTAAGATTTATAGCCTTGCTATGAATGCCATTTTTAGCCCGTTTGGCTATTTAAAGCATTGAGCTTTCAACCCACTGATGTTTCATTTGTATTTTTCAAGTGACGCTCAATGAAAGTCACCACTTTGGCACAGATTATTCAGTCTTTTTTTATTATGTCTAGTTTAATTTCAAAAGATCCTCAACGCGCTTAGTTCCACTTACTAATTCGCACTCAACTTACTACCGAAATCTTATTTACTGCTCTTTTCAAAGATAAAATGGTTTATGCGATCTGTCACTGTGTGTTAGAAATGAGGGTCTCTAGTTGACAGTGGTATACACCCTGTCTAAATAGGGACCCTTCCTTCTAGTCAGAGTAAGAGGATTAAACACCCAAGATAACCCCTGCTCACCCACTTGGTAGCTTGGCACGAGCAGTCAGGCATATCTCAGAGGCAATGTGTAAAGTATTTGTACATAACACACAGTAACACAGTGAAAACACTACAAATAGACACCACACCAGTTTAGAAAAATAACAAATATTTATCTAATTAAAACAAGACCAAAACGACAAAAATCCAACATACATATATTACGATATTACTTAAAAAAGGTTGAAAACAGGGAAGGTGATGCGTCAGTTATTTCCTCCCAGGGGAGGTGATGGATCGGGTCCTTGATGCTACGCAGGGGAGGTGATGCGTCGGTTCCTTGATGTGAGAGGAGGTGATTCGTCAGCTTCTTACTGCGTGGGGAGGTGATGCGTTGATTCTCCGGACACGCGGCCTCAATTCCTTACTGAAGCCCAGCGTCGATGTAGACTTGGCACACAGGTCAGTATATGGAAATCCGGAAGCACTGGAGGTCCATGCGGCGATGGTAAACAGGCGATGAGTCGATTTCTTCAGCCGCGGTCCAACGATGCGTTGCGCTACTCAGCCGCACAGCAGGGCCTGCGTCGGAGTCAGTGCGGTGGTCTTGGACTTCGGATACACGGCGCACTGAACTTGGGCTGTGGCAGTTTCTTCGGCTGCGGGCGATGCGTCGATTTCTTCGGCCAAACGGTGGCGGTGCGTTTGAAATTTCTCCTGTACGGCGGTGCTGCATTGGAAAAACAGGTGCTGGAAGGGCGGTGAGTCTATTTAGTCTTCTTGCAGCTTTTTGTAGCAGGAAAAACCTCTAAGGGTGCTTAGAGTTGGATGCGTTGGGTGCGTGGAGTTGGCACCACTTGGCAAGTCAGAACTCCCAGCAGTGGAGTTCAGGGGTGCTACAGATGAAGTCTTTGATGTCCCTGAGACCTGTTAATAGGAGGCAAGCACACACAAACCCTTGGAGAATCTTCTTAAGCAGGAAACCAAAGTCCAGTCTGTGTCCTCTCCAAGACGGAAGCAGCCACTGCAGACCAACTCGGCAAAGCAACACAGCAAAGGGGCAGTACTCCTCCTCCTCACAGCTCTTCAGCTCTTCTCCTTGGCAGAGGTTCCTCTTGATCTAGAAGTGTTCTAAAAGTCTGGGGTTTTAGGTCCAATACTTTTTTGGCATTTGAACTAGTCATTCTTCAAAGAAATGTCTTTATAGTGCACAAGTTCTTGTCCTGCCTGGTCTTGGCTCCAGACACACTTGGGGGCTGGGGGCCCAGCATTGTGAAAGGCCAGGCACAGCTCCATTCAGGGGCAGGTGACAGCTCCTCCCACCACTCTAGCTCAGGAAGGCCCATCAGCCTGGTGATGGGCAATCAGGATATGCAGGGCACACCTAACTCCCTTTGTGTGACTTTCTAGAGTGAGTGACAAACAACCCAGCTGTCAGTGTAAACCAGACGTTTATTCCACAGGCAGGCAGAGGCACAGGATGGTGAAGCAAGAAAATGCCCACTTTCTAAAAGTAAATTCTAAAGAACAGCTGTAGTGCACTCAAGATAAAACTCTTGTTCAAATAATCTCAGTACTCCAAATTAATCAAAGTTGGTGTGCTCACTCTGAGGTGGTTCTACCCTGCCACCTGTTCAAAAAGAAAAAATTAACTAGAGCCAAGCAGTCCTAGACAGAGTGTGCACTACCTGTGCTACTCAAAAATGAGTGTATCATCAATATATGCATCAAACATAATACAATTTAAGAAACAATTATGCTTAGTACTCAATATAGACAAAAATACTTTTTTGCATTGTGACTACAAGTCAACTTAAAACAATGACTTCATCCGTCGTTTTTCTTTGCACTTCTTTTTATTCTGAAGCAAAGTCTATGAATTATGTGTCACTTCAATGACAGTACACAAATTCTTGTAAATCTCGTAATAAAATATTCCCAATGCATTTCGGGTGTATCAGACACCCTTCGTCAGGGGAAATCTATAACAAAACATACACACAATGAATGTGATAACATTTGTATCATAATTGAAAATAATAATAACTGTGCTGGCCTATTCCATCCGGGAAAGGAGAAAATTACATTACGAATACAAAGAGCAGATATAACGTCCACCAACCGTGTGGTGTCACTAGAACCTGGAATAAATATGATGGAGAAAAAGGAAAAGGAAAAACAAAGTACCACGCCACCATTCAGTGAACTAATAAACTAGACGTGCCGCCGACGTGCCATATCCCAAACCTTGCTAAGTGTCTCAAGTCATGCTACTACGATTGATACATATAATATGCACACCATAACTATTAAGCATGGCCTCTGTACCTCTGTTAATCTCGAACAGTGTGACAAAGTCTGCAAACTCTTCTTATAACTCAAACCGAAATTGGATCAAAAGGCGCTCAAAACTGCGAATTCTGTAATTCAAAAGAATGTACTGAGATGTAGTTTGCGCTCAAAATAAACTATATAGCCCTCGTATGAACGTACTATAGATCCCTTTGAGAAAGCGAAGCAACAGTAAAAACAAAACAATCCCACTGTGCACAACACGCTGAATAACACCAATAAATAGTGCCAAATAAGCGCTCCCACGCCGTGCAAACACGCTGTTTAAAACCCTCAACTTGTGCCCAAAAAGCATTGCAAATTGCGCTCAACCCTTAATCCAAAGGTGCGTGAATATGAAAGTGTAACCTAAACAGCGAAGCGTGATGAAAAGGAATCTTCTCATTAAAAAATCCAACTACCAAATCGGCAGACGTAGAACGTAAATCGCAGTATACACTGCAGTAGCGTCACAACGAGGGTAGCACGACGTGCACAGAAACGACGTTGCTGAAGCGAAGAAGCGTTCATGAGCTGAATGCAAGCAGTGCGAGCTAAATCATTTCAAAAGATGCCCAGTGCTCGCATACGTTGCAGCAGTAAGTAATGCCAAACATACTTTACCACTGTTGCAACACTTGATGGCTTGCCAATAGCACCCAATACCTCCAAAAAGGTGCCGCGCAGGGAGGAAACGAACCCCAGTTCAGTAAACCTTCAAGCACGCGCGCCTCGCGCTCAAGGTAAAAAAAAAACAAGTGAAGCGCTGGACAGCAGAGACGTCGGCAGCGTCAGAGGAGCGGGGGCGAGCGAGCGCGGCAGCCTGGTGAGCTGACCACACGCTCGTGCACAGTGGCCATGTGTTTTCAATTATCGCGCCCGCGTCTGGGCACGATAATTGGAAACAGATGGCGGGCTTGCGGGTAACCGCACGGAAAAGTCCATTGTGCACGAGCGTGTGGTCAGCTTTTTGAAGCCCCTTACATAAAGTCTCGCAGAGCAGCGCTTGCGCGCTACTCTAGGCTCGACCTAAAAATGTAAAATAGTCTATGCAAGTGACCAGTTCTGTGGCTTCACTTCAGAAGCAGGTACAGGGCAAAAACAATTCCGATGGTTTATCCGTGCACAAGCTCCCGAATTTTAATTTTTTTTTATCACGTCAAAGATCAGTAAAACCATCTGTTTTTCAGTCTGTGAGGGAGATTTCGTCTTGTACAACATTTTTTCAGTGTGTGACTATAGGAGGTGCCCTCCCTCAACAGACCATGAGGCAAAACACCCCCAGAAAAAAGGTAAAGTTGCACAGGGACATCCCTTCCAAGCATGTGTTCTTTACGTGTGCTTCATGTGTGTCTCTGTCACCTGTGTGAGCCTGCTTTTGCCCATGGGTATCACTGTGGTTGTATGTTTGTAAAGATTATTGTATATTTGTGTCTTGTATTCATGAAAGCCGTCATAACCAGTTTACCCCACCACACATAGGGTGTGTGGGCAGGGTGATCAGGATATGTACACCAGAAATATGCCTGATAATGTCTATACTATTGTAATATTTTCCTTTTTTTGTCTTTTTGATCAAAGGTATCTAATCCAGATGTTTAACCTCAGAAAGGTAGGTCCTCTCTGTTTTTACTAACAACCCTCTTACCCTCACTTCCAGTTAGGGTCAGGGAGGTAGTTATTAAACCTAATGATTGCCCAAGACCTGTTAGGTTTTTAGGAGACGGCAGAAACATGTTGGTTGAAGCCAGCGGTATGCAAGGATCATAGTATCCACCTCCATAGCCCGCTGTTACCTAACAATCATTTTTTTTATCCATACCCAGGGTACCACGTATATAGAAGGATATTTTTGTGGTATACCCTGAGGTATTTTTAATTAGCAACTGGACCCATGTTATCCAGAAAAAGATAAGAATATCTAAGAAGTCCCTCAAGATAGCCCAACACGAGGTTGAGTCCACCCTGGTACTATCATCTTTCCAGGTGGGACAAGGTGGCCTATGGTGAAGCATGTCACATTACGTGAGTGTGCCCACCTTGTCCAATTCTTGGAATTGCCATCTTTAGTAGGAGACATAAAACCATAATTTTCTTTATACAAAAAGATAACAAATGAATCATCTTATTTGCTTCTGGTATTTCCTCCAGACGCTCCCAATACAAGGACACCACGCCATTATTGTATTTTATATCTTCCGGTGCAGCAGCCTGGGGATTTTGTTAGGGGCATTTTTTCTAACCAAAGCCAATCACACTAGTGGGAAAGGCAGCCACAAAAATCCTTATATTTTGCTCCTTAGCCAGTTAATCAGTTTAAAAACAGGTTTCTAGTCTGCCCCATCGCTGCCTCGACAGGGAGCACAGTCTCAAGGACGCCCTGCTGATGTATACGGCGATCACGGTCACTACCTGCTTAGATCACCAGGCTCACAGGGTGCCCAGGTGGACAACAGAAGCTAAAAATGTGTGACAATGCATTTTAATGCAGTGATGAGGACCACTACATTAAAATGCGTTAGTCTAACGCCTGATGCGTGGTACTTGGCAGGGCTCTCCGTTATTGGCATATTTGATTTGCTGGTAAGTCCCTAGAAAAAGCACTGTGTGTGCCCAGGGCCTGTAAATCAAATGCTACTAGTAGGCTGCAGCATTGGTTGTGAAACCCACATGAGTAGCCCTGTAAATACATCTCAGGCCTGGCAGTGCAGTGTCTGTGAGTGCAGTTTTGAACTGCCATCTCGACCTGGCAAGTGCACCCACTTGCCAGGCCCAAACCTTCCCTTTTATTACATTTATGGCACCCCTAAGGTAGGCCCAATGCAGCCATATGGGCTGGGTGTAGTGTATGTGAAAGGATATGTCTTGGTGTGTTTCACATGTCCTGATAGTGAAATACTGCCAATTTCGTTTTTCACTATTGCAAGGACTAACCTTCCCAAATGTTATCATTGGAGCTCCTTTGTAACATCTTCCAAGTGTAACTTTCAATTGGGAAGAGCTAGAGATTTGGAGTTTGGGCTCCCTCTAGTGGAGAGGTGTGTTGCAGCGGCCAGGGCAGCTTACTTCGGAGCACAGGGCTCACGGTTCGATCCCCGGCTTCGGCAGCAGCTCAGCACCATGTGACTCTGGGCAATAGCTCACTTAATTTCCACGATGGCCCCCAGCGCCTTGAGACCCGTAAGGGTGAGTAGTTTGCGCTTTACAAATACGGATTTATTTATTTTAATTTAATAACATCTTTTAGAAAAGGTATTTTTTAAATTGTGTGTTTGAAAATGCCACTTTTAGAAAGTAAAAATTAACTAGAGCCAAGCAGTCCTAGACAGAGTGTGCACTAGCTGTGCTACTCAAAAATGAGTGTATCATCAATATATGCATCAAACATAATACAATTTAAGAAACAATTATGCTTAGTACTCAAAATAGACAAAAATACTTTTTTGCATTGTGACTACAAGTCAACTTAAAACAATGACTTCATCCGTCGTTTTTCTTTGCACTTCTTTTTATTCTGAAGCAAAGTCCATGAATTATGTGTCACTTCATTGACAGTACACAAATTCTTGTAAATCTCGTAATAAAATATTCCCAATGCATTTCGGGTGTATCAGACACCCTTCGTCAGGGGAAATCTATAACAAAACATACACACAATGAATGTGATAACATTTGTATCATAATTGAAAATAATAATAACTGTGCTGGCCTATTCCATCCGGGAAAGGAGAAAATTACATTACGAATACAAAGAGCAGATATAACGTCCACCAACCGTGTGGTGTCACTAGAACCTGGAATAAATATGATGGAGAAAAAGGAAAAGGAAAAACAAAGTACCACGCCACCATTCAGTGAACTAATAAACTAGACGTGCCGCCGACGTGCCATATCCCAAACCTTGCTAAGTGTCTCAAGTCATGCTACTACGATTGATACATATAATATGCACACCATAACTATTAAGCATGGCCTCTGTACCTCTGTTAATCTCGAACAGTGTGACGAAGTCTGCAAACTCTTCTTATAACTCAAACCGAAATTGGATCAAAAAGGCGCTCAAAACTGCGAATTCTGTAATTCAAAAGAATGTACTGAGATGTAGTTTGCGCTCAAAATAAACTATATAGCCCTCCAAAACTGTGAGTTCTGTAGGTCAAAAAATATTTTACTGAGATTTAATTTTTAATTTGCGCACAGGATAAACTGTGTAGCCCTCCAAACAACACACATCACTCCTATCACCGCAAACCTAAATGCACAGTCTCAAGGAAAATCATACACATAATATCAAAAGTTACTCGAGAAATCTCCCAAGTACGACCATTAGGAAATACCAGCTAAATGTAGAACAAACTTCCACCCTCTGAACCTCTGATTCAAAATGCAAACAGTTAATGAACGTCCCTTAACTATCCTCACTTTAACTCTAACTTTGATTAAAGACCAAATGTCCCTCTAGCCTGTAGTCCTGGCTCTCACCTGCTGCCCTGTCACTCGGCTCTGGAAAGAGTCAAGTCACTGGTCGCCGATGTGGTTCAGCGCGTAGTACTAGCACGTAATAAAGCATTAATCTCCCCGCTCGTGCTGTCCACCGGTTTAACGATCTGCTAACTGTTGAATGAAAGCAGTCCTCTGTGACACTTTCACTGGAGTCGGATAAAACGCTCACTCATGTGCTGCGATTTAATATCGGCGTCCTGCTCGCTATCCTCCCTTAGAACGTGAGCTACGACGTTAGTTAACCCCTGACCGGGTTGAATGCACGTCAGATCAACACGAAAGCCTGGCGGCCATCTTAACCAGTCTAAGAACTCCTCCGATGACAAGAGAAAAAGAAAAGAAAAATGTGACAATGTTCAGAAAAAAGAAATAAAAAATTCAAATACCCATACACTTTTAAAAAAAGATCCACAGGTGATACCTAGGAGAAAGCTGAGATAATAAAAATAAACAATAAAAAAATAATAACTGAGTGGAAAAGAATGTCGAGAGTAAAGAAATAGTTATTAAGAATAATTGCAAACACTGTGTAGTACCCACGCATGTACTGCTGTAACTATGTTCTCTCTTACGTGATTTCGGCCATGTTATAAGTACATAAAAATTGTATTAACAATGACTAACTCACGATGTGAAGTTAACAAAGGTGTACTAGGTCCAATCTCCATAACATACAGTAGTGAAAGGTTTTACATGCATCAACAGTACTTCATCGAAATCCCCCCATATTATTGCTAAGTTGGCTTCATGAATCAACATCGTCGTAGCTCACGTTCTAAGGGAGGATAGCGAGCAGGACGCCGATATTAAATCGCAGCACATGAGTGAGCGTTTTATCCGACTCCAGTGAAAGTGTCACAGAGGACTGCTTTCATTCAACAGTTAGCAGATCGTTAAACCGGTGGACAGCACGAGCGGGGAGATTAATGCTTTATTACGTGCTAGTACTACGCGCTGAACCACATCGGCGACCAGTGACTTGACTCTTTCCAGAGCCGAGTGACAGGGCAGCAGGTGAGAGCCAGGACTACAGGCTAGAGGGACATTTGGTCTTTAATCAAAGTTAGAGTTAAAGTGAGGATAGTTAAGGGACGTTCATTAACTGTTTGCATTTTGAATCAGAGGTTCAGAGGGTGGAAGTTTGTTCTACATTTAGCTGGTATTTCCTAATGGTCGTACTTGGGAGATTTCTCGAGTAACTTTTGATATTATGTGTATGATTTTCCTTGAGACTGTGCATTTAGGTTTGCGGTGATAGGAGTGATGTGTGTTGTTTGGAGGGCTACACAGTTTATCCTGTGCGCAAATTAAATCTCAGTAAAATATTTTTTGACCTACAGAACTCACAGTTTTGGAGGGCTATATAGTTTATTTTGAGCGCAAACTACATCTCAGTACATTCTTTTGAATTACAGAATTCGCAGTTTTGAGCGCCTTTTGATCCAATTTCGGTTTGAGTTATAAGAAGAGTTTGCAGACTTCGTCACACTGTTCGAGATTAACAGAGGTACAGAGGCCATGCTTAATAGTTATGGTGTGCATATTATATGTATCAATCGTAGTAGCATGACTTGAGACACTTAGCAAGGTTTGGGATATGGCACGTCGGCGGCACGTCTAGTTTATTAGTTCACTGAATGGTGGCGTGGTACTTTGTTTTTCCTTTTCCTTTTTCTCCATCATATTTATTCCAGGTTCTAGTGACACCACACGGTTGGTGGACGTTATATCTGCTCTTTGTATTCGTAATGTAATTTTCTCCTTTCCCGGATGGAATAGTCCAGCACAGTTATTATTATTTTCAATTATGATACAAATGTTATCACATTCATTGTGTGTATGTTTTGTTATAGATTTCCTGACGAAGGGTGTCTGATACACCCGAAATGCATTGGGAATATTTTATTACGAGATTTACAAGAATTTGTGTACTGTCATTGAAGTGACACATAATTCATGGACTTTGCTTCAGAATAAAAGAAGTGCAAAGAAAAACGACGGATGAAGTCATTGTTTTAAGTTGACTTGTAGTCACAATGCAAAAAAGTATTTTTGTCTATATTGAGTACTAAGCATAATTGTTTCTTAAATTGTATTATGTTTGATGCATATATTGATGATACACTCATTTTTGAGTAGCACAGGTAGTGCACACTCTGTCTAGGACTGCTTGGCTCTAGTTAATTTTTTCTTTTTGAACAGGTGGCAGGGTAGAACCACCTCAGAGTGAGCACACCAACTTTGATTAATTTGGAGTACTGAGATTATTTGAACAAGAGTTTTATCTTGAGTGCACTACAGCTGTTCTTTAGAATTTACTATTCTTGATCTACCCAACACAGCACCAAGTTGCACCATCAAAATGTCCTTCGAAGAGATTCTTCATCTTACGGACAACAAAGCAGAAACCAAAGTTTACAGCGCAACAGAAGCGCAAGAGATTTATGGCCTCATCCGGGAGGTCCGGACTTTTGATCTAACTCAAGGGCCAGTTACGCAACAACTGAGACAGTTAGAATACTTGATGCGACGTGAAATCAATCAACGTTTGCATGCTACCACTCTAGTTCAGTACCATAAGGCAAGTAGGATTCCTAGGGGATTGAGATTACCTTTAAAACCTATGATGTTTAAGATGAATAAAAAGTTCATGGATAAGTGGTATTCAATTTTAAACAAATGCTCTCTTGATTTAATTCTTTTAATAGTAGAGGAATTATCGAGCGTCCTAGTAGGTTTAGAACAAGAGATACACGAATTACAGAATTCTTTGAAGGCACGCATGGAGGGTGAAGATTGGGCAGCATCACTTGAAGAGATTAACAAAAGGTTAGATGGCTATGCCAAAGAAATCCATGAACGCAAGGTGCGCAAATTCAGACGTGATACCATAGATTATAAACTTGATGAGGTATATTCATGGGCAGAAGTGTATGCACAAAAACGCACATACCAGAAACCCGGTACCACTTCATCAGAAGAGAGTTTAGTATCTATCAGTGAGACTCGAATATCTCGACCTCCTGTGCCAGCATTGTCTGACATAACACAAACTGAAGCACCATCAACATCCGCTTCCAAGGTTTCTTTTTTAGAGATAAGCCCAGCGGCAAACAACGCACCCATGAGTCAAACAACCACACAGTCCGACACAGCAAAACCCGCAGAGGCCGTGGACAATACCAAACAGACCAGCACAGGTCGCAGACAGAAGAAGCACTAGTGGTTAACATTTCAGCAGTGTCCTTAACGAAAGCACAAACTGCAGTTTTAAACAAGGGTATATCCTTTGTACCCACTTTTCAGGCTAGGCCTTTTGAGACAGAAATAGAACTTTACAAATTCATGAGAAAACTAAGATTACGGTATTTTTTTGCTAATCAAGAATCAGCACGGGTTAACACAGACCAAATTGAATACAAAGAATTTAAATCCAAGAGCACTTTTATGGCTCCGATTTCACATAAAGTCTTAGATTCCTTTGAGACATTGATTAAAAGAGACCTGGCTCAATTACCTGTTTCATCCACCAAGAGACAAAACTTGACACCAGTTGATAGAAAGGCACTTAAATCCTTGAGGATGAACGAGGCTATAGTGTTCTTTCCAGCAGACAAGGGGGGAGCACTAGTGGTCATGGACCGGTGTTATTATGAATCTAAGATTGATGTGATGTTATCAGATGAATCTACATATTTACTTTTGAATCGGGATCCTACATCAGAATATCAAGAGATTTTATTGACAATACTTGCACATGCAGTAGATATGGGATGGATCTCTGAAAACACACGCAATTTCTTATATTCTAAATTTCCACGTAGACCTACAATTTACATGTTGCCCAAAATTCACAAAAACCTCAAAGACCCACCATTCCGTCCCATAGTATCGGGGTGTAGCTCTTTACATGAACCATTGGGACAGTACTTGGACACGTTTCTACAATCATTCGTACAGTCTGGATCAACGTATGTACAGGACACCACTCACTTTTTGAAACTGTTAAGTGAGCTCACATTGCCATCAGGGACAGAGATTTGGCTAGGGACAGTGGACGTAGTGTCCCTCTATACCTCAATACCTCATGCTGAGGGTATTGAGGCAATAGAGTGGGCACTGTTACAGCAGGGAGATATACAGGCCAATAAAGTTTTTCTTTTAGAACTATTACAGTTCTGTTTGTTTAACAGCTACTTCAAATGGCAAGACAGATTTTATCTACAAACCAATGGAACTTCCATGGGTTTTGCAGGGGCACCTAGTTACGCTAACACTATCATGATGAAATTCGAACAGGAGAATGTGTTGAACGATCCATTTTGGACTGAGCACCTCATCATATATCGCAGGTATATAGATGATATATTTTTCATTTGGCAGGGTATGAAACACGATTTGGAAAGCAAATTAATGGGGCTGAATGACATAAATTCCAGAATCCAGTTCACATACACATTGGATAAACAGAGAATTTCATTTTTGGATGTTAATGTGGAATTGCATGACACAGTTATCACCACAAAGGTGTATAAGAAGCCCACAGATCGCAACAACACATTACTTTTCAGCAGTTTTCACCCTGAGACCTTAAAGAAACATCTTCCTTTTTCTCAATTTTTGAGGATCAAGCGTATTTCCTCAGACAGTTTTCAATACACAGAGACATTAGCAGCATCCAAAAAGAGTTTTTTGGATCGGGGGTATCCTACTGAGATTGTGGAAGCATCAGCCAGAAGGGCAGAGGAGATTTCGAGAGAGACACTATTGGAGAAAAAAGATAAATTCAAAAATAAAAGAGAAGTGTTTGTGTCTACTTTTTCAACTCAGTCACCAGCTATAAAGAAAATAATTTTGCATCGTTGGGATCTGTTGTAAACAGAACCAGACTTTGGAAATCTTTTTCAGGATCCTCCTATTTTCGCTTACAAAAGGTCTCACAATCTCCGGGAGTTGCTCACTAAGAACATCAGTAATCAAACGGAGCAACATAAGGGCATGTTAAAATGTTACAATTGCTCGCACTGTAACAATGTTCTCATTGGTACATCTATATCTCATCCATGGTCAGGAAAATCAATAAGATTTCGATTTACCGCAAATTGTAACACTCAAAATGTCATTTACGCTATTCGCTGCCCGTGTGCTTTGTTTTATGTAGGGAAAACTGAAAGATCACTTGGGATTCGCATAACTGAACATTGAGTTCACCACTTGCCAGTCATTGGACCGAGACACACCACACCATAGCCCAGTTAAGATTCACTGTATTGGAGACAGTTACACACCGGAATGACAGAGACATGTCCAAATACATTACGCAGAGAGAGACTTTTTGGATTAGATATCTGGACACCATGACCCCAAAGGGGTTAAATGACAAAATAGAGCTATCTTGTTTTCTATAAGAGCACTTTTTGCTACTGGATCTACATTCAACTCCGTTTAGCAAGAGCAGAATTAGAACTATACGCGACATATGTGGCATTCCTACACCGTGTGGAGGGAAGGTGTTTGATCTCCGATGGGAATCACTAGCTTGGATTGCACTGTCCTTATTTATTTTTGCTAGTAATTAATCAATCAACCGTTTGATTCATAGAATAGAACACATCATCACAAATGCCATATGTTGATTCATGAAGCCAACTTAGCAATAATATGGGGGGATTTCGATGAAGTACTGTTGATGCATGTAAAACCTTTCACTACTGTATGTTATGGAGATTGGACCTAGTACACATTTGTTAACTTCACATCGTGAGTTAGTCATTGTTAATACAATTTTTATGTACTTATAACATGGCCGAAATCACGTAAGACAGAACATAGTTACAGCAGTACATGCGTGGGTACTACACAGTGTTTGCAATTATTCTTAATAACTATTTCTTTACTCTCGACATTCTTTTCCACTCAGTTATTATTTTTTTATTGTTTATTTTTATTATCTCGGCTTTCTCCTAGGTATCACCTGTGGATCTTTTTTTAAAAGTGTATGGGTATTTGAATTTTTTATTTCTTTTTTCTGAACATTGTCACATTTTTCTTTTCTTTTTCTCTTGTCATCGGAGGAGTTCTTAGACTGGTTAAGATGGCCGCCAGGCTTTCGTGTTGATCTGACGTGCATTCAACCCGGTCAGGGGTTAACTAACGTCGTAGCTCACGTTCTAAGGGAGGATAGCGAGCAGGACGCCGATATTAAATCGCAGCACATGAGTGAGCGTTTTATCCGACTCCAGTGAAAGTGTCACAGAGGACTGCTTTCATTCAACAGTTAGCAGATCGTTAAACCGGTGGACAGCACGAGCGGGAGATTAATGCTTTATTACGTGCTAGTACTACGCGCTGAACCACATCGGCGACCAGTGACTTGACTCTTTCCAGAGCCGAGTGACAGGGCAGCAGGTGAGAGCCAGGACTACAGGCTAGAGGGACATTTGGTCTTTAATCAAAGTTAGAGTTAAAGTGAGGATAGTTAAGGGACGTTCATTAACTGTTTGCATTTTGAATCAGAGGTTCAGAGGGTGGAAGTTTGTTCTACATTTAGCTGGTATTTCCTAATGGTCGTACTTGGGAGATTTCTCGAGTAACTTTTGATATTATGTGTATGATTTTCGTTGAGACTGGGCATTTAGGTTTGCGGTGATAGCAGTGATGTGTGTTGTTTGGAGGGCTACACAGTTTACCCTGTGTGCAAATTAAATCTCAGTAAAATATTTTTTGACCTACAGAACTCACAGGGCTTGCAGCAGTCCTCCCCCCCTCCGGCTGCCCCCTACGTGTGTGCTGACAGCAGGACGAGCCCCAATTGTTCACACTGACATTTCCGGATGCTTTGAAAATGTGTTAATTAGTCCAGCAGACATCACAGCTGAGGGGGGCGGGGCGGCTGATGGTCCAGTCCTTCGGCAACAACTGCAAATTTGATGACCACTCTACCCAGCCATAGTTGCTTTGATCTGGTCACCGTTTCCGCCTTACCAAAACTATTATTTGTGTTACACTCACTGTAATGCAATTTGTTTTCTAATAAAGAACTGATTTCTATTATGCCTACATTTGCTGATAATTTTATACTTGTCGATCTTTAAATTGTAAAACACGGTGGCGCACCTTTTGTTTGGGTCTGGTTCGCGCTCTACAAGTGCTAGATAAATACAAATAAAAGAAAAATATACAGAAAAGCTTGCCACGCAGCAGTACAAACCTCCTACCAAAACACCTTTTGCGATCAATTAAATTAGTATAATTGAGTGGGGGCAATATTAACCCTCGACATAACAGCGGTGCGATGTCACAAGTGACCGTCATAAAGCTCTAATTAGAAGGGAAACAAGCATTGGCATAGCCAATAGGTCTCGCCTTTGGGACCTTATAAGTGTTTAACCATGCAACAGTTAATGTTGTTGCACCAAGGATATTGTGCTGCATAACTAAATACTTATAAGGTCCCAAAAGCGAGACCTATTGGCTGTGCCAATGCTTGTTTCACATTTGAGCTCGTGTGCTCTATCCTGCAACGCTTATGTATACGACGTGTGTATCTTTCCAGTTTAAGAAGGAAATTATATTTCGCAGACTATTTTCAGAGCCGTGGAAGAGGATTGTTTTTGTTGGCACATAACATGCAGTGAAATGTACATACCAGATTCTGCATTGCTTTTCCAGAGCCAATGTCCTTGCGTATTTTAGAGCACAAGTTTAGCCAAGCTCCTTGTTATTGCAAGTAAAGCTAGGAATTGCAGATATTAGCGACTCTGACTGCAATAAATATTTTCCTAAGGCATATTTCACCTTACTCACTCTAACTCAACATGTGTTACCCTTTTTCACATGCCCGGCCTGTATTGTTTTATCTTTGTGCATTCTTGCTTCTGTTGACATGTCCCAAAAGAGATGGGGGGGATATTCTCAAGAACGTGCGATAAACATTGCCAAAATAGTTTATCGCAAGTTTTCATATCGCCGTCTATCGCGGGAAAATAACTCCGAGTTAACGTCGTATTTTCAACACGGTGGTAACATGCGATAGTCTCCCGATAACGCGTCAAATGTCCGCGATAACATTACCGGGACGGCAATGAAAATCCAAACCCGAACGCGAAAAAAGTTGCGATGGGCCCAACCGCGATAAGACAATTAGCGAAAAGCAGCGCCAGGCCTGCAAATCACACACGTCTGGCGGGAAAAATCACTACAAGCAGAAAAAAAAACCACAAACAAAAACCAAACTACAGCGAAGCACAATGGAGGCAGCCGGAGCAGGTACAGAGGACGGCCAGAACCCCACAAGCCCCCCGGAGGAGCAGCCTGGGACTTCGGGGACAGGGAAGGGCAAGGACAAGAAGAAGAGGAAGACGAGGTTCAGTCCGCAGGAAAACAGGATCCTGATGACGGAGGTGATAGAACACCATCAACAACTGTTCGTCACCTCCACTGTGTCATTGGCAACAAAAAATGCAACATGGCAGTCCATCGTGGACAAGGTGAATGCAGTCGGAGTGCTGAGGAGGACAATGGAAGAGCTCAAGAGGCGCTGGAATGATGTGAAGCGCAAGACCAAGCAGAAACTCGCCAACAACCAGAAGGCAGCAATGCAGACTGGAGGAGGGAGTCCAGCACCACAGGAGGAGCTGGATGAGATGGAGGAAATGGTGTCCACAGTCATCAGTGGGGAGACAGTGTCAGGAGTCGGGGGACCGGATACTGCTCAACATGACCTGACACAACAGCAACAGGGTGAGTAACAACCAGGGACTGGGGGAACGGGGGGAGATGGGCACAATGGCACACATGCACAATTAAGCGGAGCACAGTGCACACCCACAATGACTCTGGATCATGTCCCTGATCCCCTTGGCTCACTGCAGCACACACAGAAACAGCACGTAGGCCCCCGTCAACTATGTGCCCAGAGGAGGCCCGCCCACACATCACTTATCTCACAACCAACCCATGCACATGTGCTGAACCCAGCAAAGCTGCGGGTCCGTGAGCCACACTGACAATGCAAGTGACACTGCATGACGATTAGCATGGCTGCAGTCCGATCATCATGACATGGTGCACGCCACCACACTGAGGTGGCTGAGTGTGGACCACATCCGTAAAGGAGCAGGTCACACTCTGACACATCCACCTGCACAAACAATGCCTGACGTCAACAACACATCTGCGGACAAACCATGCCCCAGAGTCCCAACTCCCACCAAGACCCAAATTCACCCAAGTCTGCAACATCTCAGCACTGTATGGGCACAGAAGTCAAAGGCACACCGCCTGAAAGGGACAAGGGGCAGCAAAATCAGAGCTGCAGGGGCGACTCTCCCAAAATGCAGCACACACACATGACATTCAGAGCACATCAGCATTGACAACAATGTGGTACAAACTGCAACACGTTTACAACAGGACAGAGGACACAACAGGTGCCGCTTGTGTGTAGAAACTGGCCAATCACATTTGGCATAGCAGGGAAATGTGAGATGTCAATGTACAAGTACAAACACATATCCGTGATGTTGTCGAAATGTCCACTGTCCCGCATCAAATAGGCAGCTCCTCCTAAACAGCCACAATGTACATTGTCATGCAGTCTGCATGTGAACTTCTACAATGCGTCAACATACATGTGAACACAATGTAATACTGCATCTCCCCTTCACATTGCAGAGGGAGCATCAACACCTCCTGCAGAGCAGCCCCAACAACTCTTCACTGATGACGATGAGGACATCCCCAACATCGACACCGAAGCCCTCCAAATCCTCAGACAGCTTCGGCACCCCACCTCCAGGAGCAGAGCAGCCCAGCTGCATCGAGGAGACCCCACCCCCTGCACAGACCACACAGCAGGAGGCACCTACCACCCGGCTGTCTCCCAGGACCCCCACAAACACCAGGTGCGGGTGGGGTTCGACCTCATGGCAGCCAAACTTGATGCCATACATGGGTGTCTGAGTACCATCAGGGACCACTTACAGTCCCTAACGGACACCCACAGTCCGCTCCATGCTCTCCAACGATCCATGGCTGACATCGCTGGAGTCAGCCGGGAGTTGGGACAGATGCGGGGGCACATGGAGCGGATGACGGCGGAAAGAATGGCTGCCACGGCTGCACACCAGCGAGATGTGGCTGGGACCTTCCATGTCCTGCAGCACATCGTCATGGCATTGCTGCCTTCTTGCGCAGATGAATGCTGCTGCTGCTTCTACATCCACATCTCCGCCCCCTGATGTGTCAGTGCCTCACAGTGCGGCAGGCAATCCACCTCTGGCCCCCCGATGTGTCAGTGGCACACAGTGCGGCCGACATTCCACCACCACCCACGTGTGAGGCACATGTGTCTTCAGAGGACGAAGATGCGGGTGAATCAACCATCCTAAGGAGGAGGAGGCAGTAGCATTCCTCTCTGCCATATGGCCTGTTTCTGCTTGGTTCTGCCCTTTGCATCATCACCTTCCACTGTCCCCCGATACACTCTACGGCACTCACCTTGGACCTCGACATGGACTGCCATTTTCTGTTTGGTTACCAATGACACAGCGATCAGACTGTGGACTGAACTCTTCCTCTTCCGATGTAGTTGTCATTCCCTGAAGGACCCTGGCTGGCCCTCCACGGGCCAATAATGTGAAGTGGGGTTTGCATGGCCCTGTACTGCTCCAGCTGCAACACTCCACTGGATGTGAATTAAACATTCAGAATCGCACAGATGTGTCATGCCTTTGATCATTCAAGTATGAGAGTATGGATGAATGTAGGGTCAGTGATTCCCCTTACGTCCATGTTGCTCATGTCGTGGGACTTGAGTCACAGGGTGCAACATTGCCGATTGCGGTCCGGGTGGCGTAGACACTACAACAGAGACACAAGCATCAGTTACTTCCTTGTCCAGCCCAGAACTGAAGCACGCCCAGAGCCCCGGGCTCATTGTTCCCACCTCTACGCTGGCCTGCCATACGCCAGGCCAGTCCACTCCGCTTACGCTCAGAGGGGGGACGACAAAGCTACATGTCCCAGGTCTTCCCTGTAGTGATCTGCTGATCACTGGTCTAGTTGTCAGCATGCCACAGCCACTCCCTGAGGGCTGGTTAACACCCACACCACACCCATCCAGCACAGGCGTCACAGGACATGTGACCCTGCCAATAAAAGGGGCCTAGCACATCACATTCACCACTGCCGGAGATGACATGATGGCGTCCGCACCACGAGGCTCAATCATGAAGGGTCCATGACTTGTGGCGCACGGAGTTAGTGGCACCCGATGCACTGCGGCCGGCACGGGCCTACCGCCACGGGACGATGACTTGCGTTGCACAGGGTTAGTGGCACCCGCTGCACTGCGGCTGGCAGGGGCCAACCGCCACGGGACGATGACTTGCGTTGCACAGGGTTAGTGGCACCCGCTGCACTGCGGCTGGCAGGGGCCTACCGCCACGTGACGATGACTTGCGTTGCACAGGGTTAGTGGCACCTGAAGAGCTGAGCGGGTGTACAGCCTGCGATGATGCGTAGGCCTCGATGAGCCGTCCTGCTAATCGTGGTTCGATTTGAATTGTGAGCCCTGCTGGACCGAATGCACTCCGAAGGCAGCAGTCAGCACACACATGACTCCGCGGTGCGGTGCCGCAGGGTGCGCTGGGGGCCTGTGGCACGGAATCCAGTGATCCGCTGAGGAGAATGCACCAGCATGTGGTGGGCCCTCTTGGAGACACACCGGTGGCGGCAGGTGAGCATTGAGGCCTGGGTGCGCAGGGCCGGCCAGTCATCGCTGGGTGGAGGACCGGTCTGGGGACCAGGGCTGGGGTGCAGCAGGCGCACAGGATTGCGCAGGCACCACCGGTCACGGCGGCGGACTCGTGGCTGGGTGGGGGGCGCCGCACTGGCTGGCATGACCCTGCATGCGATGACGTGATGTGCGTGGGTTGGTTTGGGACGTAGCCACCTCGTCTCCAGTGTGAATGTGCCCGTTGAAGATGGTCGGCCATGTGTGTGTAGGCCTATGGACAGGTTGTGGCGGAGACTGAGACACACGCAGTAGTCACTTTGGGGGATTGTGGAGTTGAGGTGTGTGGTGTGTTCAGTTGGTACTTGCCGATGGGCAGTGCATTTCCATGGGGGCCACCCTCAAAGCGCTGGTTGGTGGCGGACTTGCGGACATGTGGGAATCATGCACACTGCCTGGGGAGTTTGCGACGACATTGGTGGACAGGCCACGGTGGTCCACATTTGTATGCACATTGATGGCATGCGTGTGGTTGCTGTTGTGGTGATTGTGTGCAGTGTCGGCAGGGGGCACAAGTCGTACACGTGTGCTGTGAATTGCCCCCAACACGTGCGTGACGCCAGCTATGGCGTAGTTCCCTTGCGTGGTCTCAAGATGTTCCTGCGCAGTGTGGGGGGAGTGAGGGGCAGGGGTATCGAGCTGACACACACCGTGATGCTTTCAGGTATGAGTCCTGCATGATGTGACCGAAACAGCAGTTCGTGTGGTCGTTACCTTCCTCTTCATTCTTACGACGGTTACGGCCACACGAACTTCTGTTACGGTCTTCTCATGCAAGATTTATCATGCCTGTGAGCATTCCGGTTTGTCAAAGTGCAGTACACTGTACCAGATTAGGCATGTGACTATACGGGAGTTTGACCATTGTCACCATTTCTCCCACAGGTTCTGAAGACACGTTGCCCTGTTGAAGTTCCCCGTTGGGGATGGAACGCGTTGGCTGAGCTTTTCGTTTTATTTGTTTGTGTATTTGTAATAAAGTTCTGTTTTTACACTACTGTTGACTACTGGACTTCCTGACCACATTTCGGTTACTACGATCTTGGGTCTGGGGCACGGAGGCGTCTAGCACTGCTGGCGTTGGGGTTGGTTGCCCAGGTACACTACGAATTGGAACTATCGTGTGGTGCGGATACAGGGGCCCGCCGTTGCTTTTGTGGACATGCATCCATGACATGTGTGGGGGAGTTTGATGGGGCGACTCTGGCAGTTGTTGGTTGGGAGGTACCAATCAATCAATCAATCATGTCACTTATAAAGCGCACTACATACCCAGAGGGTCTCAAGGCGCTGGGGGAAGAGGGGGGTGGTGCTGCTACTGATCAAAGAGCCAGGTCTTGAGGAGTCTTCTGAAGGCCAGTAGGTCTTGGGTCTGTCGGAGGTTGGTGGGGAGGGTGTTCCAGGTCTTGGCGGCGAGGTGGGAGAAGGATCTGCCGCCGGCGGTCGTTTTCCGGATGCGGGGGACTGTGGCGAGGGCGAGGCTGGTAGAGCGGAGCTGGCGGGTGGGGGTGTAGAAGCTGAGTCGTCTGTTGAGGTAGGCTGGTCCGGAGTTGTGGAGTGCTTTGTGTGCGTGGGTGAGGAGCTTGAAGGTTATCCTCTTGTTGACAGGGAGCCAGTGCAGGTCTCTCAGGTGGGGTGTGATGTGGCTGCGTCGGGGGATGTCGAGGATAAGACGTGCAGAGGCGTTCTGGATGCGTTGCAGCCGTCTCAGGAGCTTAGCCGTCGTTCCTGCGTAGAGGGCGTTTCCGTAGTCCAGCCTGCTGGTGACGAGGGCCTGGGTGACTGTTTTTCTTGTTTCGGTGGGGATCCACTTGAAGATCCTGCGGAGCATTCGGAGGATGTTGAAGCAGGATGAGGAAACGGCGTTGACCTGCTTAGTCATGGAGAGGGTGGGGTCGAAGATGACCCCTAGGTTGCGTATGTGGTCGGTGGGTGGCGGGGCTGTTCCCAGTGATGTTGGCCACCAGGAGTCGTCCCAGGCTGAAGGGTTGGAACCAAGGATGAGGACCTCTGTCTTGTCCGAGTTCAGCTTCAGGCGGCTGGTCCTCATCCATTCGGCGACGGCCTTCATTCCTTCGTGGAGGTGGGCTTTGGCGGTGTGAGGGTCTTTGGTGAGGGAGAGGATCAGCTGGGTGTCGTCGGCGTAGGAGATGATGTTGAGGTTGTGCTGTCGGGCGACGTGGGCGAGGGGTGCCATGTAGATGTTGAACAGCGTTGGGCTGAGGGAGGAGCCTTGGGGTACGCCGCAGATGATCTTGGTGGCCTTGGATCGGAAGGGGGCGAGGCGGACGCTTTGTGTTCTGCCGGAAAGGAAGGATGTGGTCCAGTCCAGGGCCTTCTCTTGGATCCCGGCGTCGTGAAGGCGTGTTCGTAGTGTGTGGTGGCAGACCGTGTCGAAGGCGGCTGATAGGTCCAGGAGGATGAGGGCTGCTGTTTCTCTGTTGTCTAGCAGGGTCCTGATGTCATCGGTGGCGGCGATGAGGGCGGTTTCGGTGCTGTGGTTGCTGCGGAAGCCGGACTGGGAAGGGTCCAGGATGTTGTTCTCCTCGAGGTAGCGGGTCAGTTGTTTGTTGACGATTTTCTCGGTGACCTTCACGGGGAACGGGAGCAGAGAGATGGGTCGGAAGTTCTTGAGGTCCTTGGGGTCTGCCTTGGGTTTCTTGAGTAAGGCGGTGATCTCGGCGTGCTTCCAGTTTTCCGGGAAGGTTGTCTCGAAGGAGATGTTGATTATTTTCCGGAGATGGGGCGCGATGGCTGTACTGGTTTTGTTGAAGATGTGGTGAGGGCACGGGTCTAGCGGTGAACCGGAGTGGATGGTGTTCATGATCTTGCTGGTGTCCTCGTCGTTGATGTTGGTCCAGGAGAGCAGGCGGTTGGTGGTTGTGGGGGCAGTGGTCTCGGTGGTTGCCGGGGCGGTCGTGGTGTTGAAGCTGTCGTGGATGTTGGCGATTTTGCGGTGGAAGAAGGTGGCCAGTGAGTCGCACATGTCTCGCGACGGCTGGATGTCGTTGGTGTTGGAGCTGGGGTTGGAGAGTTCCTTCACGATGTTAAAGAGCTCTTTGCTGTTGTGTGCGTTGTTGTCTAGGCGGTCTTTGAGTGAGGCCCTTTTGGCGGATCTGATGAGGTGATGGTGACTGCGGGTGGCGCTCTTGTGGGCGGCGTAGCTGTCCGCTGTCCGTTCGTGGAGCCAGATCTTCTCCAGTTTTCGGCATGTTCGCTTGGAGGCCTGGAGGTCTTCGGTGAACCAGGTGGCTTTCTTGCTGGTGTGGCTGTTGGGCGGATTCTTGAGCGGGGCGAGGGTGTTGGCGCAGTCGTCGATCCACTGTCTGAGGTTGCGGGCGGCGGTGTCGGGGTCGGAGGGTTCGGCGGGTGGGCTCAGGGCGAGGGTTGTGGTTAGCTGGTCTTCCGTGACTCTGCTCCAGCAGCGGCGAGGCATTTGTTCGGTGCGGTGGTGCGTGGTGGGCTTCCTGTAGGTGAAGTGGATGCAGTGGTGGTCAGTCCAGGGGTTCGGAGGTGTGGTTGAAGGAGACGTGTGGGCTTGCGGAAAAGATGGAGTCGAGCGTGTGGCCGGCGGCGTGGGTGGGTGTAGTCACGAGCTGTCTGAGTCCAAGGGTGGCGAGGTTGTCGATCAGGGTGGTGGAGTTGGTGTCCTTGTTGTTCTCGAGGTGGAAGTTCAGGTCCCCGAGGAGGATGTAGTCCGTGGAGGCGATGGCGTGTGTGCTGACGAAGTCAGCGATGGAATCGCTGAACTGTGGTCGGGGTCCGGGGGTCTGTAGATGAGGGTTCCTCTGAGGGTGGTGTTGGGATCGGTGTGGATCTGGAAGTGCATGTGTTCGGCGGTGCTGAGGGTGTCGTCGGTGTTGGTTGAGACTCTGAGGGTGTTCCTGTGGACGATGGCGATGCCTCCTCCGACTCCGTTGGTGCGGTCCCTGCGGGTGATCTTGTATCCGTCCGGGATGGCAATGGCGATGTCGGGGGCTGAAGCGGGATTCAGCCAGGTCTCCGTCAGGAATGCGACGTCTGGGGAGGTTGAGTCGAGAAGGTCCCAGAGTTCGATGGCGTGTTTGCGGGCGGAGCGGGTGTTGAGGAGGATGCATCTGAGGTAGTTGGGTTCTTTCCTGGGCGGTGGTTTGGCGGGGCGGGTGCTGGCGAAGCTGCAGTTCCGGCAGGGACCAACAGGTGCAGCACAGCCAGCAGCTTTGTCTGCGGGGGATGTAGGTTGTTCGCTGTGTTGGTACCATCAGCCTGTGGGCGATGTGGGTCAGGATGCGGAGGATGGTTGTCCTTTTGAGCCTGTGTTGGCCAATGGCTTCCTCTGGCATGGAGTCTCTGGGGCTGGTGTGTTTTAGGGTCGTCCGCTGTCCTGCACTGCCTAGGTGGTAATCCGGGGGAGGGGAGACCGGGGGGGGCCTGGGAGTGGTGGTGGTGGGTGTTGTGGCCCTCCTGGTTCTCCGAGCTGCATGATCAGTAGCTCCATGGCATCTGTTGGTCTTCAGATGTGGCTCTGGGCTGGGCTCCCTTTCATACTGCAGGTAGTCGTCCTGCTTAACACCAGCAAAAGGCAGGTGTTAAATCCCTGCTGCTAACGCGCCTTATCGCCTGTTCTTGGCTCGCATCGCAGATCTGACTGGTCGTTGAGAATCTCGCGAAGTAGTGTTTTTGTGTGTTTTTGCACGGGAACGCCTACTCTGCATATCATTAGCGTTAGTTGTCGCACTCATCCGTGGCGATGTTTTTTGCAGTTGCTATCGCAGGAAAACTGGCGATGTCGGCAGTTTGCACCAGCTTGTGAATGGGGCGTTAAATCTACCGCCACTTTAGCGGTGCTAAAGTGCCGATAAATCGGCGATAACTCCTTGAGAATATGCCCCATGGTCTTTTAGAGATCCGTGATAGTGGCTTTTATAGCGATACATTTTATTTGTGGTTTCTGTTTGTTACTATTATAAGATACACAACATTCAACGTTTTACTAAATCTGCAAACATATTGGGCCATATTATCAAGAACGGGCGATAACATATCGCCGCTTTAGCGGCAGGAAACTGCCGCTAAAGCGGCGATAAGGCGCTTGATAATATGCCCTATAGAATTCCAATAGAAGCCCAGGTTTGATGTCCTTCACACCAGAACCTGGGCTTCTATTGGAATTCTATAGGGCATATTATCAAGCACCTTATCGCCGCTTTAGCAGCAGATTCCTGCCGCTAAAGCAGCGATAATGTTATCGCCCGTTCTTGATAATATGGCCCATATAAAGTTGAAGTACAGTTGTGTGATAAAACCTGAATATGTCCAGGTTGGAGCTTTGATCTGTTATAAAAAAAATTATCACGCTTTGATATTACAAGCTGCACCATCACAGTTTTATGTGTCTCCTGCAGACTTTTAGCTTTCAGTTGTCGATTACCTTTTGTGAATAAATGCCAAAACAAAATAGGATTTGGGCCAAGCCATTGGTTTCTATCGGTTGGGTTTTTGTCACTCTCATTTGTTTGCTTATTTTATTGCTTTTCTTCCCCTTCTTGATTTTGTCTCACATCTGTGTCATATTTTTTTACATCCTTTGAACTTCGGATTGGATGACTTGTATCTTTCCAGTGCTCGCATTAAGGTAACTACTTTTTTCTCTTTTCTTGCTGCTCTCTATAGGAGGGCATTTGTTCTCCCGCCCTCAGGCTGCTTCCAGACTCCAACCCTCCCCTCTTGCTTTTTCCATGTTGCTCTCCCACTTATCCATCCATAATTCGTCATTCTATGTCTTCCAGACAGTGCTGCCAGCTGCTACTTTGGTCCCGTTAGTAATTCTTCATTCTTAGTCCTCTAGACAGTGCTGCAAGCTGCTACTCAGAATGAGGAATTACCAATGGGACCAGAGTAGCAGCTTGCAGTACTGTCTAGAGGACTTAGAATGAGGAATTACTAATGACACCAAAGTCCTCTAGACAGTACTGCAAGCTGCTATCCTGGTCCCATTGATAATTTCTCATTCTAAGTCTTGTAGACAGTACTGTAGCTGCTACTCTGATCCCATTCGTAATTCCTCATTATTACTCCTCTAGACAGTACTGCAAGCTGCTACTCTGGTGCCATTGGTAATTCCTCATTCTTCGTCCTCTAGACAGTGCCGCAAGCTGCTACTCTGGTGCCATTGGTAATTCCTCATTCTAAGTCCTCTAGTACTCTGGTCCCATTGGTAATTCCTCATTCTAAGTCCTCTAGACAGTGCTGCAAACTGCTACTCTGGTGCCATTGGTAATTCCTCATTCTACGTCCTTTAGACAGTGCTGCAAGCTGCTACTCTGGTCCCATTGGTAATTCCTCATTCTACGTCCTCTAGACAGTGCTGCAAGCTGCTACTCTGGTCCCATTGGTAATTCCTCATTATTACTCCTCCAGACAGTGCTGCAGCTGCCTCTCTGGTCCCGTCGGTAACTCCTCCATTCTAAGTCCTCTAGGCAGTGCTGTAGCTGTGTTTCTGTTCCCAGTGGTAATTCCCCACTTTTAGTCCTCTAGGCAGTGCTGCAGTTGCATCTCTGTACATACACCCACTACACTCCAAACTAAAACACATAGGTAAAAGACATTGTCATTTACAACGCCAATGGCTCTAACTCTCCAAAATGCGAGACCGTTTGAATTGCAAATGCTTGTTTAAATTGTAGCCAATCAGTGGTTAAAAAGATCATAGGGTGATAAGGCAAGGATAGCCTTGAACACTCCTTGGAAAAACAAACCGGTGCCTTAAAATACAACACTTATGAGAACAGAGCGAGCCTACAGGTTGGTTTAGCGCCACAGTGATGCACCCCGCCTCGAAGAGGTGCGGCACGTACTGCAGATGCGACTGCAAGGGCTGCGCGTGTCTTCACTGACAGTTGCATGTAGTGACCTCTTTACGAGCCCTTCAAAAGCAGCAGCCTGATCTGACACATGCATCTGACTCTGCCCCAGGCCCCCCCCGGTTTGTAGAGTAAATAATTGCTGGATTTACCCATTGGCTAGTTCTCTTCAGAACTCACAGTCTTCTTGGCAGTCCCTCAGCTTAACAACCAAAAGTTGGGGGCAGCGTTACTAACAATTTCCTCTGGCTTTGCATCATAAAAGTAATGCAAACTGGTGCAAACTGTTGGTTTTAGATTTACTTTCCAGCACTTTATTTGCGCTGAAAAGTATCTATAAAGTCACTCAAAGAAGTGCTGAAGTGCTAGTGCTATTTTGCATTACTTTAGATCAAGGGAGCATACCATAAGTGGTAAATGGGCGTTCCAATGCAACCACCCTTGGTTTTTGACCATTTGTAGACACAGCTTTGAGTAAACCAAAAACATCTTTTTGAGGCTGGTGTTAATTTGAAGAAATTTTTTTATTTCTCCGGACCATTCCAACTTTACCTGTGGTGCACTGTACAGCACACACACAAAGTCTGAACAGTGTTAAATTAGGTCTTTGGATAATATTTGGTACTGCAAGGGCCCCTTTCCAGTATAAAACCTATATTCAACATCACGCACACACCCTTGCACTAAACTGGGTAAAAAACACAGGTTCTCAATCTGGCTAGCGCATGTTCACCCCCTAATGGGGACACTGGTGCAACCTAACCTGACATGGGGCTGTTAGAATTGTTCGGTTGGGGGGGGGACGTTCTACATGTACAAACCGTGAGGGCCGTGTTGGGTTGGCACTATCGGTGTGAAGGCGAATCTAAGGTACCTTGGGAACAACAAGGCCAAGGCTTGTACAAGGAGCTGCTCGGGCGGACATTTGGTCTACTGATGCGGTGACGCAACATTACGCTGGATGTGTTTTTTGTGCAGTCACAACATGGAACATCGGGGTAGAAGTGTGGTGATTGTAGAGTCTTGGTATTATGCGCGCTAGGATCCTGGTGCTCTGGGCGGACTCTAAACGGGAGGTTCATAATCTGATGGGAGATGGTAAGGTGTGGTTATGAAAGTTATGATGCAGTACATGCAGAGTGTGATCGTATGTTGTGGAATAAAGACGTCTGTGTGATCGTATGTTGCGGAATAAAGACGTCTGTTACAAAGCCCTGTGTGTGGCATGTTCATTTGCATGCTCCCGGGCTGGGGAAGACGCTACAGTGATTAAAAGGAAAAGAACCATTACCTCCCGTCCCTCCCTCGCCTTCCTTCAGTACCATTGAGGCCCCGCCTCCCACCCAGACCCACCCCCAGCATAAAAACTCTGCCAGCCCCCACCGCCACCTGTTTTTTTCTGTCTCCCTAGTGAGACTTACCTTCAGTTCCTCCCTGTGGCGGTGCCGGGGAGTCTTCGTGATGGTTCTCTGCGCCGGCGGTGCCCTCGGCCACGTTCTCCCGGCGGTGCCTCCTCTCCTCGTCTCCCTCGTGGTATGGGGGCGGAGCGGTGGCTCAGGAAGCCGCGACGGTGTTGGGCGGTCCTGCTGGGGCTGTGTTTCCAGGTCGGGCTGACGTGGCTGCCTCCTCCCGGACTACACACTTTCCGAAGACCTGGTAGGACGGGTTTGTGCCCGTTTTTTTTGTTTGTTTTACCTTTTCTGCAAAATTTAGCGGTTCTCTTGGCCTGCGTAGTTGTCTAACATTGGGTCGCATGAGGTTGTTGGGGGCATTCTGGTGTCCTCTTCCTCTGCTGCTGGGTCTCTGGTCCCCCTGGGGCGCCCTGGTCGCTTGGGCTCTGTGGGGGGTGTCATGCCTCTCATGTCTGCGGATGGTGCTGGGCTTGGTTGAGGCTGCTCTGTCCAGTGCTCTGCGGGCTCGGCCGGTGCCTTCTGGTCCGTCCCATCCTCGTCCAGTGGTTCCGGGGGGCGGCTGGTTCCCGTCTGGGACCTGGGATGTTGGGGGTCCTTCTCCCGCCTCTGGCGATGCCTGTAGCTCCGGGGTGGTGCTGTGGGTCACTTGGCAGGGTTTTCCTCCTTTCATGCTGGGCAGGGGCTGTGGGGTTCTTTTCCTTGGTGTTTCCGGCCCTCCCGGTTGGGCTTGCCCTTCAGTCCCAGTGTGGGGGTTGGCGCTGTAGGGGTGGCGTGCGTTGGTCATGCTGCAGGTCCCTCGCTTCCTCCGGCGGCTTTGTTTGTTGGAGGGGGTCGCCCCTTTCCTCCCATTGTACTCTTGGACTCTGTCCTGGCCACGCTGCTTGGCGGGTTAGCTGTTCTGCTTGGGTTTGTTCCCCCCCCCCCCGTCTGATGCTTCGGGTTGGTGGGTGGTCTCTGTCCTTGGGTCGGCGTTTGTGGCTCCTGCCTTGGCGCAGGGGCTGGCCTTTTCTCTGCTTCTTCTGCGCCCTCCTTGGTGCGGGGTTTCGTGGACTTGGCGGCGGCTGTTTGGGGTGGCTCTGTGTCCTCTGTCCTTCTGGCTGCCTTGGGGCCTGTGCGTGCCTTGCCTTGTGTGGGGCGTTCTGCTTTTTCTGCGGTGCATTGCACTGGGGCCTCTCAGTCGTCCCCGATGTGGGTGTCTCTCCTCAGTCTTTCCGGTGGGAGCGGTTTTTTGCCCGGTTTTGCGCACTTGCTCGCTGCCTCCGCGCCTGTGGGCCCTGCCTAGCTGGGTCCCTGCAACTGCTGTCTAGTCGGTTCCCTGCCGGTGGGTGGTCGTCTTCAGCATTTTCTTCCTCAGTGGCAGCTGGATGTTTCGGTTGGCTGGGTCCTGTGTGCTGTGGGTCATGGGTACGGGGTCGTCTTTGTGCTGGTTCCTCCGGAATCGGGGGTTTGGCTGCCTCCGGTGCCTGTCCCCGGTCCCCGCTGGGTGGCTCTGCTGTACGGGGTGTCCTGTTTGCTTGCCTTGTGGGCTTCTGCCGGGTTCCTGTGGAGGTGTTCGGGACTGGGGCCCACTCCATTCTGTTTCTGGTGCGGTGGGTGGCCGGCAGCGTTAGGCCCGTCCTGGGTCTCATGTGGGTCTACTCCTGGGTTCAGCCAGTTCCCTTCCGTTTGTTGGCCCTTCAGGCCACCATTCCGCTGGTTCTGCCTGGCGACTTTTGGCGAGCCGTGGGTCTCGGGGTCGCCTCTCTCCACATCCTGTTGCCGCTTCTTCTCTGCGTTTCCTGCGGTTTGCTGTGGGTGGTGCCCATTTTCAATTTTGCATCCTTCCCTTCGGCCTCCGGTCCTCGCCCTGGGTCTTCCCGCAGGTCCTGGCGCCTCTCATGGCTCTCCTTCCTGCGGTGGTGATTTCCTGCGTCCTTCTCTGGTCACCCTCTTGCTGCTTGCTGCCGTGGAGTCTCTTTTGCTCGGTCTGTTCGGGAGGACCTTGGTGGTTCTTCTGGGGCTCTGGTTTTTGTTGAGTTGGGGAGTGTCTTCTCTGGTCCCCTCTCGGAACGTGATGTTCGTCGGGGCTCGTTTTCAGACTTTGCTCGGCCGTGTTGCCTAGTCCAGTGAGCGCCTGGTCTCTCTTCCTTCGCAGGTTCGGGCCTTGTTGTCCCGGGGGCTCCTCCGGCGGTCCTGTGGCTGCAGGTGCTGGGGCACCTGGCTTCTATGGTGTTTCTGGTTCCCTGGGCTCGTTTTCTTCTTCTCCGCCTGGCCAACTGGATCCTGTTGGGTTGCTCTCCAGGGTCTCGGGGTCTGTTGTCCCCGCTGCCCTTGTCGGTCTGTGTCCGGGGGGGGGGGGGCTCTCCTGGTGGCTCACCCGACGTCGCCTTCTGGCAGGGTGTTCGCTGGCTCCTTTGGCTCCGCTTGTGGTGACTTTGGTCACCAGCCTGTCCGGGTGGGGGCTTGGCTGAGGTCGGTTCGGGTTCAGGGGTGCTGGTCCCTGCTGGACTCCCGGAGGCCCTCCTACTGGCGGGTGTTGGGGCGATTGGGCTTGCCCTGGTGAGTTTTCAGGGCTCTCTGCGGGGCCATTGGGTGTTGGTTCAGGCGGACGTTCTGGTGGCGTGGTCCTCTGTCCTCCGTCAGGGAGGGACGGGGTCCTGGTCCTTGTACTTGGTCGCCGGCGTCCTGTTTCTGTGGGCTCGGTCTGGGGGCTGGGTCTGTAGGCTCTCTTCCTTCGGAGGGTGGATGATGTGCTGGGGGTTCGGTTCTGCAGGGACATTCCTTCGTCCCGGGATTTCTCTCTCCTTCCCAGTGTGTCCGCCCGGTTGGTGGGTCGTTGGGGCCTCCCTGTGGTGGACCTGTTTGCGGACCGGGGGACTGCCACAGTGGCCCGGTTCTGTTCTCTGGGCCGGTGTCCAGGGCTCTGGGGGTCGGCGGCTTGGCCTGTCCTTGGCCTCGGGGTCTTCTGTATGCCTTCCCCCCCTTTCCACTGCTCTGGTCCTTTCTGGTGCGGGTCCGGGGGGCCTGTGCTCAGGTAGTGTTAGTGGCTCCCCGTTGGCCTCGGGCGACTTGGTTTCCTCTCCTGGCCGGGTTGTGTTGCGACCGGGAATGGGTCCTTCCGCTGGTTCCGTCCCCTTTGGAGTTTCCGGCCCTTCCCCTGGACTCTCTGTGGAGGTTACACCTGATGGCCTGGCGGTTGCGCAGCAGGGCTTAGCTGGGTTGGGGGTTCCGGCCCAGTTGGCGGTTACTTTGCTGGCTCCCCGTAGGTCCTCCACTCTGCTGTCCTGTGCTAGACATTGGCGGGTCTTTTTTGGCCTGATGTGCTGGTAAGGGTGTTGATCCCACGGTTGCTGACCTTTTTGGTGATGCGGTTCCTTCAGGATGGGGCTCATCTGGGGTTGTCGGTGGCTTCTCTGCGGGTGCAGTGGGCGGCTATTCAGGCTTTTAGGGGCTCCTGGTGTGATTTGCGGGATGACGGGGGTCTGTTGCCTCGTTTTTTTTACAGGGTCTGTTGAATTTGTTTCCCCGCCCTGTTAGGTCCTTTCCTTCGTGGAATTTGCAGCTGGTGTTGGATGCCCTGTCCGGGCCTCCCTTTGAGCCCCTTGAGGGTCTCGAGTTACGTCTCTTGCCTTTTAAGACTTGTTTTTTGGTCGCCATCACCTCTGCGCGGCGCTTGGGGGAGTTGGGGGCCTTGTCTTGTAAGTTTCCCTTCTGCAAGGTCTTTTCGGATCGGGTGGTTTTGGTTCCGGTCCCGTCCTTTGTCCCTAAGTTCACTTCTGCCTTTCATCTCAGTCAGGAGGTGATTTTGCCTGAGTTCTGTCCTGCTCCTTCCTCGGCTGGGGTATCTTGTTTGCTCTGTTTGGATGTCCGGCGGGCTTTACTGTGGTTCCTGCTGGTTGTTGAGTCCTTCCGGGTGGGGGACTCTTTGTTATCTTTGGTCCGGCTACGAAGGGTGTTATGCCTTCCACGGCTACTTTGAGTCGTTGGATTCGGTCCACGGTCTTGATGGCTTGCCATCTTAAAGGGGTGATTCCTCCTGTGGGGGGTTCGGGGGCGTTCCTCTCGCAGTATGGCGGCTACGGTGGCTGTGTTGCAGGGTGCTTCTGTGGTGGAGATCTGTGGGACTGCGACCTGGTCTTCTCCCTCTACGTTTGTCCGTCTCCATCGGATTGCGAGTCTGGAGCGTTTGGATACTGTTCTGGGCCACAGGGTCTTGTCCTCTATGAGGGACCAGGGATGTTGATCTGCTGTGTTTGGGGCACTGATTTAAATTTTGGTGTTCTTTATCACTCAGTTATCCGTCTCTGTTTTCTTCTGCTTGCTATGTCCTCAATGGTACTGAAGGAAGGCGAGGGAGGGACAGGAGGTAATGCGTTGTCTTGTGGTTTTTGGCCTCCTGGCCTGACTGGATATGTTGGCGCAGGCCTGGCAGCCATGATGACTTTTGCACACGATACTCTTAGCCGTTGTTCTGTTGCCCTCTGCTCCTGCCAAGTTATTTTGCAATTGTCTGCGTTTTCTGTTGCTCACCTTTTCTCCTGTTCCCTTTGGGCTCCGTCTGAACAACAGTTACAAGGTCGAACAACACGTCCCTGGTTCTCACTGATTTGGCCTGTCCCTCGCACCTAGACATAACACCATGTACAGCTGCCATGGAGAAATTAGTGTGCTTTTAATATTGCGGTTAGGGCGCGCTAGACACACTTGGAGAAAACCTTTCCAGGGAGAAGAGCTGTGATTGTCTGCTGATGTAGTTTTGCATCTAGAGACTGAGGTATGGGGGTTCGCTAGGCAAAGCCCAGAGGTCTTCTATTTTTATAATAAACTAGCTTCCAGCACGGGGAGGGTGGTAATGTTAGATAGACATATATCCACTGCTTTATGAGATGCTTTCCCCGTTTGTATTCTATGGAGTTGTAACCATGCTGATTATATTATTTCTATGCATTATGCTACTAGTACTGATACGTGTACTGTATCTTAGAGCACGTAAGTTGAAATAAACATTTTAACCTATACTGTGTCTCTTCTTACGCACATTGTGGACAGGTACGAGTGTGACGAAAGAGTGTTCTTGCCTCTGCGAGTCCTGAGAGAGATACCGTGTTCTGGGTTGTCTAATCATTGGCACATTGGTGCTAATGGGACGCTAAGGCTAGTTGGGTTGGGGTTTTGGGTGCTAAGGCATATGGTTGGCTCACCACTATATTCCGAGGTCCTATTATCCTGTGCATAGCTCTGTATGTGCAGAAACCTTATGACGGCGTCCATTTCTATTGATAATGGCATTACTCCTAGTCCTACTCCCTCGCCTTCCTTCGAGGACCCTCCCTCCCAGTGCGGTCCATCTGAGTGCTAGCTCGGCTTGTTTACGTACAGGTGGGGGCGGGCAGAGTTTTTATGCTGGGGGTGGGTCTGGGTGGGAGGCGGGGCCTCAATGGTACTGAAGGAAGGCGAGGGAGTAGGACTAGGAGTAATGCCATTATCGATAGAAATGGACGCATATTTGAGGCTGAGAAACACACAGATAGCGATGTTGCAGAAAACACATTTAACGGCACATGAACATGAGACACTCAGGCTGAAAGGGGGGGACGACACTATGGCACTCTGAACTCAGTTCCTCAGCGAGAGGTGTTGCTATCTGGGTAGTCCTTGGGGTTCCAGTATGGCAGAAAAGGTATTTAGGGATGCAAATGGAAGCTATGTAGGGGTTGCATGCCAACTCTGTGGGAGGCCTACCTTTCCACTGAATACATATACACCAAATTCACTCCTTTTACGATGAGTATACCATTGCTTCTGCCAAAATTGCAATGTAATTGTTTATGAATGGGAGACTTTATTTGTATACTCGATAGACTTCTTGAAAGCCTAAATCAACCAACGGAGCAGTGGACACACCTCCAAGTCCTGCTTGCTGCATTGGAATATCTGAATCTGATAGAACTATGGAGGCCACGGGGAGAGCGGGGGCTACTCATTTTACTCCCCGGCACGTGTCATTTGGAGAATCGATTTTGACGTAAGACACCCATAACAATTAAGCATCTTCCACATGACCGAGTACGTAGACGGTACGCTTTCAGATCATGCACAGCTAACGGCCAACTGGAACTAGGGAAGTTAGGGGACACTAACAACAGAGTGGGAATTGTAGATGAGGGCATTAATATGGCGGCCATACAGGGAGGACTGAAGGGATGCTATATGGGAGTATAGAAAGCATTCCAGGTCACAATTAGGGGTAAATATGTGGGCCTAACAAAGGAGGTGAGGAAAACTCTAGTGCCTGCAATAACGTCACATAAATACAAAATGAGCAGCGAGCCTAACGAACAGCCTTTTCCCTTTGTTCCACAGCAAGTAATTTAAAAAAAAAAAAAAAGCATTGTGCGCTCGCACCAAGCATCCGCTGCTCAAGGGTGCGACCTGAGGCCACAATATAGAAAAATACAAACAAAGGCTCTTTCATTTTTGCACTCATGCGATGCGAGTTGCAGTTTGTCTACTATCCTGGACACGGACTAAGGTGCCAAGTATGGGGGTGGCCTGGCCTGATATTACAAGGATCCAGGGTATGTAATCAAACGGAACCTCGCGCATATATGGTATGTTTCCATATGGTGAACTACAGTTTCACAAGACGCATATTATGGTATATTGGCTGTACAAAATCAGAACGTCCTGAAGAAGTTCACAGTGGTGAACGAAACGCGTTGGCTGTGTTGTTTTGCTGTAACACTTGGATCTATATGTCTACTGTAGAAGCACAATAAAGAAGATATGGAACATTCTCCATTTTGATTTGGACTCTTCACATTATTATTTACATTTGGTGCACCACTATATGTATTTCTATATTGTGGCTGCAATAACCCAATTAGAAAAAGATCTAAGAAATTGATAATCAAATCATATATGGGGTCAGGGATAATGAATTGAAGAGCTGGAGAGTGGAGGGCCCAGAGGAAGCATGAACCACATTAGGCACTTAGAAACAGCACAAAGGTGGTGATAAGTCACAATAAAGGCGAGACCCTAGACCTAATCATTGAAAAACGGGGCTCCCCGACACTGGAGTCCATCCTGCCTTGTGATTGGACAGACCACTTTTGTATTACCTTCCTCATCAATGCCAATGTGACCCCAAAAAAAGCTTAAGTAAAAAACAAAAAATTGGAAACGAAACCTACAGAACATAAACCTCAATGACATATCGGCCCTTAGCCTCAACTACCTGACCCCCCCCCAATTGGACATGGTGGACGTCCACAACCTAACAGAGCATTACCTCCATCTTGAGCATCCTAGACTCGATCGCTTCACTACAACTAAAAAATGTATCCACCAAAATTCCTAAACCCTGGTTCAACAAAAACCTCAACAACGAAAGACGCAATTTGAGACTAGCAGAAAGAGCCTGGAGCTCCTCACCTTCCATGGAAAACCTGGAAAGGCTAAGATCAGTGCGAAACACTTACAACAAAAGAATCAGAAACTCGAAGGCCAATTTCTTTAGAACCCAACTGGACCAAGCCAGAAATCGACCCAAAAAACTTTTTGAAATGGTCCGGCAACAATGCAACAACCAACCCTACCCGCCTGATAACGGTTCCAATAAGCCTCCTAATTGCGAATAATTTGCCTCCACCTTCATGGAAAAAACAGTCATTATTGGAAAGGAGTTACAGGCAATGAGGGAGCTGTTACCATCTAACTTCTCCACCACTAATCATCCATCACAGTCCGCTATCCCGATCAATCACCCTGAGCTCTCCCCCAAAAACAATGCCTCTTGGCACACATTCACCCCCCCTCAAGGAAAGCGACATTCACTACTTGCTCACAGTGCTGAAACCATCGAACCACTTCATCGACCCTTTACGTTCGTCTATCGTTAAGGAGATCAAACTGTCTATTCTCCCTCTATGGACTAAGATCGTAAATGCCTCTCCTCCAGGGCACCATCCCTGATGGTCTAAAAGTAGGACAGATAATACCCATCCAAAAAAAAAAAACGCAGACTGCGCAGACTTAAACAATTTCTGTCCAACATTCCCACCCTGGCGAAGCTTATCGAAAAATGTGTACAGATCCAACTCTGCAATCACATAGATCAATACCAACTCCTTGACCAATACCGGTCCGGTTTTCACAAGGACCACAGCACAGAAACAGCACTCACTCACATAATGAATGACGTCCTATCAATGCTGGATCAGAATGAAGTGTGTCTTTTCATCCTCCTTGACTTATCCTCAGCATTTGACACTGTGAAACACGTCAACCTTCTAAAACTACTTGAAAGAAGGATGGGTTTATCAGGGACCGTCCTCTAATGATCTACTTCATTCCTCCAGAACAGAACCCAAAGAATCAAGGTCAACCATTCTCTGTCAAAGCCCACTAGGGTCACCTTGGGAGTCCCACAGGGATCTGCCCTCGTTCCCATTCTCTTCAACTTATTCATGGAACCTTAAGCAGACTCCTTAGCATCCTCCAACATTCATTATCATATGTATGCTGATGACACACAACTGTACCTGAAAATCTCCTCTTCTGATGACCTCATTACCCTCAACATGATTCTACAGAATACTCAGAACTGGCTTAAGCTAAACCATCTCAAACTTAATACCACCAAAATGGAATTCCTCCTCATTACCCCACCCAAACACAATCTGAAGATCGACCTTTGGATGAAACATCTAACTGATCTCAACTGTACTCCTCACTTTGTAGACTCTGCGAGATCCCTGGGAATTATACTAGACAAACATCTTCACATACAGAAGCACATCAGCAATGCCACCAAAGGAGCAAACTACCAGATGAGCATTCTAAGGAAACTAAAACCCTTACTCCCCCAGGATGATCTTAAATCGGCGGTCCAAGCCCTAGTCATCCTGAGGCTTGACTACGGAAGTGCCATGCTCAGCGGCCTTCCCAGATACAAACTGGCCCCTCTACGGGCCTCCCTTAATGCGGGGCCAGACTCATCACAGGAACAAAAAGAAACAATCACATCTCCCCTGACCTGAAATCCTTAAACTGGCTCCCGTATGAAGCACGAATTCATCTAAAAATCGCTTGCAAGACCCATAAAGCAGTACACTTCAACACCCCAAGTTATCGTGCACAAAAACTGGAACTATCGGGCGGTTGTAGGACATTGTGTACCAACAGCTCCATGCTGCTGAAACCACAGATTTTCCACAAGAAAAAAAACGTACAACAGAGCTTTCTCAGGCATCGCACCGAAAATCTGGAATTCTCTGCCGAAGGAAATTCGTCTGATTCACTCTACCGCCTCCTTCAAATCAAAAGTGAAATCATTCCTGATGTCTAAATGGTTAAACTAAAAGCCTTCACCACACTATTTATTGATCGAACCTACCTGTTGAACTCTTATTTTGTTGATCACGACCTCCCCCATCTGGCCGCCTAAAGAGATTGCACTCCTAGATTTGATACTCTTCTATGTTTATATTTTATGTCATAAATGCACTTTATTACGGTCTTTTACCGATGCAGCCACTCATTCCCTTGTAAAGCGCTCCGATACCCTCATGGGTCTTGTTCGCGCTATGAAAAACTTTATAAATAAATAAGTCAGGACACCTCCTAGCATAGTTGGTAAACAGGGAGTGTGCTAACAGGATTATAACAGCTATTCAGGACAATACGGAAAGACCCTGGTAAAGCAAACGTGATAAACAATAGATTAAGGGAATTTTACGCAGACCTCTACCACCAAAAGAGAGTGTCCGGAGAACAGAGGGTAAAAAGGATCCCAGATGAGGCTGCACTGCCAACACTGAATAGGGAAATAAAGGAGACATTAAATGCAGAGAACAAATGGGGCTACCTGTTGAATTTTATAGGGAATATATGGATGAACTAGTTTACACAACTACTGGCTATGTACAATGAGGCATTTGAGGCCAGGAGACTACCCCCAAACACTCAGGGAGATGACTGTGCTGGCACTATTAAAAAAAGGCACGGACCCACTTGAATGTAAGTCTTACAGACGCTGTCGATGATCAATATTGATACAAGATTTTTAGGGAAATCTTTGCTAAAAGACTAGAAGTGGCGGCAAGTGTGTTAATGTACACTAGGGGGCAGATTTGCTAAGGGCTTGCGTTGCCCTTGCACCACGCATGGCAGCAAAGCCCTTAAGTGGGATTTACTAAGCCATGCAAAGCCACCTGGCGTGGCTGTGTGTGGTTTAGTAAATCTAATGTAACGCAAGCCCGCGCATTTTGCTGCCTGGCATTACCTTGCGGCAGGGAGGCGGTCCATGGGTGGTGTGTGGGTGTTACCAAGCATCCACCCATGGATTTTGGCGCATTCCCAGATTTACAGAGTTGTAAACCTAGGAATGCGTCAAAATGGCACGCCTCCCTGACCCAGGAGTAATAAGGAGAAATATCTTTATTCCTCCTCCTTACTTCCTTTTCTATGTGTGATGCATTCCACATCACACATAGAACAAGCATTGGCATAGCCAATAGGTCTCGCCTTTGGAAAGTTATAAGTGTTTAGCGAGAGGTATTGGCACTAGCAGTCGTCTCAGGTCACACATACATGCAACGCTGTTTCAACCCAATTAAAGCTGCCTGGCACACTTCATAAAAGTCAAACTGTAATGTGAGCATTTCATCCATGCTTTGTAAGTAGAAGTGAAGGGTAAGTAACCCTCTGAATGCAGGTAGTAATATGACGGTAACACACACACACCACCCGCTGCTTACAGTACGCACGTAAAACTGATATATACCCTTTATATACCTGCATACTGTAGAAAAGTACAGCGATGTACAGAGTGCCCTGCTCATTTTACATAAGTAAAATGGACAAATATATATTATTTATAATGGTAAACCGTTATTTACACACTTTACAAAAATGAAACTTTATAGAGGACATCACATCCTGCCGACCTCACACACTTAAAGGTGTAAAGTACACACCGCCTGCTTCCTTTGTAAAGTAAAGCTGTACTGCGCGCATCGGAGCCCTGCTTCCTTTGTAAAGTAAAGCTGTACTGTGCGCACCGGAGCCCTGCTTACTTTGTAAAGTAAAGCTGTACTGCGCGCATCGGAGCCCTGCTTACTTTCTAAAAGTACAACTCCAGACTGAAATACATAATTTACCCAAGTAAAATGTCATATACGCACCACCTGCTTCAAATCTGCAATGCACTCCTCGTGCCCTCTCTCTGAAAGTAAACTGTAATGTACATGTCACATCCCTGCTTACCGTACACAAGTAAACCGTGCTGAACACACTCTGCCCCTGCTTACTCGCCAACAGTGCGTGCATCCCCACCCAGCTTTCTTTCACAGGCCGCTTCTGCCTGCAGTGAAAGAGTAAAGCTGTGCGCACCCCCCGCTTGTATCCTGCCCGGCTTCCTGTACGGGAATAACCCTGTAATGCACACGCCTCATCCTTGCTTCCTCCGTGGAATTAAACCCATCTGCCCTGCCTCCCTTACACATCCTTGGCAGAGGCTCACAAGAGCCTTTGTACGATTCAAGAGATGCGCTTTTAGTAAACAACAGCTGCAAAGCAACACGTCTAACTTTAAAGCGCTTTGTGGGGAAAGGTGAAACGGAATGTAAAACGGCTGACTAGACATAAAAAGCAAACGGGAATTATGCGGCAGAATCCGGGCATGTTCGGATGGGGAGGGAAAGGGTCGGTCGGACACTTGGATCCTCACCAGTTGTGAACACAAACGTACAGTTAAAAACGAAGACATAAGTGTGAGGAGCGCCCATGCCCTGACCTCAGAAGGATTCTAGAAGCTAAAGTCTTCGCACAGTGTGAGACTGAGTGCAGCACTTCGTTTCCGCATCCCTCCGTCCCTCCAGCGCTACAACACGGCCCCATCTTGCTTTTTCAGATCTTTAACTAAAAGAACAAGCGCGGCCGCGAAAGTGAAAGCGACCGCGCTGTGTTAATTAGTAACATGATCCACAACAACAAGGGAGGAATGCAGCTGCCATCCTGCGCGCCGCTGCTCGCTCCCGAGACCAAAACGCCATGGGAGTGAACGTTTAGAGAAAAGGTGGGACATGCACCCGTCTTTGGCCATTTGCGTGCTTTCATTATTGAAAGCCACACGCAAAGGCCAATGGAATGTGTGGGAGTTGCCAGACCCACACGGAGAAGTCTTGGGGAAGTTTGGAGTGCTCACAAGAAGCCTCCCATAGGGCACCGCATGCGCGCTGCGCTAGGCTCGACCTAAAAAGGAAAATGCCTTTAAGGATTGTTTCTTGTGCAGGAAGGTATCTCTCATACAAAAACAATCCAGCTCCAAATGCAGGCACCCTTGCACCATGGTATAAGGGTGCCTGCTTTGGACAGGCAGAGAGAAATAGGGGTCTTTCCTCATTCAAGTTACATTAACTGAGTCAGTCCTGTAGCACCTTAGGGAGAGCGTAGTTGGCGGAGTACCACTACGCAGAATTCTGCGTAATTGAACAAAAACTCTGTGAACTCCGTTCTGTCTTATCCTAATTAATAAAACAGAAACCTCACATACCCTTGATAAAACAACAAGTAACTATCTTTATATGCAAAAATGCATATAGTCATCTCACAAAAGTGAAAATGAAAATACAGCAAGCAGTGAGAGAGGTGATGATTTTGGTGTCCTCCCTAACCTAGGGAGAGAACCAAGCAGATACCTTGAACACAAAGAGCACATCATGCTGAACGATTCGGTGGTGGTCCCATCCACCCCAAGCACAGTTATGGGCAAAAATACAATCCCAACCAAAGGCCCTGCAAAGCATTATGGGACGAGATTCTAGAGTGCAGTGAATATTATAGTATCCAATATCAAAACATTCCTCAAGGGGCAGGCTCTCACAGCTGAGAGCGAATACTATAATATTCACTGCACTCTAGAATCTCGCCCCATAATGCTTTGCTGGGCCTTTGGTTGGCATTGTATTTTTGTCCATAACTTTGCTTGGGGTGGTCCTAGGAGGATGGGACCACCACAATCGTTGAGCATGATATGCTCTTTGTGTTCAAGGCATCTGCTTGGTCCTCCCCCTAGGTTAGGGGGGACCCCAAAATCATCAACTACTAACCCTCACACTCCTACAAGTGGGACAATTCAGACTATTCCAGCCCCAAAACCTGTAAGGACGGCTTGGGAGGCAGATAATAGTCATTATTAATGTATACTGAATTAAGAAACAATTGCTGTACTGTTCAGCTTTAAATTATACAAACAGCGCCACCATGTGGCAGCTGTCATAAGTGCCAGCATTGACAATTAAGTGCTGGTGCCGAGCACCGGAAACCACCAGCACAAATTAAGCACCGAGTGTGGTACTCCATAAGATACCAACAAGGGCAGTATCCTTTGATGAAGCTAGGGTTGGTTCTACTAAAGAGTCGAAGGCACCCGGGTATAAAATGTGGGAAGCAGATCTGAGTAGATGGCTGACTGAAGAGTGCAGACTGAGGGCTGCGTTTTAGGAATATGCAACAGTATTCGGGCCGCAGCTTTCTGAACAATCTGGAGTATTTTAATGACAGGGTTGGTGTGGTTCAGAGATGATTGCTGTTGGGATAAAATCCATCTGCATGGTTTTGAACATCTGTGGTGTCCTGCCCCGTCCATTTTTTTACTAGTTAGTTCTGGGTCTTTTCTCACAAACTTGACAATCACTCAAGCCCAGTGGAGAAGACCCATCTTTTCTTCTCTGTTTGCTATAGTGACTGGTGCACACTGCAAATGTTACTCCCATTATGAGCTAAAGGGGCTACTCCCTGCTCAACCCAGGCTTTGCGGTGACTGCAGTGGTGTGAGCGACCTGATAGGCCAGGGACCACCTTTGTGGTACTGCCCAAGAGGGTGGCGCTTCCTTGGGAATTCTGGCTTTGCCCAGGTAAGCATCCAGTCTGTCATAGAAGTTTTTAGCCTGTAAGGGAAAGTCGCACCATTTCTCATCTTGGTGGGACAGGTTTTGCTGTCTAGTCATGTAGCCCCCATATATGTCATCTTTAGTATATTAAAACCAATCAACGATGGCTGGAAACCCACAGAACTTTGACAACTAAGCGGGTGCAAAAAAGTGAGGTGAAACAAGAAAGCACCTCATGTAAGCTACACCAGGGGAGCTGGTACTCACCAGTTAGCTCACTGTGTCATCATCAGCACTTTCTTGATGCAAAAGAAAACGTGACCAAACTCCCAAATGTGTGTCACTTTAAAAAAAGAAAAAAGGTGCATCAAAGGAAGAAAAATCAAACCAAAGATTGAAACCTAAAGATCCCCGTTATACACAGGAGCCTCAAAGTGCTCTCCTGTAAGGCTAAAATTGAGTTACGGCAACACGTTACTCCCGTCTTTCATTTTTAGTGTCTGTACTCGTTTAAAACCACCTTATCATGTTTAGACCATTTTAACCTGAACGGCCGACATGTTTTATTGCCAATGACTTCGTGGCCATTTCATCAGGGCACGTGGACCCTATTCCACCTCACGGATGCACCCCCCAGGTAGTTGCCAGGAGGAATCCTACTTGCAAGCCACCGATAAAAATCACAGGAGACCCACAAAAAGGTCCCAAACGCCTCCGGGCCCGGCGTCCACACCTGCTCATCAGGGGGCTGGCCTGCTAATCCGAGTACTCCGATCCAAAGTTCATTAGCAGAGTCTTTTACTTCTGTTGGGAATTATTCTCCAGGTGTTGGGATTTTATTCAAATGTTATTTATTATAAGCCAATTTTTAATTATTTCCAATAATTTTTTGGCAGACCCACTTTACAGTACTACACCCCTCAAGCACTCCTCAGTCGATTGTCTGGACACTAAGGAGGCTGCGCACCAGTGCGGGCAAGGACATCTCACCATGAGTGGAAGCTCCGCATGCTTGACATCTACCCTTCCTGGTTGGACTTAGGTCTGGGAAGCCTAAATGAGGCCTGGTTTTGGTGCCCTGAAGAGCGGAGAGCTTACAGCCCTGCATGGAGCGCTAGAATGCACCTTCCAGAAGGAGCGGACTATACCCCAGAAAGATCCGCACAAGGCCCAGCTAACCAGAGCATCTGTGTGGAGTGTGTCGTCATGGGCAGATGTTGCCCGTGAGCCTCAAGGTTCCCTCAGTCCAGCTCCCAGGAGTAGCAAGTTCAAAGAATAGCATTGCCTGCTGTCAAAGTGAAGATGAAACAGCACTATCCCACGGCATCCTCTATTCCTAGAGCTCCTGTATCCCTGCCCCGGTCCAAGTAGGAAATGGGGCAATCCATCTTCGCACAACTTTGCAGATTTCTGATAGCTAGCGTAGCTTTTAGATGTACTGGAGACCCCAGAATGGGTTCAGGCCCACGACTAACCCTGCCCCATGGAGCTACATTAGAACAATTGCATCATGAATTGGTTGTAGGGGTTTAGTGACTAAAAGCCATATATATAATTATTTCACGCAATGCAACAAGACACATTGCCGTGCTGCGTGAAAGGGAGGGGGCAGGAATGTACCATATCGATCAAGATATGGTGCATTCCTTTCCTCTGCCTGCGCTCGTGCACAATCAACAAGCAAGCACCAACGCAGGCAGCCTTGCGCGCTGAAGCAAGGGTGCCTGCTTTACAGGGAAGACAGTTTTTGTGCAGGAAGGGAAACATTCCTGTACAAAAACAATCCTTACAGGCATATTTCTCTTTCCAAGTGTGCTGGAGAATGCAGCACACACAGAAAGAGGAAACAAGGAGGAGAAGTGAACGTATTTCTCCTCGTTGCGCCTCCGGTGGGAAGGCGTACAACTCTGATGCATTCCCCGGTCTATCAGTATTGGTGAATCTGGGACTGCTTCAGAATCCATGGGTGGATGTGTGGGAAGACCCCCGCTCCACCCATGTAACGCCCCCACCACATAAGAGTAACGCAAGGCAGCGACTTGCACAGCCGTACGTTTCCCCAGATTTGCCAAGTCCCGCCGGGCCACGCAAGGTGGCGTTGCGTGGCTTGGGAACTATCATTTAGGTTTTGTGTCGCCCTTGCGTTACCTTGCGTGGCACGAGGACAACGCCCCTAGACTGCGTCTTAGTCGAGCCCGGTTCCCAGATGACTGCCTGCCACTGCCTTGCAACACCCGACTGCACCACTGACGTTATTGGGGTGGGATCCATGTTGTTTGTGAAGTTGGTTTGTGGGCTTTGAGAATATTTGTGGGACACCTTATATGTTAACATGAATACGTGAAACTAAGCAGACGAGGCTTCACCCCACGGATTTGTCAAGAGCCATGAGAGCCATTTGTGAGGACTTCCCACCGCCGCAGAGGTCTGTCTATTGCCCCTCGCGATCCCTGCTCTGTCTCTGGATGTTCACGAGCAAAGGAAGGTGTAACCGGCTTAAACCATCAGCTGCACACTTTCAAAGATGTAGTCGTAAAGTTTTTCTCCTTCCTTTTTACTTTACTAAAGGGAATTCTTAGCCCTACTCCAAACAAGAGCAAGCTGTTTCTTCTGGGACTCCCCCCCTCACCCCTCCTCCCCCAATAAGCTGTGGGACAAAAGTGGGGGTCCAGCCTTGAAGTATGTGCCTGTTGAACGACTGGGTTTACCAATACATTCTCCTTAACATACGTCCCAACAGTTTGTAACAACCTTTCACTCAGCTAAAACCTCAAGGATATTCCAATGAACTGTGCTCCATGAATAGGGGTCGGATTTGTTAGTGAATAAAAAACAAATATATTTTCAACTCGACAATCATAGCACCTTAAAATCCACTTTCTTTGCATCACTGTCACACAGCGAGGGGCATATTTATCAAAGTCTTGCGTGGCACTTGCGCCACGGAACGCATAGCAAGGGTGACGTAAAACCTAGATGAGATTTACCAAGCCACGCAAGGCCACCCTGCGTGACTTGGTAAATCTGGAGCAAGCAGGGCAAGTCACAGCCTTGCGTCACTCCACGTGGTGGCAGTAGCGGCTGGCAGTGAACGGCGGTGGAGGGCGAGGGTGACAGAGGCCTGGCTTTTTGACGTTTAATCCCTGGTTTTTCTTTTTTCATGTACGCTTCAGCTGGAGGACTGTAGATAGCGCCAGGACACCCTTGGGTAACAGTTTGCGCTTTACAAATGCTGCTAACATAACAGGGGGGAGAGAGACAAAATAAAAAAACAATTACCTTTTCGCCAGCCGCCGCCTCTCCATCTTGTTCAGCTTTCTTCTTCCTGCAGTCTCGGCAGCAGGAAGCACCCGACTCACGGGCTCCCCTGAGCCAATTACAACGCTGCAATGCAGCGTTGTGATTGGTCTGAGCGCCATGGTTCAGGCCTCAGACGGGGGACAAGGAGGCTTTGCAATTTCCTCACCAGGCTGTGTAATGCAGCCTGTTGGGGAACATGCAAAGTGCGCATGACTGTTTGGTCGGCCTAAGAGGGCTGGCCAAAAAGTCATGTGCACTTAGGGAGTATGCAAACCCCTTCTCTCCCTGTGCCGCCCGCCCCAACACAGCCCTGCAGCCACAAAAAATAAAATAACGTTATCATTTTATTTTTGCTGCTCTGCTCAGACAGCAGTGGGGCGACGCTCCTCTGCATTAGCGGAAGAGCCGGCCCTGCATGGTAGGTGTGTTATATGGGTGGAATGTGGGCGTTCTCACGCATCCACCCATGTATTCTGACGCATTCTGAGATTTACCATCACTGGTAGACCTGGGAGTACGTCAGAATTGTACGCCTTCCCACCAGAGCCACAACGAGGAGACATATCTAATTTCTCCTGGTTTTTTCCTCTTTTTAAGTGTGCTGCATTCTGTTCTGCAGTACAATTAGAGACAGGAATATGTCTCTAAGGATTGTTTTTGTACAGGAAGGTGTACCTTCCTGCACAGTAACAATCCTGCCTGTGACGCAGACACCCTTGATCCATGACGCAAGAGTGTCTGCGTTGGCGCTAGGCTGCCGAGTGTGAGCCAGCGCAGGCAGAGGACAGTATCTTGATTTGGGGCATTCCTGTCCTATCCCTTTCATGCAGCGCATCAAGTTGTCTTGCTGCATTACATTGCGTGAAAGAATGATAAATACGGGCCTCTGTCTTTTTCCCCCTTTGAAAGGAAGCCATTGCAGCACAAGGGAATGCCAGATTTTCCTTTCACAGCCCTCTTTCAACATTACAAATGTGCTCTCAGTGAAATAAAAACAAGGTATTAATTTTAACATAGACTTTATATATTTTTCCAAAAATAAAGAAGTTTAAAATTTGTTACTCTTCTTAGAGACAGCACCTACACTCATTAATATGAGAGTGTGACACACAATGGCCAGAGCACTTTGGAACTGGGGAACCAGGTTCTAGTCTCTGCGTCGGCTAAACATCCTATGATTCTGGGCAAATCACTTAATCTCCCCGTGCCTACCAAAAATGAATGCGTCCTTGTTTAACGTAACTCCTGTGGGTGGGTGCTCATAAGGGGCAGACGTGCCTGGGAATGCATGCAAAGACTACCAGAGTGAGAGTTGCTGCTTAGTCCATTAAACCAACCCCTAGCCTAGCCGCCAACAAGAGAAAAACAAGCATTGGCAAAGCCAGTAGGTCTCGCATTTGGAATCTATTGCCTTTGACAAAGGTTTTTATCCATTTGGCAATGCATCACCAATACATCATTGATTTATACAGCAGCAGACATCATCCACATGATATGTGAGGTTGCGTATTTTATGATTATTTTAAAGTGTGTTTGATGCACTTTCACGAAGCTTCCACGCCGTCGTGCTGCAACTCGCACAATGGCCTTTTACGACATTATGCAGCAGCAGAGGTTCCGTGTTTTGGTGATACCCATATTTCTGCGCTTCGATGTTGGAGTGTATGCGCACGTGTAACGTGCCGCTTAATTTCACTTTCCTAAAACCGGCAGCCCAGAAATTTAAACTGCAACGGGGGAACAGCTTTAGCTCGCAACAATGTATTTTTTTTAAAGACGGGTTCGTCGAGTGAACACATTTTGTTCAGAAAGCACGTTCGATGCATTTTCACAAAGCTTTTTACATTTAACTTTATTAGCACTATGACAATCCTTGCTTAACTCCCGTTGGGTGAAATCCTTTGGATCAAAAATCACACAGGAAGAAAAGCCGACATTCCGAAAACACGGGCAGAAAAAAAAGAAAAAAATAGTGCGCTTAAACAAACCTACTTGCACAAAAGGGCAAGACTAAAGTAGTAGGGCCAAGCTCTATGGGAGGGGTCGACACACAAAAAGGAGGGGCATATAACAAACACTGACCACAGAGAAGCAAGCCTTTGCGAAGGACATGCAAAGCAACATATCAAAAGTGACGGGCGGGCTGTAAGCCTATAGAGTAAATACAGCATGTCTCGAAGAGACAGCGCATGCGCTGCCTAGGCGAGCCCTAACAAGTTACAGGTTACCCATATATACTCAACCTTCATGCCCATAAAGGGTCTTTGCATGCATTCATGGGCACCTATCCGTCCTTTATGGGCAGAGAGAGGACTCAGTGAATGGACATCACTTAATAAATCAACAACACACCTTTATGATGGTCGTTGTGGAGATTGTGACGCACAGTCAGCTTTCTTCAGAAATGAAATATGGCCTGAGGAAGTCCCATACAATAGGGGGGGATGCAGGCGTGGGTTGCCACTAATGCGGCTGACCTCCAGCGAGCAATCTTATGGATGCCGTACAATAGAAACATGGTGGATATGAGATGAAGTGACAGTGGAGTGGCTTTACGTCCTTCAACCTCTGGGTGCTCTAAAGTAAGACAGCAGAGGAGGTTCAGAGCTTGCAGGCTACAGGTTTCAACTATTGATGTTCAATTGCCCCATTTCATCTCTATGAAGTGGTAACAAATGTATCTGGAGAAAGTAAACTCCGTCACATTGAATATTGCAAGAATAAGTTTATTACCTAAAGTGCCCCCTGACACAGCTCCCAAGAGAAACTTCTCTGAACTGTCTTCATTAACTGTCTCAAAACACAAAAAACCATAGAGCCTGACGGGTTGGTAATGGGCTACAATGACAAAAGTAGACACTGCATGAGCCAAGGAACACGTAGGAAGTAACCGGATGAGACGAGAAACAGGTCTCTCAGGGAACAGCAGGCATATAAAGAAGCACAAGAGTGTAACACAAAGGTAAAAGAGACATGTGCGACCAGTGAACAAGGAGACTTACACAAGCAATAAACATAACATGTTCAATAAAATGTGTACCATATTACAACGCATTTCCTTTCTCTGACCATATTGTAAAATGCATTACAACACTTGTAGATACCAGAACTGAAATAAAAAGAGAAAGTCACTGAGATGTTCATGGTGTAGCTTTATATGCACTCCAATGACACTTCCGAACACGGGTGCCACTTTGTGAGTCGGGTCCTGGTCCGTAATGCGGTACGGCAGCGGGTTGAAGATTCTGGGCAAACCAACTTGCACCAGCATGCTTCTCAGCTGTTGTATCCCTGTGCTGTGAACAGGAGGCCAGCTCACTGACCCTTTGAGCCTCTTGGCTTTGGCTGGGCTCTGGAGACGGCTTCTCCTGCAGCAGGACACAGCAGGCACAGTCCCTCCCCTTTGCTAGCCACAGGTTCCGCAGGTGCACTCCACGTCGGTGCAGCCTTTCATTGCTGGTTCCACGGTGCAGCAGGGCAGTCCTTCTTGGGTCCTCTTCCAGTCCAGTCGAGATCAGAGTTCAGGTTGCCCTACTTATGCTTGGAAAATGCCCTAAGGGCAGGATGCGATTGGTAGCCAATGGGCTACCAGGTTCCCTCCCACCTGATGAACCACTTCCTGTGAAGTGTGGCATTTGAGCCTCCCAAGATGCACCATTGTGCCCACTTCCAATATGGCAGAACCCCTCTCCCGGCATGTGGAGATCCCTAGCCCAACCCAGAGGTGTGGCTACCAAGGAGGCTACACGCTCCTGGAAAACCGGTTTGGCAACTGGTTTCCCCTCTCCTATCCAAAGTGCCAGCCTGTCTGCCTGAACAATGGAGAAGCCCCTCTCCCAAGAGTTACCCATTTGCCCATCAAAGGCAGTTTCTCCTTTAAAGCTCGCCTTTTGGGTCAGCACTCATGTGGCTTCCTGCAGGAGGGAGGTGACAGACTTCCAGAGCAGGCCCCTATTGTATCCTTTCCTGGGAGTCATTAGCACGTCTCCCCACGAGGGCAGAAAGCTGTCTCGGTGACAGGACCCCGTGTGCAACCAGTATGGGCACAGGAGACTGAAGGAAACAAAGTGGCAACTTTGCTAAAGTTGTGCACTGCAACTTGTTACATTAATTTCGACCAGAGAATCAAGTCGAGCTTAATGTAATGAGCTGTTTGATACCTTGGATGGCCCACTTCGGTTGAACCATTCCAGAGTTAGCCCAGCTGAGGGGTCAGCGTGTAACTTTGCACTAGCCAATTGAGCAACAAGCTTTTCCACAGTAAAAATGACAATTCTGCGTTTTTACTAACAGAACATGTAAAATTACATGTTCTGTCCGTGGAATATTTTACACCCTACCATATGACTCGATTGCCTGCCATATGTGTGACATACACATATTCCGGGGAGTGGGAGGGTCTGGCTTTGACATTGGTTTAAATGGCAAAGTCGGGCCAGCAGTTTGTGGGCTGGTGAGTCTCATTTTACTTGAGTCTCACACAGAGTGGCACAACCAGTGCTGCAATCCCGGGGAGGGGGGGGAGGGGGACCTCCTAGCTTACATTTCCTGGTTACCCTGCCTACTGTTTACAAGGGAGTTATAGATAAGTTAGCTTAGCCAATTGCGTAAAACCCAATTCAACATATCAGTTTAAGGGTAAGGGCACAGGCACTGAGGTCTGGTTAGCAGTCTTCAGCGCACACTATGTTGAAAAACTAGCAGCATCAGTCCAAACATTTGGGGGGTGACCATACAAAAAGAGGCATTTCCTTACATGCCTTAAAAGCCACCATTGCCTTAGGACTTTCCAGCCTAGACTATCCCAACAGATTCCCTTGACTCCCCTTTCCACCTGATTTGCAAACTGCTGAGAATCCAGACCGCAGCTGCAAGAGAAGTGCTTTTACAGCCCCGGACTCCTATTTCACCACCCCGTCAATCATTTTTCTGGCTGCCTCTGGCTAGACCTATTACTTTTAAAGCAATCTACATCCCACATCAAGCTCTCCATGGCCCCGGAACACACTGACTTCACCGTCAACTAGATACCTATCACCAAGCTAGATCACTTCAACTCTCCACTGGCCCCGCTCTCGACTATCCCTCCCATCAAAACATCTTGATCAAGTTGAAACTCCTACTCAGTTCAGACGACTAAGCTAGAGAATTCAATTTCATGAAAAATAAGAAGCATTGACACCTACCTCGAATTCCAGAACATTAAAATCTTTCTCACCCCACCTCCATAACTGTTAGCAATTCACCTCTCTATGTCTGTAGTAAGTCCCAAACCTAAAGGCAGCAACCTATGAACGAGTTTTCCAAAAAGAGAGCCCTGGAACCCAATGTGAATCCGAGCGCTTGGTGGCCAGGTTAGGGGTATGAATCGGTATATGAACTCTACAATACAATCCTACAGTGCAATAACGGACTCTTGATAATCATTTTCCATAAATGTATTTCTTTATATAGGCATTCATCATCTTATAGACCTCAGCAAGCAACCAGTTCCTTCCTATGTCCAAGTCAACGCTGTCAAGAGGTTTCCATGAAAGGTTGAAACCCTCAAGTGGCAGTCTCACTTCGTCTAGACCGGACCTTCGATCACACCAAACAGAAGACAGGAGGCGCTTAGCATACCCAAAGTACCTTTATTAAGAAATTTCTAGGGTTAAAGAAAGAGTGATGATTTAAAAACAAACAACTGGTAAATTTGGCAGAGTGAGCGAATGGGGCACACCGGTCAGCGCAGAGTCAAGGCACCCGAGCTCAGAAGCGGGTGTTCCATTTTAGGGACAATCGACCACGAAGGACATTCGATTTTATGCATGTCACCATCCCAATTTTTATGCAGTCTAACTTTAGATCAACATTGTTCCAACTCCAGCTGATGTCATCACTCCTTTTATCAGAGGGGCAGATGTGAAAGAGAGCTGAACACTGCACACACTGGCACCCTTCTTTTACAGTGTGCTGAACCAGATGGTGCATTTGGCATCAGCGCTCTGCAGGTGACAGCTGGATTTCTTGCATTAGATCTAACTTTAGAAGCTTGTGTTGTAAGGGGCAAGTGAATAAACGGTTATGAGTAGCCTCTTGGACCCTGCATCTGCCAGAATTAAAACTTTTTCTATGATAAGGTGATTGGCAATCATGAGTGATGAGTGAAATTTGGGCACTTGAGGAATGAAGCGAGCAGCAAAATTAATATCATGCATGGAAGTGTCCAAAAATGGTGATCAGGAAGCATCTGGTCCAAAACGTCCCTTAGCATCACGCCAAGGAATAACACATCAACCGTCCATCAGCTCTTGCAAAATGCATGCCGAAGTAACAGGTGGGAGGCGGTAAAGGAAGGCACTAGAGGTTCTGAAGAATTAAAGCTGCACAGGCAGGTGAGAGCTATGCCCTTGTCGGACTGGAGAGCTCCGCACATCTGGCCCGTAGAAGAGTGCTTTGCCAGTGCAGCATGGAGAAGAAAGATCTTCTGAACCCACTACTCGAAAGAAGGCAACGCCACCCACCCGGGCCGGCACAGGAGGAAGCTCTGCCCATTCTCAGACATCTCCTAAGAGTGCAGAATCACTGAAGGAGAACGGGACAAACTTGTACCCGGATCCAGAGTAGAACTTGTTCTGGAATTCAACCCTATAAAAAACAAAAAGCAGACAATGAGAAAGAGCGAAAGGAAGGACATGTGGTGGGTCGTGCACTATCCAAAGAGGAAAGAAAGAGAGCGGAAGACCAGGATTAGTAAGGATGGATGGTGAGAGGGAGGAGGGAGATAAAGAGAAAGGATGACTGCGAGGCCTTCTCTTGGGGGACCAGAGCAGTCAGAGGTTACTGGGTGTTCTGGGGCCACAATACTATTCCCACTCACACTGAATGATCAAGCACTCCCTCTTAGCACTTGACTCTCTCAGGGTAGTGGGGCCGAGCATTCAAAACGTGCTCCGGGAGGTAGTGAGAGTTAGAACCCCTACAATCAGTTTAACACAACAGAGAACAGGTAATAAACTGAAAGTCTAGACATTAAACAAGCAAATGACTTTAATACAGTAATAACACACCTACAACCAATGGCAGGCATGGGTAGCTCTTATATGCAGCTCTGTATGTCACTTCCCGAAAGGAATGATGTCTGCGCAGAGCTGCATGACGCCACCTACCAGTGCTGGAAAATTTCTGGATACAGACTGTAAATGTCAATATAGCTTCCTCGCTCTATGCACTATGGCTCTATGGTAAAGTTATGTCCAATTTTTGCTCCTCCATGAGGGAGGTTGATAGCTGGATGCAGAGTATTTGTCTCAAAATAAATGGGGACAAAACCATAATTGTGTTTCTTGGACATAATACACCTGGCTGGTCCCCTGTCTGGTGGCCAGCTGACCCGTCCTGAACACCTCTGACAAGGATCTTGGCATCGTCATTGACAATAACGAATAGTTTCTTATCTGTCGGTGTAGTTTTGCAGCTTGAAGAATTTTCTGGATTCACAATGCTGTGCATTATTCCGCCATCTAGTGGTTGGGTCCGGAATTGTAGTATTTCTTCTCTTTTTTTTGTTGTTGTTGGTGGGCATCGACGTACCACCATTTGGTGTCCTTCTGTGACGTCGATGTGCTTCCTCTGGAAGCTCCCACCTGTGGTAGCCATCTTCGGATTCTTTTTTTTTTTTTTCCCCTTCTCCTCACTCTTGTTCTCTTCCTTGGCGGAGGAGGGTGGGTTCGCTAGTGAATCCAGAAAATTCTTCAAGCTGCAAAACTACACCGACAGGTAAGAAACTATTCGTTTTGCAGCGTGAATCTTTTCTGGATTCACAATGCTGTGCATAGACTTTGTAGCGGTTTGCTAGTCTTGTGGTGGCTGGGTGGAAGATGAACTTTGGTTTGTAAATAGATGCTGTAAGACCTTCTGTCCTACTTGTGCCTCCTTGTTCATTTGAATGTCCACACAGTAATGCTTTGTGAATGTGTGTATTGATGACCATGTTGCTGCCATGCAGATGTCTTGAATTGGAGTGTTAGCTAGAAACGCAATAGTTGCTCCTTTCTTTCTTGTTGAATGTGCCCTTGGTGCACTTTGTAAGGTATGTCCTGCTTGTTTGTGGCATAATTGAATGGCTTGCGCTATCCATCTTGCAATTGTGTTTTTGGTTACTGGCCTTCCCAAAAAACGTTTTGCAAATGATACAAGTAACTGTTTTGTTTTCCTGTATTCCTTGGTTCTTTCAATGTAGTACATGACTGCTCTTCTTGCGTCCAGTGTGTGCAAAGCTTTTCCCGCTTTGGTCTTTGGGTTTTGAAAGAAACTTGGTATCTGAATACTTTGATTTATGTGGAATTTTGATACCACCTTTGGTATGAATTGAGGATCTGTCCTCATGACAATCCTGTTAGTGTGCATCTGGAAGTATGGTTCCTGGAGCGTTAGTGCTTGCAGTTCGCTGACTCTACGTAGTGATGTTATTGCCACTAAAAAGGCTGTTTTTAGCGTGAGCATTTGTGGTGTTGCTTTATGTAGTGGTTCGAACGGTGCTTTCATCATTTGCGCTAGAACTATGTTTAAATTCCATGTTGGAGCTGGTACCCTTTTAGGTGGTGCGATTCCTTTCGCTCCTTCAAGGAACCGTTTGACTACTTGTGAAGTGAAGAAACTCTTCCCGGTCTCACCTCTTGTGTACGCCACAATTGCTGCTAAGTGTACTCTAAGTGAAGTGCCACACAGTTTGCTTTGTAGTAAATTTGTTAAATACTTTAGCACCGTCTTTTCCTTCGTAATCTTTCGTGAAAGCCGTACCTTAAGGCACCATTGTGTGTACCTTTCCCATTTTGCTGTGTAGCATTTCCTTGTTGTTGGTCTCCTAGCTTCTCTCAGGACAGCCATTGTGCTTTCTGGTAGTTTGAGATGTGCAAATTCTAAGTCCTCAGGAGCCATGCCGCTAGGCCTAGGCTCTCTGGTTCTGGGTGTAGCACCTTTCCTTTTTGCATTGTTAGCAAATCCTTTCTTTGTGAAAGTTTGTGCATTGTCCCCTGAGACATCTCTATTATTTCTGAGAACCAAGTTTCTCTGGCCCATTGTGGTGCGATGAGTATCATTGTCATTTTGCTGATCTTGCATTTGCTGATCCCCTTGTTCAGTAATGGTATTGGGGGGAAAGCGTACGCAAATATCCCTGACCAGTTTATCCATAGGGCATTCCCCAGGGACTGACTATAAGGTCGCCTGGATGCGTAGTTTTGGCATTTTGCATTTTGGGGTGTTGCAAATAGGTCTATTTGTGGTGTTCCCCATTTTGCAAAGATTTTCTTCAGTTCTGCTTGATTCAGCTCCCACTTGTGGGATGATGTTGCCTGCCTGCTCAGTCTGTCCGCGTCTATATTGTCCTTTCCTGGAAGGTGTATTGCTATCATGTCTATTCCCCTTGGGATTGACCATCTCCAGATTTCCTGGGCTAGCGTTGAAAGTGCTACACACTGAGTTCCTCCTTGCTTGTTTATGTAAAACATTGTTGTCGTGTTGTCTGTTTGTATCAACACCCTTTTCCCGTATAGCCTTAAAAAAAGAGCTAAGAATACTGTCTTTAGCTCCAGTTATTGATGTGTTTCACTGCATCCTGCTGTGTCCATAATCCCCTTACTTTGAGGTTGTTCATGTGCGCCCCCCATCCTATTAGGGACGCATCTGTTGTTATGGTCACTGTTGGAGTTGGTGGTGTGAAAAGTCTCCCTTGCGCTATGTTTGATTTGTTCCACCATGCCATCTCTTGATGAACTCTGTCTGTGACAACCACTAGATCCTCCCAACTCCCTGTTGCTTGTGACCACTGTGTCTGGAGCCATTCCTGGAATGGTCTCAGGTGTAGACGAATGTTGGGAATTAAATGGATACATGAGGCCATCATCCCTAGTAATTTCTCCACTGTCCTCACTGTCAGATGATGCCCCCTCTGGTATAGGTGAGTCTCTCTTAGTAGGGCTGCTCTCCTTTTGTCGCTTGGGAATGCTCTCCCTAACACTGTGTTTATTTCTGTGCCCAAGAACACCTTTATGCGTTCTGGTTCTATTGACGATTTTGCCCAATGTATGGAGAACCCCAGCTGAACTAGTGTGTTTATCACTTGTTGCATATACTGCTTGCATAGGTGGTAAGAGTTTGCTCTGACTAACCAGTCGTCCAAGTAGGGGTAAACGTGAATTCCCTGCCTTCTGAGATGTGCCGCTACTGCTGCTAGGCACTTTGTAAACACCCTTGGTGCTGACTTTAGTCCAAAGGCGAGTACTTTGAATTGGTAGTGTTTGTTGACCACGACAAATCTTAATAGCCTTGTGTGTTCATTGGGATGTGTAGGTACGCATCCTTTAAGTCAAATGTTGCCATGTAATCTCCTGTTTGCACCTGAGGTAGCACTTCCTGTAGGGTAGTCATCTTGAATTTTTGTGTCTTTATGAATTTGTTTAGAAACCTTAGGTCTAATATTGGCCTTAATGTTTCGTCCACTTTTGGAATTAGGAAGTATGTTGAATATACTCCTTTGTTCTTTTATCTGTGCGGTACGTGTTCCATCGTATGTTTTTCCTGTAATTCTTGTACTTCTTTGACTAGGTGAGATAGTTCTTCTTTGGAATGTCTCTTTTTCTTTGGTGCTTTGTCTGGAGGTTGTTTGGTTAGCTCTATGCAGTATCCGTACTGTATTATGTTTAAAATCCACTTGTCTGTGGTTAGGTGGTATGTTGGAGGAACTGTAAATTTGTCTCTGTGTGTGCCCTCAGTGTTGCTGAGTGTACTGATTTGTGAGTGAAGTCACTTTGTTTAGGTTTGTTGACCTCCCCTTTGTGGCTGTCCTCTGCCACGGAAACGCCCACGAAAGGATGCTCTTCCTTGGTACTGCCAGCTCTGCTGTTGTACCTGCTGTGGACCCAGGTTTCCCGCTTGGTATGTTTGCTGGTAACCTTGATGAGAGGTAGTAGGTTGCTGCGTACCCCTACCTGCTGGTCTCCTTGATGGTGTTCCTCTACGTAAGCCCCTGAACTGGAGGGCCCCCATGGACCTCGCAATTTCGTTGTCCTTTTTCAATTGACTGAGTTTCTCATCAACCACACTCCCAAACAATTGTTCTCCATTGAATGGTGAGTTAATGATGTTACTCTGAACTTCAGGCTTGAATCCAGAAATTCTAAGCCATGCGTTTCTCCTTTCTGTGATTCCAATAATCATTTGTCTGCTTGATTTTTAGGTAGCATCAAAGGCAGATTTTAAGCATGTATTTGCGATGTTTTTCCCTTCTTCTACCAGGTGGGTAGCTCTCTTTTGGAATTGTTCAGGAAGGTTCTTTAAGAACTCTCCTACTTCTTCCCAGTGTTGGTAGGCGTGTCGGTTCAACAATGCATTTGAATTGGCTATGCGCCATTGATTCGCTGCACTCCTTTCCACCTTCCTTCCTACCAGGTCCATCCTCTTGCTTTCTTTGTATGGAGGTGGTCCCATTGTAGTTGGTACATTTGCTCTCTTTCTTGCCGTTGATGTAATAATGGAGTCAGCCGGCACCGATCCCCTGATGTATATGGGGTCTTTAGAAGAGTGCTTGTACTTCTTTTCAGCTCTTGGAGTTATAGCCTTGCATGCAGCTGGCTCCTTGAATGCCTCTTTCCCCTGGTCTAGTACGCTTGGTAGCATTGAGAGAAATTGGTTTCTTGATTGTGTAGGCATTAGTGTCTCTAATAAAAAACATGATTGGGGTTTTTCCTCATCCAGTGGCAGCCCATAAGTGTCTGCTGACTTTTTAATCACCTGATTATACATGCCAATGTCATCTGGGGGTGAAGGCCTCGAAGGATATGTCTCCACAGCCTCCTCCGGTGATTCGGCGTCGAGATCTTGCCATTGGAGGTCTTGATTCTCCGAGATCGCCGATTCGGGATACGTTTGTTCATCTTCGTTGACGTCATCCCCGAAGAATGATTCTTGCTCTTCGACTGGCTCAGGGGTTGTCGGCGGTATCCGTTCTTCGACGACTCTCTCCCCTTCCGTATCCTTCGTTTTCGGCGGAATCTTGAAGTGCTTCAAGCTTTCGTCGAAGTCTCTCTTTCGTTGTAGTATATTCGCCATTTCGGCTTCGAGCTTTTCATTTTTCTTTCTATCTCGGCCGAGTGTGTTTCGGAGTCGAGATCTTCGGCCTTTCGTTTTTCGCCCATTGACGCCGAAGCAGTCGTCGACTGTTGCTTGGTCCTCTCTTTTTTCGACGCCGAGGCGTCCTTTTCGCGAGCGTCTTTCGATGTCTTCGTCCTTTCGAGGACCTTTGCCGCTTCGGAGTCCTTGTCCAAGGATCCTACGGTGTGTTTTGGTTTGGATGCCATCGCAGTCGTCGAAGCTTTCGACGCCGGGGCTCCCTTTGGTAGTTTAGAGCCTGTTTTTCGAGACTCTCCTGGTTTTTTCGAGATCGACGACTCCCTTACCTCTTTCGAAGTCTTCTTTTTGACCTCCACGACCAAAACATCTCTTTCCTCGTCGCCCTCTGGTCCTTCGGCGACATTATCTTCCTCTTCACTGGAGAGGCCCAGGTCTCGCAACGAAGGCAGTGGTCCTTGGCCCTGCATGTTGTAATTGGCTCGTCGCTGTCTTTCCCTCACTCTCAAAGTCTTCGGGGTGAAGACCGAGCAGGCGTTGCAGTCGGCGCTCTGATGATCCAGCGGCAGGCACAGGTTACAGACTGGGTGCTGATCCTTCTGTGCGTACTTGTGGTGACAGTTCTGACAAAATTTGAACGGTGTTTTGTCCATTACCGCGCCCAGGGAGCCCCCTGCATGCGCATTCTCCGTTCATCGTCGAAGATCTTGATTTTCGACTCCTCGTTGACCTCCGGTCGCCCCAGGAAGTTGATAGAACTTCCTCAAGGTGTTTCTCCTTTATTTTCTTCGATTCTTCTCTCCAATCTTGGGAGCTTCTCCGTATCGATCCAGACCCAACGGCGGAAAAAAAGAATCTGAAGATGGCTACCACAGGTGGGAGCTTCCGGAGGAAGCACATCGACGTCACAGAAGGACACCAAATGGTGGTACGTCGACGCCCACCATCAACAAAAAAACCAACAAAAAAAAAAAAGAAATACTACAATTCTGGACCCAACCACTAGATGGCGGAATAATGCACAGCATTGTGAATCCAAAAAAAGATTCACGCTGCAAAACTCATCTTTGCCAAACACATTCATCAGACCTCCAAAACGTGCTGCATCCTCCTGAAAAAGTCTTTGAAAGATCATTCCGCTACTTGCGCTCAAGGCACGGACATCTGTCATTCATGAACTAATCACCTTGCATCTGGATTTCAGTAATGCCAGCTGTTTGGGGCTTTTTGGTTATCTTACTCCTAGACTTAAACTCATCCAGAACTCTGCGGCCAGATCACATTTAGGCCTACAGCCTCCCTTTCAGTGTCATCTCACCTAAGCATGCTATGTTCAAGGCCATTTGTATAATTCAGAAAGCAGTTAGCACCACCACTCCTGTCTACCAGAGACATAAGTTCATTCCTTACTGACCTGCCCGACCTCTCTGCTCCTCCGGTACCACTGTGACTGGTTGTACCCTGCATTAACAAAGCCCAGCTCGGGGGGACGGGGACGCTCGGGACGCTCTTGTTACTTACATTGTTCTCAAGCTTCGGAATAACCGCTCTCTCTTAAAAAAATCAGCTACCCTTCCATTTTCAGAAAGAAGCACAAAACTCATACTGTTCTTCCAATTCTCCAGTTCTCGTTTCTGCTGACTGTGCTCCAGTTCTTTCGGTGGCTGGGGCACCTTCTGGTAGGAGCTCCAGCTGGTACCGGAAGGTCTAGTCTTGACTGAGCTTCAACTGGTGAAATGTCCAGAACCATAGTAGTTAGGATGACTCCAGTTCCAACAGTTCTGTATTCAGGGTGATCTCTAAGCCAGGGGATGAAGACCATCTGTCTCAAATTCTCATAAGAACAGGCAAACCACAGGACGAGGAAGGAAAAGACAGATGCAGGTTTAACCCTCCCGCTTGATGAAGATGAAGGAGCAACTCTCCAGCCCAGATGTCCTCATCCATTTCCTATAGTAAACAAAAAAGTGATTGGTGGAATGCTTGAATTATTCTCAGCCATTGCTAATTTCTCAAAACTACATCCCAGTCCATCATTCTTTTGCCCACCATGCCACCGCGACTTAGAACCAGCCATATGCAAAATAGCTTTGATCCTGCTCCAAAAACAGTCCAGCCGAACTACCAGGTCAGGTCCTTTCTGAACTGGAACACAAGCATCCTAGGTCGGGCTCTTCAATCGGGTGCAACTTGGTTCTAATGGCACGTCTGAGCATACCCATCGTACTTCAAGCATGGGAAACTGAAGTGGCATGGTGTACAAAATAACGATGGACTGGGATGCGGTCCTGAGTTATTACCAGTGACTGAGATTAATTCAAGCATCACTTTTTTTGCACGCTTGTGCTGTTCCTGGGCAGTTGTGCTGATGTGCCAGTCTGTGGGGCTTTGGCTCACCTGAGAAGATCAGGTCACTTCCTCCATGGCAGATACACTCCAGCTCCTCACACAGGCAGGTCTCCCCTCAGTCACCCGTCCAACGGCAAGATGACGCCGCAGAATTCCTAGGTTCAGGCCTAGTGCAGATGGACAGTGGCAACTCCTGCCACTTCCCTTCTTCTCTTCTCCACTCAACCTGGTGCACAGGGCCTCCTCTTTGTTGAGTCAAGTGCTGAACATCGGCTGTGCGGCCTGTACTCCTCTTCCTCTAGTGGTGGACAAGCTTGGCCAATCAGGCCAGGCCGCATCTTCTAATAGTCCAGGTGCTCCTCCAATCCTGGGCAGAATTCATTCTTGGAGCCCAAATTCACAGGCTCCCTGCACAGCCGTCACTCCTGAGAAGGGCTTGGGCTGGCTCAGGTGGATGTGGAATGGCGCTCCATGGAGAAACATTTCCCAGAGGGATGATGTTCATCTGAATCCAGCACTCACCCTCCCATTCACTACAAGGACTTTCATTCCAAACGATCAAAAAAGGCTTTGAGTGTAGAAAGAAAGACGAAAAGTAAATCAGAAAGGTACAGAGGGGAGAAAGAGGAGGGAGTGACAGAGTGGCCAGGAGACAGAGGAAAAAAGGTGGAAAAAGCAGACAGAAGAGGCGTATGAGGTCACATTACCTAATACTGGACAACAGGGACCTACGTTACACCATTGGGTTGCGAGTGGTGCGCGCTGCCCCCCAGCACAGACTCCTGTGTGCAAATGTTCCCAGTTTGTGTATAGAAAAACTAAGGCTCAGAAGAGCGAGGGGTTACTAGGCATGCAGGTTACGTGTACAGGAGACACCATTCACGCCTTATGCTGATAAGCTTACTATAATCTGCAGTCAAATTCACAAAACAGCTGGTTTCATTTCACAGAAAACAGCTAAGTACAAAATAATACACAAAAACAACCACACCATAAAATGGTACGCTTTTAAAAAACATCTTCTACCGTCTGGCTCCCCATTCTTTTCCGCTCAAAAAAGGCAGCTACTCTAAATGCGGGGCCATTCATGATACTCCTCCCCAGAATAAAAAAAAACCCTAAACTGACTTGATCTGGCTACTTATCAAAATAAACCAGTCAGTTCCACATCACTGAACCACCTGCACACCCATCATGCTATCCTCCCCTGTCCCCCGTAACAGTGTCCTTCCCCTCCATCGCTCATCCCAGTACTGTTTCATAAGCCCTTTTATGAACGTTCTTAAGAACTTAAATTGTAAACTTTAAAAATCAACAAGCTGTTCGACCTCAAACTATTCTCAAACTCACTCCTGACTGGTGTTTGTGCCCTCCCCCCACCATCAAGGTCCATTGGTGCAGCAGGTGCAGTGGCACTGGGGCCCTGAGGGGCCCAATGAACCTGGATTATTATTGTTGTAATTTACTATTCAAACAGCAACCAAGGGGCTCATTTCCTTCCTTGCACTAGGGCCTACGACACGCTGGCTACGCTACTAGGTCAAAGACTTCTGCAAACTCGTTCGGATGCAGAGTTGTCCATTTTGTTCTTCAATACAAGAAAAGAAAATGGATTCCGCCTGGCAACTCACCCAACCAATGACCTGAATTTTGTTTTTTATGATGACTTTTGCGGTTGAAACTAGAAATTTGGAAGTAGTGACAAAGAAAATGTACTTACCTTTGGTAACAATATTTCTGGTGAATACTCTAACCACAGACTCCTCACCCTGTGAATACTCCCACAGGCACAAGACTGTATCCAGAAATTTTCCAGCACTGGTAGGTGGCGTCATGCAGCTCTGCGCAGACATCATTCGTTTCGGGAAGTGACATACAGAGCTGCATATAAGAGCTACCCATGCCTGCCATTGGTTGCTTTCTAGGCTGTCCATGCCTCAGACACGGAGGTCGTTGGCAAATCGATATGACTAGTGTGCAGATGTCTAGATTGGGAGGTTCAGTGAGAGATCTGCATTTAGATACAGATACATAGTTACTGAAGGTAAGTAACTTTTTCTTCTGATGGGTACTTCTAACCACAAATTCCTCACCTTGTGAATAAATAACAAAACAGTACAGCCCAACGTAGTAGATCTATGAACTGGTTCAGACCAAAAAGTCCTGCAGGACTGAGCAGGCGAAATGTCCCACAACGGACCCGACTGTCGAGGCAGTAGTGTTTTATGAAGACTTGTGGCTTCCTGACAAATGTTCAGGACGGGCATTCCGCATGCTAGCACAGTGGTAGCAGCTTTAGGCCTTGTGGAATGAGCACGTTAGGCTGCTTCTTAGCCAGTGCGAAGCAGGTCTTTATGCAGAGAAGAATCCATCAGGAGCTGGTCCGTTTCTGCACTGCCTTAACCCTCTTTGCTCTAGAAAAGCCTACAATGAGGTGATTATCCACTCGATGTTCCTCAGTATGATTGAGGTGGAAGCTCAATGCTATTTTAGGATCCAAGAATTGGAGTCCGAAGGAGACTCTCTTCCTCCTCAGAGGGATAAGGTGAACCAAAGAATGCCAGGAGGGTGACCGACTTGAAAAGGGGTCACCACTTTGGGTAGACAGGAAACCCGGCTACTCAAAACCAACTTATCGTGGAAGAAGGTGGTGAAAGGAGGATTTACACAGAGAGCTTGAAGTTTACTCACATGCCTAGCTGATGTTATGGCAATGAGGAAGACTGTCTATATGGTCCGACCTCTCAAGGGACAGAGGTGCAGAGGCTCAAAATGGGGTCACATAAAGAACATAAGACTAAGTTCAAGTCCTACTGGGGCATCACAAGGGCTTCAGTGGGAACAAGAATTGCAAACCTTTAAAAGAACCTTATCACATTGGTGTTTTAAATAACGAAGGCTTATCTGGCAACTGCAGGAAGGCCGAAAGAGCTGATAAGTAGCCCTCCTCAGATAACTTTGTCTGTAAAGGGTGCTGCACCAATCCACAAATTTATCCCAATGGCAGGCGTGCACAGATTTAGTGGAGGGAGGAGGGGCATCTCATCGGCAGGATGATATCAGCAACTTCAGGGTGCAGGTCGAAGGAAGTCAATGGGCACCACTCCATCTCCAAGCATGGAGATGCAAAATGTGCAGGCCCAAGTGCAGAACCCCGCCCTGCTGCTGGCACAGGAGATCCTCCTAAAGTGGTAGATTGATTGCAGGACAGATGCTCATGCCCGTAACTTCCAGGTACCACACACTCTTGACTCAATCCGGTGCCACTAGAATGACCTGAGCCTAGTCGTTCCTGATCTTTTCTAGAACTCGGGGCAAAAGAGGCAGAGATGTGAAGGCATACAGGAGTTTTGAATTATATTTTAGATAAAATGTGTCTACAATCGAGAGCCGATTTGGAAACTTCAGATTGCAGAAGTGCTGACATTTCGCGTTCTCAGCAGTCGTGAAAATATTGAGCCAATGTTCTCGATTGCTGGAAAATCGCCAGTGCCATCTCTGGTTGTAACTACCATTCATGATCCACTGGGCGCCTCCAGCCGAGTTTGTCTGCGCTGGTGTGTAAAGATCCTGCAGGGTGGTTCACCACCATGGAAATCCCTTGGCGGTCCTGCCATTTCCAAAGGCGCAAGGCCTGCTGGCACAAGGTCCAAGTTGCCACCCTGTCCTGACTACTACTGCCATAGTGCAACATTGTCTGTGAGTACCTGCACCAGCTGAGCTGCAGAAGATTCAGGTGTGACTTCAGCTTGTCGATAGTGAACCCAATTATGTTAGGAGGTTCATTGTCGCCTGGAGGTGGTAGACGACTGCCTTAGGTGAGCTCCCCTTCAACAGTCGGTCACTGAGGTAGAAGAAGACTGGTACTCTCGACCTCCATATCCAGTCTTCGGGGTCCAGGGCAGACAGGACTTGGGCTAGTGTTAGCATCCTGAGGAAGGTGTTGAGAGGGCAGAGATCTAAAACAGGATGAAGGCCTCCATCCTTCTTCGGCACAGGAAGTAGCTGGAGTAACACCCAGTTCCTACTTCCAAGGGTGGAGCCCTCTCTATGGCCACTTGAGCCAAAAGTGTTGGCACTTCCTGACGCAAGATGGACAGATAGTCCTTCATCAGCCACCCAGAGGGCGGTGGAAGGTGTGGTGCCACGAAGGGGCTGAAAGGCATGGTTGGCTTGAGGAGTCTGGTGCTGACAGATGAGAAAACCTCTACCACAGCAACAAAGAGATCAAAATTACTGCCTTAATTGCCTCATGGAAGTAGACAGGCCGAAAGAATGAGCTGTGGCCCAGCTCTCTTTAAATCGCTCCAAGGCTGAGTTGACTTTATCAAACGATAGATAGATAATAATAAAATGAATAGACATATTCAGTGTATGTATAGATTCTGCCCCTCTTTCATCATTAATATTGTGTTCTTAAAAAATCTGTTATTTTGTGTATCTGTTTATTAATGATATGTCCAAACAGAAGATAAAGATATTACATTTTAGTCACTGACGTAGAGGTTGCGACCTCCACAGATGATACTTTTTATCTTACGACACATATCACCTCACCCTTACTCAGTATTCCCATTTATGATTCGGAATTTCATTTTTATGTTTTGAGCGCGATGAATATAGTCAGATACTTTACTGGGTAATTATACATGACAGAACCACGTTCACCTTACATCAGAGAGAGAACACTGTTAACGCTTTTGCGAGGGACCCGGTATGTGGACTGATAGGCTTTCTACTTGGAATGGATATACTGATTTTATATAGACTTGAACATGGACAGAGACCACGAGTATACTTCAACTGGGTGTCCATCTGTCGAATAGGTTATGTCTTAGGGGCTAGTTGATCGGTGGGGTGAGGCTATTGCACCGATACGTTTTAGATCGGAATTTAAAGACAGACTAAGATGGCGCCCGCTAATACGTTCTCTCGGGTTGTCCGTCGTTTGTCTTGTTATCCACGTGACTCAAGCGGAAGTATTTGAATGCGAGAGGAGAGAAGTTCGGCCTCGTACTCGAGGAACCAGCACAGAACGTACATGTGTTTTTTGTAAGAGCGCACAAGGTAAGGAGTGTTCAGGGGCGATTAGGATCGGTTGCGATGCAGGATTTATGTAACGGAAGGAACAGCCATGACGTCTGAGTTTTTTTAACTAGATTCCTTGGGATGGTGTTTGCAGTAATTGGGAAGTTTTCTTTAGTTTCAATCACTGATACTGGGTTCTGTTGAACTTAGTTATTACAGATACTTAAGCGGGAATGATTTAATGACCGGGACAAGAACAATGTGATTTAATGGTCTCATTACATGAATTCGGGATGAGGTACTAGCATGGGAGTTAATTATGCTCTTTTTTACAGACGACATACCATAAATTTTCGGTTGTCAGTGAACAAACATATTGGAAGCTACTAAAGTACGATTTCTCTACGCCGAAGTATCGTGTGGGTTGGAATTATCACCATATTTGAAGTAGGTGGCCTAATGGGAGATTAATACAGAATGGTCCTTAATGTGTGTGTGGTTACTTAGGGTAGTAGCCTTTCTATTCATTTTGCTCTGTATATCTTTCTGTGCTATAGATGGATGAGAACAAGAGACATTAGAGGTTGGTGAATAACAATTGTTTAGCGCGCATGAGTTTTATATTCTGGGTGATTTTTCCCGATAGAGCATGTCGCGGCATCTATTGTGCAGCGCGCATGAGGTTTATATTATGGGTGATTTTTCCCGATAGAGCATGTCACGGCATCTATTGTGCAGCGCGCAAGAGGTTTATATTACGGGTGATTTTTCACGATAGAGCATGTCACGGCATCTATTGTGCAGCGCGCATGAGTTTTATATTATGGGTGATTTTTCACGATAGAGCATGTCACGGCATCTATTGTGCAGCGCGCATGAGTTTTATATTACGGGTGATTTTTCACGATAGAGCATGTCACGGCATCTATTGTGCAGCGCGCATGAGTTTTATATTATGGGTGATTTTTCACGATAGAGCATGTCACGGCATCTATTGTGCAGCGCGCATGAGTTTTATATTACGGGTGATTTTTCACGATAGAGCATGTCACGGCATCTATTGTGCAGCGCGCATGAGTTTTATATTATGGGTGATTTTTCACGATAGAGCATGTCACGGCATCTATTGTGCAGCGCGCATGAGTTTTATATAATGGGTGATTTTTCCCGATAGAGCACGTCACGGCATCTATTGTGCAGCGCGCAAGAGGTTTATATTACGGGTGATTTTTCACGATAGCATGTCACGGCATCTATTGTGCAGCGCGCAAGAGGTTTATATTACGGGTGATTTTTCACGATAGAGCATGTCACGGCATCTATTGTGCAGCGCGCATGAGTTTTATATTATGGGTGATTTTTCACGATAGAGCATGTCACGGCATCTATTGTGCAGCGCGCATGAGTTTTATATTACGGGTGATTTTTCACGATAGAGCATGTCACGGCATCTATTGTGCAGCGCGCATGAGTTTTATATTATGGGTGATTTTTCACGATAGAGCATGTCACGGCATCTATTGTGCAGCGCGTATGAGTTTTATATTACGGGTGATTTTTCACGATAGAGCATGTCACGGCATCTATTGTGCAGCGCGCATGAGTTTTATATTATGGGTGATTTTTCACGATAGAGCATGTCACGGCATCTATTGTGCAGCGCGCATGAGTTTTATATAATGGGTGATTTTTCCCGATAGAGCACGTCACGGCATCTATTGTGCAGCGCGCAAGAGGTTTATATTATGGGTGATTTTTCACGATAGAGCATGTCACGGCATCTATTGTGCAGCGCGCAAGAGGTTTATATTATGGGTGATTTTTCACGTTAGAGCATGTCACGGCATGTATTGTGCAGCGCGCAAGAGGTTTATATTACGGGTGATTTTTCACGATAGAGCATGTCACGGCATCTATTGTGCAGCGCGCATGAGTTTTATATTATGGGTGATTTTTCACGATAGAGCATGTCACGGCATCTATTGTGCAGCGCGCATGAGTTTTATATTACGGGTGATTTTTCACGATAGAGCATGTCACGGCATCTATTGTGCAGCGCGCAAGAGGTTTATATTATGGGTGATTTTTCACGATAGAGCATGTCACGGCATCTATTGTGCAGCGCGCAAGAGGTTTATATTATGGGTGATTTTTCACGATAGAGCACGTCACGGCATCTATTGTGCAGCGCGCAAGAGGTTTATATTATGGGTGATTTTTCACGATAGAGCATGTCACGGCATCTATTGTGCAGCGCGCAAGAGGTTTATATTATGGGTGATTTTTCCCGATAGAGCATGTCACGGCATCTATTGTGCAGCGCGCATGAGTTTTATATTATGGGTGATTTTTCACGATAGAGCATGTCACGGCATCTATTGTGCAGCGCGCATGAGTTTTATATTACGGGTGATTTTTCACGATAGAGCATGTCACGGCATCTATTGTGCAGCGCGCAAGAGGTTTATATTATGGGTGATTTTTCACGATAGAGCATGTCACGGCATCTATTGTGCAGCGCGCATGAGTTTTATATTACGGGTGATTTTTCACGATAGAGCATGTCACGGCATCTATTGTGCAGCGCGCAGGAGGTTTATATTATGGGTGATTTTTCACGTTAGAGCATGTCACGGCATCTATTGTGCAGCGCGCATGAGGTTTATATTATGGGTGATTTTTCACGATAGAGCATGTCACGGCATCTATTGTGCAGCGCGCAAGAGGTTTATATTATGGGTGATTTTTCACGATAGCATGTCACGGCATCTATTGTGCAGCGCGCAAGAGGTTTATATTATGGGTGATTTTTCACGTTTGAGCATGTCACGGCATCAGCTGGCCCATTGTCCGGACACGGGGTACGGAGTAATGGTGACTTAGGTCTCATACTCATACACGCACATTGTATACCCACATATGTTACACCTTTGTGGTTTGTTACTATTGAAGCATCAGACCTTCTTTTCTTTACACTTTGTGAATTCTGAACACCGTTTTGCTATTTGTCACAGGGTGCTTGATGATGTCTGATATTTACTATTCGCTCTCCACCATCAGACACAGGCACGGTGAAAGGTTTGAGGAATTTGTTTATGCGACACTTGATGTCTGTACTTTGTGACATTGGATTGAAAAAGTTGCGGGTTTATATTCCCACTGTGGCGACGAAACACGTGTTCGCTGGCTAAGAACCTGTATGAATAAAAAGGAAACAGAGGAAAAGAAAATAAAGAAACAAAGAACCTCATTGCTATGTCTGTTTTGTGATTAAGTGGACTTACAGATGCTACTGCTGTCACTTTTTTGAAATTACGAAACGTGTGCTGGGGATTGTTATTACGTTGATGTTACGTTGACTTTATCCCCATAAAGGCTGGAACCGTAGAAGGGCATGTCCATTAAAGATGCTTGGACGTCCCCGGAGAAATCTGGATCTTATCCAGGTAAGACAAGGGATAGCCACACTGTTGCCCATGGCACGTCCATAAGTAATCCATCATCTCCAGTATGGAGCGTAATATAAATTTTGATGCAACACTTCGCTTCGGACATTAATTTGGACTTCAATGGTTGGTAGTTGCAAGTCGAGTACTTCAGTGCCCTGTGACAGCAAAAGGTATTTTCCTCTCCAGCGGGACTTGGAGGAGACAAGACCAGTATCAGGCAAAGTGTCAAGCCTATTGGCATTCCGTAGCTTTTCATACCAGTTGTCTTCATACTGGGGAACATAATCATCTTCTCATAGTTGTCGTTCTCTGAATCTGCGCCAAAATGTTTATGTAAAGTCTGGGGCATACCATGAGATAAGGGCAAAGAGTCAGAGTTAGAGGGACTTGCAAAGGTTTGCATGCTGGATGGCACCAGGCATGACTTTGGTTGAGGTTGTGGCCGATTATTTTCGGAGTAGGATAACACAGTAGGCTGTACATCCTCATCCAGCGTTGATACGAATGGGGCGGTGCAATTGGTGGTCCTGGAGCCAAAGCGGGCACTGATATAAGTGCTGGACCCGATGCTGATCTAAGGGGCATAGATGGTGCGGAGGGTGGACCTGCTGGTCCAAGTGCAACTGAAGGTTCCTGCGGTTCCGTGAGGCCCAAATGCGCATCAGTGGGAGCTGGTTAATTGCCGAAGATCCATAGCATACACACTATGAAGGTACCTGATTGGTGCAACATCGCAGATGAACCTGTGAAGTTAGGGTGCGTCGGGACAGGGGCAGAATTGGCTCAGATGGAGATCGGGAGTGAGACTGATGTTGATGCCCTCGCTCCCTCTCTGGAGTTTGAGAGTGACAGGAAGGGGCAGCATCCCGCTTAGATTTTTTATGTTTCTTCTTCGATAAACCCAATGACTTAGACCACGACGAGGACCTGCCGCGGAAACAGGATCTTCCATTAGACGACTTCGACCGGTCACGGTGCAAAGTCTTTTGGTGCTTCACGGCGTAGAGTTTGGCTTCATGTTCCTGAATAGCTTTTGGGTTTATCTAGGCGCAGTCACCACAGGCCTTGGAGTCGCGGTCTGACCCCATGCACTACAGACAGACTTGTGCAGGTCCGTAAAAGACATTTATTCAAGACAGACCCTGCACAGTTTGAATCTTGCCATTTTAGGAAATGGCATTTCAGCACACTGGATAATTTCTTGAGTAAAGATCTGGTAAAAAACCAGGGAGAAGCTCCGGGTCCATGTCTGAAAGTGCGGAAAGAAAGGAACTGACGTCAGCACGCATTGGGCTCTTATGCAGCTCCATACGTCACTTCCAAACCAAAACTGCATCAGTATGGAGCTGAACAATGCTACCTACCGATGCACAAAAGTACTGATGAAAAGTTTTCGTATCCAGTTTGACACCGGAGGGACTATTCACAAGATGAGGAATCTGCGGTTAGAGGTATCCATCAGAAAGAACAAATCGAATGACAGACATTTTTAGGCATGGCATTTTCTGCCTAGTGTTCTTTGGAAACTAACTGAAGCTTTGCTCATCTCCCTTCAGGGCGTGGCTTAGAGACCCTCGTCCTTAACTGGCCAACTGGGTCCCTAGTCCTCGCCTCCCCCTCTCTCAATCTGCTCCCTCACCAAAAGAAATAACCAGTCTGCTCCACACCTCCTGTGACACCGTGCTCTGGATCAAGGAACGCGAAGGACCCCTCTCCAAGAAGGGAGCATGGGGAAGGCACTAGGCTGCTGCTAGCAGGGGACTCCGGGCGCCCATGGAGCTCAGGTGTCCTTAGGCAGCAGCTTAGAGCAGAGGTGACCAAAGAGGTGCTATCTCCGCTCCTCAGGCGCTAAACCAGGGAGGCGCTCTCATGCTACGCGCCTCCGAGTGTCAGCAGTGGATGGCCACAGCGCATCTACTGAAAGATCGATCTGACCATTCTTTCCCCTCCCCCCGGCTCATCCCCTCCAGCAGCCTGTACTCACCAGTGCAGACGCAGGGCGTGCAGAAAGGCAGAGAGTCCCTCCATCACCAGCAGGATGGCTATGGTGAGCATGGCGAAGAAGCCGAAGATGGGCACCAGGACCACCCCCCAGTAATAATGCAGGTTTGTGAAACCGTTGCGCATCACCATGGTCCACAGCACCTCCGAGAGCTCTGGGGAGACAATGGAGGAGACATTAAAGGAGGGACACGAGAGAGGTGAGACAACACAAGTGGGGTGAGACAACACAAGAAGGGTTTGCCATCAAAGCAGGGATAAGAGAGAGGTGAGGCATCACAAGAGGGGATTGTCATCAGAGCAGGGATAAGAGATGCGAGACATCACAAGAGGGGTTTGTCACCAGAGCAGGAATAAGAGAGGTGAGATATCACTATGGGTTTGTCATCAGAGCAGGGATAGAGAGAGAGAGGTGAGACATCACAAGAGGGGGTTGTCGTCAGAGCAGGGATAAGAGGTGAGGCATCACAAGAGGGGTTTGTTACCTGAGCAGGGATAAGAGAGAGAGAGAGGTGAGGCATCACAAGAGGGGTTTGTTACCTGAGCAGGGATAAGAGAGAGAGAGAGGTGAGACATCACAAGAGGGGGTTGTCGTCAGAGCAGGGATAGAGAGAGGTGAGACATCACAAGAGGGGGTTGTCGTCAGAGCAGGGATAAGAGGTGAGGCATCACAAGAGGGGTTTGTCATCAGAGCAGGGATACGAGAGGTGAGACATCACAGGAGGGGTTTGTCATCAGAGCAGGGATAACAGACAGGTGAGGCATCACAAGAAGGGTTTGTTACCAGAGCAGGGATAAGAGAGGTGAAAGATCAAAAGAGGGGTTTGTCATCAGAGCAGGGGTAAGAGAGGTGAGACAACACAAGAGGGGTTTGGCATCAGAGCAGGGGTAAGAGAGGTGAGACAACACAAGAGGGGTTTGTCATCAGAGCAGGGGTAAGAGAGGTGAGACAACACAAGAGGGGTTTGGCATCAGAGCAGGGGTAAGAGAGGTGAGACAACACGAGGGGTTTGTCATCAGAGCAGGGGTAAGAGAGGTGAGACAACACAAGAGGGGTTTGTCATCAGAGCAGGGGTAAGAGAGGTGAGAACACGAGGGGTTTGTCATCAGAGCAGGGATAAGAGGTGAGACAACACAAGAGGGGTTTGTCATCAGAGCAGGGATAAGAGAGGTGAGAGATCAAAAGAGGGGTTTGTCATCAGAGCAGGGATAAGAGAGGTGAGATATCAAAAGAGGGGTTTGTCATCAGAGCAGGGATAAGAGGGGTGAAACATCACAAGAGAGGTTTGTCACCAGAGCAGGGATAAGAGAGAGGTGAGGCGTCACAAGAGGGGTTTGTCATCAAAGCGGGGATAAAAGAGGGGTGAGATATCACAAGAGAGGTTTTTCACCAGAGCAGGGATAAGAGAGAGAGGTGAGGCATCACAAGAGGGGATCGTCAGAAACGGGATAAGAGAGGCGAGACATCACAAGAGGGGATTGTCATCAGAGCAGGAATAAGAGATGAGACAACACAAGAGGGGTTTGTCACCAGAGCAGGGATAAGAGAGGTGATACATCACAAGAGGGGTTTGTCACCAGAGCAGGGATAAGAGAGATGAGACATCACAAGAGGGGTTTGTCATCAGAGCAGGGATAAGAGAGGTGAGACATCACAAGAGGGGTTTGTCACCAGAGCAGGGATAAGAGAGAGAGGGGAGACATCACAAGAGGGGATTGTCATTAGAGAAGGGATAAGAGAGGTGAGACATCACAAGAGGGGTTTGTCATCAGAGCAGGGATAAGAGAGGTGATACATCACAAGAGGGGATCGTCATTAGAGACGGGATAAGAGAGGCGAGACATCACAAGAGGGGATAGTCATTAGAGACGGGATAAGAGAGGTGAGACAACACAAGAGGGGTTTGTCATCAGAGCAGGGATAAGAGGTGATACATCACAAGAGGGGATCGTCATTAGAGACGGGATAAGAGGCGAAACATCACAAGAGGGGATCGTCATTAGAGACGGGATAAGAGAGGTGAGGCATCACAAGAGGGGTTTGTCATCAGAGCAGGGATAAGAGAGATGAGACAACACAAGAGGGGTTTGTCATCAGAGCAGGGATAAGAGAGGCGAGACATCACAAGAGGGGCTCGTCATTAGAGACGGGATAAGAGAGGCGAGACATCACAAGAGGGGATCGTCATTAGAGACGGGATAAGAGAGGCGAGACATCACAAGAGGGGATCGTCATTAGAGACGGGATAAGAGAGGCGAGACATCACAAGAGGGGATCGTCATTAGAGACGGGATAAGAGAGGTGAGGCATCACAAGAGGGGTTTGTCATCAGAGCAGGGATAAGAGAGATGAGACAACACGAGGGGTTTGTCATCAGAGAAGGGATAAGAGAGGTGAGGCATCACAAGAGGTGTTTGTCATCAGAGCAGGGATAAGAGAGAGAGCGAGAGAGAGAGGTGAGACATCACAAGAGGGGTTTGTCATCAGAGCAGGGGATAAGAGAGAGAGGGGAGACATCACAAGAGGGGATTGTCATTAGAGACTGGATAAGAGAGGTGAGACATCACAAGAGGAGGTCTGTCATCAGAGCAAGAAAACAAGTCAGGTGCAATATCAGAACAGATAGCTTGTAAACAGAGCAATGTTCCTTCATCTGAGCGATGGGGCAATTGACGGGGAAGGGACTAGTGTTCCGCCGAAAAGAGTAAGATCAAAGGTCAGCAGGGGTTCATCATCAGAGCTGGGGGTTGGTCAATATCATCAATAGGGTGTGCAAGGGTGAGTAATAGGAGGTGACCCCGGGGAGCAGAGGTGTAACATCACAGAGCGGGAAAGGGGGACCTTACGACAGCATTGACAGCACGAACCCCTCACTAGAGCATAAGAGATAAGGAATGGGGGGGGGAGAGAGAGATAAGGAATGGGGGGGAGAGAGAGATAAGGAATGGGGGGGGGAGAGAGAGAGATAAAGAATGGGAGAGAGAGAGAGATAAAGAATGGGAGAGAGAGAGAGAGAAGGAATGGGGCAGAGAGAGAGAGAGAAGGAATGGGGCAGAGAGAGAGAGATAAGGAATGGGGCAGAGAGAGAGAGATAAGGAATGGGGGAGAGAGATAAGGAATGGGGAGAGAGATAAGGAATGGGGGAGGAGAGAGATAAGGAATGGGGGGGAGAGAGATAAGGAATGGGGGGGAGAGAGATAAGGAATGGGGGGGAGAGAGATAAGGAATGGGGGGGAGAGAGATAAGGAATGGGGGAGAGAGATAAGGAATGGGGGAGAGAGATAAGGAATGGGGGGAGAGAGATAAGGAATGGGGGAGAGAGATAAGGAATGGGGGAGAGAGATAAGGAATGGGGGAGAGAGATAAGGAATGGGGGAGAGAGATAAGGAATGGGGGAGAGAGATAAGGAATGGGGGAGAGAGATAAGGAATGGGGCGAGAGAGATAAGGAATGGGGCGAGAGAGATAAGGAATGAGGCGAGAGAGATAAGGAATGGGGCGAGAGAGATAAGGAATGGGGCGAGAGAGATAAGGAATGGGGCGAGAGAGATAAGGAATGGGGCGAGAGAGATAAGGAATGGGGCGAGAGAGATAAGGAATGGGGCGAGAGAGATAAGGAATGGGGCGAGAGAGATAAGGAATGGGGCGAGAGAGATAAGGAATGGGGCGAGAGAGATAAGGAATGGGGCGAGAGAGATAAGGAATGGGGCGAGAGAGATAAGGAATGGGGCGAGGGAGAGCTAAGGAATGGGGCGAGGGAGAGCTAAGGAATGGGGCGAGGGAGAGCTAAGGAATGGGGGCGAGGAGAGCTAAGGAATGGGGCGAGGGAGAGCTAAGGAATGGGGCGAGGGAGAGCTAAGGAATGGGGCGAGGGAGAGCTAAGGAATGGGGCGAGGAGAGCTAAGGAATGGGGCGAGGGAGAGCTAAGGAATGGGGCGAGGGAGAGCTAAGGAATGGGGCGAGGGAGAGCTAAGGAATGGGGCGAGGGAGAGCTAAGGAATGGGGCGAGAGAGCTAAGGAATGGGGCGAGGGAGAGCTAAGGAATGGGGCGAGGGAGAGCTAAGGAATGGGGCGAGGGAGAGCTAAGGAATGGGGCGAGGGAGAGCTAAGGAATGGGGCGAGGGAGAGCTAAGGAATGGGGCGAGGGAGAGCTAAGGAATGGGGCGAGGGAGAGCTAAGGAATGGGGCGAGGGAGAGCTAAGGAATGGGGCGAGGGAGAGCTAAGGAATGGGGCGAGGGAGAGATAAGGAATGGGGCGAGGGAGAGATAAGGAATGGGGCAGAGGGTGCAGGAGTGGGTAAGGCAGAAGGGAGGGAGAGAGAGGAGAGATGGAGGGAGAGGGTGCATGAGTGGGTAAGGTAGAAGGGAAGAGAGGGAGGAAGAGGAGAGAGAGGGAGGGGGAAAGGGTGCAGGAGTGGCTAAAGCAGAAGGGGAGAGAGGGAGCAGAAGTGGGTAAATCAGAAGGGAAGAGAGAGGGAGGGAGAGGGGCGGAGAGGAGAGATGGAGGGAGAGGAGAGATGGAGGGAGAGGGTGCAGGAGTGGTTAAGGTAGAAGGGACGAGAGAGGCAGGGAGGAAGAGGTAGGGTGCAGGAGTGGGTAAGGCAGAAGGGGAGGGAGGAAGAGGAGAGAGAGGGAGGGGGAGAGGGTGCAAGAGTGGGTAAGGCAGAAGGCAAGAGAGGGAGGGAGAGGAGAGATGGAGGGAGAGGGTGCAGGAGTGGTTAAGGCAGAAGGGGAGAGAGGGAGGAAGAGGAGGGAGGGTGCAGGAGTTGGTAAGGCAGAAGGGGAGAGAGATGGAGAAAGAGGAGGGAGGGTGCAGGAGTTGGTGAGGCAGCAGGCCACTGGGAACAGTCAACGAACGAAGGCTGCAAGGTACTCACGGGCATGTGCCAAGCTGAGTGCCCAAAGCCGCAGGTAGGACGCTGTGTTGGAGATGCAGCCCAGACAGTATTCGATGGTGTGAATGGCTTGATGCATGAAGACGTCAGACATATCAAACTGGGGGGAAGGGGAGAGACCAAAACACCAGAAATGAAACCAACCTATGGACCCAATGCTACATGTAGAGATGCAGACGCTGCCTTAAAAACACATCTATTAGACAAAAACTGTCCGATAGTCCAGGAAGAACTGCCCTCGAGAAGGGTTTTTTTTTTTTTTAAAGGGGCATTTACCAGTGGATTGTTCTTACAACAGCTCCTTGAGTAGAATGTTCATCTAACAGGCGCTATGAGAGGGGAACACTCGTTAATATAAGAAGTAGGAAGAACTTGATATAAAAGACTTTGAGAACTCTTAGAAAGGGTTGTACTATTAACAAATAAAATCCGCAAGTATTCCAATAATTTGTTGTCTCGTGAAGAGGGAATGTGGCCTGGAGGTGTGGGACAAACTGGTCCTTTGGGTTGCAGGTTTGAATGATTCATCAAAGTTTGGTTCCCTTCTGCGATGGCACAAACTGGTTACTCATATCTCGCGAACGCAGTGGCTTCGATACTCACTCATTTCTAGCATATGTCCTAATTTTATTTTCATCATAGCTACAATAGCAACGAAATGTTCCCATATGGATCTGAAATCACTCCCACATCAGCCACATTATCCCCTACATCAGCCGCTAAATTGCTTCCACGTCTTCGTGAAAATCATCCCTACACCAGCCAACAAATCAGCCACGAAAATACACTACAACTACCACTAAAATACAACCACTCTAGCAATGAAATGATGTAAAAAAACTCAAAATGACCCCCTCGAACTCACCCCCACAGGGTTTTTACATTTTATTTGACGGGTACACACCAACAAAGGTTTCTTGGCACTCTTGTAAAGTAGAACCATCAATGAAGATAAAATTAACGCGTGAACAACCGCTTCACATTTTAAAAAATCCTCAAGAAGTTCTCAAGCAGAGGGAGGTTATTTAAAATGGAGCAGAAGCACCATGTATTAACCACAACATGAAATCCAGCGGACTGCAAATGCCGGTGTCCTTCTAGAACAGTTATAGGAAGGGTCACTGGAACTATGCAGCAGGAGAGGGCAAAATTATGTGGCAGGGTTGAGTAAATTATACAGCAAGAAAAAAACAATTATGTGGCATAAGGCGGGATATTTTGTAATAGCATTACTTCATTATTTTGCCATTTTTAGGTCGAGCCTCGTGTAGCGCGCAAGCGTTGCTCTGCGAGACTTTAAGTTAGGGTGTTTCGAAAGCTGACCAGACGCTCGTGCGTCATGGCCTTTTCCGTGCGGTTACGCGCAGGACCGACATCTGTTTGCAATTATCGTGCCCAGACGCGGGCGCGATAATTGGAAACACATGCTGGGAAAAGGCCATGACGCACGAGCGTCTGGTCAGCTTTCAAAAGCCCAGGCTGCTGCGCTCGCTCGCCCCCGCTGCCGACGTCTCTGCTGTCCAGCGCTTCACTTGTTTCTAACACAGCCAGTATCCACCATTGGCCACAGAGCTTGCAACGAAACCAACGCAGCTCCCCTTTGTGACTTACAGCAACGCTCGTCACACAACTCAGCGGGCAGCTCTTACGCCAGCACTTCACTGACCCGCATCACAACCAGACAGGAGGCTTCCTGTGTGACTTAATGCGCTGTGTGTAGAATACTCGACGGAGCTGCTCTCACGCGTATGTGTGCGTCACTGACCCACATCCAACCTAACAGGCCAGCCAGCCCAGCAGCCGACGTTACAAAACCGGGCGCCGGCACGGCTCTTCCTCCTGTTGGGAAACACCTTGACTTTCGTGTGACAAAGCACCACACCGCTTCACTGTTACGCCGCACTGCTGAATACACACGCCAGCAAAATGGCTGTGTGTGGAGATTCCGTGTGGCAATTTCCACACCGCTAGCCTGATGTTTCTTCCTGCCGGCCTGTAACAGAGTACTGCAGTGCATCTAGGGCTCTCATCACTCGTCGCCAATTCTGTAGTACACACAGCAGATTCAGGTCCACACAGCAGATTCAGGTTCACAGGTAAGTTTATTCCATACAGCCCTAGCTAGACACGTCGTACTCCTACAGCATCTCTTGACAACTGACTCTTTACTATAGTTTAACAGTCATCTTTGGAACCTATGTAGAACAGGTGATACTTAGGACCAATAGAGTTAATGGAACATTATATACCTCACAATACTATGCTAAATGACTAGCTGAAACGTATAACAACATGTAACAAGCAGTGATTCCACTATTTTACAACTTTTGTACTATATGTATACCTTGCAGTGTGTGACTATACGATGCTCCCCATGAGTATTTCTCCATAGGACAGCAATCCCCAGTAACATTAGATCAGAGTGTTTTGCTACAAGTGCTGTGGTTGACACAATGAACACCTTCAGTTTTGCTACACTTATTTGCTGTGTACCCCTCACATGTGTTTTTCTAGTGGTACCAAAACACAGGCATGTTGTGATGTGTTCTTGGCATTTTGCTCTATATAATTAAGATCCATGTATATATTTTGAACTAACTCTATGAATGGAGAAAAGTGTGATTGCAGTGTATTGTAATAATGGTTACTAACTGACTTAAGGGATCCTGGTCCTGATGAAAGGTGGGGGCCACTGTGGAGGCCGCACAAACAGCTGAAACATGTCGGCCTGAATGATGCTGGAGAACTAACTCTCCTCCCATCCTCCATCCATTTTAATCATCTCCTGAGCACACAGTATAAAAGCATTATGTTTGGGAAGAGATCACAAGATTTTTAGGCTGAAACTTTGGAGCCTGCACCAACCCCACACAAGGTACACCCTGTAAGCAGGGAGCCCATTAATCACCATAATCATTTCTGACGAATGAGGCAGCCCCATGATGAAGCATTACACTTGGGTTGGTGTGGGAAGGCTTGCTTTAAAAATGTTTGCAATTCCTGGGTTCTCTTGGACACATACACACAGGCTTCTACGTCTCACACAGTAAGGTCATTTTCTTTCTTGGGACTCCTACAGTTTTGTCACAATTCCTCTATTGTTACTTAAAATTAAGGACATGAAAATAGAGCCCAATAGGGACCAGTTCCAATGGCAGTTTGTAATTACTGCAGGGTATGAGACCAAGAGGGACCTGGCCCACTTAAGGCCCTGGGTGTAGCCTTCCTTATTCACTTGAGTACTTCCATTAAACTGTACTAGAAACTACTTTACAACTATAGCCATCTTTATTTGAAATGGAGACAGAAAACAGGACTGGATCACAGCCTTCAATAAAGTCCACCCTACATTTCTTAACTGACTTTAATGTACTTTCACTGAATGCATTTAGCACATTAAACCCAGATCTACTGGCTTTGCCAATGGTTGTTTTTTGGTTGTGGGGATTGATAAGTTGGTTACCCTCCCTCCCATTTGAAAGGTCATATCTTTGATTTGGTTTATTCATCCCTAATATGGTCAAGTGCTCCAAAAGTCGCCAACTTCTTGGACAGAATATGCGTCTGTCTTTTTTCATATTGGTTCGCCTCCTTCTAACTTAGTGCATGCCCTTTAACCATGCAATGCCTGGGCTAATGTTAAGGAAACCAACTTTGTCATAACTTTAAATTAGAAAAAACTTACACTAGTTAGAGAAATCTCTGGTGACGTTGGGAGTTTTAATAACTTGATCAAGGTAACGCTTAATGTGACTGCCCAGATTAAAGAGATCAAACATATGCACTCTTGGGCAGATCCAATTTAGATCAGCAAACAACTTCAGGAGCAAAGTCTTGTAAGGGTGCTGAATGTGCATAGCCAATAGGTCTCGCTTTTGGGACCTTATAAGTATTTAGTTATGCAGCACAATATCCTTGGTGCAACAACATCAACCGTTGCATGGCTAAACACTTATAATGTCCCAAAAGCGAGACCTATTGGCTATGCCAATGCTTGTTAAACTTGGTAACACTGTTTGGGTATTAGTTGCACCTCATTAGTACCCGTTTAACACCCAAATGTAGCAATAAGCAACTGGAAGGTGACCAGTCCAGCTTTGCAAAGGGCCTTCCACTGCGCAGCAACACGTGTCGCTGCAGTTTTAGTAATTCTTGACAAGTTTGAGGTACAAACATTTTTTGGGGGTTAAAATCTGCAGATTATGCGACAGATGATGGATTATGTGGCCAATGCGTCAATTCAAATAATTATTTAATTATGCGAAAATTACCGCAATTGCACAGTTGCATAATTTCAGAGGTCCAGGTTATAGCAGACGTAATTGCTGTACTTAACGTAGTGTGCTTTTATGATCTAGTTAGGCACACTGTAGGGGATAGTTACAAGAAAATGCGGGTGTGTGGTGTTATGCCAAGTTTGGCAAGGCCATGCTTTGACATTTTCAAAACGCAGGAATGCGCCATATTTACAAAAATACGGTGCACCCCTGTGTTTCCCCCTACCGCTAAAAAAGCTGTCTAGCGCCAGCGCAGGCACCCTTGCATCATGTTGCAAGGGTGCCTGCGCTGCAGGGGTGATTGTTTATGTGCAGAAAGGGACACCTTCCTGCACATAAACAATCTTGAAAGGTGATTAGCTCATTCTATGTAGAATGCAGCACACATAGAAAGTGAAAAAATGAGGATAAGTTAAAAATGTCTCCACGTATCCATTCTAACTCCTGGCCTTAGTTTTTGGCGCTGCCCCAGCCATGTAAATCTGGGGCAGCGTCAAAAAGCAATGGGTGTTGGGGTGGAATGCCCACTGCAACACCCATTGCATGCCCCTTTGCCGCAGCAGACTGCAGCGGTAAGGGGTATATTTACAAGGTGGCATTAAGCCACATTAAATGGCTTAGCGCCACATCATAAACACGGGGAATGGCGCAACGCCACCGGAGCGTCCAAAAAAGTGTCTCTCCGGTGGCGTTTGGGGCTTGTACATATGCCCCTGTGTTCTTCTAAATTTCCTCCACATTTGGTCAAGTCCCCTGACATGTCCATGAAGCAGCCACAACCCATGAGATGGACACCTCCTTATTAAAAGCTTCAGGGGCTCCCCAGATGACGTCATTCATTTGAGTGATCACAACTGGAGCTTGTCGTCACCAGGACATTCCAAGCAAGAGATAAATTAACAGATGACCACCAAGGTTTGTGAACGGTGAGCGTTTTTGCATTTAAATTTATTTGGAAAATTTTACTGAACACATAAGATTTATAAAAAAATTAACTAATCAATTGAAAACAAGTACATTGAAAATGATGGGGAACAATGACTATGTAAAACAAAGTTAGGGAGCAAAGCTGTAGGAATGAAGAAGCTGAAAACTGGAAAGGGTTGAAGCCACCCCCTTTTTTTTTTTTTAATTAGGATTTTCAAGCATTTGCCATAACAACACATTACAACACATTCCAGAGCGTATGCTTCGTAAGAGTTCCAGCATATATTCGTAAAAAAACATCAATAGTGGGATGTGCCGTAAAACAAACAACAAACAGAAAAGAAAATCTCTACAAGTGGGGGCAAGAGAAGGGAGGGGGCCGGCAAGAGAAGGGAGGGGGCCGAGGCGGGAGGGGAGGGGTTGTCCATCTCTCTCTTAGGAGTATGTTGAAGAGAATAAGAGTAGAAGCAGCATACATGCCTCATCGTGCACTAGAAATACCCCCTTCGGCTGCGAGCATCACACAGTGTGGTCACATGCCTTTACAATCAGTTCCCTACTTGGCATGTTGCGAAAGGGTGAGATATCACCCTAGGGTGTGAGACGAGTCGTGGGGGGGCCAATGGGGACAGGGGCCCATGTATATCGTCGGTGTGTGGAGATCCTGGAGAGGGGAGGGGGATAACTGTCGTGTTTGTCGCAGATAACAGCGGTAGACATGCCAGATGTCTTTAGGACGGGAGGTTGGGGGATGAAGTGTAGCATAAATTTCAGTTTGTGTGTCGCAGTACGCCATACTACGCATCCACATGTCTTTCGTTGGACTAACGTTCGCCCCACAATGCACTGCAATTTCCCTTTTTGCTAGTTGTAGTGCCAGAGCAATGAAACGTCAGTGGCATAATTTTACAGCATTAACTATTCCCAATAAAGCCAACTTGGGAGAAGGAGAGGGGGGGTAGCAAATATGTCTGAGAGTGTTTGGAAGACATCAACCCAGTAGGGTACAATCCGGGGGCATACCCAGGTCATATGGGAAAAATCCGCTTCGGGAGCCTTGCATTTTGGACAAACGGGTGACTTAGTAGGAACAAATTTATTTAGCTGATATGGTGTAATGTAGGCCCTATGTACAAACCTGAGATGAAGGAGTTTGTGCCTGTGGTTGGGAGATACCCTATGTATCTGTTCTCGGCAGCATGCCCACTCCTTATCCGTTAACGGGTGACCCAAGTCTTTCTCCCATCGGTCTCCTGCCCCCTGATCCCGAGCCGGTTTTAGCGCCGAGCACGCTCGGTATAGTTTAGTGACGAGATGATCCCCCTCTTTATCAGTTATAAGTAAAGTGAGTGGTTGGAAATCCGCGGGGGGTAGGAATTTGTAGTAGTAAACGAGCGGAGTGCCCCAAGAAGTCTTGTTACCACAAACTTGTCCATATATGTCAATTCAGTGCGGGTAGTGAGATCAGTCATAGTTATCGCCCGCCCGTCCGGGAAAAGAGAACCAAAAGTAAGCAATTCTAATTTGACAAGGGTATGTTGTACTACTCCCTCAGTTGTGAGCGGTAACTGCGGGTTCCGGCACAATGGATGCTCTGGGGAGTCGAGAGAGCCATCCCACAACCTTCGTCTCAATCTACGTCAGGCCCAACATGTAGTGGAGAGAGGTTGTACATCATGGGGATCCAGCAGGATACCTCATGGAAATAGCGCCCCCAAAGGGGTGGGAGACGCCAGGTCTAAGTCCGGCTTAGTGTAAGGTATGCGGGCGTCTGGATGAAACCAGTGACGGGCAAATTGTGCCTGTGCGACCAGGTAGTACAAGTAAAAATCAGGGACTGCAAACCCACCCCTATCATAAGGGAGCGTGAGTATCAAATGCTATCCGCGGCTTGCGTCCCCCCCAAAATCAGACGTATCAACAGCCCCTTTAGTTGCGTAAAAAAAGCATTGGTGAGCGGAATGGGTATACTACCAAACAAATAAAGAAAGCGGGGAAGAATATTCATTTTAATAAGGGCGATACGCCCAGCCATGGAGATAGGTAGTTGAATCCACTGTTCCACTTGTGAGCTAAGTTGTAGAATAGCAGGCCCATAATTGAGGCGTATAACTTGGTCTTATTGTTTATGTAACAACACCCAGATATTTAGTAGTATCCCCAGCCCAACGCAGAGGCATCTCCAGCTCTCCTGGGGTAGCAGATTTAGTGATTGGGAATAGCTCCGATTTATTCTAATTAATCCGCAGCCCAGACATCGCCCTGAATCTATTCACTTCGTCGATGAGGGGCTGTAGGTTGGTGCTTGGGTGTCTGACAAACAATAATATGTTGTCTGCGTACAGGGACATTAATAGGGGACCGGACTTACATTGGAGGCCGCAGAACAGATGCTTTTCCTGTAGGTGACGAACCAGGGGGTCCATGGCTATAATAACAAGCATTGGCATAGCCAATAGGTCTCGCTTTTGGGACCTTATAAGTATTTAGTTATGCAGCACAATATCCTTGGTGCAACATCAACTGTTGCATGGCTAAACACTTATAAGGTCCCAAAGGCTAGACCTATTGGCTATGCCAATGCTTGTTAAACAAAGGAAGAGGCTTAGGGTAATTATGTAACTGAGGGTGGCTCATAGTTTAAAGACAGAAAGATCTTGGGTTTTTTTCAATCCCTTTGTTTTTATGCCAATTTGCCAGTGAGCGTACCAGCAGATACCGGCATAAGTTAAAGTCCCTTAGGCGTTGATATTACGGCCCTTCCTTGAGCAAGTGTTTCATGGTGTGCAGGGAGATAGGGGCATATTGCAAGGAGCATACCGGGCGACACTGGTTTAATTTCAGCCCGATGCAGGTGCAGATATTCTGGCACTGTTTTTGGCGACAACCAGCAGCTCAGCGTGGTACATTGTACAACACACTGAAAGCAGTTGACATAAAAGGGGGAGCCAGGAAAGAGAACAGGCAGAGGGGAATGGAGGACTGTAGCGAATTTTTGTTTTTTTAAAAAAGGAAAGGCTTAGAGTAAATAGAAACAGAGGGTGGCTCACAGTGTAATGACAGGGAGTGATTTTATTTTTTTGAACTCCCTTGCAGAGGAGCGTACCAGTGGACACCGGCTTAATTTAAGCCGAATGCAGGTGCAAAGATTCTGGCACAGTTTTTGGCAACATTCACCAGCTTGGCGTGGTACATTGTACAACACACTGAAAGCAGTTGCAATATAAGGGGGAGCCGGGAAAGAGAACAGGCAGAGGGGAAAGGAGGACCGTTGATAAACTCTTTTTAAAGAAAAGGAGAGGCTTAGGGTTAATTTAAACAGAGGGTGGCTTGTAGTGTGAGGCAGATGGGAAACTGGAACAGAGGGTGGATCAGTGCGTACAGATTAGGAGGTTTTTTTTCTAAAAATGTGTCTACAATGTTTATGGGACAGTAAATTAAAAACGACGTAATCAAAATGTTTTTAAAGTTATTATTTGAGAAACTAAACATCCCGGATACAGAGAGTGGCTCACAGTTAAATCAGAGGTGAAATTTGAAGAGAGGGTGAATTAGTGCGTACAGATTAGGAGTGGGTCTTTTTGTGCGAAAAAATATGGCTACGATGTTTATGGGACAGTAAATCATAAATGACATGATAAAAATGTTTTTAAACTTGTGCCTTAAGAAACTAAACATCCCGGCTGCTGTGTGCTTTTTTTAAATTGTTTTTCTTCAACATTTTGTAAAAAGTTTGATGAATGTTTGGGAAGACCCCGACTTAATTTAAGCCTCCTGCAGGCGATAACATTACACCCCTGCTTACAGCAAAACCGAACAGTTTGGTGTGATATATTATAAAACACACCGGAAAAAGTTGAAATGAGGGAGTGCCGGCAAAGAGAACAGACAGAGAAGAAAGGAGGACCGGAGAGAAACTTATATTATATTAAAGAAAAAGAAAGGACGAGAGTAAATAGGTGTTATGGGAGAGAGGGGAGGTACAGGGGAGAGAAGGATGTGAGAGAAAGTGTTTTACGGTGTGTGTGGAGATACGAGCATATTGGAAGGAGGTGGATGAGGATCAAAGGAAGGGAGAGAAGTTCCAGCTGAGCTGTTTTTTTGCGGGGAAGTGGGGGAGGTGTGCTGTGTCTGCCTGCCTGCTGTTACTGTGGCGGTGCTGGTCTGCTTCCTGGGAAGAATTGTCACAACAACATTGTAATTTGTATTCGTGGAAGCGCCCAAGGCCATGATGACATCTGTATTAAAGTTGGGCGTTTGGTGCACGTAAATTAAATACAAAGGGAAGGGGGGAGGTAAGTGAACAGGCAGAGGGGAAAGAATTACCTTTTTAAACTGTTTCCAAACAAAGGAAGAGGCTTAGGGTAATTATGGATTTGAGGGTGGCTCACAGTGTAAAGAGAGGGAGTTATTTTATTTTTTTAAACCCCTTGTTATAGCTTTGGCGCAAAGCTCCACGTTCTATTTGGCTTTTTTCCGTTTTTAATTTGTGTTTGCCGATAAGCGTACCGGCAGACACTAAAGACACTGGTGAAAACAAGCAGATGATCCTGTCAATGACTTGTAAGACAGGAAAATCAAATCAAGTTTCTGTTTAATCACGGTCTTGACTCCTTGTACTAAACAGCGCTAATAACAAACAGAATGCATCCACTGAGGCTGAAAGAACACCATGGAATTTTGAGACAAAGAAAGATCCAGGTGCAACATTTACTTAGAATTCACAAAACATGTGCTTTCATGGTTGTCTCTGGTTTAATACACTGTTACAGAACGTATAACTGCCTTTAACGCCCCTCCCACCATCTCTCTCCAACCAAGCACCCGCTTGAATTATTGTTATAAAGCAAAATCATTTCACGTTATTAAAGCGATATTTCCTTCAGTGCTTCAGTGTACTTTTTTTTAATAATGTTGAATGATCGAGCAGGGGAGGCAATTATAAGAGTTGGTTTTAGAATAATATGTTTCCTAACTAGCCTGAAAAGAAACATGAATTACGACGGCATATTTATTTTGAGGTGTTGTGTGGGCAAGCAATGCATTTTTAATGTGCCCATTACCGCGTGCATTTATGTAATGGTTTCGTGTCGTTAACACACTCAAAATGCAAAAGTAAAGAAATAGAATCTATTTCTTTACTTTAGCAATCGTGGCACCGGCGCTTTACTTTTAACGTTAAAGTAAAGCGCGGGTGCCGCGATTATAGCAAAAGTAAAGAAATAGACAAGCAATGGCCGCGCGGCCGTGAAACTGACACGGCCGCGCGTCCGCGAAAGTGAAAGTAATCGCGAGGGAAGCCAGATGGCGAGGGAAGCCATATGGCGCCTGATCGCGCGTGAACGCAAGCTGGTCGCCAGCAAAAGCCACTGCTGTTTGCACTTCCAAAACCCGCTTACTAAAACTCTCGCCAGAGCAGCGCATGCGCTGGCTCAGGCGAGACCTAAAAAGCAGTGTTGAAGCCACCCCTGATCTTAGCGGGTGGATAAGATTTTGTGGTATTATTTTTTGTTGTTTTAGCATCAGGTGGTTTTAGCATCATGCATTGCTCACTGGAACAGAACTGTGCAGAGTCTGCGCACTTTATAAACGCACAAGTCGGTGTTTAAAAAGCACAAGCGGATCTGAGACCCACCTCTTGCGATCATGCTACAACACTTACCTCTTCGTGCTCACTCGCCCCAAGCTCGAGGTCTTCGTCGACACTATTCACAGACCCTGTGGTCTCTCTCGAATTCTGTGACCGCAGGCGCGGTCTCGAACTTTCAGAAGTGGGCGAGTCCAGCAGTGGAGAGGTCTCGTCCGGCGTCTCGGGATCTCTAGCCAGGGAGTGCTGCTGTACAGAAGAGAAATAAAGGCTCCATCACTGAATGATATCGAGACAGCTTGGCTTGGTCCTGCGAGCACCACAAATAAGAATGAATCCTGGCACTCTGGGCTTTACACTGTGTCTGGAGTATGAGGAGTCTCTGCATGCCAGTAAGGACACCTGCTGGTGGACCTCCTCTTCAAAGGCAAGAGACAAGCCCTGCACGCTGGTAAACCTTACCTGCTGCCTTAACCTTCTGAGTTTCTTTGCTCTTTTTCAATCACATGCAAACAAAGTCCTATCTTCACAGATGTGTAGCACTGGGTATTCACTGTATTGCATTCACTGTGTAAAGAGGTGTCGGAGTCTCTGAACTCCACCTCACTTGCTGTGCTGTGGCGCTTCCTTCAATTTTCCTCCTGTACTGACACTTTCGCCATCTCTCTTGCTGCGCTCCTTCCTTCACCTCATGCGGTGTGCTGTGGCACTTTCCCCCACCTCGCTTACTTTTTGATGAATTTGTGGCCCTTCCTTCACCTCGCTGACTTTGCTGTGGCATCTTTCCATCCTTGCTTGCTGTTCTGTGGCACTCCCTCCACCCCGTTTACTTTGCTGTGGCCCTTCCTCAACCTCGCTTTACTGTGCTGTGGCATCTTTACCTCTAAACACTCGCTGTGCTGTGGCACCTCCTTCTCCCCACTTACTCTACTGTGGCATCTTTTACTTCTCACTTACTGTTCTGTGGCCCTCCCTCCACCTTGCTTAATTTGCAGTTTGTGGGATTTTCTCCACCTCGCTCACTTTGCTGTAGTAACTTTTCCTCTTCACTTGCTGGACTGTGGCCTTTCCTCTAATTATCCTTTTATCGATAAAGTTCTGTGTATTCTGTCAGAGGAATGGGGATTTTAAAGTTTTTTTTTAACCCTCCTAGTCAGGGTCACCTACAAACCCTCACTTTGATTGTGCAGCAAAAATGTAATGCAGATAAAACCAAATTTTGTTCTTTGGTCAAAATCCCCCGGCAACTTGTCTGTCCTTTTGGCCGGATGGAGTTCCCCCGCTGGGCCCGCAGGTTGCAGTAGTCAAAAATCTCGGTGTCAAATTTGATAACCTTCTATGCTTCCAACCACAAACTAATTTTGTGGTGGGCTCCGGCTATGCATTTTGAAAACATGTCTTTATTTTCTCGTTTTTCAGCCAGGAAATCAGTTATTCGGGCACTCATATTTGGGTTTGCTGGGCTACCTGATTAACAGAATGCAGGTAGTCCAGAACGCCGCAGCCCTTTGCTCCTTACCCCGCCGTTGAGAAGGCATGTGTCCCCTTACCTTCACTGACTCCTGGTCAGGAAGCGGATTCTATTTAAAGCGCTGGTCCTGGTCTATAAAGCGTTTCATCGCCCTGGACCGGCTACTTGGGCTTCAGAATCAGATTCTATCTTCCCACTAGGAGTCTGTGTTCGGCTAACAGGCTACTGGCAGGGGAACCCAAGATGTGTCACACCAGAGCAGGAAGGCACGCTTTCTTCTATCTGGGGCCCTCGGCCTGGATTAAACTCCCTCAAGATCTCCGCTCAGTGGAATCAATCTCCATTTTTAAAAAGCTGCTGAAAACTTGGCTTTTTGTTCAAAATTAGTCCTCTTTACTATGAATTGAGCATTGGGACACTTCTAGGAGTAGCTGTGCACTGGCTAAATCTTGTTTCATTCATTCCTTCATTCAGCAAATGACCACTCACCCTGCTGGGGCCGCGGAATATCCGGCTCTGCCGATTGCGGTGCTTCATGTAGAGGTAGATGGGGTCACCGAGGAGGAGAACCGGAACCGAGAGCAGGGCGAGGACCACGAGCGCCACCTGGACAATCACCTGCGAGAAAGAAACGAGAGTGGCTGCAACGTCCATCGAAACAGAACTGCAACAGGGGTGCCACGGTGGAGGAAAAAGCAAAGAGGGGCTGCAATGTTTCATCAAGACGGATCTGCAACCCGAGAGGGGAGAGAGAGAAATGGGAAAGAGGGGCTGCAACGTGGCTTCAAGATGGATCCACAACCTGGGAGTGCGCATGAGAGAGCAAATGGCACAGAGTGGCTGCAATGATGCATCTGCAACCTGACAAGTAAGAGAAGAAAAGGCAGAGTGGCTGCAGTGATGCATCTGCAACCTGACAAGTAAGCGAAGACAAGGCAGAGTGGCTGCAATGATGCATCTGCAACCTGACAAGTAAGAGAAGAAAAGGCAGAGTGGCTGCAATGATGCATCTGCAACCTGACAAGTAAGAGAAGAAAAGGCAGAGTGGCTGCAGTGATGCATCTGCAACCTGACAAGTAAGCGAAGACAAGGCAGAGTGGCTGCAGTGATGCATCTGCAACCTGACAAGTAGCGAAGACAAGGCAGAGTGGCTGCAGTGATGCATCTGCAACCTGACAAGTAAGCGAAGACAAGGCAGAGTGGCTGCAGTGATGCATCTGCAACCTGACAAGTAAGCGAAGACAAGGCAGAGTGGCTGCAATGATGCATCTGCAACCTGACAAGTAAGCGAAGACAAGGCAGAGTGGCTGCAGTGATGCATCTGCAACCTGACAAGTAAGCGAAGACAAGGCAGAGTGGCTGCAATGATGCATCTGCAACCTGACAAGTAAGCGAAGACAAGGCAGAGTGGCTGCAATGATGCATCTGCAACCTGACAAGTAAGCGAAGACAAGGCAGAGTGGCTGCAATGATGCATCTGCAACCTGACAAGTAAGCGAAGACAAGGCAGAGTGGCTGCAATGATGCATCTGCAACCTGACAAGTAAGAGAAGAAAAGGCAGAGTGGCTGCAATGATGCATCTGCAACCTGACAAGTAAGCGAAGACAAGGCAGAGTGGCTGCAATGATGCATCTGCAACCTGACAAGTAAGCGAAGACAAGGCAGAGTGGCTGCAATGATGCATCTGCAACCTGACAAGTAAGAGAAGAAAAGGCAGAGTGGCTGCAGTGATGCATCTGCAACCTGACAAGTAAGAGAAGAAAAGGCAGAGTGGCTGCAGTGATGCATCTGCAACCTGACAAGTAAGCGAAGACAAGGCAGAGTGGCTGCAATGATGCATCTGCAACCTGACAAGTAAGCGAAGACAAGGCAGAGTGGCTGCAATGATGCATCTGCAACCTGACAAGTAAGCGAAGAAAAGGCAGAGTGGCTGCAGTGATGCATCTGCAACCTGACAAGTAAGCGAAGACAAGGCAGAGTGGCTGCAGTGATGCATCTGCAACCTGACAAGTAAGAGAAGAAAAGGCAGAGTGGCTGCAATGATGCATCTGCAACCTGACAAGTAAGCGAAGACAAGGCAGAGTGGCTGCAATGATGCATCTGCAACCTGACAAGTAAGCGAAGACAAGGCAGAGTGGCTGCAGTGATGCATCTGCAACCTGACAAGTAAGCGAAGACAAGGCAGAGTGGCTGCAATGATGCATCTGCAACCTGACAAGTAAGCGAAGACAAGGCAGAGTGGCTGCAGTGATGCATCTGCAACCTGACAAGTAAGAGAAGAAAAGGCAGAGTGGCTGCAATGATGCATCTGCAACCTGACAAGTAAGCTGAAGAAAAGGCAGAGTGGCTGCAGTGATGCATCTGCAACCTGACAAGTAAGCGAAGACAAGGCAGAGTGGCTGCAGTGATGCATCTGCAACCTGACAAGTAAGAGAAGAAAAGGCAGAGTGGCTGCAGTGATGCATCTGCAACCTGACAAGTAAGAGAAGAAAAGGCAGAGTGGCTGCAGTGATGCATCTGCAACCTGACAAGTAAGAGAAGAAAAGGCAGAGTGGCTGCAGTGATGCATCTGCAACCTGACAAGTAAGAGAAGAAAAGGCAGAGTGGCTGCAGTGATGCATCTGCAACCTGACAAGTAAGCGAAGACAAGGCAGAGTGGCTGCAATGATGCATCTGCAACCTGACAAGTAAGCGATGACAAGGCAGAGTGGCTGCAATGATGCATCTGCAACCTGACAAGTAAGCGAAGACAAGGCAGAGTGGCTGCAATGATGCATCTGCAACCTGACAAGTAAGCGAAGACAAGGCAGAGTGGCTGCAATGATGCATCTGCAACCTGACAAGTAAGAGAAGAAAAGGCAGAGTGGCTGCAGTGATGCATCTGCAACCTGACAAGTAAGAGAAGAAAAGGCAGAGTGGCTGCAGTGATGCATCTGCAACCTGACAAGTAAGCGAAGACAAGGCAGAGTGGCTGCAATGATGCATCTGCAACCTGACAAGTAAGCGAAGACAAGGCAGAGTGGCTGCAATGATGCATCTGCAACCTGACAAGTAAGCGAAGACAAGGCAGAGTGGCTGCAATGATGCATCTGCAACCTGACAAGTAAGCGAAGACAAGGCAGAGTGGCTGCAATGATGCATCTGCAACCTGACAAGTAAGCGAAGACAAGGCAGAGTGGCTGCAATGATGCATCTGCAACCTGACAAGTAAGAGAAGAAAAGGCAGAGTGGCTGCAATGATGCATCTGCAACCTGACAAGTAAGCGAAGACAAGGCAGAGTGGCTGCAATGATGCATCTGCAACCTGACAAGTAAGCGAAGACAAGGCAGAGTGGCTGCAATGATGCATCTGCAACCTGACAAGTAAGAGAAGAAAAGGCAGAGTGGCTGCAGTGATGCATCTGCAACCTGACAAGTAAGAGAAGAAAAGGCAGAGTGGCTGCAGTGATGCATCTGCAACCTGACAAGTAAGCGAAGACAAGGCAGAGTGGCTGCAATGATGCATCTGCAACCTGACAAGTAAGCGAAGACAAGGCAGAGTGGCTGCAATGATGCATCTGCAACCTGACAAGTAAGCGAAGAAAAGGCAGAGTGGCTGCAGTGATGCATCTGCAACCTGACAAGTAAGCGAAGACAAGGCAGAGTGGCTGCAGTGATGCATCTGCAACCTGACAAGTAAGAGAAGAAAAGGCAGAGTGGCTGCAATGATGCATCTGCAACCTGACAAGTAAGCGAAGAAAAGGCAGAGTGGCTGCAGTGATGCATCTGCAACCTGACAAGTAAGCGAAGACAAGGCAGAGTGGCTGCAGTGATGCATCTGCAACCTGACAAGTAAGAGAAGAAAAGGCAGAGTGGCTGCAGTGATGCATCTGCAACCTGACAAGTAAGAGAAGAAAAGGCAGAGTGGCTGCAGTGATGGATCTGCAACCTGACAAGTAAGAGAAGAAAAGGCAGAGTGGCTGCAGTGATGCATCTGCAACCTGACAAGTAAGAGAAGAAAAGGCAGAGTGGCTGCAGTGATGCATCTGCAACCTGACAAGTAAGCGAAGACAAGGCAGAGTGGCTGCAATGATGCATCTGCAACCTGACAAGTAAGCGAAGACAAGGCAGAGTGGCTGCAATGATGCATCTGCAACCTGACAAGTAAGCGAAGACAAGGCAGAGTGGCTGCAATGATGCATCTGCAACCTGACAAGTAAGCGAAGACAAGGCAGAGTGGCTGCAATGATGCATCTGCAACCTGACAAGTAAGCGAAGACAAGGCAGAGTGGCTGCAATGATGCATCTGCAACCTGACAAGTAAGAGAAGAAAAGGCAGAGTGGCTGCAGTGATGCATCTGCAACCTGACAAGTAAGAGAAGAAAAGGCAGAGTGGCTGCAGTGATGCATCTGCAACCTGACAAGTAAGCGAAGACAAGGCAGAGTGGCTGCAATGATGCATCTGCAACCTGACAAGTAAGCGAAGACAAGGCAGAGTGGCTGCAATGATGCATCTGCAACCTGACAAGTAAGAGAAGAAAAGGCAGAGTGGCTGCAGTGATGCATCTGCAACCTGACAAGTAAGCGAAGAAAAGGCAGAGTGGCTGCAGTGATGCATCTGCAACCTGACAAGTAAGCGAAGACAAGGCAGAGTGGCTGCAATGATGCATCTGCAACCTGACAAGTAAGAGAAGAAAAGGCAGAGTGGCTGCAGTGTTGCATCTGCAACCTGACAAGTAAGCGAAGACAAGGCAGAGTGGCTGCAATGATGCATCTGCAACCTGACAAGTAAGAGAAGAAAAGGCAGAGTGGCTGCAGTGATGCATCTGCAACCTGACAAGTAAGCGAAGACAAGGCAGAGTGGCTGCAATGATGCATCTGCAACCTGACAAGTAAGCGAAGACAAGGCAGAGTGGCTGCAGTGATGCATCTGCAACCTGACAAGTAAGAGAAGAAAAGGCAGAGTGGCTGCAGTGATGCATCTGCAACCTGACAAGTAAGCGAAGAAAAGGCAGAGTGGCTGCAGTGATGCATCTGCAACCTGACAAGTAAGCGAAGACAAGGCAGAGTGGCTGCAGTGATGCATCTGCAACCTGACAAGTAAGCGAAGACAAGGCAGAGTGGCTGCAGTGATGCATCTGCAACCTGACAAGTAAGAGAAGAAAAGGCAGAGTGGCTGCAGTGATGCATCTGCAACCTGACAAGTAAGCGAAGACAAGGCAGAGTGGCTGCAATGATGCATCTGCAACCTGACAAGTAAGAGAAGAAAAGGCAGAGTGGCTGCAGTGATGCATCTGCAACCTGACAAGTAAGCGAAGACAAGGCAGAGTGGCTGCAATGATGCATCTGCAACCTGACAAGTAAGCGAAGACAAGGCAGAGTGGCTGCAGTGATGCATCTGCAACCTGACAAGTAAGAGAAGAAAAGGCAGAGTGGCTGCAGTGATGCATCTGCAACCTGACAAGTAAGCGAAGACAAGGCAGAGTGGCTGCAATGATGCATCTGCAACCTGACAAGTAAGAGAAGAAAAGGCAGAGTGGCTGCAGTGATGCATCTGCAACCTGACAAGTAAGAGAAGAAAAGGCAGAGTGGCTGCAGTGATGCATCTGCAACCTGACAAGTAAGCGAAGACAAGGCAGAGTGGCTGCAGTGATGCATCTGCAACCTGACAAGTAAGCGAAGACAAGGCAGAGTGGCTGCAGTGATGCATCTGCAACCTGACAAGTAAGCGAAGACAAGGCAGAGTGGCTGCAATGATGCATCTGCAACCTGACAAGTAAGAGAAGAAAAGGCAGAGTGGCTGCAGTGATGCATCTGCAACCTGACAAGTAAGCGAAGACAAGGCAGAGTGGCTGCAATGATGCATCTGCAACCTGACAAGTAAGCGAAGACAAGGCAGAGTGGCTGCAATGATGCATCTGCAACCTGACAAGTAAGCGAAGACAAGGCAGAGTGGCTGCAATGATGCATCTGCAACCTGACAAGTAAGAGAAGAAAAGGCAGAGTGGCTGCAGTGATGCATCTGCAACCTGACAAGTAAGCGAAGAAAAGGCAGAGTGGCTGCAGTGATGCATCTGCAACCTGACAAGTAAGCGAAGACAAGGCAGAGTGGCTGCAATGATGCATCTGCAACCTGACAAGTAAGAGAAGAAAAGGCAGAGTGGCTGCAGTGATGCATCTGCAACCTGACAAGTAAGCGAAGAAAAGGCAGAGTGGCTGCAGTGATGCATCTGCAACCTGACAAGTAAGCGAAGACAAGGCAGAGTGGCTGCAATGATGCATCTGCAACCTGACAAGTAAGCGAAGACAAGGCAGAGTGGCTGCAGTGATGCATCTGCAACCTGACAAGTAAGAGAAGAAAGGCAGAGTGGCTGCAGTGATGCATCTGCAACCTGACAAGTAAGCGAAGAAAAGGCAGAGTGGCTGCAGTGATGCATCTGCAACCTGACAAGTAAGCGAAGACAAGGCAGAGTGGCTGCAATGATGCATCTGCAACCTGACAAGTAAGAGAAGAAAAGGCAGAGTGGCTGCAGTGATGCATCTGCAACCTGACAAGTAAGCGAAGACAAGGCAGAGTGGCTGCAATGATGCATCTGCAACCTGACAAGTAAGCGAAGACAAGGCAGAGTGGCTGCAATGATGCATCTGCAACCTGACAAGTAAGCGAAGACAAGGCAGAGTGGCTGCAATGATGCATCTGCAACCTGACAAGTAAGAGAAGAAAAGGCAGAGTGGCTGCAGTGATGCATCTGCAACCTGACAAGTAAGCGAAGAAAAGGCAGAGTGGCTGCAGTGATGCATCTGCAACCTGACAAGTAAGCGAAGACAAGGCAGAGTGGCTGCACTGATGCATCTGCAACCTGACAAGTAAGCGAAGACAAGGCAGAGTGGCTGCAGTGATGCATCTGCAACCTGACAAGTAAGCGAAGACAAGGCAGAGTGGCTGCAATGATGCATCTGCAACCTGACAAGTAAGCGAAGAAAGGCAGAGTGGCTGCAGTGATGCATCTGCAACCTGACAAGTAAGCGAAGACAAGGCAGAGTGGCTGCAATGATGCATCTGCAACCTGACAAGTAAGAGAAGAAAAGGCAGAGTGGCTGCAGTGATGCATCTGCAACCTGACAAGTAAGAGAAGAAAAGGCAGAGTGGCTGCAGTGATGCATCTGCAACCTGACAAGTAAGCGAAGAAAAGGCAGAGTGGCTGCAGTGATGCATCTGCAACCTGACAAGTAAGCGAAGAAAAGGCAGAGTGGCTGCAGTGATGCATCTGCAACCTGACAAGTAAGCGAAGACAAGGCAGAGTGGCTGCAATGATGCATCTGCAACCTGACAAGTAAGAGAAGAAAAGGCAGAGTGGCTGCAGTGATGCATCTGCAACCTGACAAGTAAGAGAAGAAAAGGCAGAGTGGCTGCAGTGATGCATCTGCAACCTGACAAGTAAGAGAAGAAAAGGCAGAGTGGCTGCAGTGATGCATCTGCAACCTGACAAGTAAGCGAAGAAAAGGCAGAGTGGCTGCAGTGATGCATCTGCAACCTGACAAGTAAGCGAAGACAAGGCAGAGTGGCTGCAATGATGCATCTGCAACCTGACAAGTAAGCGAAGACAAGGCAGAGTGGCTGCAATGATGCATCTGCAACCTGACAAGTAAGCGAAGAAAAGGCAGAGTGGCTGCAGTGATGCATCTGCAACCTGACAAGTAAGCGAAGACAAGGCAGAGTGGCTGCAGTGATGCATCTGCAACCTGACAAGTAAGCGAAGACAAGGCAGAGTGGCTGCAATGATACATCTGCAACCTGACAAGTAAGAGAAGAAAAGGCAGAGTGGCTGCAGTGATGCATCTGCAACCTGACAAGTAAGCGAAGACAAGGCAGAGTGGCTGCAGTGATGCATCTGCAACCTGACAAGTAAGAGAAGAAAAGGCAGAGTGGCTGCAGTGATGCATCTGCAACCTGACAAGTAAGCGAAGAAAAGGCAGAGTGGCTGCAGTGATGCATCTGCAACCTGACAAGTAAGAGAAGAAAAGGCAGAGTGGCTGCAATGTGGTCTCAAGCTGGATCCTCGACCTGAGAGTGCGTGAGACGGGAAAAAAGCAAAGAATGGGTACAGCATTGCATCATCACAGCATCCTATGCTAAGAGCAAGTGGAATACTATACTGGATGCAACTTTGAGACCAAATAACCAACAGACAAAAAGAGTAGAAGGACAAAGTTTTCATAAGAAGTATAAGGAGAATTCCGGACCCAACCACTAGATGGCGGAATAAAACACATCATGTGAATCCAAAATCCAAACAAGCATTTGCAATGCAACCGGTCTCGCCTTTGGGACCTTACACATTTTTAGCAAAGCAGCATATTATCTTGGGTGCTAGAACATGGACTGTTGTTTAATGTGTACGTTTATGTTTTTTTGTGCAGTTTTAGATAGTGCAAATAGAAATAAAAGGTATTGGAGCACTGAACATGAGCACCAGTTACATTACACAAAAAAGCAGGGATTATAGAACTGCATTGTACTTATTTCAAGTGTTATTTTTGTATAACTGGTAGTCTGAATTTGCATATTTGGAAGTATCACACTTGTCGTGTTGTTTGAATGTGTGCATTTAGGCTGGTTGGTTTGGGCTATTGTACTTGATGGGGGTGGGGAGGGGGGGTTGCATTGTTTTTGCATGCTCCTCCTGCGCCGGAAATGCACACGTTCCGGCCACTGGGTGTCAACTGCAATCTAAGGGCAGCAGTGGATGTCGGGGAAACTGTGAATAAAGTTTCAGAAAAGAAAACAAAAAAAACAGTCTTACGCTTCTGCTGGAGATCAAACCCGAGGCAGGGCAGAGCCGGTACTAACCAGTGACAGACTTTCCGAGCCCCACCTGGAAGACAGCAGCCAGGAGTGGCATGAGGGACGTCCTCATGCCTTCATTGGGGAGAGTGTCTTAGATGGAGGGTGTGTGGACAAGCTGTGTCTCAGTGCGATGTCTGTCTGATGTTTGTGTCTAATGTGTATAATTTCTGTGTAAAAGTCTGATATGTGGGTCTGATGTTTGTGTGCCGCAGAAGCCATTGTGAAAGTATGATGCTTTGTACTTTTAGCGGATCCAATTGGGAGTCTATATTTCCCTGAGGTTTCCCTTAGTAAGTGCCGTTTTATTGAGGTAAAAGAAGCAGCTTTTGATGAACTGAGGCCTCACTATGGTCATCCTCTATTCTTGAATACTGGACCCCGAAGGGTCTCTCCAGACATTTAGACGAGTAGCCAATGCATCTCTATATATAACATGGGGGCACCGGGCCTAGATAACTCGAGGAGCTCGCAAACCGCATCGACTGCTACACAGACTGCCTCTGCAACCGTCCCAACAAACCACTGCACTTTAAAGTGTGCCTTCTATGCAGCCTCAACTTTGCTCAACTCCTCTTGTGCTCCTAGTTACCAGCATCACAGTAATGTTGACAGTGGACAAAGGTAATAAAGCATGGTTGCGACCAACTTGAACATAAATGATGCCACCATGGTACTCCCCTTACAGCCTCTTGCAGCTTCGTTGGCTCTGGGAATGCTGAATGAAACTCTTAGTCAGGCCCTCTGAATTCAGGATACCAAAAGAAAAAAATAGAGTAGCTATACTAAACATGAAAGGTTTTTACCGGCAAATGCTGCTGTAGGTCAGTGTGCTTTTTGCTTTTCGTCCCGAAGTCTTATGTCGAATAGTCGCTGTAGTGCGGCACCATTTTGTAGCTCCATGCTGCATTTCAGATATGGGGCGGGCTGCGTAAGGGGCATATGGGGCATATGTGGTGTCCTGGGCTCCTGTCTTGCCAAATCGAAATCCTCAGTGGTCAGTGCAACCTCAACCGCTAGCAGTCATGCCCTTAGTGCTGCGCCATAGATTTCTACCTACCATCGGCATCTCGCATGCCTCCTTGGGAGGGGAGCGGGGCAAACCAGCACGAGACCCAACCGGGGTGCATAATTTGCAGAACTTGGGTCTGATGTTTGTGTGCTACAACACTATATTTGAGAGCAGTCCTCGGAGTGACCCAGCATATTTTAATATTAAAAGAAGCCTGTCTTCATTACGCTTTGCAGATTATAAGCAGAGTAGTTCGAACAAGCAGTGCTTCGTTAATATTACTCCTTCCTCGGTCAGAATCTCAAGCTCGATTCATAGAGTAATTCCAAATCACAAGCTGACCAGCTAGATGCATAACAAAAAAAAGCCTTACTTCGTGCGTTTACCATTATTAAAACTGTCACTGTACAGTACCTACAGAGAAAAGCACATTCCGGAGCGGAAGGAGAAAGCACGCTGCTGCCTGAGACCTGCGTAACTGCGTTGCTTGAACTCAAGAGCTGAAATGGCTTTTCCGTTGACGGGAAACAGAATGAAAGACGGGAATAAAGGCAGCAAGGAGAACAAGAAAACCAAGTGGCGAATTGGGAAAACGGCACTGTTTTGTCGCGCATGCGTACGATGTAAGGCATCGCACGCATGCGAGACAAAGAGTGCGACCTCATCCACCAATCACACGACCAAGAAGCATTGAAAATGCAATAGGACTCGGATTTACCCGACACCTATTGCATTTTAAATGCAAGTGCCGGCATGAAAGAAGGCACGAACGGGAAGGGGTGGGGGTGGTTCTGGTACAAAAAGTTACGGACTGCGGGAGGGAACGGGGAGAGACAGGGAAACAAAACTGTTTTCAAAGTAAAGGGGCTGATAGCCTCGGAAGAGGAAAAATGACGCCATGGCAGTCAGGAGGCGGGACTAAGGAGGCAAAAACCAATGAAAATGCAGAATTTATCATTGCAGCCAATCAAATTTATGGCCAAAAAGTGGGCAGATCTTTCCCCCGCTATACTGTATACAGCATCTCTCGACGAGACAGCGCATGCGCTGCCTAGCCGAGACCTAAAAAGATTCACGGTGTAAAAGTGATGGTTTCCAATGCCATAGCCTTCATAACGTGGGGGATAGCACTGTGTGGAATACTGGGCTACAATTCAGCTCTGTATCCCTTCTCCATGTCTTGCTTTTTTACAGTAGCAAATTGTTCTACGTCCTCCCCCTCGAGCACCTGCCTTGTGATGAAGGCTGCGCAGCTGCAGTATACTGGAATACCGAACCTTTTATCCTTTCACCAGCTCTCTGTACCAGACATTCTCAGACACTTCTCTAGATCATATACTCCTGTACAGCAGGGATTAATGGGGTCCCATTCACCCGCTGTGTACCTCTTACTCAGACTGTGGGGTGCTGAGATAACATCCACTCTGCCTATTTCCCGTAAATGTCTTGCGTGTGTGTGTAACCCCTTAGCCCCCTCTGTATCTTCTCCACACCTGGTTCCAGGCAGAGAGGTTGTTGGGGTACTGTAGGAAGCTGGCTCTGTATATACTATACCAAAGTGAGGTATAGTGTGCACAGAGTCCAGTGGAACCCCAAAGGTAGGCAGAGGTAAAAGTAGATAGCACCTTACTCTCTATTTGTGGTAGTGTGGGCGAGCAGTAAGTCTTTATCAGAGGGTAGCGTTAAGCATTAGTTGTACACACTCAGCAAATGATGTCATTCACTCAAAGACTGAACTCAGACCAATTTGATTTGCATACAAATATTATTTAGTTATATTTATTTTCTAGAACCAAGCAAGCCTGGTACAGGTAAGTGTAAATGGTACTTTTCAAGGAAGGTTGAACAATACAAGCAAGCTGAATGAAAATGACTTTGTTACAGGTTTGTAAATGCTTTCAATACAGTGGAAATTACTGTTAGGTTACTTTGGATTACTTTAGAGAGTACTTTCTCTACTCAGTGTGATATGCCTAGATATCACACTGGGACATTTCCAAGAGAAAAGGTAAGTAATCAGTTTTTAGTTATTTGCAGTTTTTCAAAGTTTCATACAAAACCAACTGCACACTTAAAACAATTTTTAGGAAAAACAGTCAATGCATTCCTAAGAAGAAAAATGAAGTTAATGTTTGCAGGTAAGTACAGGTTTGTGGGAGTTGGTATTCTGGGGTTAGAACCAGGGTTCCCCCAGGGTCAAGGATGCACTCTCAAAGCACCCTCGGCGGCACTAGGGCGGCCGGGTGCAGAGTGCTGAGGCCCAATGTTATCCAATGGGGATAGGGGGCCTCCGGTTGGTGGCTGCTCACGAGCAGGCCACAAGGTTGTGGGAGTAAAGCTCCTGGGGTTTAGCTCAGGGCAAAGGGGATCCGATTTAGCACCCAAAGTACACCCGCAGCGGCGGCTGGGTGCAGGGTGCTGGTTTGGTGTCGGGTGCCCTGTTGATTTCAATGGGGATTCTCCGGTTTCAACAAAGACTGCAGGCTCGGGGCGAAGATCTTCTGGAGGTGACCACAGGTTGGAGTGGTAAGTTGGGATGCCTGGGGATGCTTGGACACCGTAGGTTGGGCCACCCAAGGCCGTGGGACTTCGGGTGCAGGGGTGTCTTTAGGCGTTGGGTTTTCCTTACCAGCTCCGGTCGCGGTGATCCTCCAGGAAGAGGCTGCAGGCTTCGCTGGGAGATTCGAGGCAGTTCAGAGATCACCAGATCTCAGGTCAGGATTGCCGGGGAGACCTCCTCGTGGTGTTGGGCCACTCGAACTCAGGCCGTGGGCCTCAGGTGCAGAGTTGTGCAGACTGGTATCAGTGTGGGGTTAATGTGCTGAGAAGTTAGATACCAAACTTCCCAGTTTTCAGTAAAGCCATTATGTGCTGTGGAGTTCGTAATGACAAACTCCCAGTACCATATACTGTTAATGGTATTACTGCACTTACAATGTCTAAGAATTGGCTTAGACACTGTAGGGGCACAGGGCTCATGCACCTGTAACCTCACCACCTGTATAGTGCACCCAGCTAGAGCGGTGGCTGACCTATGCCAGGGCAGTGGGTTGTAGGCATGGCACACAGGGATGTGTGCCATGTCGACTCTTCACTTTGTTCTGCATCAAAACACGCAGCCTGCAAAGGCAGTGTGTGTGTGTAAAGGTACAGGGCCTCTAAGGGTGGCACAATAAGTGCTGCAACCCTAAGAGGCCTTCCCTGGCCAGAGTGCCCTTGGTACTTGTGGTACCATTTACAAGGGACTGACCTGTGGCCAAAGAGGGTTTTGTTTTCAATGCAGTTTAGGAACAGAACATTGGCCCTGGGTGCCTGGTTGGCAGGAACCCAGGGCACACTCAGTCAAAGCACATCAGCAGTTTAGCAAAAAGTGGGGGCATACCATGCAGAAAGAGGGCACTTTCTTACAGGTACCAAGTCTCCTCTGTGCTCAGCGGTCAAATTCCACATTCATACAATGCGAGGTCATTTGGGGCCACCCATCCGTCCTGACTCATGTATGGCGATGGACTTGGACATACGATACACCCCATCCTCTTGGGCACCTCTCAGTAGATAGCCAATGTCAGTTTGAGGCTGGTACCCCCGCCAACCATGCTGCTCGCTTGTACAATAGGTTGATGCTGGTTCACCACACCCCTTCCTTGCCCACATTCATCCTAAAGGTCGTTTTTGGGGCACCCTCATTGGTCTCCATACCTGAACATCATACAGCAGGATATTGTTGGGGTCCTTCTTGGTAACGAAAAGGAACATGTTGATGAAGTGGATAAGGATGCTGGGAGCGGTGTGCGCCTCTGTCACGTTGAAGACGAACCACTTGTAGAAGATCATAAAGACCAGGTATCCGAAGAGAGCCAACATGAAGATAATCTCGGGCACGAATATCAGCAGGATCTTGTAGCGGGTCTTAAAGTGTCTGCAGGTGGGGAGAAAACGCAACACGCACAAGCAAATGGGAACAAGTTAGTATCTGTGAGTGACTGCCATCCTACTCATGCTCTATGTCATTACACGTGACTGCCGTCCTGGCCATGCTCTATGTCATTACATGTGAGTGACTGCCATCCTAGTCATGCTCGATGTCATTACACATGACTGCCGTCCTAGTCATGGTCTGTCATATGTGAGTGACTGCCATCCTAGTCATGCTCGATGTCATTACACGTGACTGCCGTCCTAGTCATGGTCTGTCATATGTGAGTGACTGCCATCCTAGTCATGCTCGATGTCATTACATGTGAGTGACTGCCGTCATGGCCATGCTCTATATCATTACATGTGAGTGACTGCCGTCCTGGCCATTCACTATGTCATTACATGCGAGTGACTGCCATCCTAGTCATGCTCAATGCCATTATATGTGAGTGACTGCCATCCTAGTCATGCTCGATGCCATTATATGTGAGTGACTGCTGTCCTGGCCATGCTCTATGTCATTACATGTGAGTGACTGCCATCCGGGCCATGCTCTATGTCATTACATGTGAGTGACTGCTGTCATGGCCATGCTCTATGTCATTACATGTGAGTGACTGCTGTCATGGCCATGCTCTATGTCATTACATGTGAATGACTGCTGTCATGGCCATGCTCTATGTCATTACATGTGAGTGACTGCCTGCCGTCCTGGCCATTCACTATGTCATTACATGTGAGTGACTGCCGTCCTGGCCATTCACTATGTCATTACATGCAAGTGACTGCCATCCTAGTCATGCTCGATGCCATTACATGTGAGTGACTGCCGTCATGGCCATGCTCTATATCATTACATGTGAGTGACTGCCGTCCTGGCCATTCACTATGTCATTACATGCGAGTGACTGCCATCCTAGTCATGCTCGATGTCATTACATGTGAGTGACTGCCATCCTAGTCATGCTCGATGTCATTACATGTGAGTGACTGCCGTCCTAGTCATGCTCGATGTCATTACATGTGAGTGACTTCCATCCTAGCCATGCTCGATGTCTTTACAAAGAAACAGTTTACAGTGAAAGACCTTTACAGAGAAACCAGTACAGTGGATAGGGTGGCAGAATTGCAGAAGTGAAACTGGGGTCTTTTGCAGTCCAGTTGCAGAGATTCCCCAGCCACGCGGATCTCTTTAGATGTGGGGCGATGTTTTGCGCATAACAGTGCAGTGGGACATTGAAAGTGGTCCTTTGGGCCTTTCATGCCTTATTTCGTAGTTCGTGTCCCTTCTGCACCTACACTTTGCGGCTGTCCGCGGCCCCCGCAGGGGGCCTCCTCAGCAGGGCGGCCCTTTAGTGCCATTTTGGCACTGCCCACCCACTCTAGTCTTTGGAGGGGTTCTGTGGAGCCCTCTAGCTAGGTCGCCTCTGTGACGTCCTTCCGGTGCGACAAGGGAGGGGAGGGCATATATGCCTCCTCTGCCCCTCCTGGCGGTCTCTGTTCGCCAGCCACGCCGTCTAGGTGGTCGTGCAGAGGAGCTGCTGCGGTTTTAAGCCGTCGTGTTCCTGGTCTGGCGTCGGTTGTGTGGTGAGTGAAGGGGCATTACCAGCCTCCCCGTGGTCCCTGATGCCTGGTGGGTGTTGGGTTGCATGGGGGGGAGGAGGAGCGGCATGGGCTGTAGGCCCTCAGCCCGGTTTTGCACGGCCTTTGTTGTGCCCTTCGGCCAAGCTTCTCTGCCATAGCTACGGGGGCAGTCGTTTGAGCCCGGCCTGCTGTCCCGGTCTCCTGTGCGGTTGAGCAATGGAGTGGTTTTGGCAGAGGGAACAGAGAGCGGTGTGGTGGGTGTCCGCAGCCCTGTCGGTGCACGGGCCCCCATTTGTGTCCTGGACGCACAGTGTCCTGGGGTGGAGGCGGCGGTCGGCATCGTGCGGGAGAATGAATGCCTTTCATGTTTGTGGGGGCATCACCGGAATCTAAGCAGTAGCCTCACCAGAGATGAGCTTGCGTCGGGATGACCGCGCTTTGCATTGTCTGTATCGTAGTAGTTATTTATTTGGAGTGTCGTGGGGGCACGAGAGAGCTGGCAGCCCGTATTGTTGGTTGCAGCCAGGCGGGCATACTACATTGGTTGAATTTGCCTTTTCTACCATGCAGGCGACGCACCCAGCTCCGGTGTTTTCTAAGTTGAAATAGTTAGTTGGGTCTCGGCGTCAGCTCTCCACCCCGTGATTCGGAGCTGATCACTTGGTCCCATGGTGCCTCCAGAGAGGTGTGTATTGGGGCTGGTGCTTGTGGGTGCTCCGGTGCCTTCGGGTCCTCCTCATGCGATGGGCAGGAGCGCAAAGGGTCCCCAAGTCGGTGGAAGATTCTGGGGGCGAGGTCGCGAGTGCGGCCCTGCTCCCACTTTTAGAACGAGTGGTCCGGCATACGGGCTGACTTGTCAGGCGGTGCGATAGTACTGTTTCGGGAGCAGGGGGGGGGAGGGGGGAGCATATGAGCGGCATGGAGGGGGAGGATGTGGTCACGCCATTGGAGCCGGGCCGGTTGGTCGCTTAGTAGAGGCCGGTTAATACTAGTACCGGCAGGGATGCGGGCAGGCCAGCACAGCCTTATGGCACCCCCTCCTACTACAATTCAGGTTTTATATAATTACACACTGTAGCAGTGTGGTTAGGGTCTTAGACTCGTACGCTAAAGGTTATGTGTTCAAGTCCTGGTACTTCAATGGTGGTGGTCTCTGAGTTAAAGATAATAGCCACTGGCACGTTCATGAGAGAGAATAACCTACCACCTACATAATGACACACTGGGGCAGGGTGGTTAGGGTCTCTGACGCTAAATGAAGGTTCAAGTCCGGGTGTTTCAAGGGGGGTCTATGATTTTAAAACATTGTGCCGAATATGATCGACACCTGTTTGAGGTCTCTACTAACTGATTTCTCCCCCCACACTGACATCCTGTCTGGCCATAAGATTTCGATTGGGCATGCAGCTACAAACTGGGCTCAAATCACCCTACCTTCTGCTGTTTTGGGGGCAAAGTAAAGGCAGGACAGCAAGGTTATCAGGGCGCGTTAGGATAATGCGGTAGCGTTACGGGTGATGTTACCCCGGCAGGCTTCTAACAGCCCCCAGGAGCGGGGCGGTATAAGGGCATTTGCTGCAGACTGGCTATTTACGTGTAAACTGCAAGGGATTCACGGCAGCCGTGGCGTAGTAGGGTTAGCGTACTATACAACCCCCAGAAAACCACCGCAGATCCCTGGGGCTCCCTACCACTCTTACGTTGGATGTGTTGATTGTGGTGCACTTTTTAATCGTTAGTGGCGATCACTGCGTTTCTGAAGCGGGCGGTGGTTCCTTTTGCGGATGTCTGGGGCCACGGGTACGGGAAGGGCGGTGGTCTGTAGGGTTGGCTTGGCCACGTTTTGGCTGGAGGTTTCTGGCACCGACCAGTGCCGCAGGCACCGCGGTTATGGGTACTCTACTGCCCGCCAATTAATATGGCTCTGTGCCCGGTGGGGCTTGGAGGAGGGGAAGAGGGCGAGGCTCCCGCTGTGTAGACCACTCCGCCCGGCGTGGGCATATCTTGCAGTCGGGGGGGGAGGGGGGCGTGTAAGTGTGAGTTTCCGGCCTAGTGAGTAATGTTTGGCCCATCCGCTGCCTGGAAACGGTACACAGGCCCATGGGGTGGCAAAGGTAGATCGTCTCTGGCTTCCTTCAGGATGCCTTTTGCGGCACCCCCCCCCCCCAATTGAGTGGCAGGAGATGCGGTCTGGGGTCGCATGATTGTCTCTTTTCCCAGTTGCGGGGGAGCTACATGTTTGGGCCTGAGGCCACGCTGTCAGGCATACTCCGCTTTCACCGCAGATTTACCGCTCCGTTCCTTTTTTAAGCAGGGGGGCAACCCTCTTTTGGGGGAGCATCCCTGGCGTTGCTGTTAGGCGGTCCGTACCAGGCTACTGCCGTGGGTTGTCTGGTAGGGTGCAGTCCCAGGACGGGCATTGCGCAGAGGGAGGGCGGCTCGGTCGAGTGCGGCCACTGCTTTGTTTCGACTAGGGCACAGCATGGGAGTTCGCGGCTGGGGAACTGGTAGTGTGTGCGCCCCCCACTGTAACTAGGACCAGTCCAGTATGGTCCGGATAGTGTCTGCGCTTACTGTAGCCGTGAGTAGGGGGCAGTGGCTGCGACTGCAGTGGTTGTGCGTTGCCTTCATAAGGCTAGAGTGTGCTTCAAAGCCAACAGATAGTTAGTGTGACTGTATGGCTCTTTATCGTCTGCAACTTGCTGGGGGTAATCGCATGGACACAGGCGCGCATCCAGAGGGGCGATCGCAAAGGCGGGAATATTTTCTTGTAAAGACGTCCTCCTATCGCCTGATTCACTCAGTGGGCAAATATTTTGTCTGGTTCCTAAACTGTGAAGGGTTGCATTGGTGCCTGCTATGTGCCCCCAGCTATCGGCGCACAGACTATCGGTTTTGCCTCAGACAGCGTGATGGTCGGCACACTGCAGACAGCGCCCCAACAGATGCTGGATCTCGGGCTCGCTCCAAGCAGCGCTGTGTTCCCTTGCTGCCCTGTCTACGGGGGAGCCAGCGCCCCCCCCTTCCTCCCTCGGTATCGTGTTGTCGGTATGTATTGCTAAACCCTATGCGATATTCGATAGCGGGAACTCCACCTGACTGTCGGAGCGCCTTGCAAAGGGACCAGTTACATAATGATCTATGAATAGATTTGCAATCTGAGACAGACTCCGATGGTGGTGATTCGTGGGCCGCGGTTCATCGTGTTTGGTTTTCGGGGGGAGCAGGGGATCGGTAGTCCACAGCTCATCTGGTTCGCGAATGGCCCTGGTTTGTTGGGCACTATGCAGTCACACGTGAACCGAGGCCGGGGGCGAGAGAATGAACTGCTGTGGCGGTCACCCAATTTGGAGTGAGAGTAAGGGGTGATCTGCTGAATATGTAATGAACCGGCGCCCATGTATAGCGTTTCAATACCTCTGCATTCAGATAGACATTACATTTGTATAAGTAATATGTAATTCTATGCGCGTTAGATTAACGCTATGGATGGCGGATCGGTCAGGCTTTTCAGGGAGCGGAATACCTAGTAAATGCGCAGTGTGACGGTCTGAATGCCATAGTCATTGCCTGAGCAAGCTGGGTAGCCCGGCAGATTAGTTTTAACTCTTAAACAATCCCTGAAGCTTGCTCAGGGCTCCCTCAGCTCTGTTGGTGTCTTTTATATTGGCCAGGCCCTTCTGGAACACTTCACCGCTGTGTCCGGGACCAGGTAGAAGGTGTACTCATCGCTTTCCGGACCCATGCTAAGCAAAGAGTTAAAGCTTAAGTGTTGAGGGTGATATAATGTTCCCTGGCCTTTCTGAAGGGCTCCATAGGGTAGGATGACCCAGCTGCAAGGAGCAGCTAGGGTAGTTTATGTGTGCATCATCGACCATGAAGCCAAGATGGCATCGCGGGGTTGTGCTCACACTAAACTGGGCAAGATCACACAAAGCATAGGATGAGAGTGCGGTGTCAGTCATATATGGCGATTTATGAGAATATGCCAGAGGTAGCGACTATGACATCACAGACTTGATTTCATTTTGCGTTGCGGGGCGTCTGCCTTGGCAGTAACCGGACAGGGTGCCCTGGGTGGGGCAAAACAATATATCAGTTTGGGGTTGATTATTGGTGCGTTAAACCAATTTGTACGGCCAGGGTGCCACAAAGTGGGAAGGCCACTTGGGGGGCAGTGTTTCTCTCTTTGGCTGCACATGTATGAATAATGTCTTCATTCACTAATACCAATAATGGGCATCGCTCCATCCTTCTCAGCAAGGTAGACCAAAGCGGTTTGATATTCTCGCCAAATTTTAATTCAGTAGTTTGGATGGCGCCTATGTTGGCACATTAAATTTACACTGCCTCTGGGATAAGCCAAAGTCTCTGCCTAACCACCTAAGGGGTGGGCAGGTGCCAGCCTAAGCGTGTGCTCCCTTCTCCCGACTAGAGAGGTGGGTTCGGCCAGGCGTAGGTGCATACCCCAGCCAACCAGAAACTCCATTTACAACATTGGTAGAGAATGCCTAGGAGTGGTTTGCAGTCCATTCGCAACCGCCCCACAGGGCGAATGTTTTAGGCCACAAGGTTTGTGGAGGGCTCTTGTGTGGGAGCCTGGTGAAGAGCTATGGTCAGGCTAGGATGTCTCGTGCTGACCTAGTGAGTTATGTAATCCCTGTGATGTCATGAGGTTTGGTGGCACAGTATAATAGGGGCAGATGGTACTAAGTCTCTCTTGTATGAACGATACGAAGGCTAATTAAAAAATTGTGTGGGAGCCTGGTGAAGAGCTACGGTCAGGCTAGGATGTCTCGTGCTTTCACCGCACTGTTGAGTCCCAGTCACGAGCGGATTCCAGCAGGGTCAGCTGGCGGTGGGTCAGGAAGGCCAAGGCATCAGTAGCACTGAGCGGCTTACAGTCTGAGGCGGTATCCTATTAGTGACTAGGGTGAGGCAGTGGATAGTGTTGCAAGCATGCGCTCAGAGATGGGTCCTTCGATACCATTATTAACCTTAAGCTCGTCAGTATACAAGCCAAGGAATGGCGGCATGCCCCCGGGTGCTGGGGATGGTTTGTTGGTGGGCAGCTTGTCATGCTTGCCGCAAGCTTGCACTTGCTGCGGTTTCCGCAGAGTTGGGGGCAGGTTAGCATCCCCACCTGTTTTCCGCAGGGTTGATGTGTCTTCGGTCAGTATGATCAAGTAGAGCCATTATCGATTGGCGTAGCTGGACATAGGAATGCCAGGCTGGAATCCAAGGGATTATAGAGCAAGTGTTCCGTGTTCTGAGCCTAGTATATGCAGGCGTGAGTGAGAATGGTAGCCGCCAGTCCAATCTTGCATCACTCTAAATTCAGGAGATTAGGCATTTGTTTAAGTGTGAAATAGGCCCCACACAGAGCTCAGAGGGACCATTCACCTAGGCTAACCGGGACTGTGCAAACTAGTATGAGCTGGGTCGTACGCTGGGACCAAAAAAAAACCCTTCCCAAGCTGCTGGGCATTATGCCGCCAGGGTCGTTGAAGGACAGGCAAGGGCATTAATGGGCCATATTTAGCAACAGGGTCAGCTGCGGGGTGGACTGTCAGTTGTCACTCCACGAAAGGGTGCGGTGGTGCTAATAGTGGGCACAACCATTACCCTTCCAAACCAGATGTGACACCATCAGGAGGTTCACTAGGGTTTAGCAATCAAGAAGGTTGGTGCAAACTGGCCAACTGGGCGCAGTAAGTGCATCCTAGAACCAAGGGTAGGCTTCATGTTGCTCCGTTAAGCTCTAATGCCCCGCCTGGAGAGCGGGACCAGCCAGGCCGGTTGGGGACGCTGGAGCCAACATAGGGTGCTGCTGTCCCAACAATTGGGGAAACAAGGTATGGGGGTGCCTAGTTGCTCCCAGCACAGCACATTAAGGTGGGCACAAACCGGGATGTTACCCATTTAATGTCGCGGCTGCACACGGGGTTAGCAGTTAAGCAAAAGGGAAGTCCCCTCAGCAGGAGCTGAACAGGTGTAATTCTGTAAGTTAAGCAAGCCAAAGGGTCCAGTGCAAATACCTGGGCAACTGCATCAGAGTAGGGGCACCTTGCTCGATGGGCAGGTTTTGGGTTGCTTCAAGTTAGCACAATATTCTCCGCCCTGACTAAAGGTTGCAGGAGGGGGGAGCCTACATTAGCCCCAAGGGTAACGTCAGGCACCATATTACAGACAGTGCGCACTGTATTAATGCAGACATGTTAACTAAGCTGTTATGCCTAGGGGGGTTTCCCCACAGAGGGAACTGAGCAGGCGAAATTCCCATAAGGAATAAGGGATGCATGGCAAGGGCAGGAGGGCACCCTTGATCATTGGCACATACTTCCAGTTATGACCATGCCCATGCGTCATGATTTAGAAAGCAGAGGGACAGGGCAAACGTTAAGCACATTTCTCCTCGCCCGAATAGCCAAAGTAGGCAGGCGGGGTGGGGAGCGGTTACCTAACCAGTGGGCTGCTGTCCCATAGACGGGGACACAGGTGTTCAGGCACACACGGTGCTAGTAGGACGGCAGCTAGGTGAGATCAGCAAAGAGATGGGGCAATGGGAGCCATGGTGTCTGAACGCGGCCCGCCCAGAGTGGCACGGGGCTGGGTCATGTGAGGCAGTGGAACGTTCCCGCAGGAGGGGGATTAGTTCTTGGCACAGGTTCACAGGCCAGAAGGGCCTTTGGTTTCATCAGATACTAGCTGTTCCAGGCTAACGCCAAGGTCTATTGTGATATTGATGGGGCCCATCTATCACCAGTAGGGAGGGATCCCTTTCCTTTAGATTTGCAGGAGCCCTGGAAATGAGCTGTTTGGTGAGAAATGAGCTGTTTGGTGAGATCAGCAACTACATGGGTCAATGTAACTCTGGTGGTCCGAGATGATCCCCCGCAGAGGTGGCACAGAGCTAAGTCAGAGGAGGCCGTTGAACATCCCTGTAAGAGTGAACAGTTCATGGCGTAAGTCCTGGACCAGAGACTAGATGATCCAGGCCAATGTTAAAGGCTACTTTGCTAAAGATGGGGTCCATTGCCACCATGCCATCCAGGCGTACGCCTAGGTTAGGTTGACTAACTTGGGGTGCAATTGTAATAGGTGGGCATGGATACTTTCCACTGGACATGCACGAAGCCTTAGAAAGCAGGTTGCAGGTCGGAAATGAGCTGTTTTGGTGGGGGCTCTCGCGGCGACGGGAGCCGCCTCCAGAGCTGTGGCGGAGTTACAGGGCGATCTGGAAGCAGACTGGTACAGTAAGGGTACCTCTGCGGCAGACCGGTACAGTAAGGGTACCTCTGCGCGGCACAGTAGGGGTGCCAGAGCCAAAGACCAGGAGCCTCAGGGCAGGTTCCTGGAAAACCGCGACGGCGCCCGTTAGTCCTTCGGGCGGTTGGGGGCCTGACCAACCCAGGGTTTGCCCTGCTACGCTACGCCCTGAAAAGGGCGTGAGTAGAACAGACCAACGTGTCACGTGATCCGGAAGAGGATCATCAAAGGTAGCACTGACGGGGTGCCCCACAGTGCTGGCTCACCAGGCGGGCGGGGGCAGCATAGGTTGGTACAGCTGCCCCGCCCTTGGATCGCCCGTAAGATAACCCACATATTGCATACTCCTGTATGGAATAAACCTGCAGCAATATTTTCCCACTACAAAGTTGTCTTGTGTATTTATTCATTCTTGCATGCTCAGACGGGGGGTGGGAGAAGTTGCCGATAATGGCACTATGCTCTTACCTCCCAGACTCCCAAGTCTCCATCGCTGCTCTGCACCCTTCAAACAGCAAGCATTGGTCTGTGTGCACTTCATCGTTTTTTTTTAGTTTTTTTTTTTTAACAGAGTTTTCTATAGCGCGAACTTGACCCAAGGGTATCGGGTATCAGAGCGCTTTACATGAGCACCAGTTGCGTTACATGAGGACACATTCATTTTTTTGTTAAGCACGGGGAGATTAAGTGATTTGCCCAGAATCACAGGATGTTCAGCGTCGTTGCCGAGACTCGAACCTGGTTCCCCAGCTTCGAGGTCGACCGCCCTAGCCGTTAGGCCAACTCCTCGTTGCTCCCATGTCGCTTTGTAGCATCCAAATATCGTGCATTTCTGGTATCCTGTGCCTCGCGCTTCTCATGTTCCTTGAAGTTTACTGGATTCTACATCAATTAGCACCTTTCAGTCAACAAACATTCCTGGTCCAGAAGCCCTTGCTATCCTGGGGACACTTCCTGCATCGCTTTCAGGTTACTTTGTGCCATCCAATCAGTACCTGATCCTCATCATGAGGAACCAATCAGGCAGCAGTTTATGGGAAGTTCTCTCCAAACCTCCCATTTTCGAGGCTTTAAAATGCTTTAAGCTGCTGTGGGTTCAGAAAAGCGAGCAACAGGGAATCGCTGCCTGTGATGTTGGGTATCCTCACGTCTGCCTGCAAACAGCAATCATTTTCTCTGCAGGGCCCTTGAGTTCGAGGCCACGGGTTCAGTTTCACCCAGATGCAGTTTGGAAAAGTCTCCCTCCATCAAGCACATCACGGTAGAAAGTCACCAAAACCAATGTTTAGACTGATTACCCTACGGGTGGCCTCCTCAGAAATCCTCATCACCTTGAACACAAGCTGAATGAGCTTCCACTGAATTACTCTGGAGGCGGTGCCGTCCAGAGCCCTTGAGTGCTGTGCTGTCTGGGACAAATCTAGGCCAGCAGCTGTTGTTCTGGGACTGTCTCCAACAAGTAGTGTTGAGATTCCTCGACCTTCTCATGGTGATCTCGAAGACTTTGCGTTTACTGGTACGATTTCAAGGCACTGTGTACTGTGGCCAAAGGTCTAACGCAGTGATACTCAAAGTACGGCCGTCTTGACCTTTACATGCGGCCCCCCTGGTGAACAGCAGCACGAGCTGCTTTTTAGTTGCTGAGCACAAATATTCAGAAACAAATGTTAAATAAACGAGCAAGCATTTATTAACCTGCAAATAAATGCTTGCCCGTTTATTTAACATTTTTCTAGACCTCTTTACACAATCCCTGACCCACCCAAACCCCGTACCACCACCCTGCTGGCATCAGTGCGGCCCTCGTTCACACCACAGACGTACTTTGCGGCCCCAGGGCAAATGTTCGCGAGTACCCATGGACCAGCGGGACCGAAGTTTGCGAGGACAACCAGCATCTCTGCTATTGCAGCGTCCTCCAGGAAGTGGCTGAAAATGAGATTCACCACATGAGGAACACACGGCTTGTGCGGACTCTGTGCTAGGTTCAGAGCCGCAATAACACTGTTCCAAATGTCAGCTGCCACAAAGCCAAGGTCCGAAGAAGGCGGCTGCAGCCTCACAGCTCAGCCAAGCCTTGGCACCTGCAACCTCGTGTGTGTGAGCCCATCAACACTGATGACAGAGCGGTGCAGTCAAGTCTTGGCACCTGCAACCTCGTGTGTGAGCCCATCAACACACTGATGACAGAGCGGTGCAGCCAAGCCTTGGCACCTGCAACCTCGTGTGTGAGCCCATCAACACTGATGACAGAGCGGTGCAGTCAAGCCTTGGCACCTGCAACCTCGTGTGTGAGCCCATCAACACTGATGACAGAGCGGTGCAGCCAAGCCTTGGCACCTGCAACCTCGTGTGTGAGCCCATCAACACTGATGACAGAGTGGTGCAGCCAAGCCTTGGCACCTGCAACCTCGTGTGTGAGCCCATCAACACTGATGAGAGAGCGGTGCAGTCAAGTCTTGGCACCTGCAACCTCGTGTGTGAGCCCATCAACACTGATGACAGAGCGGTGCAGCCAAGCCTTGGCACCTGCAACCTCGTGTGTGAGCCCATCAACACTGATGACAGAGCGGTGCTTGAGGTCCTGGCTGACGCGGTGGGAGAAGGAACAGGACGCACCACCAGTGAAGGACACTTGGTGTGCCCTGACATCCATGAAGTCACTGCTAAAGGCTGAGATTACATCAGCTACGAGGGCAGAAGAAGTCAGCTGACACCGGTAAGTCTCCAGTCTCCACGCGTGGAGGACTCTACGGCCCTGCTGGGAGCGCAGATCTGCTCTGGCTGGTTGAAGATGCGGGCTCTGAACACAGAGTCCCAATCTCCAAAGACTTTGTAGCCTTTATTTTAGCACCCTGAAGTATTTCTATGTAACAATTTTCCTCTGTGGTGGATTTTTCTGCATAATGGCCTAATCGCCTCCTCGCCCGTTTCTTCCTTTCTCACGCACGGGGTCAGGCCCCACCGTCTTTGCAGCCGCCACACCTTTCCTAGGTGGTTCGTTTTCTCGGTTTACTACAGCAACATTGAGCAGAGGCCTTGGCAAGTAAAGATGCGGCTACAGGAACAAGTGTGCAGGAATTACTACACCAGGAAACCAGCATTTTCTCTGAAATCCCTGCTCCCTTTTTGTCACAGGATTCTGGAAGCACCTAAAATGTTTTAGTTTCTCGTTTCATTTATTTGAAGTTATTTAATCCCACACACTCAAATAAAAAGTAATCACTCTAAATGAGATGTTTTGAAATTGCATGAACTGTCCACAAAGAAAATATTTGCAACATGTAAAAAATCTATTTTTAATTAAAAAAATACCTTAACATCAGACATCAGCCATCATTTCTTTTTCACAATAAAACACATTCTTCTAGTTCCTAGAAGGGGGGTGCAAGCTTCCAACCCGCAGATTCCAATCCCCATAAAACAAACAGTTTGCTCCTTATGCACTTTACACAAGTGCAAAATAACACAAGCAGCAGCATTTTAGGAAACGTGAACTTAAAACGCAACCTGTACATGCAGGAATAATGGACTGCCCCAGAGACTCCACTCCTCACAACAAGGCAGACTTTCGCAAGATGTGACCGACACAAACTATGCCGGAAGAGCTGAGATCAGTTGTTAGCATTTGCACTTTGTGAAGTCTAGGGCTGTGCACAACTTGACCAGCTGCCTAACTTTTCTAAAAATAAAATAAGGGATTTGGAGAAGAATTCTACAACTAAGAGTGGGTTTTGCAGATGTTTGTTTTTTCAGCCATGTTTTACTTTTAGCATGCTTTTTCTCCCACGTTCTTTTAAAAAAACATCATCAGTTCACTGTGGGAAAGTTACAGAACTTCTCAGACCGCTGGCAACAATAAATGCTCCTCCTTGTTTCAAGAAGATTGAAGGTACTCACCAGACCGCCAGGGCAAGAGAACTAAAGTGGGGTTTGGGATCTGCGGGTGCCAGAGTTGTTCTAGGTAAAGAGGTCCGTCAACAAAGCCCAATACAGGCTCTTCAATCTTTAATAAGCATAAGGCTCATATATTGCTGGCATTAATAAGTACTTGGATAGGTTATGCAAACACTATGTACTTCAATCTTCTCCAGCACTGTTGCTGCATTCTCACTTCTTGACGCTAGCTTACGGCGCAGTGCGCAGCTGTAGTTCACATTTCCCACCACTGCGGGGCAGCACTTTGAATGGCTATAATTCCCAAGTACAAGGGCAACCTAACATTGCTGAAGTTCATTGAGCACAACTCACGTGAAGTTGAAAATGCTGAGGATGACCCCGAAAGTCATGTGAGTTATCCCGAATATCACAGACATCTTCATCTTGAAGGAGTTCAGGAAGTTGAGTTTATTCGAGGCCAGGCTCCAGAGCTGGAAAGAAGGAGAAGGCGGGTCAGCAGGATACGGCTGCGGGGGGAGCTTGCAGCACCCTACACTACCAGGGCTGATTGAAACATATGGGGGGAGAGGAGGGGAGATCCCACCCCCAAGACCCAATCCTTGCTGATTCAGATCTGATAGCCCATTCTCTGTCTCCTGCTTTTGTTTTGTTCTTAAAAACCGGTTACTCCTTCACTGTCCCTGGCTTCTTTCATCCCCACCAATCGACAGCACTTTCAATGCACTTTCTTCACACAGCTTCATTGCATTACCCTTCAGCTTCCTCAGACGAGCCTCAGCCCATGAACTGCACCTCTGGATGAACCTACTCACCCGGTCAAAGTAATTATACCCCTCAGGTAAGGACTCTTACACCTAGTCTTTTCCTCCTCATCTATATGTACAACCTGGAGTAACACCAGATATATTTAAATGCCTCTCTCCTACCTCCAGCATATGTATATTTGTTTGTCTATTTGTTTATTATATAAAGCGCTCTGATATCATAGCATAGCCTTTTCGCGCTATATAAAACTCTCAATTTATCCACCCGTAGATAGATGGTTACACAGTCTGTGTAGTTATCAGAGTTAATTACAAGTTGTATGGTTTCTAATACACATTATAATATACACTGTGGTGTACCTCTTTAGCGTCATACCTCGTTAGTGGTATGCCTGACGTAAACCATCTATTCACCCCTACTGCGGTTCCATCATAGTCTGTGAGGTCACTGTATATTCTGGAGTTATTTAAGGGTCTTGATCATCCATTTTCTCTTCTTTCTTTTTTCTCTTTGGTGTTTTCACATCAGAAGTATTTCAATGTCTCTCTCTGCTATGCTCTTCACTGGGTTTATATCCATGGGACATTTAAACATTGCTTATAACTCACTTTTCCCTAATTTTCTGTACTTACACCCAAAAGGTATAAGGCTCACCCAGGACATAATTATAGGCCTCGTAGCTCCACTGTATTTTATCCCCTAGCTATTGAAGTGTCTCGTTTATCTGACTTACCTTCCTGCACTTCTGTGTTTACACCCAGAGGTAATTGAATGCATTTATTACTCTTTTAGCCCTACTCTTCTCACCGAATTTATATCCCTGTGGAATTTAAAGGTCTCTTTAATACCTCATCTGTTCTTCCTCTACTCTATTTACACCAGATTTATTTAATTCTAACAGTTTTAGCAAAGGGGAGGTTTTTATTAATGATATATAGTAAAATTGCACTTATTATTAGAATCTGAGAGTCATAATAGACAACAACCTGAACCTGGAGACATAGATTGATAAAGTATTGGGATCAGGTGGCCAGTATCTAAAAAGGCTAGTTAAAATTCTCCCCATGCTGCCTAAATGCCACAAAAAGCTAACTCAAGCAGCTATTCGGTCTAGGCTTGATTACTGCAATACTCTGTACTTGGGGCTGCGGACAACTTCTATAACTCTGCTAAAGAGAATTCAGAATTGGGCTGCAAGACTTCTCGTAGGAATAAAATAAAATGAGTTGTCGCTCCCATTCTGAAGGCTTTACACTGGTTATAACCACTCGACAAAAAATCTCAGTTATTAAGCTATCTGTCTGGCCTATAAAGCATACTACAAGCTGGGCCCAGAGGCGATAAAAGAACAATTCAGGACCTATATACCCAACCGTTCACTTTGATCTGCAAATGCCTCCTTTTTAATGGCTCCCGAAATAAGTGGATGCGGAAAGGGGACAGAGCCTTCTTGTTTTTAGCTCCTAGTTTACAGAATGCCCCCCCCCCTTCACCCTAAAAGAGAAAACAACCGTCTGAGATTTCACAAACAATACTAAACCTGGCTAAGTCTGCACTTCTGAGACATAGGTCCGCCACCCTCTCAGTCTTCTAGCGCCAGGAAACCCTTTTTAGCGTAACAGTGTGCGCTTTACAAATTCCATCTTCATCATCATCTGAAGTATTGGAATTACAACCATGAAATGTTGAAATCCCTCTTGCTTAGTTCCTCTTTTTCGACTCCTTTTAGCTTGAGGTACTGAGCTGTCATTTCACCCCTTCCTCTTGCACTGTGTATGTGGGTCTGGTATTTAATGTCCTCTCCCACATCTCAGATCTTCAGTTTACACCTACTTAGGTCATGAAAGGACCCTCATACATTACTGGTTCCTCGTCTCCATGAATGCCCCAAAGGTATTTAAATGTCTCTCTCTGACTGTATCTTTTCTCTTCTCAAAGCAATTAAATGTCTCTCTGACTTCAACCTTCTTCTCTGCTGTTTTACTACACAACTTACTTAAGTGGCTTTTTCTGAAATATTGAAATGGCTCTATTGCATTCTCTCTTACGGGCTATAACCGGACAGGTGTCAATCCATCCATTTCGGCAAGATGTCTGGTGAACCAGCTCTGCTGTAGATGGCATTGATGCAGCCTTGTCCTTATGAAGGTGTGAAAGCCACAGTAGACCAATAGGACCAAGTAGGGCCCTCCTTTCATGGGAACCTTAGTTAACTCTATATACGTTTACGCCTTACTCACCGGATCAATTCCGAAGGGATAGGGCCCCCTGAAGACACCGGTGATGTTGGGGTCCAGAGGAGGTGGAGGTTTTTCAGCCAGGTCTGCTAAACTGCAAGTAAAATAACAGTGATTACAGACTGCAACGTCAGCTGCAAATACTGCTATCTGCTGCACGTAAGGCACAGTCATCGGCTGCACGGTAGACTGCCACCTGCTGCACCATCACATCAGAGAACCTAACCCACTGCCCTTCAGAGATTACCCGCCGCTCATGAGACATCACTCACAGCCCTTCAGATGTCACCTGTTGTCCATCAGACATCACCCACCGCCCTTCAGGCATCACCCGCTGCCCATGAGATGTCACCCGCTGCCCACCAGACATCACCCACCGCCCTTCAGGCGTCACCCGCTGCCCTTCAGGCGTCACCCGCTGCCCATGAGACATCATCCACCGCCCTTCAGACGTCACCCGTTGCCCATCAGACATCACCCACCGCCCTTCAGACGTCACCCGTTGCCCATGAGACATCACCCACCGCCCTTCAGACGTCACCCGCCGCCCATCAGATGTCACCCGCTGCCCATCAGATGTCACCATCAGAGGTCACCCGCTGCCCATCAGAGGTCACCCGCCGCCATTCAGACATCGCCCGCTGTTCAGAAGTCACCCGCTGCCCATCAGACATCCCCCAACCACCCTTCAAACATAGCCCCCTGGCCATCAGACATCACCCGCTACCCATCAGACGTCACCCTCTGCCCATGAGACATCACCGGCAGCCCATCAGATGTCACCGGCAGCCCATCAGACGTCACCGGCAGCCCATCAGGCATTGTCTCCTGTTCATGAAACGTTACCCGCTGCCCATGAAACGTTACCCGCTGCCCATCAGAGGTCACCCGCCGCCCATCAGAGGTCACCCGCCGCCCATCAGAGGTCACCCGCCGCCCATCAGAGGTCACCCCCTGCCCATCAGAGGTCACCCCCTGCCCATCAGAGGTCACCCGCCGCCATTCAGACATCGCCCGCTGTTCAGAAGTCACCCGCTGTTCAGAAGTCACCCACTGCCCATCAGACATCCCCAACCACCCTTCAAACATCGCCCCCTGGTCATCAGACGTCACCCGCTGCCCATCAGACGTCACCGGCAGCCCATCAGACATGGTCTCCTGTTCATGAAACGTTACCCTCTGCCCATCAGACGTCACCCGCTGCCCATCAAACGTCACCCGCCGCCCATCAGACGTCACCCGCCGCCCATCAGACGTCACCCGCCGCCCATCAGACGTCACCCGCCGCCCATCAGACATCACCCACCGCCCATCAGACGTCACCCGCCGCCCATCAGACGTCACCCGCCGCCCATCAGACATCACCCGCCGCCCATCAGACATCACCCGCCGCCCATCAGACATCACCCGCCGCCCATCAGACATCACCCGCCGCCCATCAAACTACGTTACTAATCAAACGTCATCTGCTTCCATCAGGCATCATCATCCAGTGAAGCGTAGGCACCATTAATGTCATCTGCTGTGTGTCAGACACCATAAGCTCACTGGCAGCAAATCTGACACCATTAAGGCCTTCTACTCCAAACCAAGAATAAGAAAGATGATTACTTAAAAAAAGAAAAAGGAATGCCAACAGTGGCATTACAGCGGATCCTGTGTCTGTCAAACTTTGTGATGGAGCAACTCATTCAGCAGCGGTACTATGAACTCATTCAGCAGCGGTACTATGAACTCATTCATAACCTCCATTACAGATCATCCCTCCAAATGGCGTCATGAGGGGCATTTGTATTTGCCACAATAATCCGAGAGGCTGCAAGATACTGTATCTGGAACAATGTCTGAGAATTGAGGCCATCTGTTCCCAGTTAGGGAGACTTCAGGCACTCGGCACTTCCTGGACAGACATCCTGGAAAGTAGAACAGAACTCTGCGAGACTTCAAGTTTGTTTGCATGTGTGAATGTATGCGTTGGTCTAAACAGTGAACACCTCGCTTGGTCCCAAGTGTGGCCATGTACATCGATAAGGGTGAGGCGACTATTTCAGGTTGTGTACATCACGTGGAATTCTGCACATCTTTATTAAACCATTATATAGTTAGGAATGCGAGAGTACGTAATTGGTCTAGAACCACATGATATTTGGGCAACGGCTGAAACTGGGGTAGGTACTCAAGTCTCCATACTCCAAAGACAGCAACTTAGACATCAGAGCGCATCCCTTCCGCAAGTCTTCATTTGTTACTGAGTGAGCGATGGTGCCCCTGTGGTGATGGCAGAGATGCTCTGTCCATAGACAGAGGGGTTTTGGAACAGCCAGTAACCTGGCACCCATTTCACAAATCCATATGAAATTTCCCAAAAAACAGTATCCACACAGGTGTGTCTGATCCTTTAAAGTTTTGTGCGCATTGGTCAAGGGAGGGTAACAATACCAGGGCTAGAGGGTGCTTTTCCCTTATACATTTCCAAAGGAATGTTTCAAATATAGAACAAAACCCACTAGATGGAATTAGACCAAACGTGGCCTGAAGGTAGAGCTTGGTCCAACTTACATCTTGTGACAGTTTTTGATGAAATCAGTTCAGTATTTTGTGAGACAATGAAAAGAAAACAGATATAGTTGCAATTGTGTTTGTTAATTGGTTACATTTTTATTACAAGTTCCACGAGGGCCGGGCGCATAAGGAGAAAGCAACACACTGCTTCTCCTAGTCCATGCTTAGTGGATACAGCAGGGAGGGGCACCAGGCAGATTTCCAGAAGTCCCAGGGTGCCACAGGGTGCAACCACAGGGACAACTCCAGCACTCCACACTTTGTGTGATCTAAGGGCGCGAGGGGAGCTCAGTGGCTGCAAACCTCGCCCAAAGGATGTCCAAAGAGATACAGGGGCCCAGTGGCCAGTGAGCATTGGGGGGTGGCTGGCAAGAGAGGTTGGGGGTGGAGTTGGATTATAGGCAACTTCTGGGCAGCTGCTTAAAGTATCAGAGAGTTAATGCTCGTCTACTGTTTGAATTGGAAAGTCTCCTGTATAGTAAATGGCCATGTGCCACTGCTTGAGTGCCCGGCTGCATGTAAAACTGGCAGTCTGACTTTGTTTGGCCCTGGCATCATGCCAATCTAGCATGTTCAGAGAGACCTAGGCTGCCCCAGGAAATGCAAGGGCCAGAACCTGGTTCTGTGACCTGGAGGTGCGCACCACACATGCCTTCATAATGGACATAGCTCAATGTCAATCACAAAGTGGTCGAGGCGGTGTTCTGTGATTTGTGAATCAGTAGTATGACCAGACCTTTTTGACTGTGTCAAGGAGAGGCAAGCCTGTTGGCTCCTCTCGTGTAAAGTTCCGCTGTTATGTGAGTACTAGACCCTTGCACTGACATGTCCAGTGCATGCATGTGCAGTCAGCGTGTAGCACATGTACGGTAGTAGCACTTCATGTGTTGTGACTGTATGAACACCAGGACAAGTGGGATCTGTTTGAGATGCCCCTGGTTTGGAAGGCGGAAGGAGATGCAGCTTTACCCAGACAGTGAAAGCGCACTGCGTCTATCCCAGTGGCAGGAGGGCTGAGATCCAGACCGACGGTGACGTGAGGGAGGATGAGACAGTTACCCGTTACAGATTCAATGAGGGCCTTGTTGGCAAACAGCTGCTGGTTAGTTCTTCCTGGGCACTGCCCTTTGGGAGGGGGTTGGGATGAGGGGAGGGACTGCAGCTTCTGTTGATCAAGTTTGAACGTTTTTAAGCACCATATTCACTTTTGTCAGTCCCAGATTGCTGCTTCAGCGAGGCTGCTGCCAACAGCCAGGTGTAGAGTTTTCATACCGAATTGTGCCCGACTGCTACCTACTGTGGGAGCCATCACCTTGCACAAAAACTACTTTTTAAAGAAGAAAACTAACCTAAGCCAGTTAAGAAGCCTTAGAGTTTGGCTCCACCATCTCCTGTCTGAAAAACACATAACCATGACATCCAAAACCCCCCACTTTGATCCAGATCCAAGTTCTTCATGACCAAGAAAGCAGCACCGCAGAGCACTCGAAGGACAACTGTGTGACCAGGGTTGGTGTCTGTCGGACAGCCAAGCCCCCAGAGGGGAAGGGACATCTGAAGCCTCCACTTTCTGCTGGAGGAGCACAGTATCTTCCTGGTGCCTAGACATCTGCCTGCCTGCTGAGAGAGAAGGAGAGGGTCTTGCCGCCCAGGGGGAGAGCCCTGCCTGCATCTTCTAGACATGAAGAACATGCTGAGAAAGCTGAATGCCCCAGAGAGCCAAGCCAGGACTAACCCGTGCTGTGAGGAGGTCCCCCAGTCGTTGAGTGGCTCCTGTATGAACGGCACTAAAACATTGCAAGCACCAGCACCGTCATATCACACTGGGGCGGAGAACTGGCACTGCCACTCCCAAACCAAGAGAAGAGGAGCTGCATTGCCGCTACAGTGGGCCTGGGGAGCCGCAAATGCCGAAGACATATCACCACCGACGAATATGCCCACAGGCCGAATAAGAAGAAATACATAGAAGAGAGTTGTGCATCGAACAAGTGGAGGAAACAGAAGTAAACTGCACCTGTGCCTATGTAAGCTCTATGCCGCCCGTTCCTGCGGGATGGTAGACAGTACACATCTCCTAGAAAGGGAGGAGGGGTACCGAGAAGGAGTGGGACACCTTGTTGAAGAACATAACTGAGATTACAACCTTGTAAGTGCAATTCCAATTACACTGTGTAGTATTTTGTCTCACTGCGAGATTAAAGTACTTTTTTTCTACAAAAAGATGAACTCTGTTGGCTGAATCTGGAGTTCTGAGTTTGTGCCCCCCACACTACCTCCCTGAGAAGTCTGTGAATTCTCGCCCACACTACCCTGAGAGTCAAGTGCGAAAAGAGTTGTGCTTGGCCCAGTACGCCATAGTAGATGGATCTAGGGACACTGTTGGCAAAAAGTCTCAACCACCAAATTGGGGCCCAGTAGCCCCTTTCTGCCCTGTTTCCCCCCGCCCCCGAACAGGATCTGTCAGACATCTACTAACAACAACTACTAATAAATGTAATTGAAAAACCTTAAGAAATCCTTATCTAACATTTTCAAGGGAGTTTATGGCTGTGTGTGAAAACCTAAAAGGCACATAAGAATCACACTTCCAGCGAATGACGCAAGCATATCTCCCCCGCACTGCACAGCTTATAGCCTCATATGACATTCCAGAGGACAGCATCGCCATCATCGCGAGCAGTGCATTGGGGTAGTTATGGTTGTATTGCATACCACAAATCGGGGATTCTAGTAACTTTACTGGTTTTGGTTTGTAACCATTGTGCCCCCTCAACTTAAGGGGTTCGGTTTACTGCGGCGCGGATTCTGTTGTCGGCACTGGGGTCTGATGTCAGATGCTGCCACTGAGAGCCTGAGGCTGCAGGACAACACCATCTTGGATGTCAAATATGCCAATCAGTGCTCACCATGGAATTTTACAACCATGCCATCGCTGGAGAACTCGAAGCTGGAGATACATAATGCCTTAAATGTCCCTCTTTCACTGGGATGTAGTGATGCAATCTTTTGATTAATGGTTTTAGAACTCAGTGCTGCATGTGGGCTTAATTCTATAAGATGCACAAACATCTGTAACAAGACAAAGTTTGCAAGGAATGTTTTGTGGAGAAAAGACAGGAGGACACTGACAAGGACACAGGGAGAGTCAGACACTGCATACTGAAACAGATGAAAAACAGTGAGGCACAAGGAGACGTAATGTGAAATATTTGAGACATGGGCAAAAGGATCACGAAAGAGAGCGGCAGTAAGCAGAGACAGGAGGCAGAATAATGAAACATGACAGGGGAATGAGATAAGCACATCGGTACAGTTAAAGGATGTGAGGGGGGATATTGACGAACCCAATGGAACAGAGAGAGGGACAAAGGAGGGGAATGGGTAGAGACCGGCTACAGATGAGCGGAACGAGACAGATGCGTAGACTTAGGGCAACTCACGTCCAGTGCTTGGCTTCGACCATTGCAGACACATTCCAGCCCGAAGGGAAGATGGTGGTGGCTTTACTGAAACACTCATTGTATATGAAACCGGTGTAGATGGAGAACAGGCCCATCAGCAGGATCAGATAACGACCACCGAACATGGTGTTCCACATCTGGAAAAAGCAAGAAGGGTCCATCAAAGGCATCCTAGCAACCATAAACGAGGCCTGTCTAGAGCACGAAGCCACACTACTCATGCAGCCAGCTCACGAATCCAACGTGAACTAAGAAGTGTGCCGGGCACGCAGACAAACCCCCAAACCCAACCAGAGGAATGGTTCTTGCCACCCTACAAGCTTATCTTTCAAATGTACGTATGTTGATATCATTCAGCCACCCAAACAGCAAAACTGAGACCACCACAGTCCAAGGCATCAAGCCCATCACAGACTTGATGGAGCAAGGTTTCATAAGCGAAACTTGCTTGTATGCAATCCTTCTCACAGTATTAATTTATTAAATTTATATTGTCAATACTAACTTTTGCATTCACAAACACAAGAGGGACAGAAGCTTGCTTATGTGTTTTACTAATGAATAACGCTTGTCTGTAATCCAAAATGGCCGCTAAAGCGCGGGAACTCCACTGCGCATGGCGCAACCTGATCACATGGTGTGACGTCTTTCTTTGCTTGGTGGGAAATCTCTGCTTCTGTGCAGTGTGCATTAAAATGGCCGCTTAATGTTTTCACATGCTTTAGCTTGCTCTCATGTCATTACTAAATTGTCGTTTCCTAATGCTACTAACGCGGGATAGAATTTATAATTAAATGGGAATAGAGTAGGAAAAGTGGGCATACAGTGAAACCTTTTATTCTGTGATTTTAATGTTTTCTTCTTGCATTTTATTAGCTCGTAAAACTTGGGCCTGGGTTGGTGACTTGAAACTCGAGAGACAGATGGTTCTGCGCATGTGTCCTGTATGTCTGCCAAAGTGAAGTCAACTTGGACATCACCCAAGGCCATGACCTGCTGGCCGAAGATGCTGTACTGTGTTTCCTATTGACAAATCTGATACTTTTTCTATGTAAATTGTACAATATTTGTCGTGAGACGGGTGGGAAATAAAGTGAATGTATTAATTTAAAGGGGTGGGAACCTAAAAACAATAGGCTTCACAATTTAGGCCAAATTTGACATGGTGCGAGAATCCACCCCCTGTCCCTGTCCAATCAGAAGTAGTGGTCCCATATTTTAGCAACATTAAGGGGAGGTACATGGGCGTAGAAGGGTATAATAGAATATAGCATTAGTTAATTAGTCAGAGCAAGATTCCACGAGAGCAGGCGTTCACGAAGAACAGAAGAGCTCCAGACCGCTAAGCTGATCGATTGCAGAGGTCCTGAGGAGGGGGCGGCGGAGTCCATTAGAACGGGAGAATCGAGGAGAAGCCGAGTATCAGAGAGGGGAACGGCGCAGGCTTCGTTATAGAGAGGTCACCAGTCCTGTCCTGATCCTGGAGGAGGTCTTTGCTCTTCATCCTTCCTGGGTCCCATTCTTTCCAACTCCTTGGCTAAGGGGCTTGGTTCTCGCATTTAGGTAACTATACTGCAACCTTTAGTTGCGCTGCTGTCTCTATCCTCTCCTTTTCCCTAAACACCGTCATTTATTAGCAAAAAATCATTTTTTGATGCCTCTTCTTGGGTATTGCGATCAAGTACCGTGGTTTTCTGTATTTTACTCTGCTAAAACTTTAGATAAACATTTTAAAACTTCCTGACTCAGTGGTTATTTCAGGATTTTGAACTGTAATGAATGTCACTCATTTTAAACTTCCCAATTAGCAAAGGATTCATCGGTAAGTCATTACTCTTCAATCGGAAAGTAATTGGTAGCAGGGATTTTTGATAAAAGAGTACAACTGACACCTCAGCGTAAGTATTAGTGTAGTGTGAATGTATGGGCCCAAGTGAGTACTATGTGTATGAATGCTGTTTGCTAATATTGCTCTGGATCAGACATACCCGAGGACCAAACCTAGGAAGTAAAGAAAAAAACACTACTATACAACTGAAACGGAGTGTCCACACAAGACATCCAAATAATCGTCAGGATCCAACCAATTGTCTCTCCAAGGTTTCAAGCTACCCTAGTCATGCAGTCCAACCCCAACATCCAACGAGAAGAGGGATGAAGCTAAGGCAGGTCAGCCAACCCCCTAAACGCCCCATCCAACGACCCTCAAATCCGGCCCAGGAAGATTACTAAAAGGTCCGCCTAAGAGACCTGGAGAACAACAAGATTTAACCTGTGGAAGGTTCTGCACAGGAATGAGCTCACTCATCATCTCATTTTTAAATAGGGGTCCGCCCAACGCAGAGAAGTGACCCCAACATAGAAAACTGAGAAAGCTGCGGCCAATGTGCGGCATCCAACCTGAAGGCAGACCTGTCCTTTCACTAGAACTACCATCCACAATGAAAGTGGGCGGCAAAAACCTCAGAATGATTAGGGGCATAGCTTGGTCACCAAGAATGGGCCGAACTTCAGATTTCCCAAAAATCACTCTGAATTGAATGTTAAAACACATTATAAACAAGCAAGGTGTATGAGAGGGGCTTTAGGGGCAGTGGAAAGGATTGGTGTGGGTACCAGGTGTGAAAAAACATTTTTTTTTTTTTAAATAACCAACATTTTTAAAGACTTTGAAAACAGAGAGGGACAGAGTAGGTGTGCATTTTTGTCTGTGTGTATGTAAAAATTCCCAGTGAAATCTGTCAGACACCTCACCATACCAGACTAAAAGCACCTGTACCCGACTATTTACCGAAAAATACATTTATTGGGGGGAGGGGGGTAACACCCAAACACCACCACCCCCCACACCCTCCCACAAGGCTATGCCCCTGTTGATTATTGCTAATTTTGTTGACTATACTAGTCGACTCTGGATTTCTTTGCCCCTGGGATAGGCGCTGCAACAAGCTTGCACCTTTCCCTTCTACGGAGCACATGTCTTTCCAGAGGTGTGGGGATGTTTGGAGAACTTACAATATCTCACCTCATTTTCAGATTTCTTCATTTTTTTACTGTTCTCCTCAACAATCATCCAGATGGCAAAGAGAACCATGAGCAGACCGTGGCCGACGTCGCCAAACATCACAGCGAAGAGGAACGGGAAGGTGATGATGGTGTACGGAGCTAAGAGGAAAGTGAGGAAGATATCGAGTGATACTTGTATGAGAAAGAGGCTGGGAGACTTTAGAAAGAGAGTGCAGTAACATAACATGTGTATTTGTAAAGCGCACGTTAAGCCGGGGGCATCTTGGTGCTGAATAACAGATGTTTATTGTTACCTAACTCAATGGTACTCATCTCATTTTATCGACCTCAGAAGGATGAAAGGCTGAGTGGACCTGCCGGGATTTGAACCTGTGACCATGAGGTCAAACACAGGCCCATGCAGCGGATGCATGAGTACACCAAGCCACCAGACCCGGTATGCAAAGAATGTAAAAGACTCAGAAAGGAAAGAGAGACACTGTGGAAAATAAACATACTTGGGTTTACTTCCTGGTAGGTGCCCACCCCGTATGCATCTACAATAGCCTGGAAGCCACTGGTGAAGCGGTTGGTCCGGGTGAGGGTGGGCGGCTTCTCATTGCATGGGATACTGTTCACAAAAGACTCAACACCGGCTCCGCTCTTTGGAAAAACAAGAGAAAAGATGGTTATGCCGGGTCACAGGACTCAGATGTCGAACAAGCTACAGCACCATTTTAATAAGACTTTCCTTTTATTCACAAATAGACCCTTTCATTACGCTTTGGGTACACGCACAGCCAATGTCTGGTCCTACAATTCACCAATACATTTTTTCTGGTGCGACCCTTATTAACATTCTAACCCTGGGTACTATAATTATAACTACAGTGCGAGCAAAAATAATGTCTCCGTTCAAATAGTGCTTTGCATTTGTGTGTGCGACTGTTCCCGTCTCCTTTTCACACCAGCAGCAGAATAGGTTATATATAGGTGTGCATAACATTTTCTTAGAATTTAAAAACAATTTCAAAATTGGGGCCAGATGTACAAAGCATTTTTCTGGTCGCAAACCACCCGATTTGCAGAAACAGCAGTTTGTGACCGAAAAATGCGATTCGGTAACTTGTTACCAAATCACATTTTGCATTTGCGATTTGGTATTTGGAAGAGGCGTGTCTAGAGCGTCCCTTCCAAATACCGAATTGGGATGGTAGGTATTACTGTTTTGCGACCAAATTACGCTCGAAAAATAGTAATACTTTACCACCAGTTTAAAACTGGTGATAACCCAAGAACAGGGATACTCCTAAAAAATGAAACTTCAAGGTTCCATTTTTTTCTGTTTAAGTGCATTTCGTTTTTCTTTAATGGAAAACTGGCTGCATTTAATTAAAAAAAAAAAAAGATTGCTTTATTAAAAAGCAATCACAGACATGGTGGTCTGCTGACCTCGAAAGGCCGCCATCCCTGTGATGGCTGTGATTCCTAATGGGTCGCAAACTGCGCGTTACCTTATTAACATTCATGAGGTCGGTCGATTTGCGACACACAAGGAATCCCTAATTGAATCTCAATGAGCTACATACATTAGGAATACCCATTTCCAAATTGTGATTCAGAGAGAATCGCAATTTGGAAATCGCTATTCCTAATGTTTGTACATCTGGCACTAGATTCCACAAATACATTCACCGACATTTATCAACAGATGCAAAAACTATCCATCGTTTCAAACAATATGCAGAAGAAATCCAGTGGAGGGTCATCACTGGCCCACTAGACACACTCGACTCGTTTTTAACAGATGCCACTGGCTGATGAAGCGCTGTCGGAGGGGAACACCAGCTTGATTTATCTACCCAATACAGAAGAGGATTTCTTAAACCCAACATCAACATCCACTGTGCATTGACCCGATGCCAGCCCGATCACGAAACCAACTCCCCATCACTAGAAAGATTGACTGCATGCATGTGCCCCAGACTGAGGGCACTGGACTCCCAGTCTCCTTACCGATCCTTGGATGAGTGCCAGCCGCACACGGGGCAGGTCAGCAGTGGGACACCAGACCTCCGCGATCAGGCACTTGTTGGTCACATCCACGCTGCACTGGTTAAGCACCAGGTAGATCGCCTTCATCTTGCGCACTTGCACTCGCCAGCCGTGCAGCCGGTCCACCACTTTCTGGAGCACCTGCAGCAGGAACTGATCCGACTCAGCTAGGACCTGTGGGTGAGAAGGGGAGAGGCATCGGGTTCCTGAGTGTGGCAAACAGGCCTTTTCTACATTCTAGGATTCCACTCCATCCTGGCCTCCTGTCACTTCATCACTCTGTCCTGGCCTCCTGTCACTTCGTCACTCTGTCCTGGCCTCCTGTCACTTCGTCACTCTGTCCTGGCTCCCGTCACTTCATGACCCTATCCAGATCTCCCGTCACTCCGTGACCCTATCCAGATCTCCTGTCACTCCGTGACCCTATCCAGATCTCCCGTCACTCCGTGACCCTATCCAGATCTCCCGTCACTCCGTGACCCTATCCAGATCTCCCGTCACTCCGTGACCCTATCCAGATCTCCCGTCACTCCGTGACCCTATCCAGATCTCCCGTCACTCCCTGACCCTATCCAGATCTCCCGTCACTCCCTGACCCTATCCAGATCTCCCGTCACTCCCTGACCCTATCCAGATCTCCCGTCACACCCTGACCCTATCCAGATCTCCCGTCACTCCCTGACCCTATCCAGATCTCCCGTCACTTCGTGACCCTATCCAGATCTCCCGTCACTTCGTGACCCTATCCAGATCTCCCGTCACTTCGTGACCCTATCCAGATCTCCCGTCACTTTGTGACCCTATCCAGATCTCCCGTCACTTCGTGACCCTATCCAGATCTCCCGTCACTTCGTGACCCTATCCAGATCTCCCGTCACTTCGTGACCCTATCCAGATCTCCCGTCACTTTGTGACCCTATCCAGATCTCCCGTCACTTTGTGACCCTATTCAGATCTCCCGTCACTTTGTGGCCCTGTAATGATCTCCAATCACTTCATGACCCTATCTGGATCTCAGTCACTTCGTGGCCCTGTAATGATCTCCTGTTACTTCTTGACACTATCAGGATCTCCCGTCACTTTGTGACCCTATCCAGAGCTCTTGCCACTTCATCACCCTGTCCTGGTCTCCTCACTCTTTTGATCGGTCCTTCTTGGACCCAGATTCCATTATTCACCACTATCGCCCTTTCTTCATGCTTTTTTTCCACCTCGGTCTGGTTTCCAGTTCCTAAACCTACTTTCTGCCTCCCCTACCTCCCCCCCCCCCATGTGATTCTTTTCCTACTCTCCCCTCACTTTTGGTGACCTCACCCTCTCTCCCCCTCAGTTCTCTTCTCTCTATTTTTCTTCCCCTTCACTTGATCAGACTTCTCCCCATCTCAATATGTGTCATCATTCTTTTCAGTGTCCGTCTCACGGGTGTCGTCTGAGATTCTCTTCGCACCCAGTCCCTTGGCCCCACCGGGCACTTACTGAGCGCATGTCCTCTATCTGGGTCAGCAGGCCCTGCAGGGTCTCCAGGCGGTCCACCTCCCGGTCCGCATACGGATAGGTATGGCAGTGAAAGCTATCAATTGGGGCAGAAAAGACACCATCAGGTCCGAAAGCAGGGAGTCACTAAGAATAAAATCATTTACATGAATCAATGGTTTTGAACTGGAAAGTGGTTTTTACGGGAGAATGATATTGTGTCATCTGGTGGCTGTATCCAGGATAGTTTACCACCAACCTGAGGTGTCAAATGGGAGCGGCTGTAGCCTGATGTTTACGACGGCAAAAGGAATTCTAGAATCAAATCCTATCTGCACATTGTAGGAAGCTGGCTCCGTTTATACTATATGCTGTTGCTATGTTCACATTACACGAATTACTCAGATATTCGATAATCATTTTCTTTGGTGCATATACTGAGAGGAACGATTATGAAACCATGGTTTTTGATACCGGTGTACATTTTTCTCTAGGATTTATCACTTCATGGATTAAAACCAGGTACAGGATTTCGAGTGTGTTAGACCACGCATGTGGTTGTGTTGATAACACAGGATTAGTTTTGGTGAAGGCTATTTCTTTGATTTTAACAGTCTTTTTCACTCGATCACCCTTGGTTGACGGTTGGTTTTTTCTTCTTCTCTTTTTCTCTCGGGAGTCTTACCCAAGATGTTAATGGCAGTAACATGGAAATGGTTGTTATATGTGCTTTTTTTCTAATGCATTACTTTAATTTTTCTACGTAACAACGTTGGAATTTCTTGTATATTGGAACACACGTTTCCCTGCAGGTTATATTAAATGAGAATATTGTTTGTGTTGTTTACAGAAACAAGCCCCTGAAGAAGGGCCAATGGGGCCCGAAATGCATTGGGCGGGCATCATAAAGAACAATTTCATGGATTGAATTGGAAAAAGAAATATGTTGTTCAAAAAAAAAAAAATTCTGTGAAAGAAACAGATTAAATGTTTAGTGTGTATTTAGAACATGTTAATGTTTCATGGTGTTTATTTTCATGGTGTTTTAGCATCATATTATGGACTGATTATCGAATATCTATGAGTAATTCGTGTAATGTGAACATAGCAACAGCATATAGGCTACTGTGCACAGAGGTCAAGTTTCTAAACTTGAATTATGTTGTGATGTTTTAACTGGCATGACTAGACAGCATGCCAGTCCCTGTAGCACGCCAGATTTAAGTTATTTGCAATTAATAAGAAAGTAAGAAAAATATAGGAGTGCTCCTCTATCCCAATACAAGTGTCCGTTTATACTATACCAAAGTGAGGTATAGTGTGCACAGAGTCCAGTGGAACCCCAAAGGTAGGCAGAGGTAAAAGTAGATAGCACCTTTCTCTCTATTTGTGGTAGTGTGGGCGAGCAGTAAGGCTTAATCAGAGGGTAGTGTTAAGCATTTGTTGTACATACTCAGGCAGCAAATGGTGTCACACACTCAAAGACTGAACTCAGACCAATTTGTTTGTATTAAAACTATTATTTAGTTATTTTATTTCTAGAACCAGGCCAAGCCTGGTGCAGGTAAGTGAAATAAATGCGTTGCAAATTCTTATGCAGTTGTTTACAGTTGAATGCAGGTTCAAATGCAGTTGGTTGAATTTCAGGTAAGTCAACAGTTTGGAATTACTTTTTAGTTACTTTACAGATTACTATGTACGTTACTTTTCAGATTACTTTTGCTAATCAGTGTGATATGCCTAGATATCACACTGAGACATCTCGTAGACAAAAGGTAAGTAATTCACTTTTAGTACATACGCAGTTTTTCAATGTTCCACACAAACCAACTCCACAATTTTCAAGAAAAGCAGTCAATGCAATCGTATGGGAGGAAATGGAGTTATCGGTTTACAGGTAAGTAGTTATTTGTGGGAGTTGGTATTCTGAGGTTAGAACCAGGGTTCCCCCAGGGTCAAGGGTGCACTCTTGAAACACCCTCAGCGGCGCTAGGGCGGCCGGGTGCAGAGCGCTGAGGCCCAATGTTATCCAATAGGGGGCCTCCGGTTAGTTGCTGTCTCGAGCAGGCTACAAGGTTGTGGGAGCAAAGCTCCTGGTGTTAGACTCAGGGCAAAGGGGGATCAGAGTTAGCACCCAAAGTACACCTGCAGCGGCGCAGGGGCTGCTGGATGCAGGGTGCTGTTTTTGCGGGTGCCCTGTTGATTTCAATGGGGATTCTCCGGTTGCAATAAAGACAGCAGGCTTGAAGACGAAGATCTTCTGGAGGTGACCACCAGTTGGAGAGGTAAGTTGGGATGCCTGGGGATGCTGGGACACCGTTAATTGGGCCACCCAAGGCCGTGGGATGTCGGGTGCAGGGGTGTCTTTAGGCGTCGGGTTTTCTTACCAGCTACGGTCGCGGAGGATCCTCCAGAAATGGGCTGCAGGCTCCGCTTGGAGATTCGAGGCAGGTCGAGATCACCAGATCTCAGATCAGAATCACCGGGGAGACCTCCTCGTGGTGTTGGCCACTCGAACTCGGACCGTGGGCGTCGGGTGCAGAGTAGTGCAGACTCGCAGTTTTGGCTGGGGCCAGAGTCTGTGGGTGAGCAAATCCGGTGCTCAAGAGAGACAAATTCTTTGGCTCGGAAGGCAGGGCAGGTCCTCCAGGTTCTTGAGGCTGCTTGCTGCAGGACACACCAGGATTTCGCTGGAGCAGGTTCGAGGTGGGGCCAGGCCGGTAGGGCTGGGGCCAAGTCAGTGGGTGTCCTCTTCTTCTTAGTTTTAGCACGGCTTCTTCGGTCCTTCTTGTCGATTCTTGTCTGAGAAGGCAAGGTTCAGGGTTGCCCCTAAATACTAGATTTAGGGTTATTACAGGTAAGTAAAGGTTGGGACCAATGGGTCCCTTCCTTGGGGTGGCTACACCTCCTATTGCGCCACCCTCCAGTGGGAGGGAGGCATATGCCTCACACTCTGGTTGGCTGGGTCCCCCCCATCTGCAAGATTGCAGGGACTGAGAGTTGTGCTTCACCTCGCCTCTCCCACATGAGAGATGGGGTTGGCAAAGGTGGGCACACCTCACTTGGTTTTTCCGGCGACTCTCCCACCCAAAGTGGGGGCCAGTTGCTGGAAGCAGCAAAGGCCTGGGGTAGCTCACAAAGGCGGCAAGCCTTTGAAGCTTCCCCTTCGTGGACCCTGCCCATCCTGGTGGAGGAGGTTTGGCACCTCGTCCCAGGATATGCATTGTTTCAGACCCCAGAGAGCAGCAGGCTCTGGACCCAGGGGTCCAGAAACATGTCTGGTGGTTGCAGCTGGTGAGCAGCCACTCAGCCTGGACACTAGTGTTCGGTCATTTTTTAGGGGGCATCTCTAAGATTTTCATTAAATCCCACACTGACATCAGTGTGGGTTTAATGTGCTGAGAAATTGGATACCAAACTTCCCAGTTTTCAGTAAAGCCATTATGGTGCTGTGGAGTTCGTAATGACAAACTCCCAGTACCATATACTCTTCATGGCATTACTGCACTTACAATGTCTAAGAATTGGCTTAGACACTGTAGGGGTACAGGGCTCAAGCACCTGTACCCTCACCACTGGTATAGTGCATGCAGCTAGAGGGGTGGCTGACCTATGCCAGGGCATTGGGTTGTAGGCTTGGCACACAGGGATGTGTGCCATGTCGACTCTTCACTTTGTTCTGCACCAAAACACGCAGCCTGCAAGGGTAGTGTGTGTGTGTGTGTGTATAAAGGTACAGGACATCTAAGGGTGGCACAATAAGTGCTGCAGGCCTTAAAGGTCTTCCCTGGCCACAGTGCCCTTGGTACCTATGGTATCATTTACAAGGGACTGACATGTGACCACAGAGTGCCAATTGGGTTTTGTCTTAATGTCGTTTTAGGGAAAGAATATAGGCCCTGGGTACCTGTTTTGCAGGAGCCCAGGGCACACTCAGTCAAAGTACATCAGCAGTTTGGCAAAAAGTGGGGGCAACCATGCAAAAAGAAGGCACTTTCTTACACACATTCTCAGTTGAATGGTTGCAGCCTTTTGTTCGCTCTTCAAATTTCCCTCAAAAACTAGATCCCATGATTCATGAGAATCCATAGCAGACATTAAGCTGAAAAAAACAACATTCAACGTCACAGGTAAGTACCTTCCTTTGCAGCATAAATGTTACAGGTTCAGTCTCTGCACAGAGGTGGTGGGTTGAAAGCAAAGGTGCTCAAGCTAAGAGGACCCATAAAGGTGACACGAACGCCTGGATAGCCTGGCGATCCTTTGACACCAAGTACAAGGCTCTTGTACAGGTGTATGAGGAATGCCATGTTGCTGCTTTGCATAGATCAGCCAGCAGTGGTGTTTCCCAAATGTGCAGGTGTTGCTACCATCTGGTGTTGAATTTTCTGGCAATCACTGCCTTGAGAATGTTCGGAAGTGCCCAGTGTCTCTTCTCCAGTACTTGGACAATATTGTGAGCTCGGGGAGATACCTTCGTATCACTTTGCTGTGCTCGGATGTCAGAAAACTCACATTGTGACGAGTTTTTGAGCTGAATAAAGAGCAGCATCGGGGTTGATGGAGGATTTGTTTCAATCCCGGATGGACTCTATCCCTCCAATACTCATTTGACATCGTCTTCAATCTGCCCATGAGCTCACATTGTCCACCTCTCAAATTAACAACTTATTCTTCCCTATACTAAGTAGCGTGCTACTCGCCGAAAAGAGCTTGAATGCCTTGTTAGGGGTTGTAAATGCTATATAAATACAATTGTAACACAATAAGCCCCTTATGTGTCACTGCAGCGACAGAAGCCCGAAATCTATCTCTTGGTTGGCCCAAAAAATTGGAGCCGAAATGATGACACGCCAGACTTAGAATTGTCAAGAACCCTCAGCAGGCACAAAGTGCAGCCCCTATACCAGGTAGAAACAGCCAACTTCGAATCACCAGGGACAAAACTCAAATAGCTTATTTTCCACAGACCACCCCACATCACAGACTGACTAAAAGATGACTGAAAACCTCAGAAGGTGGGTAAACCAGCCAAACTCAGTCGTTTCTCTCACGCAGCGCTAACCAATATCTCCAGACTAGAGAGTGGAAGAAAAAACATCCAAGGTGAGTCTGTCACGAGGGATCGTCTATTTCCGAGGCGTGATTATGTGTCATTCAATGCCGGAGTGAAGCGAACAGAAAACATTTGAAGAAAAAACAAGCTGCATTACACTGAAACAAACACTAGGTGGCAGGAGAGCACAGAGCAGGTCATCCACAGATACACATGCAGTGCACATGGAATACAGGTTATATTCAGTGGTCCTTGCACTCTGTGGAAGTGCGTGTTTACTCTCACTTCCAATAGGTCACTAGGTGCAGACAAGTGTTTCGACTTTACAGAGAGTGGTGTGTGAATTGGACACCCCAAGCCCCAGGACGGATGTTGTCTTTCAATCAGTTCCTACTCTGACGAGAAGATTACAACGAGGGCAGCAATAAACAGCCTATGTGCAATGTGTCACTGTGCCAATGGAAAACTATCAGAAGACTGCCCTCTTGGGACACTGGAGAGGGGATTCCAGGAAGAATTTAATCCTCGCAGGGAAATCAGTCACCAGGTAGTAAATGTTTCACCTAAATATTCTGTTCAGCATATGTAATAAAATTCAGCCCGATAAAGGGCTGATAAACTAAATCCATACTGTTTCGAATAAAACCCGTGGTCTATCCAAGTTTTGAGGGCTCGTTTTAATATACTTTATAGCCCACTGCCGAGGGCTACACCGGTTGTTGAAAACCCTGAACTAGAGTTGCTGCTCGGGCGTGTAATGAGAGAGAGGTCCTTTAAAAACGGGTATCGGCTGAGGCAGAAGGGCTATAAGGCTATTAGAACATTCCACCCCCTAAGGGTAGAATGTTCCAAATTAAAAAGGGAGAACAAAGGCAAACATTGGAATGTGGGATCTCTGGCTTTATACCAGCCATAATAAGCCCGAAGCTACTCCGTTGTCTTCAATGGAGCTCTCAACATTCCAGTGTTCTAATATAGCCTTATAGCCCGCTGCCAAGGGCTATACCAGTTGTTAAAGGCCCTGAGCCCGAGGGGTTTGGGCCTGTAACAAGAGAGCGGGTATTTAACAACTAGTATAGCCTGAGGCAGAAGGGCTACAAGGCTATTAGAACATTCCACCCCTAAGGGTAGAATGTTCCAAATTAAAATTGGGAGAAACGAAGACAAACATTGGAATGTGGGATCTCTGGCTTTAAACCAGCTATTATAAGCCCGGAGCTACTCCGTTGTCTTCAATGGAGCTCTCAACATTCCAGTGTTCTAATATGAATTAAGCCGGGAGTATCACTGCTGATGCGAGAGGGACAATGAAATGCTTTTTGATCAGTGGAATGGAACGGGTAACCTACCTGTAAAAATAGTTTCACAACATCAGGCTATTCTGCATTCACATTCTGTGCATTATTCAGTCATCTGATTGATGAACTGAGAAACAAGTTAATTTACATTTCTTTGTGGGCATCAGAGGTGGTCTATTACCACCACAACGATATTTTATGCCATTAGGTTTTAGAAGCAGGTTCTTGGATGGGACAGAAAACGTAACTGACTTGAGAATCTGATACTATTTTTTGACCAGTAAGAATGTGTACATTATGCTTGTGTGATCCCCATATGAAGTACATTATCTCGTAGATTATCTTCCAACCCCTACGTAGTGCGCAGCGCTCCGTTGCTTGCAAGTTAGGGTTGCGCTACATAGATACCACAACATACACACAGGCTGGATCAGCTTGTCAACGAAAATCATCCTGACACCACTAACAGTCTCAAAGAGTTTATTAACGAAAGAAAAATGAATAGTCTCTGAATCACAGAGTCAACTGGCCAGAGTCCCCCCTAGAACAGGTGACTGAAGCAAGTTCCTAACCAGAAGGCGAGGCATACCTATATACACTAATGACCAGAACCTCGAAGAAGAAGGTTCAGCGCCGACCATCGATGGATTTCAAGCAATCACTCGGCAGGGAACTGGTGGAGGTTGGTGATGCGGGAGAATCTCAAGGCGGATTCTAACTAATCTATGTTCGCATACTGCAATTCTACTGGGCCCTGAAAATGTGCAATTGACTCAAAGATAATTTTGACAACAATTTCATAAGAATTCCTCTTTTGAGGTAGACCGCTGTATGAGGTGTGGTTTTGCTAAAATAAATGGTGCTGTACCACTGGGCCCCAAAATATGCCTGGTAAACAAAAGACTACTAAATCCTATTTACTCAGGGCAGAATAGGAAGTCCATCAGGTTTGAAAGATAATGTTGCTATTTTTCTAAAACACCAACATACGGAATCAGCCCCCACAACTTAGGGTTGGTGGTGAAAAGCAAGACAGCAACAACAACAACAACAACAACAAAACACCCTCAACCATCCTTCGTCGCTTGCTCTCCAGTCGTAAGTCCATTCCAGGAATCACGGTGCACACACAGTATTTGCTGTCAGTTGTGCAGAGGTCTAAAACGGCACCAGAGTGGAAGAAATAGAGTTGAACCAGTCTTGGAGAGTTGAAAGAGCACAAACATTGAAAAATATCATACTTTGTTTTGTACCATATGTGCAACAATAACACTACTATACTTCGGGTCAACACTGAGGGTTGGACGGGGTGTGTAATACATACGGGGGGACAATATTAGAGAAGCAGATTGAAACAACAGCCGATGAGAGGAAGAGAGACAGACATGGAGAAAGACGAAAGGATGGCAAGAACAGGATCAAACACAAACTAGAGAGAGAACAAGAGTAGGAAAGACAGACCATGGGTGGGAGGGCACAGGCACACTGTAAAGAAAGTAGGGCATTCCTGAATTCTGGTTATTGCAACAACTCAGCTCAGTGTGGGGAAGGGGTGTAAGTAACAAGGGGCGTGCAGAAGGCGCCTTACCAGTCCGCGATCTTCTTGATCTTCTGACCAATCTGTTCTCCCCAGTAGGGGATGAGGAAGATCACCCAGTTCACATCCTCACCCTGCAGAGAAAAATACATGGAGAATGAAGAGAGCGGAGGTGCGACCAGGCGCAGACAGAGCGTGTGCATTCATCATGGGCATGTTCATGCCATGCAGGCCATGCCATGTGTGAATCCATCATGGGCATGTCCATGCCAAGGGGGCCATGCCACATGTGCATCCATCATGGGCATGTCCATGCCACGTGTGCATCCATCATGGGCATGTCCATGCCAAGCGGGCCATGCCACGTGTGCATCCATCATGGACATGTCCATGCCACGTGTGCATCTATCATGGGCATGTCCATGACACGTGTGCATATGGCATGCATGTGTGCATCCATCATGGGCATGTCCATGCCAAGAGGGCCATGCCACGTGCGCATCCATCATGGGCATGTCCATGACAAGGGGGCCGTGCCGCGTGTGCATCCATCATGGGCATGTTCATGCCAAGGGGCCATGTCACATGTGCATCCATCATGGACATGATCATACCAAGCGGGCCATGTCATGTGTGCAATCATGGGCATGTTCATGCCAAGGGGGCCATGTCACATGTGCATCTAACATGGGCATGTTCATGCCACGTGTGCCCGACTCCTCAGCCAACAATTCACATAAGGGATATGTTGTATAGATTTAAAGTTTGCTTTATTATCATTTTTTTTATTTTTTATCTAGTGCTTCTAAGTTCAGAACGTCCTGTGAGCCGTGAGTGGTCCATTCGTACGTAGTACTGTCTACTTTTCAGTGAGAGTTCCCCATTTGCTAGCACTACCTGGTCACGTCTTGCTCACAGGGTGGCCACCTTTCCATTATTGCTTCGTAGGACACTTTACGCATGCAAGCACATCAGAAGATGCTTACTTGGGGAGAGATGGGAAGTGCATTTTGGAGATTTTCCCCACAATGTCTTCTTTTAAATCAGGTGCCAAAAATACACCTTTGCCAGATACGGAGTTTGAGTGTGAATACTGGGGCACCACGCATCTGAACTGCAATCCCGCCACCATCCCTGGAGTTCACCTCAACTACTCAGTATCGCTTCTCTTAGCAAGTCCAGTGTACAAAGGGCGTAACTTGGGAATTGAATTCAAGCCCTGGAACACCAGCGTAAAGAAGAGCCCCCAACACAAACGCTGGCAGGAGCCAAAGAGAAGGACTCGCAATCCTCTTCTACCTTTAATGTCTCATCCGCATGATCTCGTCTGTCTTTATTCCCTTGTCTGCACTGGGCGCTTAGAAACTGGCTCAGTTCAGGACGTAGCTGATATAGTACACATGGACATCAACCACAAGGTTCACTGGGTGGGTAGAAACTACCACTTCAACCACCAAGTGTGCTCTACTGGGGAGCAGGTTTTATCTCTGGAACTATAGGTTTTATCTAGGCAAGTATAGGTTTCATCTAGGGAGCTATAGGTTTCATCGAGGGAGCTATAGGTTTCATCGAGGGAGCTATAGGTTTCATCTATGGCACTATTGGTTTCATCTATGGCACTATTGGTTTCATCTATGGCACTATTGGTTTCATCTATGGCACTATTGGTTTCATCTATGGAACTATTGGTTTCATCTATGGAACTATTGGTTTCATCTGTGGAACTATTGGTTTCATCTGTGGAACTATTGGTTTCATCTGTGGAACTATAGGTTTCATCTATGGAACTATAGGTTTCATCTATGGAACTATAGGTTTCATCTATGGAACTATAGGTTTCATCTATGGCACTATTGGTTTCATCTATGGCACTATTGGTTTCATCTATGGCACTATTGGTTTCATCTATGGCACTTGGTTTCATCTATGGCACTATTGGTTTCATCTATGGCACTATTGGTTTCATCTATGGCACTATTGGTTTCATCTATGGCACTATTGGTTTCATCTATGGCACTATTGGTTTCATCTATGGCACTATTGGTTTCATCTATGGCACTATTGGTTTCATCTATGGCACTATTGGTTTCATCTATGGCACCATAGGTTTCATCTATGGCACCATAGGTTTCATCTGTGGAACCATAGGTTTCATCTGTGGAACCATAGGTTTCATCTGTGGAACCATAGGTTTCATCTGTGGAACCATAGGTTTCATCTATGGAACTATAGGTTTCATCTATGGAACTCTGTCAGTTGGCATCTAATCTCAGCTTTACCACTTCACCAAAATATGCTGGTGACAAAAACTGCATTAAAAATCTGGAGAGATTCCTCAACACTTGGGCATTTTCCGGGACGGCAGTCTCTAGGACTCGCCTTCAAAACTTCCTTTTTTAGCTTTCCGCTTCCAAAGTGCATCTGCCCTGCCTACATCTGCTGTTTGCTCAACTCCCATAACAGCAGGAGCAGGCGTGGGCTCCAGGCTGGGGCGAAGACACAAACCCACGGACCAGTGGAACCGGTCCGACAGTTGACTTTGGACAGGGAAGCCCCTGAAATCTGGCCAGCAAAGCACCAAGATGCTTCAAGGGGATTGGAGGAGCCCTCTGAAGTTTGAAAGCTGCAGGCTCCCTCTGATTGGTTCACAGTCTGCGTAGACAGTAACTTAATAATAACGTTTTATTCATATAGGGCTAGTTTCCACAGCATGCTTCACAGAACATTTTTATATACAATTAGGATTACCAAAATAAAGCTGTTACTCATTTCATCACCTTCAAAAAGATGAAAGGCTGGTTCAATGTTGTCTGAATTTGTACCTGCGACCTGCAGATCTCACACACATCTCAACAGCAAGAGCTGAACTCACCAAGCTACCATTCCAGCCTCCCACCAGAGGGGTGTAAGTACTGCCCCCTCTGCCAGGGCTTGTTCACTGTCGTTATACTTTCACTAAGGAGGCTTGTACAACAGTGGAGGAGAAAGACAACAGGACCAGGCGTAGAATCTGCTGGACTGCAACCCTCTCTCCAGAATAGGCCAATTTCTGCGGAGTCACCTCGTGGTTTGACCTGGAGAGAGAAGACGGACTTCCCTGCCTGTTGACACCTGTAGAGCGCCTGCCAAGGGGCGTGACCAGATCCTTGGGAGCCATGCTCAAGGCCAAGCGGACAGAAGGGACTGGCACGCTCGGTAGAGTGAGAGCCTGAATAGGATCTTGGTGATGGATATCCTATACGCCAAACTACAAATCCATTATATCTTATGGAATTTGTAATATGGTGGATAGAAGATCAGACACGCATGTGACGGGTAATACAGCGGACGTAATATCCATCAGTTTGTAACGGAGTATCCCATCCGGCAAGATCGTAATCAGGCCCAGAGTTTGCCCAAAAGCCATTGTCCATGAAGAAACAAGAAAACCATCTGGGTTCTCCATCATCCCGACCCACTCCGTGCACGTAGGTGCTATAGTTACCGTTCTTCCGTCCCAGAGGGGCGAGGAGATAGCCTGTCTTTCCACCCCCGGCATGAGGGGGCGACTGTTGTGCTTCACAACTGTCTGAATGATCTTTCTAGCCCTTCTGATTCCAGAGATACTGCTGGCTGATACAGCAGTCACCCCAACCCTAAACCGACCAGTCACCAGAGGCAACTGGTGTCACTGGCATCCCCTCATTGATGCTTGCCCAGCAGAAACTCTTGTTGATGACCAGTGGATCCCAAGAAAGGTGCAGCCGAAGTTGGTGCCTGTGAAACTCTAAAATGGAAGCTTGTCCACTGTTCCGACTGTCGCAAAAAACAAAAAGTAAAGGGGCCAGCGGAACCCTTAACTGGTTCCTAAACATCTGTAAACTGGACTGTCTCCGACCGAACACCACAGACCCGATTAGGGATCACCTGGACCTTACCAGCCGGGCCATTCTGTGGCCGGGTGTCTTGTTGGGTGGCGTGTTTCTGAGAATGGGTATTGTATAATATATATGTAGAGGCACAGAGTGTGATAAACTATTTATTAGAATTTTTGCGTATTGGGGGAGAGGCATTAATCATGTGCAGCACAACTATGCGTGGTCCATGTTGTCTCTTTAGGGCTGGCTTTAGCACTGGTGGCGCCCAGTGCGACAATTGTTTCTGGCACCTCCCTCCTCCCCCTGACCCTCCCCCAATGACCTCTTACTTAGATTCCCTCATTACTGCCCGGCAACATTTCCCCCACGTCTCTCCATACCCCTCTCTCACATACATTTAATTTGTTTTACTGCGCTGGTAAAGGCTGGCTTTACTAATAAGAACGTATATCTACCCAAAAAACACTTTTTTGCAACATTAGGAATAGATAATAAAAGACTGGGGGAAAACCATAATGTCCTAACCTATTTTATGCAGGTTGCATGGAGGTCTTGGATGACAGTTCGTAACAGTCACTGTTCTGTGTTAAGGTTGTATCTTATGAACTGAGGTAACAAAAGGATCTCTGTGACAAAAGCAGCAACTCACTGAGCTATCCACATAAAATGCAGATCTGTGCAGCAGGCATATTAACCCTCTGTGCTACTTTATGGTGAGTCAAAGCTGCCACTAGACAAAACTCCGATCCCTCTCTCTAGCAGGAACATTAATTACAAGAGATATCTTGACATTTTTATTGCTGCCTGAAAGCTGGACCCACAAGGAACTCCGCAGCAGGTGCTTTTAAATAGTAAGTTATCGCTAAATACAGCGCCCCCAGAGGTCAGCGCCCAGTGCCGCCGCACCGGTCACACCGCCCTGAAGCTGGCTCGGACCTCTTCCCTCCCTCAATGGTAATATACAGCTTATTACTCGATGTAGATCTTAATGCATGGTTTATGCCAGGCTGTGTAGTCGGTGTTTGTTTAGTAGTTACAAATATTTAACCAGAACTAGGACACAACGGGTTAAACCCATTCACTGAAATGAAAAATAAAAAAATCGCCCTGTATTATTATTATTGCACCTTGCAGTGTTTGCTCGTGTCAGCTTCACCCTACTGTGTTAATAACAGCATTATAGTATTAAATGTGTGACCTTGTGCGTGATTATCGCACTAGCTAAATAATCTTATTGGCCCACATTTATTTTCACTGCTATGGCATTAATCTACATTTTGTAGTGCACACTAATACCCGCAGGTGTCTAGGCGCTCACGGTCTACCATACTGTGTCAGGCAATGCTAATTTCTAAAAAGCCAGTTTCCTGAACTCAAGTAGGGAGGAAGTTTTCCTAAGGGAAAGCGGAAGGGAGTTCCATTCCTTTATTGTATTGTAACTGAAACTCCTTCCCCCCCAATTTGTCCTTTTAACTCTGGGGGTGGGCATCACGTGGGCATTGGCAGAACGAAGCAGTCTATTTGGAGAGTACCAACTAAAAAGATCCCAAAGAAATTGTGGTCCTTCTCGGTGCAAGGCCTTATGAGCAATACAAAGGGCCTTGAATTTGACTCGCTGACCAACTGGTAGCCAATGTAATTCCTGAATCCCTGCTCTGATAGACTGGTATTTGGGAACATCCAAGACAAGTCTAGCCGCGGCATTTTGTACTGCCTGCAACCTTCTGAGTAAATTGGATTGCAAATTAAGATACAGCCCATTACAATAGTCCAGTTTGGATAAAGCAAGGGAGGTCAGTACAGTTTTTCTGGTATTTAAGGGGATAAAAGCTAGTATCTTGCGTAAAATTCTAATAGTAACAAAGGAACAGGACACCACCTTGGAAACTTGAAACTTAAGATTGAGTTTTTCATCTATAATAACCCCCAGATTCTTTGCCTTGGCTACTGGCGTGGGAGGAGAGCCTAGGGTGTCTGGCCACCAAACTGGCAACCACTGAGGTGAGAGGTTACCGAACAACACCACCTCAGTTTTGTTTAAGTTCAGCTTCAAGCAGTGCCTGCCCATCCAGTTGCTCAGGGTGACCATACAGTCATGAAGTATGGTCGAATAATTGATATCCTTGTCGACTGCTGAGATAACCAACTGGGTATCGTCAGCATAAGAAGTGGGTATTAAATTAAAACTTCTGATCAGGGGGGCCAATTCGGAGACATAAATATTAAAAAGCGTCGGGCTTAGCGAGGACCCCTGTGGCACCCCGCAAGGCAGCGTAAAGGGCGCAGACTTAAAATTGCCCAGGTGCACCGTTTGAGTTCTATCCGAGAGGAATGAAGTCAGGAGGGAAAGGGCTTTTCCTCCTATCCCTATGGTCTTTAGGCGTTCGACCAAAAGAGTATGGTCCATGGTATCAAACGCCGCGAACAGGTCGAGAAGAACGAGGGCTGCCGACCCTCCACCATCTAATGCCTTACGGATTTCCCCTGTGGTTTTTATCAGAGCCGTCTCGGTACTATGACCCGTTCTGAAACCAAACTGACTCTGGTCTAAGATGTTGTTCTCTGTAATGAAAATAGAGAGTTCAGTATTTAACAATTTCTCAATGATTTTAGCGGGAAGTGGAAGCCTTGCGATAGGGGGGTAATTTGCTGGATCAGTTATGTCCAAATTCGATTTTTTAAGGAGGGGCAGTATACAGGCCTGTTTCCATCGAGACGGACACTGGCCCCCGGAGCGACACACACTGGCCCCCGGAGCGACACACACTGGCCCCCGGAGCGACACACACTGGCCCCCGGAGCGACACACACTGGCCCCCGGAGCGACACACACAGGCCCCCGGAGCGACACACACAGGCCCTCGGAGCGACACACACAGGCCCTCGGAGCGACACACACAGGCCCTCGGAGCGACACACACAGGCCCTCGGAGCGACACACACTGGCCCTCGGAGCGACACACACTGGCCCTCGGAGCGACACACACTGGCCCTCGGAGCGACACACTGGCCCTCGGAGCGACACACACGGACCCTCGGAGAGACACACACGGACCCTCACAGCGACACACACTGACCCTCACAGCGACACACACTGGCCCCCGGAGCGACACACACTGGCCCCCAGAGCGACACACACTGGCCCCCGGAGCGACACACACTGGCCCCCGGAGCGACACACACTGGCCCTCACAGCGACACACACTGGCCCTCACAGCGACACACACTGGCCCTCACAGCGACACACACTGGCCCTCACAGCGACACACACTGGCCCTCACAGCGACACACACTGGCCCTCACAGCGACACACACTGGCCCTCACAGCGACACACACTGGCCCTCACAGCGACACACACTGGCCCTCACAGCGACACACACTGGCCCTCACAGCGACACACACTGGCCCTCACAGCGACACACACTGGCCCTCACAGCGACACACACTGGCCCTCACAGCGACACACACTGGCCCTCACAGCGACACACACTGGCCCTCACAGCGACACACACTGGCCCTCACAGCGACACACACTGGCCCTCACAGCGACACACACTGGCCCTCACAGCGACACACACTGGCCCTCACAGCGACACACACTGGCCCTCACAGCGACACACACTGGCCCTCACAGCGACACACACTGGCCCTCACAGCGACACACACTGGCCCCCAGATCAAAGTGAAAGCAAAGCTAGGGCCTGTGTGAGGGGCAGGGGCTGGGGCCTTTTCTCACCCCCAGAAGGTGCAGTACTCCAAGGTTTGTTGGCTGGCCTTTGAATAAATCCATTCCTTCTTACCAGGCCCAGTACGGCTGGACAGCAAGGCTGCTCAGCGTTATTTACTGTGTCATACAGTGGCGTAACATAGGCCCCCGCGATGCGGGGGCGAGCTCCAGGGGGGTCCCTCAGCACAGTACCATGGCCTAAGAGCACCTGACTGACTCCAGAGGGGGGCCCTCCATGGACATTGCAGGGGGCCCCCCCTCAAGTTTCGTTAGCCACAGGTGTCATACTGAATCTGAGTTTCTAGCCACCTCCACCGGATTGGTGGCCCTGCTAGCTTTAGGCAGATTTTCTTATTGGATGCAACTGGAAAACTGTTTGCCAAGAGCATACTTCTTCACCTTCAGGATTGGGCGTTTGGAAATGATCTTGTACCTGCAGTACAAGGAGGGATTCCATAAGCATAGTGACACTTTGGATAATATCTCCGTTTTACAAACTGATTGAAAAATATCCAATAGGTAAAGGGATGACCTTATATGAAGCCTTTATAGATTTCTCCACGGCCTTCGACCGGGTTGACCGAGGGACACTGTGAAGGAAACTGGCTGAAATGGGGATTCCGGGCCAACTATTAAGACTGATCGCATTGCACTCCTCTACATGGACGCAGGTGTTGATGGGAGGTAACTAGGGTCTGTCAAGTAAAGTGGTAACTCACAATGGGCTAATGCAAGGGTGCCTATTGGCACCTCTCTTTTTTCTTTGTACATCAATGACCTGCCGAGCCGGGTAGGGCAGTGTAAAGGAGATTCGCCTAAATTAGGCCCTTTGGAATTGTGTTGCCTTCTCTAAGCAGATGACGCTATCCTATTGGATTTAACTCCAATAGGTTTGCAAAGAACGACTTAATAAGTTAGTTAATTTTTCTGACGATCACTTTCTAAAAATAAATATTGTAAAAAGTAAAATCATGGTTTTCAGATCTCGGGGATGTAAGGTTAGAAAAAATCTACGTTGGTTTCTGGGGGAAAGTAAACTTGAGGTTGTAAAGCAGTACCGGTATTAGGGAAGAACGAATAGTTTCTTACCTGTCGGTGTAGTTTTGCAGCTTGAAGACTTTCTGGATTCACTATGCTGTGCATTATTCCGCCATCTCGTGGTTGGGTCCGGATTCGTAGTCTTTTCTTTGTTTTTGTGTTTTTTTTTGTTGGCCCAGGTGGGCGGCGACGCCCACCATTTGGTGTCTTCGGTGACGTCGTCGCGCTTCCGGCGGAAGCTCCCACCTTTGGTAGCCATCTTCGGATTCTTTTTCTTTTCCTCTTACAGTTTTTTGCTGTCTATGTCTTTAACCTTTAATCCTTCAATTATTCTTTGATCCCTCTAAACCTTGTATGTAGTTTAGTTGTACCCTTAACCTCCTATGTTATCTTCCTGGCGGAGGCGGGTGGGATCGCTAGTGAATCCAGAAAGTCTTCAAGCTGCAAAACTACACCGACAGGTAAGAAACTATTCGTTTTGCAGCGTGAATCTTTCTGGATTCACTATGCTGTGCATAGACTTAGTAGCGGTTTTGTTATTGCGGTGGTTGGGTGGAAGATGAGCATTGGTTGCTGAAAATGTGCTGTAAGACCTTCTGTCCTACTTGTGCCTCTTTGTTCATTTGGATATCAACACAGTAGTGTTTGGTGAACGTGTGCACGGAAGACCATGTTGCCGCTTGGCAAATGTCTTGTATAGGTGTGTTCGCTAGGAACGCAACCGTTGCTCCCTTTTTCCTTGTTGAGTGAGCCTGGGCGGCTCCTTGTAATTCTTGTCCTGCCTGCTTGTGGCAGAGTTGTATTGCTTGTGCAATCCACCGTGCAATGGTATTTTTTGTTACTGGTCGTCCCAGGAAACTGCTTGCGAAGGAAACAAAGAGTTGTTTTGTTTTCCTGCATTCCTTCGTCCTTTCTATGTAGTGCATCACTGCCCTTCTGGCGTCCAGCGTGTGTAGCGCCTTTTCTGAGGGTGTTGAAGGTTTCTGGAAGAAACTTGGTATCTGTATTGTTTGATTGATATGGAACCGCGACACCACATTTGGCAGGAAGTGTGGGTCCGTCCTCATGACAATTCTGTCCTTGTGTATTTGCAAGTAGGGCTCTTGTAGTGTGAGAGCCTGCAGTTCACTGACTCTTCGCAGTGACGTGATAGCCACTAAGAAAGCCGTTTTTAGTGTGAGCATGTGCAGTGTGATCTTGTGTATGGGTTCAAATGGTGATTTCATCAACTGTGTCAGTACAGTGTTGAGGTTCCAGTTTGGGGCTGGCATCCTTTTAGGGGGGGCTATTCTTTTAGCCCCTTCCAGGAATCTTTTGACCACTTGGGAGGTGAAGAAGCTTTTGACCGCTTCTCCCCTGATGTAGGCCACTATGGCTGCTAGGTGAACCCTTAGTGACGAGTAGCTCAGCCCGCTTTGTAGTAGGTGTGTTAAGTATCGCAGTACTGTTGATTCTTTTGTTGCTTTTCGTTGCAGTCCCTCTGTAAGGCACCATAGTGAGAACCTTTTCCACTTTGCAATGTAGCACTTCCTTGTAGTGGGTCTCCTTGCTTCTCTGAGTACTGCCATAGTGCTTGGTGGTAGCTTGAGGTGTGCGAATTCTAGGTCCTCAGGAGCCATGCTGCTAGGCTGAGGCTGTCTGGTTCTGGGTGGAGCACTTTTCTGTCTTGCATTGTCAGGAGGTCTTTCCTTCTGCTGAACCTGTGCGCTGGTTCCTGTGCCATTTCCATTATCTGTGAGAACCATGATTGTCTGGCCCACTGAGGTGCCACCAATATCAGTGTCATGCTGCTGCTCCTGCATTTGCTGAGTACCTTGTGTAACAGTGGTATCGGGGGAAAAGCGTATGCAAATTGCTCGACCAACTTATCCATAGCGCATTCCCTAGGGACCTTTGGTCCGGTTGTCTGGATGCGTAATGTTGGCATTTTGCATTGTGGAGTGTTGCAAACAGGTCTATCCGTGGTGTTCCCCACTTTTGGAACAGCCGCTGCACCTCCTGCTGGTTGAGTTCCCATTCGTGGGATGCAGACGTCTGCCTGCTGAGTCGGTCTGCTTCCACATTGTCTATTCCTGGAAGGTGTATTGCTAGCAGGTCTATCCTCAGAGGGATGGCCCATCTCCAGATCTCTTGTGCCAGGCTTGATAGCGGTGTTGACTGTGTTCCACCCTGTTTGTTGATGTAGAACATTGTTGTTGTGTTGTCTGTTTGTATCAGCACTCGCTTCCCGTAAAGCTGCTTTTGAAAGGCTTTTAAGGCTAGGAACACCGTTTTTAGTTCTAGGACGTTGATGTGTTTCACTGCATCTTGTTGTGACCACAGCCCCCTGACGCGGAGTCTGTCCATGTGTGCGCCCCAGCCCTGCTGTGAGGCGTCCGTTGTGATGGTCACTGTTGGAGTTGGCTGTGTGAATGGCTTCCCTTGTAATATGTTCTTTTCCTTCCACCACGCTATTTCTTGCTGCACTGCGTGTGTGACAACCACTAGATCTTCCCAACTCCCTGTCGCTTGTGACCACTGCTGCTGTATCCATTCTTGGAACGGTCTCATGTGCAGTCTGATATGTGGGACAAGGTGAATGCATGATGCCATCATTCCCATTAGTCTGCTCACCGTCCTCACTGTCAGAACTTGCCCCTTGCGGTAATGACGTGTTTCCCTCAGGAGCGCTATAGTTCTCTTGTCGCTGGGGAACACCTTGGACTGTGTGCTGTCTATTAGCGCCCCTAAGAATATTTTGATCTGCTGAGGTTCTGTTGACGATTTCTCCCAGTGTATTGAGAAACCTAGTGTGGACAGTGTTTGTATGACTTGTTCGATGTGGTCTTTGCAGAGTTTGTATGATCCTGCTTTCACAAGCCAGTCGTCGAGGTAGGGGTATACATGTATGCTCTTTCTCCGAAGGTGCGCAGCAGCTGCTGCTAGGCATTTTGTGAACACCCTTGGTGCGGACTTTAGTCCGAAGGCCAGCACTGTGAACTGGTAGTGTTCGTGGCCTATCACGAATCTTAATAGACGTTTGTGTTTGTGGTTGACGGGTATGTGCAGATATGCATCTTTCAAGTCTAAGGTCGCCATGTAATCCCCTTCTTAGATTTGTGGTATTACTTCCTGAAGTGAAGTCATTTTGAATTTTTGAGTTTTTATGAACTTGTTCAGGAATCTGAGGTCCAGTATTGGTCTTAGTGTTTCGTCTACCTTTGGCACAAGGAAGTATGTTGAGTATACTCCTTGTTTCTTTGGTTTTTTGGGACTAGTTCTATTGCTCTTTTTGTAGCAGCTCCTCTGCTTCTAGACGGAGGAGGGCGAGTTCCCTTGCGGGTATTGTCCGATGTCTTGGTTTTTTCCCGGCGGGTGTTTTAGGAGGTCTATGCAGTACCCGTGCTGTATGGTGTTTAGTATCCACTTGTCCGTGGTAATTTCCCTCCATTGTGTGAGGAATTTTCCTAATCTTCCTCCCACCGGTGTTGTATGCTCGGTGGTTATTTGTTGTATGTGTGTGTTCCTTATTTTGTTCCTTTGTGGACTTCTCCTCTCCCTTGGTGTTAACTGGGGAGGGTGTGGTTTGTGTCTGGAGTCACTTTGAGGTGGGCTGCTGGCCCCTCTTCGGGTCTGTCCCCGTCCGTACCCGCGCCCTCGAAAGGACCGTCCTCTTGGTTGGTACTGCCAATTTTGCTGCTGTTGTCCCTGCAGGTTTTGGCCCTGGTTGTTCCCCTGATATCCTTGCTGGGGTGATTGGTGTGAAGTGGTGGGTGCATTGCCCCCTCTACCACTGGGTCGCCTTGAGGGGTTTCCTCTTCTCATGCCCCTGAACTGCAGCGCTCCCATGGACCTTGCAGTTTCGTTGTCCGTTTTCAGTTGAGTCAACTTGTTGTCGACTGTTGCCCCAAACAGTTTCTCACCGTCGAAAGGTGTATTGATGATGTTGCTCTGTACTTCTGGCTTGAAGCCGGAGATCCTGAGCCATGCGTGTCTCCTCTCAGTTACTCCTATCATCATTTGCCTGCTGGAGTTCTCTGCTGCGTCCAAAGCTGACTTTAAGCAAGTGTTAGCGATGGCCTTGCCTTCCTCCGCTAGGTAATTTGCCCTTTGTTGGTGTTCTTCTGGCAGGTGTTTAATGAGCTGACTCATTTCTGCCCAATGCTGGTACGCATGCCTGCTGATGAGGGCGTTGGAGTTGGCGATGCGCCAGTGTATGGCTGCGTTCCTCTCCACTTTTCGTCCTGTGAGGTCTATTCGCTTGCTCTCCTTGTCTGGAGGTGGGCCTGTGTTGGTGGGCACACCGGCCCTTTTTCTGGCCGTTGCAGCGATAATGGAGTCTGCTGGTACTGACCCTTGGATGTACGCCGGGTCTTTTGTAGAATGTTTATATTTCTTCTCGCTTCTAGGTGTAACCGCCTTGCAGACTGCCGGTTCCCTGAAGGCCTCCCTTCCCTGGTCGAGGACGCCAGGCAACATGGGTAGGAATTGGCTCCTTGTCTGTTGAGGGAGCAGGGTTTCGAAGAGGAAACCTGCCTTTGTTTTTTCTTCCTGCATTTCGACCCCATATGTCTTTGCAGCTTTCTGGACGACCTCATTGTAGACTCCGATGTCGTCTGGCGGCGAAGGCCTCGAGGGGTAAGAGTCTACCGCTTCTTCTGGTGACTCTGCGTCGAGGTCTTGCCAGTCTATGTCTTGTACCTCCGAGGACGCCGAGTCCCGGTAAGACTGCATCTCTTCTTCGCCTTCGGCTTCGAAGTAGTAGTCTTCTTCGTCCTGGTCTTCGAGTGGTTCAGGTGTTGTCGGGGGCTCGATGTATTCGGCTTCGAACTCCTCGAGCGCCTCGTGGGCTGGCTTCGATGGGATAGCGTATTGCTTCATCTTGTCGTCGAAGTCTTTTTTCCGTTGCAGGATGCTCGCCATCTCTGCCTCGAGCCTCCTTTTCTTTTTCGCCATCTCGTGGGCCTTTTCGGCGTCGAGTGGTGCAGTGCTTCTCTTCGCGGTCGTCGAAACAGACGCCGGGCCTTCCTTTCTCGGTGCCGAGGCTTCCTTTCGGAGGTGACCTTCGACGCCTTTGTTTTTTCGGAAGCTTTCGCCGATTGTGAGTCCTTGTCAAAGGATCCGCTCGACTGCTTGTCCTTGGACGCTGTTGCTTTCGTCGAGGGTTTCGGCGGCAACGCTCCCTTCGAGGACTTTGCTACACTTCTAGTAGTGTCGCTAGGTGTTCTGGCTTCACTCTTTCGAGCGTCGCTCTGGTGTTTTGGGGTCGACGACTCCTTTACCTCCTTCGACGTTTTCTTATGGACCTCGACGACAGCGCAGTCCTCTGGTCCCTCAGCGATGTTGTCTTCCTCTCCGCTCGAGAGGCCCAGGTCTCGGAGCGATGGTGCTGGTCCCTGGCCCTGCATGTTGTAGTTCGCCCTTCTCTGTCTGTCTCTCACCCGGAGGGTCTTCGGGGTGAACGCCGAGCACGCGTTGCAGTCTTCGCTGATGTGGTCGAGCGGCAAGCAGAGGTTGCAGACTGGGTGCTGGTCTTTTGGGCGTACTTGTGGTGGCAGTTTTTGCAAAACTTGAACGGAGTCTTGTCCAGAACCGCGCTCAGGGAGCCCCTGCGAGCGCATTCTCCGTAGGCGTCGAGATTTCGGTCGTGGACCTTCTACCTCGTCGTCCTTCTTGTTGTCTCCGGTACTTGTGTCGTCGTCCGGTGTCTCAGGAATCCATCCTCTGTGATGATATTTCGACTTTGAGATTCTTCGTCCAAAATTTTCTGGAACTTCTCGGCAACGATCCAGACCCCACGGCGGAAAAAAGAATCTGAAGATGGCTACCAAAGGTGGGAGCTTCCGCCGGAAGCGCGACGACGTCACCGAAGACACCAAATGGTGGGGCGTCGCCGCCCACCTGGGCCAACAAAAAAAAAAAAAAAACACAAAAACAAAGAAAAGACTACGAATCCGGACCCAACCACGAGATGGCGGAATAATGCACAGCATAGTGAATCCAGAAAGATTCACGCTGCAAAATCTTCGAGCTAGTGCTCCAGTAGTGACCACATTTACCAGTGCAGAAGTAAAGCAATATCCCAGGCATCTGTACCTGGTACGCTATACGAATGTTGTGGGCAAAGGCACTTTGCACATGTTTTATCCGTTTATAAAATTTAAATCCCGCCATCTTTGAGCTATGCATGTGAAGCGGTGGATGTGCAGCAGTGGGGTTTATTTGAGATGGTAGAAGGGGGCATCTGGCGCAAAATCTGTAATTTGAATTGTGCAACCAGTATAGCAGCCCTTCGGCTGGAATTTGGGCTTCTCTCAACTCATGTGTTCACCATGGCAGCATGTTTAAGATGGAGTAATGCTTTATTGGAAAATGATGCAAATTCAATTCGGGTTGTGCTAAGGCATGACATTTTTGTCAGCTTAAAGGGCAAAAGCGTTGTTTTCAGAAATTATGAGAAAGCCTTAGATTTATTTGAAATTGGTCGTAGTTGTACACACCCTCAACCAAAACCTGTATTGAAAACTTTAATAAAAAAAAAAAATTACGAAGTCAGTCGCAAGAGAGATATATCGCTGTGTGCAGGGTAATCTAGAAACGATATAATAGTGGGGAGTTGCATGTATCAAAAACAACCATACGTTTTATGGAATCTCCCCATGGAGTACGTAGAACGATCTTGCTGTTAAGAATTAATCTTCTCCCATTAAGAATCATAACAGGGGCATGGGAGGGACTACCTAGGGAGAATAGACTTTGTGATCTATGCGGAAATTGGGTGCAAGATAACAGAGAGCTCAAAGAAAACGGATGTATCTAGACTGTTGTTTGCTTTAAAGATGCAATGGTAACAATAGAATACTGTTATGGAAAGGACACCTAACAGATGTAGCATTGGTTGCTGATATATTATTGTGCAATGCGTTGGAATGTGATGTGTTCTGAAATGTCTTCCACTTTGGTTGTTATAATGCAAAATGACAAATAAAGTTTAAAAAAAAAAAAAGTTGGGTGCAAGATCTAAATCGTGTTTTATTCGTTTGTCCCCTACTACAACAATTACGTCGTCGTTTATTAAGACCTGTATTTCTAAAGTATAACATTACTACCGCAGAGGAGGCCCGTAATTGTCTTTTAGCCCCTCCTTCTGAATTAGTATGTTTTAAAGCTTTTAGCTTTTTTAAACAATTTCGAAATATTTTTAAAATAAATGTATAACGTAGAGTTCAGCTCCGTTAAACTAAATATACCCGTTCACAAATATGGGTAGCATATTTTGCACATTATAAAACAGAGCGAAGGCCAAGATGTATATTAAGTGATATTTGTCCGCCCCCCACTATATATTCAGGTCTGACAGGCCATATTTGTAGTGTAGAATACTCTTTGGGATTATAAATGGATATTAAGCAAGATGTTAGAACATTGTTTGGGATATGGTATACTGCAGTTTTCTACTATTTTATAAGTGATTGAGTAAGGTTTTTATATATGTGTATTTGCACTTTATATATAAGGTGATGTGATTGAATGGACTTATTTTTGCCTTTTCTTAAATACGGTATTAATTCTAATTGTATAATGAAATTATAATTGCTGTGTTCTTGCATGTATTTTATTCTGGAATTAACATCAGGATGATTTGATAAATTGCATTTTTTTTATTTGTATATCTTTTATGTGGAACTCATTGGAGTTCCGAATCATAAATAAAAATGTAATTGAATTGAAGAGCCCAAAACCCGGCTATGGGCACTGGCATGGATCGGTGCCTGCTGGGGAGAGGGGGGCTATGACAGCAGGGGCTGTCCTTAGAAATGGAACACAATATGGGAGGAATGGAATAGCTATCGGGGTGGCCTGTGTACCCATTTCGAAGGAACCCGACCTGTGATCTTGAGTCATGGACACCCGAGGTCTGCGATTTACTGAAGAGTGAGTGGGGAGAGTAGGGTTTCTGGAGATTAACGGAAAACGAACTATGTCTGAATACGACGCAAAGTGTTCTCATGGTTCCACTGTTGGACATATATGCAATAAAAAGAGCTTTAAAAAAACAGTTGGCTATTCAAATGGAGGGGCCAGCATTGTACCCTGGGACACCAGGGGAATAAAGTACACACAGGACACCAGGGGAATAAAGTACACACAGGACACCGGGGGAATAAAGTACACACAGGACAGCAGCCAGGACACCAGGGGAATAAAGTACACACAGGACACCAGGGGAATAAAGTACACACAGGACACCGGGGGAATAAAGTACACACAGGACACCAGGGGAATAAAGTACACACAGGACACCGGGGAATAAAGTACACACAGGACACCAGGGGAATAAAGTACACACAGGACACCGGGGAATAAAGTACACACAGGACACCAGGGGAATAAAGTACACACAGGACACCAGGGGAATAAAGTACACACAGGACACCAGGGGAATAAAGTACACACAGGACACCAGGGGAATAAAGTACACACAGGACACCAGGGGAATAAAGTACACACAGGACACCGGCCAGGGCACCAGGGGAATAAAGTACACACAGGACAGCGGCCAGGACACCAGGGGAATAAAGTACACACAGGACAGCGGCCAGGACACCAGGGGAATAAAGTACACACAGGACAGCGGCCAGGACACCAGGGGAATAGAGTACACAGGACAGCGGCCAGGACACCAGGGGAATAAAGTACACACAGGACACCAGGGGAATAAAGTACACACAGGACACCAGGGGAATAAAGTACACACAGGACAGCGGCCAGGACACCAGGGGAATAAAGTACATACAGGACACTAGGGGAATAAAGTACACACAGGACACCAGGGGAATAAAGTACACACAGGACACCGGGGGAATAAAGTACACACAGGACAGCGGCCAGGACACCAGGGGAATAAAGTACACACAGGACACCAGGGGAATAAAGTACACACAGGACACCGGCCAGGACACCAGGGGAATAAAGTACACACAGGACACCAGGGGAATAAAGTACACACAGGACAGCAGCCAGGACACCAGGGGAATAAAGTACACACAGGATACCGGCCAGGACACCGGGGGAATAAAGTACACACAGGACAGCGGCCAGGACACCAGGGGAATAGAGTACACAGGACAGCGGCCAGGACACCAGGGGAATAAAGTACACACAGGACACCAGGGGAATAAAGTACACACAGGACAGCGGCCAGGACACCAGGGGAATAAAGTACACACAGGACACCGGGGGAATAAAGTACACACAGGACACCAGGGGAATAAAGTACACACAGGACAGCAGCCAGGACACCAGGGGAATAAAGTACACACAGGATACCGGCCAGGACACCGGGGGAATAAAGTACACACAGGACAGCGGCCAGGACACCAGGGGAATAAAGTACACACAGGACAGCGGCCAGGACACCAGGGGAATAAAGTACACACAGGACACCAGGGGAATAAAGTACACACAGGACAGCGGCCAGGACACCAGGGGAATAAAGTACACACAGGACAGCAGCCAGGACACCAGGGGAATAAAGTACACACAGGATACCGGCCAGGACACCGGGGGAATAAAGTACACACAGGACAGCGGCCAGGACACCAGGGGAATAAAGTACACAGGACAGCGGCCAGGACACCAGGGGAATAAAGTACACACAGGACAGCGGCCAGGACACCAGGGGAATAGAGTACACAGGACAGCGGCCAGGACACCAGGGGAATAAAGTACACACAGGACACCAGGGGAATAAAGTACACACAGGACACCGGGGGAATAAAGTACACACAGGACACCAGGGGAATAAAGTACACACAGGACACCGGGGGAATAAAGTACACACAGGACAGCAGCCAGGACACCAGGGGAATAAAGTACACACAGGACACCAGGGGAATAAAGTACACACAGGACACCGGGGGAATAAAGTACACACAGGACACCGGGGGAATAAAGTACACACAGGACACCGGGGGAATAAAGTACACACAGGACACCGGGGGAATAAAGTACACACAGGACACCGGGGGAATAAAGTACACACAGGACACCAGGGGAATAAAGTACACACAGGACACCAGGGGAATAAAGTACACACAGGACACCAGGGGAATAAAGTACACACAGGACACCAGGGGAATAAAGTACACACAGGACACCGGCCAGGACACCAGGGGAATAAAGTACACACAGGACAGCAGCCAGGACACCAGGGGAATAAAGTACACACAGGACAGCGGCCAGGACACCAGGGGAATAAAGTACACACAGGACAGCGGCCAGGACACCAGGGGAATAGAGTACACAGGACAGCGGCCAGGACACCAGGGGAATAAAGTACACACAGGACAGCGGCCAGGACACCAGGGGAATAAAGTACACACAGGACAGCGGCCAGGACACCAGGGGAATAAAGTACACACAGGACAGCGGCCAGGACACCAGGGGAATAGAGTACACAGGACAGCGGCCAGGACACCAGGGGAATAAAGTACACACAGGACACCAGGGGAATAAAGTACACACAGGACAGCGGCCAGGACACCAGGGGAATAAAGTACACACAGGACACCAGGGGAATAAAGTACACACAGGACAGCGGCCAGGACACCAGGGGAATAAAGTACATACAGGACACTAGGGGAATAAAGTACACACAGGACACCAGGGGAATAAAGTACACACAGGACACCGGGGAATAAAGTACACACAGGACAGCGGCCAGGACACCAGGGGAATAAAGTACACACAGGACACCGGGGGAATAAAGTACACACAGGACACCAGGGGAATAAAGTACACACAGGACAGCAGCCAGGACACCAGGGGAATAAAGTACACACAGGATACCGGCCAGGACACCGGGGAATAAAGTACACACAGGACAGCGGCCAGGACACCAGGGGAATAGAGTACACAGGACAGCGGCCAGGACACCAGGGGAATAAAGTACACACAGGACACCAGGGGAATAAAGTACACACAGGACAGCGGCCAGGACACCAGGGGAATAAAGTACACACAGGACACCGGGGGAATAAAGTACACACAGGACACCAGGGGAATAAAGTACACACAGGACAGCAGCCAGGACACCAGGGGAATAAAGTACACACAGGATACCGGCCAGGACACCGGGGGAATAAAGTACACACAGGACAGCGGCCAGGACACCAGGGGAATAAAGTACACACAGGACAGCGGCCAGGACACCAGGGGAATAAAGTACACACAGGACACCAGGGGAATAAAGTACACACAGGACAGCGGCCAGGACACCAGGGGAATAAAGTACACACAGGACAGCAGCCAGGACACCAGGGGAATAAAGTACACACAGGATACCGGCCAGGACACCGGGGGAATAAAGTACACACAGGACAGCGGCCAGGACACCAGGGGAATAAAGTACACACAGGACAGCGGCCAGGACACCAGGGGAATAAAGTACACACAGGACACCAGGGGAATAAAGTACACACAGGACACCGGGGGAATAAAGTACACACAGGACACCAGGGGAATAAAGTACACACAGGACAGCAGCCAGGACACCAGGGGAATAAAGTATACACAGGATACCGGCCAGGACACCAGGGGAATAAAGTACACACAGGACAGCGGCCAGGACACCAGGGGAATAAAGTACACACAGGACAGCAGCCAGGACACCAGGGGAATAAAGTACACACAGGATACCGGCCAGGACACCGGGGGAATAAAGTACACACAGGACAGCGGCCAGGACACCAGGGGAATAAAGTACACACAGGACAGCGGCCAGGACACCAGGGGAATAAAGTACACACAGGACACCAGGGGAATAAAGTACACACAGGACAGCAGCCAGGACACCAGGGGAATAAAGTACACACAGGATACCGGCCAGGACACCGGGGGAATAAAGTACACACAGGACAGCGGCCAGGACACCGGGGGAATAAAGTACACACAGGACAGCGGCCAGGACACCGGGGGAATAAAGTACACACAGGACAGCGGCCAGGACACCAGGGGAATAAAGTACACACAGGACAGCGGCCAGGACACCAGGGGAATAGAGTACACAGGACAGCGGCCAGGACACCAGGGGAATAAAGTACACACAGGACACCAGGGGAATAAAGTACACACAGGACACCGGGGGAATAAAGTACACACAGGACACCAGGGGAATAAAGTACACACAGGACAGCAGCCAGGACACCAGGGGAATAAAGTACACACAGGATACCGGCCAGGACACCAGGGGAATAAAGTACACACAGGACAGCGGCCAGGACACCAGGGGAATAAAGTACACACAGGACAGCGGCCAGGACACCAGGGGAATAAAGTACACACAGGACAGCGGCCAGGACACCAGGGGAATAAAGTACACACAGGACAGCGGCCAGGACACCAGGGGAATAAAGTACACACAGGACAGCGGCCAGGACACCAGGGGAATAAAGTACACACAGGACAGCGGCCAGGACACCAGGGGAATAGAGTACACAGGACAGCGGCCAGGACACCAGGGGAATAAAGTACACACAGGACAGCGGCCAGGACACGGGGGGGGGAGGGATAAAGTACACACAGGACACCGGCCAGGACACCGGGGGAATAAAGTACACACAGGACACCGGCCAGGACACCAGGGGAATAAAGTACACACAGGACACCAGGGGAATAAAGTACACACAGGACACCGGCCAGGACACCGGGGGAATAAAGTACACACAGGACACCAGGGGAATAAAGTACACAGGACACCGGCCAGGACACCAGGGGAATAAAGTACACACAGGACACCAGGGGAATAAAGTACACACAGGACACCGGCCAGGACACCGGGGGAATAAAGTACACACAGGACACCGGCCAGGACACCAGGGGAATAAAGTACACACAGGACACCAGGGGAATAAAGTACACACAGGACACCGGGGGAATAAAGTACACACAGGACAGCGGCCAGGACACGGGGGGGGGATAAAGTACACACAGGACACCGGCCAGGACACCGGGGGAATAAAGTACACACAGGACACCGGCCAGGACACCAGGGGAATAAAGTACACACAGGACACCAGGGGAATAAAGTACACACAGGACACCGGCCAGGACACCAGGGGAATAAAGTACACACAGGACACCGGCCAGGGCACCAGGGGAATAAAGTACACACAGGACACCAGGGGAATAAAGTACACACAGGACACCGGCCAGGACACCAGGGGAATAAAGTACACACAGGACACCAGGGGAATAAAGTACACACAGGACACCGGCCAGGACACCGGGGAATAAAGTACACACAGGACACCGGCCAGGACACCAGGGGAATAAAGTACACACAGGACACCAGGGGAATAAAGTACACACAGGACACCGGGGGAATAAAGTACACACAGGACAGCGGCCAGGACACGGGGGGGGGATAAAGTACACACAGGACACCGGCCAGGACACCGGGGGAATAAAGTACACACAGGACACCGGCCAGGACACCAGGGGAATAAAGTACACACAGGACACCAGGGGAATAAAGTACACACAGGACACCGGCCAGGACACCAGGGGAATAAAGTACACACAGGACACCAGGGGAATAAAGTACACACAGGACACCGGCCAGGACACCAGGGGAATAAAGTACACACAGGACACCAGGGGAATAAAGTACACACAGGACACCGGCCAGGACACCAGGGGAATAAAGTACACACAGGACACCGGCCAGGGCACCAGGGGAATAAAGTACACACAGGACACCAGGGGAATAAAGTACACACAGGACACCGGCCAGGACACCAGGGGAATAAAGTACACACAGGACACCAGGGGAATAAAGTACACACAGGACACCGGCCAGGACACCGGGGGAATAAAGTACACACAGGACACCGGCCAGGACACCAGGGGAATAAAGTACACACAGGACACCAGGGGAATAAAGTACACACAGGACACCGGGGAATAAAGCACACAGGACAGCGGCCAGGACACGGGGGGGATAAAGTACACACAGGACACCGGCCAGGACACCGGGGGAATAAAGTACACACAGGACACCGGCCAGGACACCAGGGGAATAAAGTACACACAGGACACCAGGGGAATAAAGTACACACAGGACACCGGCCAGGACACCAGGGGAATAAAGTACACACAGGACACCAGGGGAATAAAGTACACACAGGACACCGGCCAGGACACCAGGGGAATAAAGTACACACAGGACACCAGGGGAATAAAGTACACACAGGACACCGGCCAGGACACCGGGGGAATAAAGTACACACAGGACACCGGCCAGGACACCAGGGGAATAAAGTACACACAGGACACAAGGGGAATAAAGTGCACACAGGACACCGGCCAGGACACCAGGGGAATAAAGTACACACAGGACAGCGGCCAGGACACCAGGGGAATAAAGTACACACAGGACAGCGGCCAGGACACCAGGGGAATAAAGTACACACAGGACACCGGCCAGGACACCAGGGGAATAAAGTACACACAGGATACCGGCCAGGACACCGGGGGAATAAAGTACACACAGGACAGCGGCCAGGACACCGGGGAATAAAGTACACACAGGACAGCGGCCAGGACACCGGGGAATAAAGTACACACAGGACAGCGGCCAGGACACCGGGGAATAAAGTACACACAGGACAGCGGCCAGGACACCAGGGGAATAAAGTACACACAGGACAGCGGCCAGGACACGGGGGGATAAAGTGCACACAGGACACCGGCCAGGACACGTGGGGAATAAAGTACACACAGGACAGCGGCCAGGACACTAGGGGAAAAAAGTACACACAGGACACCGGCCAGGACACGTGGGGATAAAGTGCACACAGGACACCGGCCAGGACACCGGGGGAATAAAGTACACACAGGACAGCGGCCAGGACACTAGGGGAATAAAGTACACACAGGACAGCGGCCAGGACACCAGGGGAATAAAGTACACACAGGACACCGGCCAGGACACCGGGGGAATAAAGTACACACAGGACAGCGGCCAGGACACCGGGGGAATAAAGTACACACGACAGCGGCCAGGACACCAGGGGAATAAAGTACACACAGGACACCGGCCAGGACACCAGGGGAATAAAGTACACACAGGACAGCGGCCAGGACACCAGGGGAATAAAGTACACACAGGACAGTGGCCAGGACACCAGGGGAATAAAGTACACACAGGACAGCGGCCAGGACACCGGGGGAATAAAGTACACACAGGACAGCGGCCAGGACACCAGGGGAATAAAGTACACACAGGACACCGGCCAGGACACCAGGGGAATAAAGTACACACAGGACAGCGGCCAGGACACCAGGGGAATAAAGTACACACAGGACACCGGCCAGGACACCAGGGGAATAAAGTCCACACAGGACAGCAGCCAGGACCCTTCTGCTGCCCCAGGACCCAAAGACTAGGCCTGACCCCAATGAATGAAAGTCCAGTTATTCACAGCATGTGGGTTAACTGCCCATCAGAACCTATGCGGAGTCCAAAGCGGGGGTCTCTGCGGCTGGGACGTGTCCCCCTAATGTCTGCCCAGGCTCCAGGGGTCTTTGAGCAGCTGAAGCCCCTTCGAGCTGTGGACAGAGCAGTCACGGGCGAGCTGTGGACGAGAGAAGTCATTGCCCCCACCGCGGAGTGTGAAAGCTTCTTTCTGGTAACAGCCCGTGGGGAAACAACCCAAGCTTCCTCTTTCACTACACGGAAGCAAACAAGCTTCCTCTTGCGTGCCATCATCGAAGATGCCCAAAATGTACGGGGGAAGGGAGGGTCAAATAAAGCAGGGCCTCGAAGAGAGAAGTGAAACCGCAGTACTAGTACCGCAGACGGTGGGAAAGCCTGTCGTGGTAAAAGCGGAACAGTTTCACGTGAGCAACGATCCCGCCTGTTGTGGTGATGAGTGGGGTGGGACCTGGTCTGGGTAGCCACCCACCACCAACAGCCACAAGTGACAAGGTGGCCAGAGTTCCTTCCACTGGGGCAGGCCTGTTATTCTGTGCTCCCTTCTATGAGTTTTGCAGCCATGTTACAAGACCTGGAGCATGCTGGGACTTAGCCTACAAGGGGTATTTACCACAATCCTCTCCCAGGATTCACTGTGGTAGTCTGTCGCTTTTCTTGCACAAATCATTGTTGTCAGGTGTGTTAGTTCAACTGGATCACCTGAAATCAGGATCCTGGAATTATGCGATTGTGCGGCCGCGGTGATTTTCGCAAAATCATAGATTTGCCTCGTTTGCCACATAATCCATTATCAGCTGCATAATCTGCCGATGTTAACAGAAAACTTCTACCTCAAATGGTTCAAAAGTTACTAAAACGCAGCCACACGTGTTGCTACGCTTTGGAAGACCCTTTGCAAAGCCGGACTGGTCACTTTTCTGTGGCTTCTTACTATATTTTGGTATTAAATTGGTACCAGTGCTTTAAATGGGCCGGTACTGAGTACCAGCACTTTTTTATTTTGCGAGGGGGAGTACCGGCACTTCTCAATGTGTGCTGCATACAGCTGCATAATTTGCCATTTCATGCCGCATAATTTACTCAACCCTACCGCATAATTCCAGTGGCCCTGCCTTAAGTGAACCAGGTCTACAGAATGCATTTTGGTTCAAAATGAAAACGCAGGAATGGGGCATTGCGTCCTCAGAGGCACAGTCATCTGGGGACCTAAACCATGGCGTAGAGCAAAGATGCTGGGCAACTGTATAAACAAGCATTGGTAATGCATCAGTTTTGCCTATGTGATGAATAAAGTATTGTTTTTAATCAATTATCGTCTGGGAGAAGGAAAGAGCACCCTAACAACACGGGAGTGAAGACGATGTGGCGCAGCTGCCAGAGCTGCTGACTCCAGAGCTGGGGATCCCGGTTCGAGGCTCGGTGGCAGCAACATCCGTTGATTCTAAGAAAATCACAATCTCCCTGGTGATAAATTTTTATATAGATATGCTGCAAGAGTAGAAAGCGAAAAGAGGCAAAACTGTATGGAAAAATAGTTCCACCAAAGCGGATGTTAACAGTATTTCGAACATTCAGGTAGCAAGATAAATATGTAAAATCGGATTTACTTGGTACATGTAAAAAGAACTGACTCTTGGAGCTCAGAATGGGTGTAATTAATAATGAACTCTCCCCTTTAAAGATGGATGATACATCGGTCACCCAGCAGCCACCAGACCTCAATGACAGTATCAGCTGTCACCCCTTGGCTGCTAAGGACTCTCTCCAGACTCATTCCATCGCAGGGTGAGTGCTCTCAGCAGCATCTCCAGGCCTTAGGTCGGTGAGGCCGTGGTGGGAGGCTGCGCTAGCTGGGCTGGTGGGGGATGGGGAGTGGGGTTGCCTCTTCGCGTGCTCCCATATTAAATAAGAAAAGCGTGTCCCTTGGGCTGGACGGAGTGTAGCAGCAGGCCCCACCACTGCCCCAGTTTTTGGAGCCCACATGGAATTGCACTTGCACCAAGAAGTTCACTGAGAAGGCGTACTTCGTGCGGAGGACGAGCACTCACCGTCACCGGGTCCGGCATGGCTTCGGACATCTCCACGAAGTTTGCCATCAGGTACCCACGGCAGGCCCGCCACAGGAGCCGCTCGAAGGAGTTCACCTTCCACGGGTGGATCACACCTGCCACGAAGCTGCAGTATCGGGGCGAGAAAAGGAAAGAGACAGGCAGAGGAAGGGAGGGAGAGAGAGATAAGGGGGGGGGGGAGAGAGATGGGGGAGGGAGAGAGAGAGACGGAGAGATTGTGGGAGGGAGTTAGAACGATAGAGAGGGGGGAGATAGAGGGGGGGAGGGAGTCAGAGGGATGGAGAGGCAGGGGGAGGGAGAAAGAGATAGAGGGGGAGAGAGAGACAGGGAGGGAGGGAGAAAGGGTGAGTTAGAGAGATAGAGGGGGAGAAAGAGGGCGGGGGAGAGAGGAGAGAAAGAGAGAGACAGTGAGGGAGGGAGGGAGAGAGAGGGAGTTAGAGAGATAGAGGGGGAGAAAGGGGGAGAGAAGAGAGAAAGAGGGAGGGAGGGAGTTAGAGGGATAGAGAGACGGGGGAGAGACAGAGGGGGAGAGAGGGGACGAGGGGATGGAGATAAAGAGAGAGACAGACGGAGGGAGGGAGAGAGGGGTGAGAGGAGGAGGGAGTTAGAGAGATGGAGAGTAGAGGGAGAGAGGGTGGCGAGAAAGAGGAGAGGGAGAGAGAGAGATAGAGGGGGAGGGAGTTAGAGAGATAGGGGGGCAGAGAGAGAGGAGAGAGAAAGAGACGGAGGGAGAAAGGGAGGAAGAGAGAGAAAGAAGGGAGAGAGGAGAGAGACAGGAGACAAAGAGGGAGAGAGAGAGGAAGAGGGACAGCGAGAGAGGGAGATAAATGTAACAGTCAATCGCACAGCGAAAATGAAATCATAAACTATAAAATTATTTACAGAAGATAAACTCCCAAAGGCTCAGATAGGACATTCATTCCTCACCAACATGAGCGTCTACTCAGTCTCCCACAGTTGTCCACTGCAAAGCTCGTAACAATTTTTTTTTTTTAAGTGGGCTAGAGAAGGTATCTTGGAAGTTTTTACAGAAACACTACAATGGCGAGTTGGACCCTGCAATGGAGGGGCGGTGGATCCTGGTGAAGTGGGGTCGAAGAAAGCCCATCTGATGAGATGGTTCCTGTGAGGAGTTCACGTGCTACTCTGGTTACAGTCTGGGCGTACTGAGCGGTACCCTAGTTGGGTCTCTTGCTTACCACAGGTGATACCTAGCCAACAGTACTGGGCGCTTTAACTGGATAACCAAGTTACTCCCTCTAGGCGCTTGATTCTTAGGGTGGAGAGGACGCACGCTTACTCCTGGAGGTAGCAGGGGTTAGAAGCTTAGCTTCATAAAGACACAGTTAATAACACTAAACCATGTGAATGTCCAGCCAGTGCTACAACTTTATAGAAGAAAAATAAATTAACAGGGAAGTAAAACAAGACGTACATGAAACAGAAGGCGTGAGCACCTAAGACCGAGAATATGGCCGCCATACGACTTGGCTGGGCGTATATACGCGAGGCCGTAGAGAAAGGTGACAATGGTCGAGACTATCGTATGGACAAGAGTCAAACGTGTTGGATGCAAGGTAAATCGATTACTCAACGCTGGGGTCTCATTCAAGAGATTTTACTACAGTCAACATTTAGATCTAAGCGGACGGTTTCTCCTTTACCATGGTAACGGATATCCCGTCCGCCGAAATATAAATAGCATTATATCCTATGGGATTTAGTTTTCGGAGGAACGGGATATCTGGCACCGTTGTGATGGAGCAACCTGTCTGCCAAGATCTGAATCAGGCCCTTAATCACTGGGAACGAGAGGCCAGACATACAACCAGGTGCCCACTGTACTAAATCCATCTGCCCCAGTGTCTTTGGGCCTGGGTATCAAGCTTGAGATGTCAGGGGACTCAAGACCCGGAAGTGAAGGTGTTAGAAAAGAAAAAGACAAACATCTTATTGCCCCAAACAAAACAGGGATCCCACAAAAGTCAACAGTGCAGGTTCAGGGGTCCCAGGCCAGCTCCAACAATATGCATGTGTCCAGTACATGCATGTATTGGTATTCCTATGCATAAATCTAGTCAAAGAGCACAGAAGCGCTGCACAGGGTCAGAGACCAGCAAAAGTCAATGAATGAGAGGAGGCAGCTGGGAGCGGACGGTTGATGCATTGGTATGTAGAGTTCTTAATAGAGGTAAATATCCTATATCAACCACCAGCTGAACTTCCATCTACCCTCAAGACACCTGTGCTCCGCCTCACTTGCCCTCGCTCACGTCCCTCGCACTCATTGCAGCTACAGCGGCGGCTGCTCTTTCCAAATTGCCGCCAAGACCTGGAATGACCTCCACCTCCGAACGGCACCCTCCCTGGCAGTCTTCAGAAAGTGACTCAAGACCTGGCTCTTCGACGCAGAAACCTCAGCACCCAGATTCCCCAAGGGGTGCGCTATAGAAATACTGATTGATTGATTTCCTAAATTGAAGCCGCTTTGGGAATTAAATGAGAGCGAATGGGGGAGTCGCTAGTTGTTGCCCAGCCAGGCCTTGTTCAAGACACCACCTGGCAAGGATCCAACGGGTCTCGCGCAGGTTTTGAAAGGGGGCGGGGCCTGGGGTTAACAAGAGAAATGGGTCAGCACCTTCAAAGGCATCCCCCAAACTTTAGAAGCCTGCACCTCGAAGATGGGCTCGTCAAAGTCAAGATGTAGAGTTGTCCAGACACCCAAGGGAAGGAAAGCTCACAGCTTTGACCACACATACCTGGGAAATGGGATTTGGGGCCCAAGCACACCTTCAGAAACCTGGAGAGAGTCTCCAGCCAATGGCATACAATCCCAGGCCCCGAGTAAAGAAGAAACAACCTGTATCCTTCCGGTGCTTGGTGGGAACGTACACGCTAGGAGGCCCTGCAATAGTGCCGGCTCGCCACAGACGTCGGCAGGAAAGAGTCCCTTCGGCTCCTTGACCACGGGTGGTGATCTTTTCTGCCTGTGTGATCCTGGTCAGCTGGCTCTTGTGCAGGTCTTCCTTCCAGACAGCGGTCTGCTCCTCTCCTCACTGCGCATGTCAGCTTCCTCTACTAGTGGTCAGTCACAGGAGCAAGGCTTATCCACAGCATGTAAGTAAAAGGCACCAGCTTCGAGGTGTCCCTTTGAAGCATCCTTTCCGACCCCCGGTGTGCAGTCTCCTCAAAGTGCAGGTGAGCATAGGGCAGTAGCTCAGGGGCACCACTAGGTCTCCCACTTTGGAGCCACTGGTGGTACGCCACAGGCAACTAAACTGCAAAGATGGTTTAACGTTCAAAATCTTGCTTCAGTCAGGAGTAGGTGCACCCTTGGTTTTCAACCTGATCTTGGTGGACTTTTCCAGGCACGTAGTGTCAGGCCAGTCATATCTAGAATAGGGGTTCCCACCCTGGGGTGCCCGCACCCCCAGGGGGTGCAACAAAGAGAGAAAGTATGTACTGTATGCATAATAGGAATTTGGCGAGACTCTTGCAGGGGATGCGAACATTAATCAAACATTTCCTTGGGGTGCGGGGCATAGGAAAGGGTGGGAACCCCTGATCTAGAAGGTGGCTTGTGGCTCAGAGCTTGAATGGACCAATCGGTGCTCAGATGGTCAGGCACTGGCAAGCGCTGTACATAAAGGGGCGGAGAAATGTCACAGGAGAGCAGATACTTGCCCTATGAAGGAGGGGACGATGATGCACCCCCCAACTCATTAGGAGAGCACTGCATACGTTGCCATCACTTTATTTGTTTGCAGGTTTATATAGCGTTGACCACATCATTGCAGATATATTTGGAAACAACCAGAGTGACAGATAAATATCCTATACATGGCATTAACAATGGGATATTAGGCGTCTTTCGAGTGTGGATAACTTCACAACTATAGAACGAGGAAAGGGTCCTCATCTCATGTTTACGTACTGTTAAGGCTTTGCGTCGTCACACTTTACATCTAGTAGTCACATTATCATTACATTACATCTTGACTACATTATCAAAGTCAAAGGTTTAGAGTGTTAGGGTAACTGTTGAGGTAATGTTTAGGGCCAAGAGAAAGAGAGTAATGGTTAGGTTTAGCTAAGTGTTAGACTTCCGCTAAGGGGTAAGGATAGGCTTAGAAGGGGGGGTTAACATAAGGGTTACTACTAGGCCTAGGTAAGTGGTAGGCCAAGATTAAGGCTTAGTTTTAGGGTTATCTGTAGTTAGTGAGAAGGTCAGACTAAGGTTAATATTTTAGGTTAGCAACAGGGTAACGCTTACAGTGTGGTTAGGTGGTGGAGGGACACATAGTGAAACTGTAAACAAGCACTGCCAAAGCCAATAGGTCTCACCTCTGAGACCCTTTGGCTTTGCCAAGTGATTGTAGCCATCGTGTGCAGCACGTCTCAGGATTTAAAAAAAAGCCTTGGACACATGTTGTAGGCCTGTGCAGCGCACATGTGAGCACCTGAAAAATGACACAGGTGTTTTCTTTTTAGTTACTGATCAGAGTTGGATTGGAAACTAAAAAGAAAATTAAACGCGGAAGAGCAACGGGTGACAGAGAAGGAGGGGCGGGGAGAAGAAGGCAGCTTGGAGTGTGCCAGTGGGTGAGGCAATGGGGAGAAGTGTAAGGGGAAGAGCGACATGGAGGGGGTGGGGAGAAGCAGAGATGCGACATAGCAACACAGAGTGCAGGTGGAGAGAAGTGCAGGCAGGAGACCATTGGAAAACACGTCACTCATGGAGTGCTAACAAATGGAAAAAGAAGTTCCTGAAAAACAAGTGGTGGAAGCAGGGAAGGCAACCAATTAAAAGAGTTGTAAAGAGGTAGCACTCCATGGCAGGGACAAGCAGAAGACTGACAAGTTGGGACACCAATAAGAAGCAGGGAAATGAGTGACAAGGAAAGCCAACCAATGGTAAGCAAAGGGCGGGCTCCAAGCCCCTGAATGTTCCTGATGAGCTCCGACATGTCTTTCAACAGACAGTGCATGAGAGGTATAGTAGGCTCGACCTAAAAGGCCCTTAGTGATGCAATGGTGGCATGAGGTGCAAAGGTTATAGTGCTGATGTAGGGCGAGCATGCCCTGGAAAGGACTACATAAAGGCGGATGTTAAAGAGGATGACACTGAGCCTACCACAGCTGGGCTTTCGAAAGGGGATCCTGAGAAGGGGAAGTGGTAGGTTGTTGTGTCAATCGTGAATGAGGAACGCCTGCAAGGAAACTACTGCTTTGCGTAACTCGCATGCTGTGTCTCAAAGAGGCTCCAGCCATTCAGTGCACAAGTCCCTGGGCGCACTCACACGAAAAGACAACTACACACATTATAAACACGAGAAAAGGGAGGTACACCAGCTGAGGGGGCTGGTGAACAGTTAAAGGGGTTGGTGGTAGGGAGCCTGAACCTACAGGGCTACAGTTAAAACAAACCACGGCCAGTGACCACACAGTGTAAAGGGCAGTAGGCACATGTTTAGGGTTGAATGCACCCTAAGGGGAGTGCACCTTCAGTCGGCTTGTACATTGACTGGTCCACAGGGTGGGGGTGCATTTTTTCCAAGCCATGCAGAGGACGCGTGTCACATGACAGGCACATTTACTCACCCTATAATCACAAAGAATACGGCCCGCTGTGAAAGGGGTAAAAAAAGGTCAACCTAATGAAACATAAAGGAACTATTTATAAAGTAGCGAGGGTTGTTCTGCTCACGCAAGTCAAATTAAAAATTCCAAATGTGTGACCAAGCGATGCTCTGAATTCTAAATGTTAGTAATTACTTTCTTTCAGGTACGTTGACCCCACTCAATGAACACTTACATTGGGCTCTGTCACTTCTCTGTTCTGACAGAGCGCTTTGTTGGAAAACAGGCACCAGCTTTCGTAGTACTTAAGGTAAGAGGCGCAACGGACAGGGGCGTAACGCAGGCCCCTCCGGTGCAGGGGGACCTCAAAACCTTAAGGGGCCCGCAACCATCCAGGAGGCTCCATTCATGCCAAGGCCATTCAATATCTGTGCCTTAAGCAAGACTAAAGGGCCCCCCTTCCGTTCTTCTAGGGAGCATGGTTCTGCGATACACAAACGGCAATCAATATATTTATTTTGCACTAAAAGCAAAATATACACATGCTATTTTTGTATTATTTACACTTTGGAAGGCAAGATATAAGGCTTCTGAAGAAAACAAATGTGCTGGGTCTAAAATCCCAAGAGAGGCGGTTGACAATCCCCACTCCTGTACGGATTCTACGCTTGCGACTAGGCCGAAGCAAGGAATCGGGGAATAACAAGCATCTGGACAGACTTAACCAGTGTTAAGGAAAACAAGAAAAAGGTAAAAACAAAAAAAAATTCACAATCACATTGCATTGCAAACTCCGGTACTGTCCATGGTGTCAGAGAAAATTTGGCCGCCAGCCCGTTTTTTAAAAAACTTTTAATTTACAAAAAAACTTCTTATTTACAAAGTAACATAGGACTTTGCTTTTGCTACAAAGAGAGTCACCTTTTAGTTTTATGATGATTTCCGTGCTCCAAGTTTAAATTTATAGAATACTCCGCCCAAGAATTAACAAAACATTTACTCCCCATTTAAATCACAACTTTTAGGAGTTGAGAGTAAACCCCACATGCAAAACGTTTCTCAACAGCTCTGAGATCCTCTATTCTAGATTTTTGGGGGAAAGTCTAGTGTCTTATTCTCACAAATAAGTCGGGTTCTTCTCTGGGGAAGGGTTGGGTCCAGCTTGTGCTTCACCTGCTGGAGGTTCTCCCACTTTCTTGATTTTGACACATCGGACCTCAACGGTGATGTTATAGAGGTACTCAAAGTGCACCCCTCTTTCAAAGAGCAGCTACAGCCCTCTCTACCAAAGCTAGGCGAGTGGCCGCAGAGGCAGCCAGAGCTAGCCGAGGGCACAAGCCCTTTTACTTGTTCCCCAGTGAGGTGACTGCCTACCAGCTCTCTCTGATAAAGTTCTCCTCAGTACCCCATAACTGAGCTCTTTGCCTTCATCATGCCTGGGACATGGCTGAACCCAGAAACATGTGTCTAGAGACAACAGCACCACCTGGACTAACTTTGGTGAAAAACTACAGCAACTCTGAAGTAAGCGTACTGCATTTACCAGAATGCAATGGGATGAACTGTGCTGGGATGAGAGGCAGTGTGCTCCCTCTCCCCCCCGGGACACGTTTGTTGGTTGCATGTGGGCTCACTGGTGAGTGGTGTCCACTGGATTCCTCGTGTGGCAGCTACAAGCACATGTGGGGTTGTACCTCTGGTACAGAAGGGTCTAGAAACTTATGCATTCTTTGGAGGTCTGCATTCAACGTGCAGAATATTTTCCCTCACCTATAATAAAGTTCTTTCCTTGCGTGCATGAAAGACCTGCCTGGACTTTCAGATTATTAACGGTTATATATTTTATTACATTGTTTCAGAGTAGCTGCCCTCTTCCCACCTGGAGCAAGCACCGACTGCTTAGTTCTGCTACCCCGGAGAGACAAGTGGTAAAAGAAGCACCAAGTCATACATTTGGAGTGCAATGGTGGTAAATAACAAACAATACCAGTCACTGACTGTCCTGGGAACCCTAGAAATTCATGACAGCCTAGTACCTCTGTCCACAAAGTAAGCATGGGACTGGTTCACTTAAAGTATTGAAACAGAACCAATGACTCTGCACCACTGCCCTCTGCATTTAGCTGCAGTGAAAACTCACCTAAGTTTCAGGTCCACGCGGCGCGCCACAGAAGGATCTAGGAGTGGGTCGACCTCAGTGGCGTCTGGGAGAGGAGAGTCCGTGTTCACCTGCTGCAGGAACAGAGAACGGTGTTAATTCAGGGGTGTGGCCAAAGGGAAAACAAATACCCATGGGAACAGTAAGACCCATTGAGGAGTCATCCCCGAGAGGACAAGGCCTGTGACAGCCAGTGAGAAGAATGATGCTTGAGAAGGTGAGTCTTGTGGCAACCAATGAAAACTAACCCATGGGGATGGGGCGGGATGAGGCCTGTGGCAACCAATAAGAAGAATGATCCTTGAGAAGGTGAGTCTTGTGGCAACCAATGAAAACTAATCCACGGGGATGGGGGGGGGGGGTGGTGAGGCCTGTGGCAACCAATAAGAAGAATGATCCTTGAGAAGGTGAGTCTTGTGGAAACCAATAAGAGACTAATGCACGGGGTGAGGTCTGTGGCAACCAATAAGAAGAATGATACTTGAGAAGGTGAGTCTTGTGGCAACCAATGAAAACTAATCCATGGGGGGGGGGAGGGAGGCCTGTTGCAACCAATAAGAAGAATGATCCTTGAGAAGGTGAGTCTTGTGGCAACCAATAAGAACTAACCCATGGGGGGGGTGAGGCCTGTGCCAACCAATAAGAATAATGATCCTTGCGAAGGTGAGTCTTGTGGAAACGAATGAAAACTAATCCATGGGGGGGAGCCTGTTGCAACCAATAAGAAGAATGATCCTTGAGAAGGTGAGTCTTGTGGAAACCAATAAGAACTAACCCATGGGGATTTGGGGGGGTGAGGCCTGTGCCAACCAATAAGAATAATGATCCTTGCGAAGGTGAGTCTTGTGGCAACCAATGAAAACGAATCCATGGGGAATGGGAGGGGGGCTTGTGGCAACCAATAAGAAGAATGATCATCAAGGTGGTGAGTCGTGTGGCAACCAATGAAAACTAATCCATGGGGGATGGGGGGGTGGGGGGGTGAGGCCTGTGGCAACCAATAAGAAGAATGATCATCGAGAAGGTGAGTCATGTGGCAACCAATGAAAACTATTCCATGGGGGGGGGGAGGCTTGTGGCAACCAATAAGAAGAATGACCATAGAGAAGGTGAGTCTTGCGGCAACCAATGAAAGAAAGACTAATGCATGGGGGTGAGGCCTGTGGCAACCAAAGAAGAATGATCCTTGAGAAGGTGAGTCTTGTGGCAACCAATGAAAACTAACCCATGGGGATGGGGCGGGGTGAGGCCTGTGGCAACCAATAAGAAGAATGATCCTTGAGAAGGTGAGTCTTGTGGCAACCAATGAAAACTAATCCACGGGGATGGGGGGGGTGAGGCCTGTGGCAACCAATAAGAAGAATGATCCTTGAGAAGGTGAGTCTTGTGGCAACCAATGAAAACTAATCCATGGGGGATGGGGGAGGGGGGGTGAGGCCTGTGGCAACCAATAAGAAGAATGATCCTTGAGAAGGTGAGTCTTGTGGCAACCAATGAAAACTAATCATGGGGGTGAGGCCTGTGGCAACCAGTGTGAAGAAAGATCCCTGGGAAGGCGATGCTGCATGAAGAGAGTGGGGCGAGAGGCAGATGTACCCTTCTATACAGATATCTACTTCACCCTCTCCACCGATCCAGTCCTCACCGGATGTTCCGTAAAGCGCTGGCTCTCTCGGAGTATGTTGGCGTATTCGCGTAGCTCTCGCAACCGGTTGCGTAGGGAGTCCCGGTTGCGGCTGATCTCCCGCAGCTCCTGGGCCAGCTGCTCCGACTCCTCCTTGATCTGCAGGACATCCTTGGGGGAAGGCGCCGGCAAGTTCTCCTCCTGTACGATTGCTGGGGTCTGGGCCTTTCTGAGCTCCTGGTCCAAGAAATCTGGCAAGGACAAGTTAGGCTTGGACTTCTGTATCATTCGCATAGTAATCCCACAATAGGACCAAGGGTTCATGGTGCCTTCCTTATGTGCAACATACACACAGGCTCCCCACCTCCCAAATCCCCACCCACACACACTTATCGGGCCCAGCCAGGAGGGGCACAAGGGAGCAGGGAACACTGCTTCGAAGCGTCAAGGAACCTCCCTTGTGCACACGATATTCCACTTCATGACCCCAGTCAGAGAGGGAACTCAAGAACACACATACACAATGTACCTAGAGCTCAGTTTCATCTTCTACTGCGTTTTTTTGTTTAGTATTACTGTTTCACATATGGTACCTTATGTTCCCCATCCCTCCTTCCCATATATACCACTTTGTTTTGATCTTCCAATAAAGAATTGCGTAAAAAAAAAAAAAAAACCTACACACCCCCATCCCACACTATTTAAAAAGGATTACATTATGGTAGGACCACCAACCTCCCACCATACACACTCATCTACCAAAGGGTTCTAATACTGGAAACAAACAAACACACCCCCCCCCCCTCCGCCATAGGGGCCCTGCTGGAAAGTGACCACCCTACTACACCACCTCCAAGGTCCAGCCATTCCTGGAGAGAGAGGTTATATCTCTAGTTTGTCTGTTGTACACTTACTGAAGGTTTTCTCCATTTCATCGCAACGTCGGACATCAGCCACATATCTCCTTTGAAATGAATTTATGTTCTGGTTCAACTGTGCAAAAACAAAATATAAAACCGATTAACAAGAACACAACACAACTGCAGCCTCCTGAAAGACATTCAATCTCATCCCACTCAATCATCTCAGTTCAGGCAAAGCGAACAGGAACTAGGGGGGAAAAGGGGTCACACGCCTTTTATTGCTTTGGTGCAGAGTTCCAGTACTTTTTACTAACTTGGAAAAATGAAGTGGACCCTGCTAAAAAGCAAAACATAGAATGCTGTATAGCATTATCCCTGAAAGCTCTAAATAGATTTAATACAATTTATGGCAGATTAAGCCCTTTGCTGCTACCATACACAGCTAAAGAGCAAATACCACCAATATATGGTGCATCTTGGGCTGAATAAGATTGAATGGATGCTGTGGACTGTAGGATATCAGCCTTTTCTGTATGTTCACCTCAGATTGTTTTGTCTTTTTCTGGACCCCATGTTTCCTGGACATAGAACTCTGCATTGTTACCCCTGCTAGACAGGAGTAAAGTGCTCGCGCTCCACCTTTAAACATAGCTAAATTGGCTTATCCCAGATGGACATATTTAACTTGTCTATAGCTCCCTTGTACATACTGTAAAAAATAAATGCCCCCAGAGCCTGGATGTTAAATGCCACTGAGACTACAGTGCCTACTGTGCCATTCACAGAGCGGGCCTATAAGATATAGCTTCAGGACTACCATGTGTAGCCCGACTGTAGAAGCCTAAAACGTGCTGTCAAAATAACACTTATTAACAGGTGGGAAACCCCCACCCAAAGCAGATGTGGAGGTCGATCTTTCTCGTACCTAGCAGCGAAGTCATGGAACGAGCTACCCTTTCATCTACGGACCTCCCTATCTCTTCCAGAGTTCCAAAAGTCCCTGAAGACCTGGCTATTCCGCTAATCAACTGGACCCTGCCAGCACCTAGATACCCTCACGGGTGTCAACAAGCGATCTACAAATATACTGATTGATTGCTTTTAAATATTAAAAGGTCAACCCTAATAACATCTTGTTGCCCACAAGGTAGGGCGTCTGATATTTAAAAGTGGAATATGTGCAAAGTTGGCATGTTTCTTCAGTGACTAACCCCCAAAAGCTATTTTCACTGGGAGGGCTTAGCTGAACCCTAGAAAATGTCAAAGTACAGATTATAAACTTTAATCAGTAGCTTTTGACATTAACCAATTAAAATATTCATTCAAAGACTATTTTTCATATTTATTAAAAGTCCAATTCATTGAAGTTTTATTTTTAATAAATATTTAGGAAACGTAATGTTGAGAAAATTACCTTTCCCCTGCCTGAAGCTCCTGGAAGCTAATTTGCATTAGCCTGACAACAGTTGCTCGGCCAATGCTTGGTCTTAATGACGCATGAAAACTACTCTGAGAGCAGAGACAATAGCCTGGGTTGGGGAGTTGTTTTTCTTCCCTTTACCGTAAGACCAGTTAGGGTAGCCCCAGAAACATTACCTTGTAAAGGGCCTGCCTTTTAACTAGTAAATGTAAGGTGAGACCTGAGGAAGACCCAAGGCTGGCTCCACACCTAGAAGCTACCCCAGAATCAGTTTTGAGGGAGCACAAACGAGAGAGCTATTAAATTCACTGGGTACACCTCTGGGCAGGAGCTGCTGATGGAGTGCTGAATGGCCCTGGTACACACCAGTCACCAGAGGCGGCCAAACACTGGCTCCTTGAGTCAGTGTAACCCACCTTTACACGCAGTCTTCTCACTCGTGGCACATGGCTTCGACACATGGACGCTTGGCGCATGGGCCATGGATGGTCAGACTTGGAACAGGGTATGTCCAGGAGATGCAACTATGGCACAGGCCCCTCATTCTCAACCTCCATCTCTAACTTTCTCACAGGTTGGGTTGTGTTGAACCCAAGGCCTGACGAGCCCAGGAGGGTGCCACTGAACAGACACACACTCAACCCATGCTGGCCACAACAATGCCAGCAGAGGCCAAAGCTCGCTGGAGGAGGCGCCCAAGTATTTTGGGCTTCTGAAGGAGAAGTAACAACGTGGCAGAATGCCTCTCAGTGGACCCCAAAAGAACCCTGCCTGCCCCCTGAAACACTGGCTGATGGAAGCAATGCAGACATGGCCCCCTATCCAAGTATCTTTCAGCCTCCTCTGTACAGTGGCATCAGAGAGAGTACCTTAAAGCAACACCAGGGAGAAAGCAGAGTGCACTTGACAAGAGAAGGCCTTGCGGCACCTGTACATAGGTCCCCTTGGAGTATAGCACCCCTAGTGGCGTGCCTCCATTATAGCATTAGCTTCAATAAAAGCGTGATAAGGGTCAGTGTCCATTCTTCTTGAAGAGTGGGTCGTAGCACCTTTCATGTAGAAGAGGCTGCCCTATGTATGTCATATATAGGCTGAACTCTCATCCTTGTAAGGGGGCGAGGACCACAGATTGAGGGGGAGCAGTACTGTTAGCGAGTCTCATGAGGGGAGAATTATTCTAGAAAAACACACACACGAAGGAACACAGTGTCACATACATGCACACCGCATTTCTATCCCTTGCTGAGAGAATGCTGCAATAGGTGAAGTCCCTTTCAGGGACGCGTTGTGTGATCTCCGTCACATGCCGCGTGGACAAGGTAGGGTGTGTAGAGGTGGGTGTGTGGGCCTTCAGTGTACTGAAAACTGACAGGATGTTTAAAGGTTAATGGGACACTACCTCGGACCTCGAGCACTGGGTTCAGAAATGTGCTGCTCTGTACTCACAGCCCTAACCACGTAGGTGACACTGTTTATGGCTTATATTAGTTCCTTTCTGAAAACCCACAAAGATGCATTTTGTTTTGAAGGGCCGTTGCAGATGTCTCATTTGAGTGCATGTTAAACACACTATTTCAGTCATATACTTTCAAGAGAGATCCATTTCAGGCAAGGGCGACTGAAATAGGCAGAAGTGCATTTAATCTATTTATTAAAGTTTTATATAGCGTCAACTGAACCAAGAGGGTGACAAAATGCTTTGCAAGTCAGAGAGAGACTACTGAAAGAGGCTACATTTAGCATAAAAACAAATGCAGCAAATAAAATAGGAAAGAAGGTAGAACAGAGTATCACAAAATAAAATCAAGGTATGCATCCGACGAGAGGGCACTATACGTACTACAGATGGAAACAACATGCATGCAGTGTACAATTATGTGGGAACATTTCAGTCAGGAGGCCAAGCAGTAGATTTTGGAGACTCAAAAGCACTTAGCACAGATACGGGTCCTTTAAGATACGAAATAGCCCTGAAAAGGACATTTTCTTTCTAATTTTAATCTATCGTAAGAAGATCATGTGCTGTTGTTCAGACGGATGGATTCCCACACCCTGGGGTTCTGCCATGACTGCTCTAGCGACTTTTGAGGTCGAGCCTACACTGCGCTTGCGCGGTCTCTTTGAGACATGTTGTGTATACAATTTGGGGGCTTGCAGCCTGCCCACTGCTTTTCATTTATTTGTTGCAGTGTCCTTTAAACAGCCTTGCTTCCAATTGGTTATTTGTTCCTATTTGTCCCTCCTTTTCATTGTTTGTTCCCTCCCATGGAGCAAGCCCCCATTACTTGTAGCCTTCCACTTGTCCCATTTTAGTAACTGGCTGAGGGACTTTTTTTTTTTTTATTCTAAAAGTGCACTTCACGCAAGCATTCACGCATTTCCCTTGATCAGCACGGCACCTGTGCATGGGCCCGCTTGTTTTGTTTTCTGCTCGCGTTTGGCAAAGCTTCCCGGTCCTCCCTCGAGGCGTCTTTAAGGCAGCGTGACCCACCGCTTTTAATATTTTGAAAGATCAAAGCAGGAAAGCTGCCACAGTGTTACATATCTTTCCTGCTTTCAAAATTTACATTCCTTGCGATTTGCTCACTCTCTAGTGCAGGGGGGGCCCGTTTTGGTTAATGTGAAGATAAACTGACTCCGTCCTTGTTGCGCGAGTGTTGCCTGTGGTTGTACCCTCGTTACCTAGAGGGGAAATCGGCATCTTGGTTTTGTAGGCTGTTAATAGGGCAGCAGCGTAGGAGGCACCACATGATATTTAGGATACTTATTGACTCAGAGAAAATGTACTATTGGCATTCAATTACTGCAGCCTGAAGACATATTTTAAACACACAAAGACAACTGCAAAAATAAACATGCACTGACATAGCCAATAGGTCTCGCCTACGGCTCTGCCAATCTGTTTTAGCCAGACCCATGCCAATGCTTGGTTGAATGATGGCATTTCTAGGAGGGAGCATAAGCTACTGGTCCCTGAGAATCACAGTTTTAGGCTTTACTGATTAGTAAGCCAAAGTGAAGTGCCTTGTGGGATATGTAGGCTAGCGTATGGGCACTCTTTCCTCAGTGGGGAGCCATTTCAGTGATATTTAGATTGGAGAATTATGATAAAACCTTGAGGCAGTGGCCCGCCTAGTAGCTGTGTGAACTGCAGCACTGAGAGATGCCAGGTGTAGTTTATAAGTAGAGGGTTTCGGTACATCAGCCTGAATCACTGGTTTACATAAATTTTTTATACCTCATAGAAGCCCGAGATGGTGTCACGCCCTTTTAGCCGCAAAATTGATGTGTGCTTGCAGGTTCAGACTTTTGTCTAATGTAAAGCTTAGTTATTTGGAGTATTGCACATACATGGACTTACAGTTCAGCACAGATCATGCTTGGACCAAGGTAGTGTGGGGGTGGAGGACAGATGAGAAGGCGCTCTGTCCCAAGGGGACAAAGCATGTCCTAACGTAGATTCATCCAGGACCAGGTCTCAGCTAAAACTTGGGACTGGGGTTTCAAGGTCTTTGAGTAAGGGAAAGTAGAGTGAAGCGTCCTTAGCGTAAAAGTGCTACTGAAGTTAGAAAAGTACTTCAAGCAGGAAACCCAGGGCTCTTTTTAGGTCTTGCCTAGGAAGCTCATGTGCGGACTCTTTGAGACCTGTATCTACTCTGTGGGCTTAGAGCATGCCCATCACTTTTCATTTGTTTCTTTGTGTGCCCTTCGAAAATCCTTGCTTTTCTATAGTGACTCGGTTATATTTGTCCCACCTTTTGCTGTGTTGCTCCCTCCCATACAGCCTGGCCCTATTACATTTAACATTCCCCTTCTGGCCATTTATGCTCGTTGCAGCACACAATTTTCTTCTTTTGCCTCCGGTCGTGTTTTGGGATTTTTGTGTTTTTTGCTTTGCGAACAAAACGTGCTCAGCTGGCTGCATTTTTAGTGTTGCAAACTTGCAGCTAACGTACACAGCGATCTGCGAGCCATTAGTTTAGGTTCATGGCCCGGAGATCGCCGTGTACGTTAGCTGCATGGTCAGTGCGATCCTGTCTAGGCCAGGAGGAGCTCTGGCTTGTACCACGGCGCCATTGTTGCAAGGCGAGATCGCCGTGTATGTTAATGGCTCTCCATTGCTACACCGGACCCAGGTAACGCTTGAAATACTTCCAAGACTATTGGCTAGTTCGACCAAGCATCATTTGTGTTAACCTGGTGCTACTGAAGAAGAGATCTAGAATTGTTTTGTTCCTGTTTTGATATTGAAAATCTCCATGAAAAAGATGGAATCAACATCCGCTGTTGTGTTGAAAAACTGTACAGAGTGTAGAGAGTCACCCGGCCTCTACCACACATTGTTGCAAACACACACACCCATACACCCCTCGGGGCGGGCTCGACCCGAGGGGATAAATAAACGGCGGAAGACCGCTCGGGTCTTCGCGCCAACCACCTGTCACAACTGTGTGCGTGCATTCATTGTATAGAGCGCGGCTGCGGCCTAGTGCCCTCCGGCGCCCCATCACATTGGCGACGAGGCCGGTCGGACCGGCACGTATCTGCTGACGATCCGCTGAGGCTGCGGAGCGACTGCGGAGCCCACCCGCATCGCCGCGCACGACCGCCTACCTGCTGCTGGCGCCCGCCCACGCGTCTCCTGACCGGTGTTGGGAGCGTGTTCAGCTGGCGGCGCCGTTTCTGCCGCTGCTGCCTGCTGCTGCTGCCTGCGCCCACCCACGTGTCTCCCGACGCCTCGGGGCACGTTCAGCCGGCGGCGCTGACTCTGGCAGCGGCGCGAGTGCGGTGAGTGCGCGCGCGGAGCTCCTGAGCGAGGAGCGCTGAGAGACGCTTGGCCCCACCCCCGCTGGACTCTCCCTGTCCCGGCAAAGCCCCAGTGCTGCCCTGACGGTTTGCCTGCAACCAGGCCATTGGTGAAAGAAAAAAAAAAAAAGGGGGCAACAACGGAGAGCAGAGAAGGAGGGAACAGGAGGTGAGAAGCACCTGAAACAGAGAAAAAAAAAAAAAAGAAAAGGGGGTGGCATCTGAAGTGGCAAAAGGACACAGCAAGGCCCAGGGCAGGCCTGTACATTGACTGCCCCTATCCTCCAACGGGTGCAGTGCCTTGCCCCAATGCACAGGGCACGGGAGGAGCAGAACACGTGGGACGTGCGGCAGGCCTACAGGAGGCGGAAAGTGAAGCGCGCGCAAAATGAGCAACCAACAGGCGGGAGCTCAAGGCCAAGTCAGAGGACCTGACGTGCCGATCCTGGGGCACCATCACAACGCAATTGCTCCCCTGCCGCCATTCAGCGAGATCTCGGATCCTGCCACGGCCGCGCCACGATGGAGGGCATGGGTAGGACGACTCAACCACTACTTCAAAGGAACGAGAGAAACGGACGGCACGGTCAAGCGGTCACTCCTCATCTACTACGGAGGACCTGAAATTTATGACCTCTTCGAGACCCTCCCGAACACAGGAACGGACGATGACTACGAAGCTGCAGTCAGGGCGCTCGACAGGCATTTCGACCCCCAACTGAACCCTGATTTCGAGAAGTTCAAGTTCCGAAGGGCCGCCCAGACAGACTCAGAATCGGTCGATATGTTCTATGCGAAGTTGCGCAAGCTGGCCAGCACCTGCGCATTTGTAGCCCCGCAGACAGAAATCAGGGATCAAATCATCCTGGGCTGCCGCTCCAAGCTTTTACGCAAACTCATATTGCGTCAACCAGGGATCTCGCTGGACGACATCCTTGTCCTGGCCCGCTCACACGAGTTATCAGACGTCCGGGCCGAAGCCATGGAGGCGGCACTACACATGCCAGTGGCCGCCGCGAGCGCCCCGAGACACCACGCCGTCAAGGAAGAGAGGGTAGACGCCATCCAGAGACGGCCTGCCCCGATCAGGCAAGCGCAGGCACCGCCGAGCAGCGGCCAGTGCGGATACTGCGGAGACGACCACGCCAAATCAGCGGTCTGCGGGGCGAAAGGCAAGACATGTTCCAGGTGCGGGAGGCTCAATCACTACGCCAGGATGTGCCGGGGCGGACGTTTCCGCCAGGGCCTGTCAAGACAGAGGAGCATCTCGCAACGTGTCCAGCTAGTGTCCCTGGAAGACTCTTCCCCGCTCGAGGAGGCCAGGCAGAGGTGGGAGGATGAAGACGATGACGTGTTCGTGGTTTCGTATGCCAGCAGAGCAGATCGACGACGAAGGCCTCCCCCCATGTGCTCAGTGACAGTGGAGGGCACGGCCGTGCAAGCATTAATTGACACCGGCGCCTCAGTCAATGTAATGGACTCGGAGCAATATGACCGCCTGTCACCAAGACCCCCGCTCGCACCATCCACAGCCAGGATATATGTGTATGGAGGGACCGACCCACTAACGCGGAGAGGGGTCATACAAGCCAAAGTAGCCAACGGCACATGCATCACGGACACGCGATTCCACATAACCGAAGGACGAAAAGGAACGCTGCTCAGCTGTCACACCGCGGAGGACCTGGGGCTTGTGTTTTTCGCAAATCAGATACACGAGTCGCACGTCGAGGTCATACTGAAGGAGTTCCCGGCCCTCTTCACAGGTCTAGGGAAGCTCAAAGGGAAAAAGTTCAGACTTCATATCGATCCTGCCGTCCGGCCAGTGGCGCTCCAACACAGGAGAGTACCGTTCAACCTGCGACCACAGGTAGAGGAAGAACTGAGAAAGCTGGAAGAGCTCGATGTAATTGAAAAGGTCTCTGGCCCCACCCCGTGGGTGTCCCCGTTGGTCGTGGCCCCAAAACCCAAACAGCCGGGGGCTATAAGGCTCTGCTTAGATATGCGCCTACCTAATGTGGCAGTGAAACGGGAGCGACACATTACCCCGACTATAGAGGATATTGTGGCCGATCTCAACGGGGCCAAATGGTTCTCCAAACTGGATTTAAACGCAGGGTACCATCAGCTGGAGTTGGAACCAGATAGCCGATATATCACCACTTTTTCAACCCACGTCGGCCTCCGGAGGTATAAGAGGCTTAGCTTCGGAATATCTTCAGCTGCCGAAGTATTCCAGAACGCAGTCAGAGAGGTGTTGTCGGGACTGCAAGGGGTAATCAACTTGAGTGATGATATCCTCGTCTTCTCGAGCACGCTGGAGGATCATCACAGGCATCTCCGCGCCATGTTGCAGAGGCTGGAAGAGTCAGGACTGACGCTGCACAAAGCCAAGTGCTCATTCTATCAAGACACCGTTGAGTTCTTTGGATATGTGTTCACCCGGGAGGGGGCTCCGGGTAGACCCGAAGAAAGCAGATGCCATCCGGGCAGCCAGTACGCCGAAGAACCCCACGGAGGTGCGGAGCTTCCTCGGCATGGCCACATACTGCGGGCGGTTCATCCCAAAGCTTGCCACCATGTCGGAACCCCTCAGGGTCCTCACCAAACAGGGACAGCCATGGGAATGGTCGCCTGCTGCTGCCAAGGCGTTTGCTGACATCAAAGAAGGGTTGCAGGACAGAATGGTCATGGCCTATTTTCACCCGAAGCAGCGCACCGAATTGATCGTGGATGCCAGCCCCATGGGCCTGGGAGCGGTACTCCTACAGGAACATGAACCCGAAGTCTGGAAACCCGTAGCATATGCCAGTAAGGCCCTCACCGACACGGAGACCCGGTATGCCCAAATCGAGAGGGAAGCTCTCGCCATCAAGTGGGCGTGTCAACACTTCCACCTATACTTGTGTGGCCAGGACTTCCAAGTTGTGACGGATCACAAGCCTTTGGTCCCGCTCTTCGCTGGGTCAACAAGGGTGGCACCCCCAAGAATTGAGCGGTGGGCAGTGCAGCTGCAGGCGTATCAATTCAAGGTGGTATATCGGCCTGGCGCTCACAACCCGGCTGACTATCACGTCACCCAGACCCGGAATCCATAAGGCACCAGTCCACTGAAGAAAAGGACACCGAGGCGGTGGTAAGGATGGTGTCCCAGCATGCATGCCCGAAGGCCATGACTCTGGAGGAAATCGGACAGGCTACCGTGGCAGATGGAACACTGTCCATGGTGAAAGATGCATTGGAAGGCAATACGTGGGCCCGCTTCATGGATGGGAGCCGCCTGCTACGACCGGAAGTGGGCCAGGCCAGGCAGCAACTCTGGAGGGTGCGTCATGAGCTCAGCGTGGGGGAACAAGGCATCGTCCTGAGAGGGCATCTCGTCGTAATCCCGGAGGCCCTCCAGCAACGAATTTTGACCCTGGCGCACGTTGGTCACCAGTGCATGGCGAAAACGAAGGCTAGGTTACGGCAGAAGGTCTGGTTTCCGGCCATGGATACCAAAGTGGAAGAAATGGTCAGGGGCTGCCATGAATGCACCATCACAGGAGGAGACCCTCCTCCGGCGCCGGTGGCCACGGAGGCTCCGGCCACACTACCCTGGACCCAGGTCAGCCTCGACTTTGGGAGTTTCCCAGACGGCCGTCACATGCTGGTCATGGTGGATTCATTCTCGAAGTTTCCAATCGTGGAAGTCGTGGGGTCCACGGCGTTTCCATACGTGAAAAGGGCTCTTGACAAGATCTTCGTTGTGCTGGGACTGCCGGAGGAAATTAAGTCCGACAACGGACCCCCATTTCAGGGTCGGGAGTTCCAGGAATACATGGAAAGCAAAGCCATCCGACACCGCAAGATCACGCCACTCTGGCCCCAAGCCAACGGGGAGGTGGAGCGGCTGATGAGGACTCTAAACAAGACACTGCGCATCGCGGTGGAACGCGAGGAGGATGCTGAGGCAGCCTTAGACCAGTTCCTAGGAGTGTACCGCCAGACGCCCCACAGCACTACCAAGTGTGCGCCCTCCCACCTGCTGTTTCGGCGGGCCCCGCGGGATAGCATCCCGGCAGACCCGACATGGGTACCCCCGGAGAGGGATGACGAGGCCATTCAAGCCAGAAGAGAAACCACCAATCAGAAGGCCAGCGATACCCGAAGGGATCAAGAGCCCAGATCCACATCGGGGACCAGGTCGTGATCAAAGACCGACACCCCGGATGGAAGTTTAGAACGCCCTTCGAGCCCGAGACCTGGACCGTAATCGATGTGCAGGGAACGATGGTCACGGCAAAGAAAGGACACCTCCAGGTCACCAGAAATGTATCGTGCTTCAAGCAGGCAGTTGGCCGCAGCCCTGACAGCGAAGAAGGAGACAGCGAGGTCTCAGGGCAGGGCCAGGTGTTCCAGGAGTCTCCCCGGGCTGGTGGCCCCGCAACTGAAGGTGTACAGTCAGAGGACCGAAGCACGATTGCGGCACCTGAACAAGTCGGTTCAGAGGATGCCCAGGGCACGACCGTGGGTGTTCCGAGTGGCACCAGGGGCGCCAACATCTCCCGGAGCCAGAGGTATGGTCTCCGGGCCAACCCGGTGCCGAGCCAAAGACTAAGAGACTTTGTATATATGTCCCCGTGAGAGAACGGGCTTTGGGTAACTGCAACTAAAAGAAGGAAGGGATGTAGAGAGTCACCCGGTCTCTACCACACATTGTTGCAAACACACACACGCATACACCCCTCGGGGCGGGCTCGACCCGAGGGGATAAATAAACGGCGGAAGACCGCTCGGGGTCTTCGCGCCAACCACCTGTCACAACTGTGTGCGTGCATTCATTGTATAGAGCGCGGCTGCGGCCTAGTGCCCTCCGGCGCCCCATCACACAGAGGTTTATCATTCCTGACAAACTTAATTGCAAAAAATTCTAAGGATTCTCTGTTTAGGTATTTTTAAAAACAGAATGTCGTACTATTTCTGTCGCGATTACAGGGCGTGTGTGTGAGTGCCAGATCCTGTTTATAGTTCCGCTGGTCAGTGCATGTCTTACTGGCCACTCTTCGCCCGATAGTTCTGTCCGGCGCCCCACTCCATAATTACCTACACGTCAGAAAAAGAAGAAACTAAGGCACTGGTGCTGCGTGTGAAGTTTTTGACATTTACAATTTGTTTTCGTGTGTTGTTGAAGCTAAATATGGTGTTGCTCTCTCTCGGAGGTATGTTTCTCCCCACCCCCTCAGTGAAGCACTCACCCTTGTTTTCGTTGGTTTCGGCCCATAACACAGGCACAAGTATTTTCAGTTGCTCCATTCCTGTTTATCATCACATTAGCTGGGACAGATGTAGCTCGAGCTCTGTTCCTGTTTGTCATCACATTTGTCAATTTTTTGCATTATGTGTTGTAATTATGATTTGTACTTTCTTTTAAGCATTTTTTAAATGTTGGCATGGGATATAAAAATCCTTTGCTCTTTTTGATCCTTTCGACGCTCGATCCACTAGCAGAACCAGAGGACCTGAGAGAATCGTTCATGGGCGGGGCAGGGCTAACACGGCACACTGCGCATGCGCATACACTCTGTGTGCGGCTCGTTACTTCAGCAGGTGCTGCAGCCAGTTCCTGTAATGGACAGTGGAACGCTTGACACTTTAAGGCTGCCTCGGCCACCAGCACTTCTAAAGCGTGAGTCCGTTTATTCTGCTTAAAAACACAGCGGCGAGGCATTATAAATGTGGTGCTTTACTTTTCCCCACCCGCTCCCTGTTTTTTCATCCCAGTGTCTTTCTCCCTCCTCCCACCCACCTCAACTCTATTTCTTCACTACCCCCGTTAGCCACCCCACTTGAATGGCAAAGCCAATAGGTCTTTCATCGACGCTAGCTATTGGCTTTGCCAATGCTTATTTATACAGCATTTCCATTGCCACCTACTGCTTACATGTCTTTCTGTCTCTTCTCTCCAGCACTACAGAACACACCTCCATGCCACAGACAGATGCTCCGGTGCAAATACTCACGTCTCTGAACTCCACCAATCCCAGCTCGCCCAGCTCGCTCACACACTCGTAGGCCGACCCGGACTGCATGAAGAGCTGGGCCAGGCAGACCTCCTCGCTGCGGAACAGGGAGCCCATGGCGACCTGGAAGAGACAGACACCTGTGAGGGTGAGGAACACCTGAGGAACTGTGCGGAGGCTGAAATACTGGAGCAGGGGTTGCCTCAAGAGTACTGAGTGCTGCACGGAAGGATTGAGGTGCACTGGCAGAGCTGTGTGGGGGAACCAGCACTAGAACAGTAGGGGTGCTCCTGGAGTTTTAGTGTTGTCCTAGACGCAATCCGCAAATGCTGGGCGGTACCCCTGGTGGGTTCTGTCGTTTACTGCTGTTCCAGAGCCACCTCTGATCTGTACTCCCCATTGGAAAACCAAGTTACCTCTTTGGGCGCGCGACTTCCTCAAGGTGCCTAGGACGAGCAGTCGGGGCACTTCTAAAAGGTGGCGGCGGCGGGTTACAATCTCAGGTCAAACACCACACAATCTGAATGTCCAGTCAAAGTCCCCATCTGTAAAGTGCTTGCATTGGTGGCACTGTAGAAGGCAGGCGCTAGACATTTGTAATGGGACAGTGGGTGTGCAATAGAATGGTGACACCATGACACTACCAGTGATACATGGCAGAACCTACACAGGTACTGCCCAATAACCATTAACTGCCCAGGGCCCAAGGAAGGACATCATGGCACCCGGAGACGCATGCTTCCAACCTTCGGTGGTGAGCTCTACAATGCACCTACTGGGTCACCCTAGATTAGAAGGGTGGGCTACGGCTTATCAGAGGTGCTTGGTCACCAATTGTTTGTCCTGCCGACCCTCTACGGACTCGCTCAATCCATTCTCCTTTTATTTCTCATCTCACTACAAGCTTCTCTTTCTTCCCGTGCTTGCTTGGCTCCAGTGCATCAGACATGGTCCTTCTACGCAAGAAGACCACTCTTGACCCCTCCGAACTGTTGCCACATTTTATTCCTACAGGTCTCATTCACAACTTCCTCCTTTAAACTGTACTCAAGACATCTTCTCCCCTGTCAAACCTGGTTTCCTTTTTGGTCCTTCAACACCAACTGTTCTGTTCTCTTCTGTTAACCTCATTTGATATAGAGCAAAAGGAATCATCCCCGGAGGCCTCTGTCGGTGCTCGGCTGATACAGACGAGCAACAAACACCAACTGAGCTCAACCAATCCACTAGAATAGCCATGTTTTTAAAAGTTTTTTGAACTTTTCAAACTATGAGCAAAGCAACTGCGTTATTCCATATTTCTAAATTCTACAAGTCCAGACAACAAACCTTCCTCGGTGCTCAACTAATTTAATCAGCAGCATTCGGCAGAATGGATATATTTTGAAATGTTTCTCCTTCTCTGAACGTTTCAAGCTCTGGGTGGACAGAGGTCAGTGCCAGCTTCACACCCACACCTTTTCTGATGCAACCTCTCTCACAACATCGCATCTTGTTCCTACAGTAGTGCATGGAGTTCCTTTTTTGGGCGCCTCTCTTCTATACTGTTCATCTGTCCTTCATTGTATCTACTTTAGGTTTTGAGCCACAGTTTTAATTCGATGATTCCCAGGTACTTTCTCGTTTCTCTAGCTCAGCCTCCCATCATGGCCAGGTTTTTAGGTCTCGCCTACGCAGCGCGCATGCGCTGCATAGGAGGACCTTTAGCCGTCGCTCTGGTCATTTTCAAGCACACACACTCGTGCTTGTGGCGGCATCCACCTTGCGGGAGCGAGCAGGGGCGCGCTACAAGCACGGTGCAGTGCTTGAAAATGAGCAGACTGCGCGCGCACGCACCACTCCCGGGCTCACCTCCTGCTCCCCCTCTGTCTTGCGCACGCACCACTCTTAATCTGTCATTTGTTTTGCTTGTTTAACTAAGTAAAGTACATGGCGATTACATTTCAACGGAAAAAAAAAGGTATTTCAGTCTTGGCGTCACCACATCATATGGTGATCTTGGCCAATTTACATTGTCGAGATTTTAGCTACCTGGAGAGAGCAAGATATGATCTTTTCACATGGTAGAGTCAGCCACACTGAAACACTACCTGAAAAAACGTTGTTTTCACTTTCATGTCTAAAACATATGCTGTATTTACCATATCTGTGGCAGCTACGCATTAATGGCATACGCCAGTGTCGACCTTTGTAGGTGCCATTTGCTTCACTTTGTGAAAAGTAATACAGTATAATTTAAGAAATATGCACACTGCAATGCATATATATAATATTGTTGATTAATGTTCATCTCTGCACCGTACCACTGTAATGCGAGTAACGCTGCCTTTAACATGTTCTCTATACATAAACAGCTACCCAGGACTGCCAAGTGTGGGGTTACACCCCTCCCAGGATGCTGGCTTTTCTTGCCAGAATCCGCACTAAATCCATTGGGAGAATGCACTTCAATACAGGGAATGCGCGCTCCGACTCCACTCGGTTCTCTGAACAGTGAATGGAGGGTCAGGAAAGGTTAAGTCATAGAATGAATATATAAATACATTGCTACGTGCACATCCCTGCTAGATTATCTTCCACTCATGTCTTTATTTTTAGCTATTCCTGTTCTTACTTTCAAACTGACTGCACACCTCACACCGTAATATTATTGCTGGCAGCTGCTAAGCATTGCCCCATCTTAGTTTTTTTTGTCGATTTTTATAGCGCAAACTCGACCCAAAGGTATTAGAGCGCTTTACATGAGCACCAGTTACGTTATACAGTTACATTATTTGCCCAGAATCACAGGCTGCTGTGCTGACACCGAAGCTCGAACCTGGTTTGAGCAGCTCTGGCCGTGAGCTTACTCAAACTTACCTTTTTCTCTTATCCTTATTTTGCTTTCTTTAACCTTCCTCTATTGTTGCTCCCTTTCTGTAACTCAAAGCTCCTATCCTTTCTAAGTTTAACTGCACTCCTCGGCCGTGCATTATTTCCCTGTTGCTGCATGCATTTCCCTGTATGAGATCTTCCTGCTCCTGTCTTTATTTTCCTCTCCTTGTCCTTACTTTAAAACACACCTCACACCATAATTACATTGCTTGCAGCAGCTGTTATAATCTTGGTAACTGTATAGCTCATACTAAATACAACTGACACAATGGACACTTACAGTGACAGCTGGGATATGCCAAAGGATAAAATTGCATAACTAGTGACCCACCTTCCTCTAGGCATGTGCTGATTCACAGTACCACCCCTCATCTCCAGCAACTCTTTTGCATGAGCCATTACATATTGAAAGATCACGCAGGAAAAGAGATAGACATGCTGTATAGATTGGCTTCTGGTGTCCATTGCATCTGACGTCACAAGAGCCTTCCAAGTGTTTACCATAATGCCGCCCAGAAAGAAAAAGCATGCGGCAGAGGCAAGCATGTATTTCTGAATCATACTGCATGACCCAGTGTGTAGTAATAGTATAGCTGTTCAATCCCTGGCGGCACAGCACCCAGGATAATGTGCTGCATGACTAAACACTTATAAGGTCCCAAAGGCGAGACCTATTGGCTGTGCCAATGCTTGTTACTCTTCTCTGTGTTGTTGAGAGGTCATCCACCTTTCACTTTCCCAAATGTAACCGTAAAGAAGCATTGACAAAGCTAATAGGTAATGCATGTAAGTACAGATATCTACAAGTGCCTTTAATATGTGTTGTATGCATAAATGTATTTTATCACATTAAAGCCAGTCGTATTCGCTTTGCAACTGCTGGGAAAAAGTAGCAAAAAAACAAAATTGTTCTTTGTATACAATGTACACGAGCTACATAATGTGACACTGTGATGAACGAGTGTAGTTTTCAGATGTAAAATAGCCCCTCATGCATTGCGATGGAAGCACTTCTAGAAGGCGGAATATTACACTAAACAGCTACATGGAAGTTTTGAGGTAAAGTGCACAAATATTACACAACACAGCGGTGCTAGATAAAACTGTTAAATTAATAAAAGAATTCAAGATTACGTGGAGAGAAACACTCCCCTAAGTGGAGCCAATGCCCACTTAATGTAGATTTTAAGAAACAATATGTTGTTAGACAACTGTGCTGTTATGACAGATTAAAGCCATGATACTTCCTTGCCTTTTCTAATATTTCTGCTCCTCCTTTCATTACTTTTCCTCCGTCTATTATGTTATGTTGATTTGTATAGCGCACAAATCACCTGAGAGGGTATCCAGGCGTTTGGACTAGTGTGTGGCCCCCAAGGTGCTTATACGAAGAGCCAGGTATACAGCTTCTTGCAGAACTCAAGAAGTGAGGAGGAGGCTCTGATGTGTTGAGGGAGGTCTCAAGAAGCGGGGAGGAGGCTCTGATGTGTTGAGGGAGGTCTCAAGAAGTGAGGAGGAGGCTCCGATGTGTTGACGGAGGTCTTAAGAAGTGAGGAGGAGGCTCTGATGTGTTGAGGTCCAAGAAGTAAGGAGGAGGCTCCAATGTGTTGAGGGAGGTCTCAGGAAGTGAGGAGGAGGCTCCGATGTGTTGAGGGAGGTCTCAGGAAGTGAGGAGGAGGCTCCGATGTGTTGAGGGAGGTCTCAAGAAGTGAGGAGGAGGCTCCGATGTGTTGAGGGAGGTCTCAGGAAGTGAGGAGGAGGCTCCGATGTGTTGAGGGAGGCCTCAAGAAGTGAGGAGGAGGCTCTGATGTGTTGAGGGAGGCCTCAAGAAGTGAGGAGGAGGCTCCGATGTGTTGAGGGAGGCCTCAAGAAGTGAGGAGGAGGTTCCGATGTGTTGAGGGAGGTGTCAGGAAGTGAGGAGGAGGCTCTGATGTGTTGAGGGAGGTCTCAAGAAGTGAGGAGGAGGCTCTGCTGTGTTTAGGGAGGTCTCAAGAAGTGAGGAGGAGGCTCTGTGATGAAGGAGGTCTCAAGAAGTGCGGAGGAGGCTCCGATGTGTTGAGGGAGGTCCCAAGAAGTGAGGAGGAGGTTCGTGTGTTGACGGAGGTCTCAAGAAGAAGTGAGGAGGAGGCTCTGATGTGTTGAGGGGGGTCTCAAGAAGTGAGGAGGAGGCTCTGATGTGTTGAGGGGGGTCTCAAGAAGTGAGGAGGAGGCTCTGATGTATTGACGGAGGTCTCAAGAAGTGAGGAGGAGGCTCTGCTGTGTTCAGGGGGTCTCAAGCAGTGAGGAGGAGGCTCCGATGTGTTGAGGGAGGTCTCAGGAAGTGAGGAGGAGGCTCTGATGTGTTGAGGGAGGTCTCAAGAAGAAGTGAGGATGAGGCTCTGATGTGTTGAGGGGGGGCTCAAGAAGTGAGGAGGAGGCTATGATGTGTTGAGGGAGGTCTCAAGGAGAGGAGGAGGCTCTGATGTGTTGAGGGAGTTCTCAAGAAGAAGTGAGGAGGAGGTTCCGATGTGTTGAGGGGTGTCTCAAGGAGAAGTGAGGAGGCGGCGGCTCCGATGTGTTGAGGGAGCGCACAAGAAGTGAGGAGGCTCTGCTGTGTTGAGGGAGGTCTTAAGAAGTGAGGAGGAGGCTCTGATGTGTTGAGGGGGGTCTCAAGAAGTGAGGAGGAGGTTCGTGTGTTGACGGAGGTCTCAAGTAGAAGTGAGGAGAAGGCTCTGATGTGTTGAGGGAGGTCTCAAGAAGCGAGGAGGAGGTTCGTGTGTTGACGGAGGTCTCAAGAAGAAGTGAGGAGGAGGCTCTGATGTGTTGGAGGTCTCAAGGAGAAGTGAGGAGGCGGCTCCGATGTGTTGAGGGAGGTCTCAAGAAGTGAGGAGGCGGCTCCGATGTGTTGAGGGAGGTCTCAAGAAGTGAGGAGGAGACTCTGATGTGTTGAGGGAGGTCTCAAGAAGTGAGGAGGAGACTCTGATGTGTTGACGGAGGTCTCAAGAAGTGAGCAGGAGGCTCTGATGTGTTGAGGGAGGTCTCAAGAAGTGAGGAGGAGGTTCGTGTGTTGAGGGAGGTCTCAAGAAGAAGTGAGGAGGAGGCTCTGATGTGTTGAGGGAGGTCTCAAGAAGTGAGGAGGCTCTGATGTGTTGAGGGAGGTCTCAAGAAGAAGTGAGGAGGAGGCTCTGATGTGTTGAGGGAGGTCTCAAGAAGTGAGGAGGAGGTTCCGATGTGTTGAGGGAGGTCTCAAGAAGTGAGGAGGAGGCTCCGATGTGTTGAGGGAGGTCTCAAGAAGAAGTGAGGAGGAGGTTCCGATGTGTTGAGGGAGGTTTCAAGAAGTGAGGAGGAGGCTCCGATGTGTTGAGGGAGGTCTCAAGAAGAAGTGAGGAGGAGGCTCTGATGTGTTGAGGGAGCTCTCAAAAAGTGAGGAGGAGGCTCTGATGTGTTGAGGGAGCTCTCAAGAAGAAGTGAGGAGGAGGCTCTTCTGTGTTGAGGAGGGTCTCAAGAAGTAAGGAGGAGGCTCTGATGTGTTGAGGGAGCTCTCAAGAAGTGAGGAGGAGGCTCTGATGTGTTGAGGGAGCTCTCAAGAAGAAGTGAGGAGGAGGCTCTGATGTGTTGAGGGAGGTCTCAAGAAGAAGTGAGGAGGAGGCTCTGATGTGTTGAGGGAGCTCTCAAGAAGTGAGGAGGAGGCTCCGATGTGTTGAGGGAGCTCTCAAGAAGTGAGGAGGAGGCTCGGATGTGTTGAGGGAGGTCTCAAGAAGTGAGGAGGAGGCTCGGATGTATTGAGGGAGCTCTCAAGAAGTGAGGAGGAGGCTCGGATGTGTTGAGGGAGCTCTCAAGAAGTGAGGAGGAGGCTCTGCTGTGTTAAGGAGGGTCTCAAGAAGTGAGGAGGAGGCTGCCTCCTCACCTCCGAGCTGAATTCCTCAATCAATCAATCAGTTGATTTATGTAGCACAGCTAATCACCCATGAGGGTATTGATGGAGCAGAGTAAATAAAAAAATGTAACCCCTAACAAATTTTATAAATAATTAATAAATATGTTCGTTTAAATGTATTAAATCAACAATGTATGTGAGGGAAGGGTAACACGCAAGTATATGTGCTGAATAATCTATTTACAGATGTCTGTGTGTCTAATTATAACATAAAATTAATTGCGTTCTAAATAAATAATAAATGCATGATTCGTGCTTCATAGAATATAAAACGTGACGTTGCAAAAACAATAGTGATGGTAAGTAAGGAACAGCTTAAATGTTGCTTTCTGCTAGGTAATAACTAATTGGGGTACGTAGATGACGGGAGGGAAACGAAAAGGCTATGTTTCTATATTTTAATTAGGTTTTGTTTATTTCTAAATAGTGCTTCTAAGTCTAATCGAGTGGCGATATAAAATGGCTGCTGTTTATTAGAGTACGCATGCGCTGAGAATACACATGACAAGGGAGAAAAAGTTGGAGAAAGACTGACCACGTGATGGTGCTGAAAGGCTAAGATGCAAGAATGGTCAAGGCTGATGTGACCTATTTGAACTGATAATGTGCCGTGGTGATCAGCAGAGAATCGTGGGAAACAGTTTTAAGAGAAAGGACAATGCCTGCAGAGTTCTCGAATGTATCGAAAGAAGTTACAAATGTACTGATTGAAGCGGATGGAAACATGACATGAACTGTGAGAAAGGAAATGAACATATGCATTCCAGAAGAACAAGCTGGATCCGGGAGAATTTGATTAAAACTGAATAATGAACTGAGTGGACCAATGAGAGAAAAGTGTGTTATTAATGTTGCAACAATTTAGTTAGCAAAGTTAGAATTAGGGTATAAGTAGGCCTACTCTTAGTGGGAGGAGTAGCTTCCAGTTTTGGAGTTCCAGATCGATCCATTTACTGAGCGGGAGATGCTGAAAGACTGTTAGATGAGACGGGTTGCGGTAGCTGATGCTGACGAGCTGAAGTTTCTGTTGCTGTTTTATTTTTCCAGTTGAGTATGAGAATCAGGTTACTTTTCAACTTTAAAATTAGGTTAGAAATCATTAGGCTAAATTAGGAAGATAGGCAGGTTAATTAGGATTTTTCCTCATGACAAAATTTCCTTTCTGCAATAAAATTGATTTTGCTTAATAAATATTTGATTTAATAATGTATGAATAATTGAATAATAGTCTAAATTCTTTTCCATGCCTTTAAAATTATATAAATTTTGAAATTCTTAAATCAAACGACTCAGTGATTATTTACTAAATGGTTGTGAAATTAGTAATTAGTTATTGTGATTTAGCTGGTCTTGATCACTATCAACTGATTTTCACTAGATGATCCATCGACAAAACAATGAGCAGGAATATCTTAAGAAATAACTAAGAAAGCGATAGGTTAAGGTAATAAGGTATCCCGGCTCCTTCCAGCGGTACATCATGATGATTTTCATTTAGTTTTTCTTTTCTCCTAGGAGTATAGATTCGTAAAGGTGTAAAGGAAATCCAGGTGTGTGTGTGTGTGTGTGTGTGTGTGTGTGTGTTTGTTAGGTGATGTCATGGGCCCCATCGTCATGTGGATGTGAGAAATATAAGTCGCGCCTGGATGACCGATAAGTGACCTAGGAGAAATAGTTTTCATTGTATCCGCTGGATCAGATTTCTTGGTAGCAGAGTTATGGTTTCTATAGATTAGTTTGGTGATTATTGATTATTTTGATGACTAATACTATATGTTGAGTCGCGTTATGTTATATGTGAGTTTTCACGCTTCTGGGATGTAGGAAGTGGAACACATGTGGCAAGAGAAGTCACATGGAATTTGGTACATGGTCTGAATTCATTTTTTGGTAATAACACAGGTTGTGTTATGTTAGGGATTTTCTGTACGAAAGGTGTGTAACTGGGATAGCAAATCACGTTTTCTTGTGAAACTCTGGCCTTAATTCTCAGGAGCATAGTCTCCACATGTCTTATCCCCAGAGAAACGGGTTTACTGTTTGCTTGAAAGAAGGGTAAGGTAGAGGGAAGTGCTACTTTATCGGCGAAAGTTAATAATTCTGTGGTAGGGTAGAGGTAAGCGCTGCCTACTGGAAATACAGGATTCTTGTGTAAAAGGACAAAGCTGTCACTTTTGTTTAGCGAATCAGACTATGGAATTGTTTTAAATGTTGTAACTAACGGAGAAATATTGAAAAGAAAATTGCCGATAATTTTTGTAAAGGAGGGGTAAAGAGCAGGAGTGACGTAGACCAGAGCCGCGCTAGGATTGGATAGTGCGCTAGTCACGTGAACGCAAGAACAGGAGTGACGTAGACAAAAGCCGCGCTGGGATTGGTGGGTGCGCGGAAGAAGGAAATCGTTCTGATTGGTGTGTTGGTGTGAATCGCGCTGTGATTTGTTGAAGTTCCGTACACGGAACAGTGCTGGTTTTGAAGAGAAAAACCAATCGAAAACATGCCGTATTATGAGTATGAAACGGAGAGAACGTCATGGACGACAAAAATTTAAGAATTTCTTTAAGAAAGACAAAAAGGTTGTGACTAGAGAGGGACAAGTAATTCCTCCGCCGAAATCAGCAGCTTCACATATGATGCTGAAATATGGATATCATACATGCATATGGTTAGAAAATTGGGCAAAGTATACGAAGAATGATGGAGCATTAGCTTTCCCTGAGAATGGTTCATTTAGTGTAGCGGTTTTGCGGAATTTGAGAGAAAAGATGACAAATTTAGAACCTAGACCGACACAATTTGAAGCGTTGACGGAATGGGAAGATGAGATGTATGAGCGAGAGAGATTCAGAGGTTTAAGGGATCATGAGTTTATGCCTGGAAGAATGTGGGGAATAAATCATGAGGATAGAATAAAACGATGGAGATGTGCTAACATGACAGGAGGTTTGTTTCCGGCTTTTACAGTTGAGGAAGAGACTAAGAGAAAACGTACTGAGAAAAAGAAACATATGGAGAGGGAAAAATATATGCATGAGAGTGAAACGGATGATGAATTGCTGGAAGATATTCTAAATAGAAATCCCCCTCCGTATCAGCAGAGTTCTACAGTGGTGACACCTAATGCGCCGTAAATAGAGACTGTGCGAAATAAAAGTCCTGTAAAAAGAATTGAAATAAATAGGTCACAAGATCAAATAAGAACTTCACAAAATGAAGGAGTAGAAAGTGACAATGCAACTGAATTAGCAAGAACAAAAGAGCTGACTGAGAAAATTAGGGAATTAACGAAAAACATGGAAGCTGTAACTGTACCCGTAACAATAGGTCCAGTAATACCAGTTTTTGAGAATCAGAAAATTGATGAACGATCTTTAGTGATTCCTATGAATTCACAATTTCAGAGAGAAAAAGAAAGGATGGAACCAAGTACAAGTAATTTGGCTAGTACCTACAGACCAAGTCCACCTACAAATTTGACAGTGAATGAGTGTAATGGTAGGAAAATGCATATGGTAACAGAATCTGCAACAGTGAACCCTGAAAAGAGTGGTAATTGGATAGAACTAAATAATACGCCTATAGGTCCGACTCCTGATGAGTTAAATGAGTGGATGAAGGCATTTAAAATAAAAGAACCAGAAGAAAAACCATTAGATGTAATTAGGTTAAAAATCGATATGGAAGAATTAATTCTAGGAACAATTGGTACCGAAAAGATAATAAATTACCAGGATGATGAAATAATGTTTCTGTGCAAAAGTATTACATGGAGGGCAAAGAATTTACATGACAAACTAGAAGAAGTAGCCAGTGAGATTGGAATAGACTTTGCGAAAGTGAAAACGCTGCAGAAACCATACAGAGTAGACTTTTGTGAGAAAGATATTGAAAATTTGAACACAGCAGGAAGGCTGACACAGATAAAAGAGTTAATTGTTTTACTGAGAAAATGGGGTGATGTGGACAGATGGAAAGTCAGATGGACGAAAAAGTATGAGAAAACTGCAGACAAAGCTTCTTTGGCTTTTATGATAACTGAAAAGGAACCTGTTGCAAAAGAATACCCTATGAGAGAAACTCCAGGTGGTAGTTATGTGCATGTTCCCTGGACTAGGCAGGATATACTGTCATTTACAAATGAATTCCCGAAGCTGAGAGAGAAACCAGTTGAATGGTACCGACAAGTGGAGAGGTTTGTGAAGGTTTCAAAGGTGTTGTGGATAGATTTAGATGGATTGTTTGACATAGTGGTGCCAACTGATTTGTGGTCTGAATGTAAAATTACAGTTGACTGGCCAACTACAGAATATCCAAGAGATCCTAAGACAGGAGCTCCAGGTCCTGAGGTGATGAGGAAATATGATAAGGTGATTACCTTTTGAAAAATAAGATTCCTCCTAAAGAAACAGATTGGGTAAAAATAGACAGAACTACACAGGAAAGTAAGGAGTCCGTACATGCCTATTATGAAAGACTGTTGTTGGTTTTCAAACAGTATAGTGGGTATGAGGAGTTGAGTGAAAAGGATACGAGTCATTTTGTATACAGATTTGTGTTTGGACTGAAACCAGAGATTAGTGAAATGATTAAACAACATATGATTAACTGGCAAAACGGCACTGTAGATGAGGTACTGAGGTATGCTAAGTATTGTAGTGATGATATTGAGAGTAGACAGCGTAAATTGAAAGAGAAGGCAATGTGGGCACAGGTGAAAGTGGCAGAGAAACAAGAAGCTCAATTGGATAATAGTGGGAATGAAACAGGACAGAATAAATCCCGACCTAACATAGGTAAAGGGAAAGGTCAAATGAGTCTAGAAGTGGCAAAGAAAAAATGGCCATGTCATAATTGCGGAAAATTAGGGCATTGGAGAAACGAGTGTAAGTTCCCACCTAAACCTAATCCGGAAAATCAATCATTAAATCCACAGGTGCAGAATGAGGTAGTTGTTCAACAAGGTCAGGTGCCACAACCACCACTTCCCAACAATGTTAACCAGCAAAGATACAGTACAGAAACAGGATTCTACGGAGGAGAGCAGGTAACACAATTGCCGCGAGCATCTAACATTTCTCAGTATTGGTTGCGTCAGAGTGAGGATGAGTCGGATGAAAGTTTCTGACGGTGCCTAGGAGAGGGAAAAGAGTGCGTACTTGGCGCAACTCTAGAGGTAGATCAGTCTGGTCCCTTTGTGGATGGAGAAGTGAATGGTGCAAATGTAACATTCCTTGTCGATACTGGAGCTACCCGTTCTACTGTTAGGTCAGTGGAAATTCCAAACCTTCCTCTCTCAGGTGAATATATCCAAGTAGTTGGAGTAGCGAATCAGCAGATTAAAACACCACTTACTGAATTAGTGGAAGTAAAAATTGGTTCTTTTAGCAAAATGCATAGATTCGTAGTGTGCGATTGTAGTCCCGTAAATCTTTTAGGTCGTGACCTTTTGTGTAAGATGAACTGCACAATTTATTGTACGCCAGATGGAATTGGATTTCAGACCCCAGATGAAGATGTATTGTATAAAGTGACATTGATGAATCAGGAACCTGAAATGAATGGTTTGTTTCCTGCATTTGATGCAGAAAAACTTCCAAAAGAACTGAAAGAGACAGTGAAAGAGAATGTGTGGGATTTTACAGGAGAAGATATTGGATTGATGAAAGAAGTAGATCCCGTAAAAGTAACAGTAAAAGAAGGAACAACTTACCCAAATACTCCACAGTATAAATTGACTCCAGAAATAATTGAAGGAATAACTCCTGTAATAAATAAAATGATTGAACAGGGAATTCTAAAAAGAAATAATGAGCAGTCCATGTAATTCACCTATAATGGGACTGAAAAAGCCAAACGGAACATATAGAATAGTACAGGATTTGAGAAAGGTCAATAAAATAGTTGTGCCTTGTTGCCCAATAGTGCCAAACCCTGCAGTAATTCTATACCAAATTCCACATGAAGCTGAGTGGTACACCGTGATAGATTTGTGTCACGCATTTTTCTCTATTCCTTTACATCCAGATAGCCAGCCATTATTTGCGTTCCGGTTCGGAGAGCGTATTTTGGCATGGTGCCGAATTCCTCAGGGGTATACAGAAAGCCCCTCAATCTTTAATCAGATTTTAAAGAAGTCCCTGGAAGATTTAAAAATGCCAGAAAAGTCAGTAATGGTGCAGTATATCGATGACCTGTTGGTGGCATCGAAAACAAAAGAAGCATGTGTAAGCGATACAATTGCTTTACTGAACCATTTAGAGAAAAGAGGACAGAAAGTGTCCCCTTCGAAATTGCAGTTTTGTCAAAAAGAAGTCCAATATTTAGGGCATAAAATTGATAAAGGGGTGCGAAAGATAACGACAGAGAATAAAAATGATTCAAGGAATGAGAGCACCAATGACGCAAAGAGAGGTAAGAATGTTTCTGGGAATGGTTGGATATTGCCGACAATGGATACGTGGTTTTTCCTTGATTGCTAAGCCATTACAAAAACTGACCAAGAAGGATGTAAGAGACCCTTTTGAATTGAATGACGTAGAAATGAAATCTTTCAAAGAGTTGAAAAAGAAATTGTGTGAGGCCCCTGCTTTAGGAATGCCTGACTACGAAAAGGATTTTGAATTGTACTGCAGTGAAAGAGATGGATGTGCATTTTCAGTACTGGTACAAAAACATGGAACAATGAAGAGACCAATTGCTTATTTTTCAGCTGTTTTAGATCCTATAGCAAAAGCGTTGCCTGGATGTCTGAAAGCTGTTGCTGCTACTTGTGTAAGTCTGGAACAAAGTGAAGGTATAGTGATGGGGTATCCACTGAGAGTATATGTTCCCCATTCAGTAGAGATTCTTTTGACAAGAACAAAAACACAGTACATGACACATAGTCGGCTGACTAAGTACGAAAAAGTAATCTTGAGTGCTGAAAATGTGACCATAGATAGATGCATGAATGTGAATCCTTCAACATCATTGCCAGATGAAGAGAGTATAATTGAACAAGACTAAGTAGATCATGATTGTCTGAATGTGCTGGAATATTGCACAAAACCAAGAGCGGACATAAAAGATGAGCCTTTAAAAGAATCAGATTATGTCATGTTTGTGGATGGCTCATGCTTGAGAACGAAAGAAGGAGTTTTAAGCGCAGCTTACGCAGTATGCACAGTGGCGACTGTGATGGAAGCGTCTTGTCTGAAAGGAATAAGGTCTGCCCAAGTTGCAGAACTGATTGCTTTGATTCAAGCATGTAAGTTGGGAAGAAATGTACGAGTTACGATTGTGACCGATAGCCAGTACGGTTTTGGTATAGTGCATGATTTTGGTCAGATTTGGTCACAAAGAGGTTTCTTGACGTCTACAGGAACACCTATCAGAAATGGAGATTTTGTAAAGAAACTGCTTGAGGCGATACAGCTGCCTAGGCAGATAGCTGTAGTGAAATGCAAAGCACATAAGAAAAATGAAGATTACATAACTGTCGGAAATAATTACGCCGACGAGATAGCCAAATATTGTGCAGAGAACATGGTATCCCTGAATAAGAATCGCGAAAGGAGCATATCTCTTCTCCTTTGCTTTTTACTAACACTGTCAAGACATGGGATGAGGTGAGACAGTTACAGGAAGTTGCAAATGATGAGGAAAAAGATTACTGGATAAAAGCATGATGTAGAAGACAAGAAAACAATGGTGTGTGGGTTTACAGAGATGAAAGACCAGTTATGCCTGATAGCATGATTTCAGACATGGCACGGATGTACCATGGACAAGCTCATATTGGGAGAGATGCAATGATCAGACTTTTTAGACAAACATGGTATAACCCAAAATTCAGAGCCATAGCTGAAAGTCTTTGTCAAAGATGTCTTATTTGTCAGCAGTTTAATCCAGGAAGAAAGACAATAGTGAGTCTAGGAACAATAGGACGAGAAGGAGGTCCGTTCACTAGAATGCAATTGGATTACATTGAAATGCCCCTTGTAACAGACTAAAATATGTTCTAGTGGTCGTCTGTTTGTTTTCTCGTTGGGTGGAGGCATACCCGACTAGAAGGAATGATGGAATAACGGTAGCAAAACTTATGCTGCGAGAGTTCATTCCAAGGTATGGTTTTCCAGTCACGATTGAGACAGATAGAGGAACACATTTTCAAAATGAGTTGATTCAATTAATTTGTGAAGCATTAAGTATTAAACAAAAACTGCATTGTGCATACAGACCAGAGGCTTCTGGGGTAGTAGAGCAAATAAATGGAACAATTAAGAACAGGTTAGGAAAAATGTGTCAAGCTACAGGACTCAAATGGCCCGATGCACTGCCCCTTGTCCTGATGACCACCAGAAGTATTCCTGAAAAGAAAACTGGACTTAGTCCTCATGAAGTGATAATGGGACGAGCAATGAGACAAGCACAAGTACCGGTCAACAAGTTACTGACTATAACTGATGATCTAGTACTGGATTATTGCAAAGGACTGGCTGATGTGGTGCGTTCTGTGTTTCATCAGGTTGGACCGGATGCGACCACTCTTGAAAGAAAACCAGCCCACGACTTGAATCCAGGAGACTGGGTCCGCATAAAAGTCCACAGGAGAAGAAACTCTCTAGTTCCTCGCTGGGACGAACCACGACAGGTAATCCTAGTGACAACGACTGCAGTCAAGTGTGCAGGAGTGAAAAACTGGGTCCATGCCAGCCACACAATCAGAGTTTCAGAACCTGAAGATCGACATGTGAGTCGACATCTGGAAGTGTGGGATGAGAGTTCAGCGACTGAGACAGAAAGAAGAAGAAAAAGGGTGCCAGAACTTGAAGATCGACCTGAAAGTCGACATCTGGAAAACCCAACTGCAAGTACCTCTATAGAGGGAGAGGAAGAAGAAGAAGAAGTAGGAGAAATTGCAGAAATTCCAGAACTTGAAGATCGACCTGTAAGTCGACATCTGGAAATATCTGACACGAGTTCAGGATCTGATGATTCAGTTGAAAACTGAAGAATTCCGAAGGAAAACTTGGAAATTTGAACCGAGAAGAGAATGAACAAGAAAATGATCTAAATGAGCAACCAAGTACAAGTTATGGTGGAAAACCTTCAAAAGTAATATTAATAGACAAAGAAGGGAAAGAGACAATTAAAAAGCTAGAAAATCGAGAAGAACCCGAGGAGCAATAGGGACAGATAGTGAAACAAAAGAACAGGGAAAATTAGAAGCAGAGAGTGAGATAAATACCAATTCGGAAGAACATCGAGGAGGGACAGTAATAGGTGAACACAAGAAGGAGAAAATAGAACCACCAGTAAAAGAAAATGAGATCATAAGTTTCAAAATAAGAGACAATTGTGAGAAAATTGAAACAGAATCTGAAGAAAGCGGAGAAGAGAAAACAAGAACTGAATCAAGAAAAAGAAATTGGAAATCAGAAAGAGGAGAAAAAGAAGGTGAAGCCAAAAGGCCAAGAAAAGGAGACAATTGGCCCAGCAACTATATAAGAAAATTGAGATACAGAATAATAAGAACAGGAGAAAAAACTGCTGAACAGGTGAATGAAATAAGTCAAAAAGAACAAGAAAAGCCAAGTGGAAAACGATTGCAAAAGTCTAAAAGAATAAAGAAAGTGAATTCGAAATACAAGTCACCTGAGTGGTTGTACATCGCTCTAACTGATTACAAAGAAGAAAGAAACACTCACGAGAACCCGAGACTACGAAACCGAATGGGTGAAGGTGAGGTGAGGTGCAACAAACCTGAAGTGAAGACTTGAAGTTCTTCTGCCGGATGTGACAATTTTACTGGATGTGACAATTTTACTTGATATGACAAATCACCGGATGTGACAACGAAAGAATTCTGAAAAGAATTAAAAGAAAGTACCAAGCAAAGACTTTTGAATGCAGAGTGGCATCTAAGTCATTTCTGAGGTGTAGTGACACAATTTTCTGAGATTAACAAAAGATAAAAACAAAAATGGAGAATACTAGAGATAGAAGAGATAAATGTGAGTTTTTAAAAAGAAGGTGTAAAATGTGCTGCTTTTGTACAGGATTATTAATGACAGTATGGATAGTTTTAGCAATCACAATTCCTATTAGTATAGCTGTAGTAGAAGCAAAGAATGATACTAAACCAGAAAAAGAAACTAATATTAAAGAACCAGTTATTTTAAGAAGTAGTGCAGAATTACATAAGGATAAGTCAGTAGCAGATTTTTCTAAAAATGTTTTTACAAAATTGTTGTACGAATATGTAGAAACAATGGATGTGAGAGATTGTTATGTTTGCATGCAGTTGCCTGCATCAGTGACAGAAGGTGTGACTTATCATCACCTACCTCTAACTTATGGAATAACATGTAGTGTCATAGCAAGTTTATTTTATAAAACAGGTAGATTAGAGTTTTATTACACTGATATAGATAAGATTTTTGCAAATGTTCCTGTAGTTCCAGAACTTAACAAAGTAAAACAAGCAAAAGTTTTAGGAGAATTCTTTTTAGAGCATAGAATTTTAACATTAGAAAAAAATAGCTAAAAACAACCTTACCTGTGAGTTAAAGAAAGAAGAAAAGGTATTTTTAGAAATGGTTGAAGAAAGAAGAATGAAATTTCAAAGAGAAGCAATAAAAGAGAAAAGAACACATCTATGGACGTTTGAGGAAGAAAATCATGAAGGGAAAAGATAAATGCAGCAATGACATTAGATTGGCCGCAAACAGGAAAGTTGTGTATTAGGAGAAATAAGACAGTCTATGACAATTATTTTGTAGGTTCCAGTATCTGCCATGACAATTATCAAATTTTGGGAGGTTGGGGATTCAAAGGTGGAAAAGATCCAATATTTCCAGGTATCTATTATATTTGTGGGAATAGAGCTTATTACAGGTTACCGGACCATTAGTATGGAACTTGTTATGTAGGCCTGATCTTTCCAAAAATCTTTCATATGGACAGAGAAGAAAAAGGAACATACAAGATGATTAATAGCTTTACACGTAGAAAGAGGGAAAGTTTTTCAGAAATTGTAGGTGATATTTTTGGAGCATTAATACCAGCAGTGGGAATATCTTTGAATGCATTTAAAATTCGGAAATTATCCACAGTAGTAGATCGTTTGTCTACAGATACTGCGGGAGGGTTCTTGATGGTAAATACCGAAATGGTTGCCATGAGAGCTATGGTGATGCAAAATCGGCTTGCCCTTGATATTCTTTTGGCAAAAGAGGGTGGAGTTTGTGGAATGCTGAAAGTCCAACATTGTTGCACTTACATTCCTGATAAAAGTGAAAATATACAGAAGTATATCACAAATATTAAAAATTTGCACAAAGAACTAGTTCCACTGGAGGTTGAAAGTGTCCTTGGAAAACTTGGTAAAGGGTTTTCTTCAGTAGCAAATTGGTTAACAAGAATGAGTAGACTAATGATAGGGAAAGTTATAATAATAGCAACAGTAGCAATATTGTGAGCCATGGTGTTGAAAATTGTAATAACGTGTATAAAAAGAAAAAGACAAAATAAGATAAAAAGAAATAACAGAATAATGAAAGAGAGAGAAATGGGTGAAATTGAGTTAGAAAAAATGAAAGAAAGTATGTATAAAGAGACAAGAAGACAAGATGAAATGGAAACAGATGTATAACTAACAAAAAGCAAAAGGATGAAAGACATATGCTGCCTGAAAAAGAAGTATAACTTGGGTTTTATGTGGTGATTTAAAAATCACCAAAGGGGGAGTTGATGGAGCAGAGTAAATAAAAAAATGTAACCCCTAACAAATTTTATAAATAATTAATAAATATGTTCGTTTAAATGTATTGATCAACAATGTATGTGAGGGAAGGGTAACACGCAAGTATGTGTGCTGAATAATCTATTTACAGATGTCTGTGTGTCTAATTATAACATAAAATTAATTGCGTACTAAATAAATAATAAATGCATGATTCGTGCTTCATAGAATATAAAACGTGACGTTGCAAAAACAATAGTGATGGTAAGTAAGGAACAGCTTAAATGTTGCTTTCTGCTGGGTAATAACTAATTGGGGTACGTAGATGACGGGAGGGAAACGAAAAGGCTATGTTTCTCTATTTTAATTAGGTTTTGTTTATTTCTAAATAGTGCTTCGAGTGGCGATATAAAATGGCTGCCGTTTATTAGAGTACGCATGCGCTGAGAATACACATGACAAGGGAGAAAAAGTTGGAGAAAGACTGACCACGTGATGGTGCTGAAAGGCTAAGATGCAAGAATGGTCAAGGCTGATGTGACCTATTTGAACTGATAATGTGCCGTGGTGATCAGCAGAGAATCATGGGAAACAGTTTTAAGAGAAAGGACAATGCCTGCAGAGTTCTCGAATGTATCGAAAGAAGTTAGAAATGTACTGATTGAAGCGGATGGAAACATGACATGAACTGTGAGAAAGGAAATGAACATATGCATTCCAGAAGAACAAGCTGGATCCGGGAGAATTTGATTAAAACTGAATAATGAACTAAGTGGACCAATGAGAGAAAAGTGTGTTATTAATGTTGCAACAATTTAGTTAGCAAAGTTAGAATTAGGGTATAAGTAGGCCTACTCTTAGTGGGAGGAGTAGCTTCCAGTTTTGGAGTTCCAGATCGATCCATTTACTGAGCGGGAGATGCTGAAAGACTGTTAGATGAGACGGGTTGCAGGTAGCTGATGCTGACGAGCTGAAGTTTCTGTTGCTGTTTTATTTTTCCAGTTGAGTATGAGAATCAGGTTACTTTTCAACTTTAAAATTAGGTTAGAAATCATTAGGCTAAATTAGGAAGATAGGCAGGTTAATTAGGATTTTTCCTCATGACAAAATTTCCTTTCTGCAATAAAATTGATTTTGCTTAATAAATATTTGATTTAATAATGTATGAATAATTGAATAATATAGTCTAAATTCTTTTCCATGCCTTTAAAATTATATAAATTTTGAAATTCTTAAATCAAACGACTCAGTGATTATTTACTAAATGGTTGTGAAATTAGTAATTAGTTATTGTGATTTAGCTGGTCTTGATCACTATCAACTGATTTTCACTAGATGATCCATCGACAAAACAATGAGCAGGAATATCTTAAGAAATAACTAAGAAAGCGATAGGTTAAGGTAATAAGGTATCCCGGCTCCTTCCAGCGGTACATCATGATGATTTTCATTTAGTTTTTCTTTTCTCCTAGGAGTATAGATTCGTAAAGGTGTAAAGGAAATCCAGGTGTGTGTGTGTGTGTTTGTTAGGCGATGTCATGGGCCCCATCGTCATGTGGATGTGAGAAATATAAGTCGCGCCTGGATGACCGATAAGTGACCTAGGAGAAATAGTTTTCATTGTATCCGCTGGATCAGTATCAAGGCGCTTCACCTACTTTACCCAGCACAGTATCTTCTGTCTCTAAAGGGTGCTGTCTTCATTTAATATTTGAAACAGTGCATCAGTTCTTCTTTGTTATTTTCTGAAACTGACTCCACAAACTGTGCTCTTTCTTGTCTCAACTCTGCCGATCTCTGTACAGTTTCTTTCTATATCTTACTACTCCGCGTGAGGCAGCCATGATTCTGTTTGATTCTTTTTCACTCGTTCCCATCATTCACAGATGTCTCTGCCTCAAGCCCCTTCACCGTCTGTCAGAGCCCTGCTTCTCTGCGAGTTTAACTGTCTCTGCTTTATGTTTAAGTGAGTTCTTTCTCTGACTCCGCCATCTTGGCTCCTCGGTTTCACTGTGGTCTCCTTCCAGGCCGCTCCCTTCTCTTGCACAGTTTATTTCATCCCTTCTCCCCTCTTTTCCTGCTTTCACACCATGTTCGTCATCAATGGTGGTAACAATGTTTTAAAAACAGCGTGAGGAGCATTTCCAAGAATTTGTGCATTAACCGTGATCGTGTCGCTTTAATGCAATGATTATGAATGCATTTTTGCCGATTTTGTTTACAGTGGACCCAAGTAGGGAAACAGCCATTGCTACGCGGTCATAACCATGCATTACCATTACCACGAATCCTTTACCATGAACATGCTTTTACCATGAATATACCTTTACCACGCATGCTATTACAATGAAAATGTAAGCATTACGCAGGTAAATATATATATATAGCATTTTTTAGGGTTTAGGGTGGGTAAGGGTATTTAGGTGCTAATGGTATTTTTAGGGTGGGTAGGGATTTTTGGGTGGCAAGGGTATTTTTAGGTTCTAGGGGTTGTTTGGGTTTAGGGGTTGATAAGGAGATATATATATATATACACACACACACACACACACACACACTTCTACATACAGATATACAGGTAAGTATAAAGTATTTATAAAAAAATATATAATACGTTTGTTGAAATGACATGCGTGATAAAGATAGATTTGTAATAAAAAAATGTGTGGTAATGACAAGCGTGATAAAGGCATTTTTGTTGTAATGCCCGCATTGTAAAGGCATGCGTGGTAATGACATGCGTGGTTCCGTCATACAACCCCTTAAATAGAGCGCTTTGGATTAAAGCGCTATAATAAACAACCCAGCATGACTCTCCCCAGGCAGGCTCTAAGGGGAGACCACTTCCCCATTTCCAACAGACTCCGAGATAAAGAGGCGGAAGCTGCTGGGCTCATCTCGGTTTGGAGTCATTTGGTGCACATTGTTTGTAGATAATGAATCTCTGTTGGTTGGGGCTTTATTCAATCTGATCCCATCTTTGGAGGGAAACCGCCCCTACCGTTTCTGGATAGTTATAAAGCCCAATGTGTCCCAGTCACTGGTCACTGTAACTGTATCGGTCGAACTGAGCTTTCCGGGAGTCCTCCTGGCAACTGTAGGGAGGATGGACGTCCCATGGGCCAAGAGCACCATCCCACCAGGAGACAAACTGCACGCGAGACTATTGGACTCAGGAAATCTGGCACTAGGCAGGGCTTGGAGCTGAAGTCTGGTGGCTCAGGGGACTAATGCGTCCACTGTGGGGGCCTGCGTTCAACCTCATGGTCACAAATTCAAATCCCTGCGGGTCCACTCAGCCTTTCATCCTTCTGAGGTTGATACAATGAGTACCATTGAGTTGGGTGACAATAAACATCTGTTATTCAGCGCCAAGATACCCTTCTGGGTGAATGTGCTCTTACAAATACAGGTTATGTTATGAAGACGTCTCCTTGTACCGAGCCTTTCCTTCTGCCCAAACCTGGCCCCTGGGAGCCAGCGCTGTGTTCAGGTTTAGATCTGACACAATTCGGAGATTGTCATGTTTCCCTCTGGGTCAGTGCACAACCAACACAATTTACTATTTCTCTGTGTGACGAGTTCTCTGCACGGACATTGCTGTATTTTACCCTTTTCTGTAAATTTTATGTTTTGTGTACTAAAAGGTTTTGAATTCCACTTTTTAAAGTCATGACTTTTTAAAAGCCGAGTAGCTGTTTTACAGGTTCTGTAATTATTAATCAATGAAGTTTGTTTGGCTGTTGGCTCCTTTTTAAAATTGTGCCATGCGATGTAGCAATTCCATGCTTTGTATTTATTAATTGGGAAACTTTATTTGATTATTATTCAATAATCACAAACGTGCAAGGTACAAAATAGATACCCTAGTCTTAAAATAAATATATGATTAAAACAGTCAGATAAAAATATATAAAAAGATAAAAACGCTAAAAACAGAAAACATCTAAAGCGTCCAGTCCAAGCAATTCATATCGACAGTTTCCATCTTGATTAAATACACTACTTATAGATTCAATGTTGCATTCAGATACAGAGCATTTGTCAAGAAGGACCCACCAGGGGGGCGTGGCCAAGACCCGGAGCGCAATGGCCGCTTGATCTTGTTGCTCCATGAGCCCTTTCCTTCCCCCAGTTATCCTGATAACATATCCTGACTCCCCGTAGCGGGAAAACGCACCCGATCGCAAGCGGAGGCTCCTCGACCAACCCCTGCCGCCAACGATCTCCCGAGCCCGCAGTTATCGGTCCCGCTAGCAGTGGGCCTACACGGGCAGAGGAGCCGGGAGCTCAATTTGACGGCCCCGCCGCCGAGAGAGGGCCGAGACATGGCCTGTTGTCCCGGCGGGCCCCGAGCGTTTTCATCCCTGCGGGGGGAAGACCAGACTGCGGAGCTTCGGCTGTTGCCCCGAGGCCTTACCTGCCCCAGCGGTGGATCTCACAGAGTCGACTGCACACACAGGTGTCAGCGTGCCGTCGCCGGCCCGACGGCCGCGCCCAAGGAGAGGCTCGCGGCGACTTTTGACCGGAACCGGGAAAGCAGATGGTGAGGAGAAATCGGGTGGGGGGAGGGGGGAGGGCCTGAGGTGTGGTGAAAGCAGCTCGACTCGGTTACAAACCCCCCCACCTCCCCCAGCCGACTGCACACGGAGGAGGGCTCCAGAGACCCCTGGAGGGGCCCTTGCAGCAGCAGGAGCACGGTCCCTTCACACATAGTGCGCGGAGGCCCGGTGACAGGCGGTGAGAGACGGGTGCCACGACAAGCTCCAATAACCCATAAGCCTGCCGGCAAGGCTAGAAACCACCCTGACAATCCGGGCCTCTCCCCGCTTGACAGCGGGCTATTCAAACGCTGGGAGAGAACAGTGGGACGCCCGGACAGTGTCGAGAGCGCCCTGACTCACCTACCTTGGCCACCATTCGCGCGCCAGTCTAATTATCCGGGGGAAGTGTGACGGTGCCGCAGATCCACTTTGCACCTCTACCCAAACCCAATTGGTGGCAGACAGACTTGATCCCGCTGATACGCCGTGTGAGCTTACAACCACTACCGAACCTGAGGCACGCTGCCCAAGGAACTATCGGCAGATAGCCACAATGGCAACGGAGAAGAGCAAAGCCGCTGGCGCGAAAGGACAAAGGGCAGTACAAATGAACAGACTTGACCGCTACGCCCTCCCTAAAGACATGCTTCATAGCCGACAATCTGGGGGTGGCTCCGCCGGCGAACAGGGAGGAGAGGACCAAGAACTGTCCTTAAAAGACGTTATGAAGGCGATCACCACTGGCCAAACCGCGTTGGAGCACAAAATGGACACTATTGCTATAGAGGTCAACCTGATCCGAGCCGATCTCACCAAACTTAATGGGAAAGTCAAACAGGTGGAACTCACCACCGCCAGTCTGGTAGATGACGTCGCCCAGCTCCAGGGTCAAATGCAAGACATGCAAACATTTCGCAAAACCTCTGAACTCAAGCTGGATGATTACGAAGGGCGTTTACGCCGTAATAATCTGCGCATTTTAGGTGTGCCGGAGAAAGCTGAGGGACAGGCCCCTGACCTCTTCTTTGAAGACCTTGTTCTGCAGCACCTGAAACCCAAGGGTCTCAGTAAGTTCTTTGTTATTGAAAGGGCACACAGGGTTCCAGGTGGTCGCCCCAAGCTGGGTGCCCCGCCCAATGCTGGCGAGAGTGCTTAATTTCCGGGACAGAGATGTGATCCTCCAAAATGCCAGAATGGGAGCCCCACTTCGCTTCGAGAATGCAGACATCTCCTTTTTCCCTGACTTCACGCAACGAGTGCAGTGTCAAAGACGATCATTCACGGCGGTGAAACAGAAACTCAGAGACAGGGGTCTGAAATACTCTGTTATTCCCAGCACGTCTGCGAGTGGAAGCGGAGGGGAAAATCTGGTTTTTCGAGCAACCGGAGGAAGCTGCGGATTGGCTTGAGTATCAGACGGAGCGGACATCCCAAGACCGTAATGCTGGGGGTGAGGCCACCTTACAGGGCCACGGCTGACGAAGATGACCTGGACACGAGGCCTCCCCTATGCTAGCTAACTATCGGGTTTGGCTGGTCAGGTAACGGGCTGTGGCGAGGTTGGGTCCTGGAGAGACGCCTCCCTTCTATAAGACTGACTTTTGGAACTTTGGTGTGTGACCCACAATGGGGACTCTTTACTTGCAGCATTTGGGGGAGGGGGGAGATACGGGATGCCACGTCCTTACATTTTCTCTTAATAGTTCTTCTTTTGGGCGACAGGCACTCTGCAAGTTTCTTATGGGCAGTTTTGAGCCCGGAGTGCAGGGCAGTAGGGTGGGGGTTGTTGGGCCAAGGGGGAGGGGTTGTTGGGTTGAGGTGTTGTATTTATGCATCGTTATGGTTCACACATTGGCAACTTACTTCACTGCTATCACAGAGGCACTCACCAACAGTCAACTGAGCTATGAGCGTGATGGGAGACAAAAATTTTTAAATTTTAAGCTGGAACGTCAATGGGCTCGGGGACAAGATCAAACGTAGTGTGGTTCTCCAGTATATCAAACGGCAGGCCCCGGATATTGTTCTCCTACAGGAGACGCACCTGGTTGGAAATCTATGCAAAGCAATGCACAGGGGGGGTACAAAATGGTGGCACATGCAGGATTCACATCTGGCTCCAGAGGTGTAGGCATCATGATTAAAAATTCACTCCCACTTGAGGTGGGCTCCGTCTGGACGGATGTGAGAGGCAGATATGCTGGGATTACGGGCACATGGGAGGGTCGCACGGTCACGTTCATGTCAATCTATGTACCACCGGGACTGCAAGGTTCCACCTTTACTGATCTGGGTTCTTTCCTACTCACTGTACCAGATGGCCTCCTGGTCCTTGGCGGTGATTTTAACGCCGTAGTTTCGGGCACACTAGACCGCTACCCCCCTAGGGAAATAGGTCCCTCTGCATGCTGGCTGCCCGATTTTCTTGACGCTATGGGCCTGGTGGACTCCTGGAGGGTTTATCACCCAGACCGGATACAACACACCTTTCACTCAGGCGCCCACCAGAGTCTATCCCATCTTGATTACTGCCTGGTCCCTGCAGCCCAAGTCACTCACATACACGAAATCAGACACCTTGCAGGGGCATCTCTGACCACTCCCCGGTGTGGATACACATAGTACTCAATCAAGCCACGGTGGGTAGGCTGGCTCCAATTAACCCCTGGTACCTTCGAGATCCGAAGCTTCGCAAAAACCTCCTCAAGGTCATCGACGATTACTTCACCGATAACGTGGGGTCTGTATCCTCATCCCAGTCCCTATGGGAGGCTTTCAAGGCCGTAATTCGAGGTCAGGCTCTGTCTTTGATCTCAGGGGCGAAGAAAGAAAAATAAAAAGGTATCCTCGACATAGAGGCGGACATTTATCGGCTGGAGGGCAACCTAGAACTCGGTGTGACACCGGAAAAGCTCCATCTCCTGAGCCTGAAACAACATGACTATAAAGCACTGGTTACGGACAGGGCCAAACTCCTGAGCAGGGAACGCCAAGGTAGAATCTACGAACTGGGTGACAAAGCAGGGAAGCTAATAGCATGGTTAGATAAAAAAGACTGGGCGAGCAGATTAGTCCCGGAACTTAAAGACGATGAAGGCACCTCTCTCACTGAACCCCAAGATATAGTTGACAGATTCGCCACTCATTTTCAAACGGTATACTCGACAGTGACCCCACACACTGAGGAAGCCTCACAAGACCTCCTCCGTGACATTAGACTCCCTTGTCTCACCTCAGTGGATCACGACTTTATGGAAAGCGACTTGACCACAGACGAAATTGCGCAAGCAATATGTGCATTGAAACCAGGCAAGGCACTTGGACCAAACGGTAGCCCCATCGAACTATACAAACTACGGCCCGATAAACTCGCACCATACCTCAAATCGATGTTTGAGGAATCTTTAGAACTTGGGGCTCTACCGAGGGAACAAAGAATAGCCACTATAGTCCCCATACATAAAGAAGGGAAGCCCCGAACTGACTGTGCCTCGTATAGGCCGATTTCCCTCCTAAACGCCGAACCCAAAATATTAGCCAAACTTCTGGCTACCTGTCTGCTCAAGGTAATAGCCGCCCTGGTGCACCCAGATCAGTCTGGCTTTATGCCACGCAGAAATACGGCCTTGAACTTAAGCAGGATACACGGAGTGCTGGGCAGAGCAGCAACGATCCAGGAGTCGGTCGTGATAGTGTCCCTGGACGCAACCATGGCATTCGACACGGTTGAATGGCCCTACTTGCAAAATTGGGATTTGGCCCAAATTACATACAGTGGGTTTGTCTCCTGTACCAAGAACCTCTGGCCCACGTAGTGGTAAATAACAAACTTTCAGCCACATTCCCACTCAGCCATGGAACCCGTCAGGGCTGCCCACTCTCTCCCCTCCTTTTTGCCCTAGCCCTGGAGCCACTGGCTGCTTGGATCCGACAGGACCAGAGGATACGAGGACTGAGATGGTCCCCAGACTGGGAGGACCACATCTCACTCTGCGCGGACGACATCTTACTTTATCTGGCCTCCCCGTCGAAGTCCCTAATTGTAGTCTTAGATATTTTGGCAGTGTTCGGCAGATTCTCTGGATTCTCGGTCAATTGGGGAAAATCCTTATTATTCGCCCTTAGGGGAGATCCTCCTAATCCCCCTAGAAACTGCCCAATCCAGATCAACACAGCGGGCTTTAAATACCTTGGCATTTTTATTTCCCTTGATCCCTCTGCCCGCTATGCCCAAAATCTCCTTCCGCCCCTGTGTAGACTCAAAAAAGATATGATAAGTTGGAAGTCGCTTCCCTCTCCCTATTGGGCAGAGCAGCCCTGTTTAAGATGATGTCCTTGCCCAGATTTCTCTACGCATTGCAAAATGCCCTCGACCCGTTACCTACACAATATTTCAGGGAAACAGAGGGTCTTCAGAGAGAACTGCTTTGGGACGGCAAACCGCGTATCGCTCTAAATAAACTGACCCTAAACTGGTACGATGGCGGCATAAGCCTTCCGGGCATAAAAAAAATATTACTGGGCAGCACACCTGGCCGCCATAAATCACGGCACTTATGGACGAGGCGACGACCCTGGCTACGCCATGGATAAATGGCTCCTCCCCGGAGGTAATTATAACAGGGCGCTCTACTCGCGGCCTAAAAAAACCACCTTGACGGGCCCCACCAAGCATTCGGTCCAAGTTTGGCACGATGCAATCAACTCTCTGGGGTGGGGACGTAAACTGACGTTGGCGACCCCCCTTTGGGATTCTGAAACAGTGGGCAGCCTATGGAGATCAAAAGGCTTTGACAGATGGGATCTCATTGGCATTACACAAATCAAAGACATTTGGGGAGATGGGGGGGGGGGGTCAAATCCTTCAACGCACTACAGGCCGAATATGACCTAGCTGCCACGGAATACTTCCGATATGCTCAAATCCTACATTCACTCCAAATGCTCCTACCTAAAGGGACAACCCCACCTGAAGCCTCACCCCTAGAGGACAGAATCCTAGATGGACACCTACCTGAAAAGACGGATTTCCCTAATATACAAAAAACTGATAAATAATATGACCGATCCCCTACAGGCATTAAGGGAGAAATGGACGGGATTGAGATAGACGACGAAGACTGGCAAGAGGCAGTGTCCTCCCCTAGAGTGGTCGCCATACCGGCGCGCCTTAGATTGGTACAGCTAAAAATCCTACACCGTGTCTACATCACCGGGCCACGCTTGATCCATATGGGGATAACAGACAAAGGGGAATGTAGGAGAGGCTGTGGTCAACTGGGAACCTTTCTACACATTATATGGGAATGTAAGTTCGTCAGCACTTTCTGGCACGAGGTACACGAGGTAATATTTGCTGTGCTGCGCACTCGCCTTTCACCGGAGGTGAGGCGTTGCCTCCTTAACATATGGGAGCCCACAGACCTGAACACTCACCAGACACAATGGGCTACCCTGGGATACATGATAGCCAAGAGAAACATTGCACAATTATGGGGAGCGGTTAAACCACCCACGCTGGAGGCCTGGGAGAGGGACCTCGACTGGTGTATGTTTAGGGAGAAGACTGTCTTTGTCGCCAGTGGATGCCCTAAAAAAGGGCACGTATTTGGACCCCTTGGAATAGTTATCGTGGAGCTATCTGTACGCCTCCTATTTGTCCTGAACCAAATGTCCCCCTTACCCCGTGATGTTCCCCTCTTATGTCGAAATGTAATCCTCCTCCTCTGTACGCTGTTACTATTTATTCAATATCTGTGTCCTCTGTATTGTTTACCTGAACCGATGCATGTTTCAATAAAAAGAATTATAAAAAAAATAAACAAATAAAAAAAAAAAAAGGACCCACCAGCAGTTATAGGGGCAGGTTCATCAGGCATCTGCAAAGAGTAAAAGGGTGGTCTGTACCGATAGAAGCCCCTGGATCTTAAAATAGGTAACAAATATCCGCGCCTGGGGAAATCATACGCCTTGCAAAATAAGGTAAGATGTTCCAAGGTCTGTGGCGACCTACCATCACAAGGGCAGGCCAATATTGTTTTGGGATCATACTTTCCAGGTGGAAAACAACCTATACCGAATTCCACCGTGTCGAAACTTAGTGAGCAAAGATCTCACCCGCGGGTTTCGGACAAGGGAGAGATGAGGCCAAAGACCAGCGTTGGCTTGGATAATCAAACCTGCCCTCAAAATGGGCTTGTCCAGGGCAGCGGCCTCCCTCTCCTCAGCAGCCCATTCAAGAAATAACTTTTTAACCTAATCTCCATTGTTTTTATCAAGTGCGACGCCTGGTACAATTCTGGGTGACCCAACAGTACAGGAAGATGTTTGATGTAGGCCAGCCATGGGATTTTACAGCCATAATGACAGTCCAGCCAATCTTGGATCAACGCCCTGTTAAAAGCTGTATGGCCCCCCCCCCCGCGCTCCAAACCGTTCTCCAAGAAGGAGTGGGGCCAGATTTACATGATCATCAACAGACCCCAGGTTGAGCTCTTCATGTACAAAAAAACTAGAGCCGGCAGCACCCACTCTAAGGAGTTTTCTGCAGAAGAGATTCTGTTCCCGCTGTACACTCAAGCAATGTACTGTACACTCAAGCAATGTGCTGTACGCTCAAGCAATGTGCTGTACGCTCAAGCAATGTGCTGTACGCTCAAGCAATGTGCTGTACGCTCAAGCAATGTGCTGTACGCTCAAGCAATGTGCTGTACGCTCAAGCAATGTGCTGTACGCTCAAGCAATGTGCTGTACGCTCAAGCAATGTGCTGTACGCTCAAGCAATGTGCTGTACGCTCAAGCAATGTGCTGTACGCTCAAGCAATGTGCTGTACGCTCAAGCAATGTGCTGTACGCTCAAGCAATGTGCTGTACACTCAAGCAATGTGCTGTACACTCAAGCAATGTGCTGTACACTCAAGCAATGTGCTGTACACTCAAGCAATGTGCTGTACACTCAAGCAATGTGCTGTACACTCAAGCAATGTGCTGTACACTCAAGCAATGTGCTGTACACTCAAGCAATGTGCTGTACACTCAAGCAATGTGCTGTACACTCAAGCAATGTGCTGTACACTCAAGCAATGTGCTGTACACTCAAGCAATGTGCTGTACACTCAAGCAATGTGCTGTACACTCAAGCAATGTGCTGTACACTCAAGCAATGTGCTGTACACTCAAGCAATGTGCTGTACACTCAGGCAATGTCGGACTCGTACCCCCAAATGGCAGCGCCTATCATAGGTTAAGACCGGTAGATATTTCATTTTATAAATTTCCAGCTAGGGGACAACAGGTCTGCGGCCGCCCTTTGAGGTAAACGTAAAAAGAGCGCCGCGAGCCTGGTTAAAACGCTGTCAGCCGTGCAAGGGGGGGGGGGGATCCAGCTAATCTGTTGATCAAAGGTTGGGCCTAAATAAGACAATGAACCCACCCTTGAAAGGACCTCCCCTTTAATGGCCATCGCTCTCACTTTGGATAAAAGCCCCCCACAAGCCAGAACATGGGTTTTGGAGATATTTGTGTCTAAGTCAATCTCATCCATAAACTTAAGGGACCGGTCCCCTGAACCCCGAGACCGTTCGAGGTGCGAGAGAGCAGCGCCCCATCATCTGCCTACAACAGGGATGGGACAAAGAAAGCTTTCATTTTGGGCCGGTCCGTCTCGTTTGTTGCCAGGAAATTGTTCAACCCATTTATACATAATAAAAGAGGCGCGAGGACACAACTCTGCCCAACACCTCCTCGAGGGAGGCAAAAAGAATCCGTCGTTTCCCCGTCCTGACCGAACCTAACCGAGGCAGCCATGTCAGCGTGAAGAGCGATGGATGCCCGAGGCAGCCATGTCAGCGTGAAGAGCCCGTGGAAGAGCGATGGATGCCCGAGGCAGCCATGTCAGCGTGAAGAGCCCGTAGAAGAGCGATGGATGCCCGAGGCAGCCATGTCAGCGTGAAGAGCCCGTAGAAGAGCGATGGATGCCCGAGGCAGCCATGTCAGCGTGAAGAGCCCGTGGAAGAGCGATGGATGCCCGAGGCAGCCATGTCAGCTGAAGAGCCCGTAGAAGAGCGATGGATGCCCGAGGCAGCCATGTCAGCGTGAAGAGCCCGTAGAAGAGCGATGGATGCCCGAGGCAGCCATGTCAGCGTGAAGAGCCCGTGGAAGAGCGATGGATGCCCGAGGCAGCCATGTCAGCGTGAAGAGCCCGTGGAAGAGCGATGGATGCCCGAGGCAGCCATGTCAGCGTGAAGAGCCCGTGGAAGAGCGATGGATGCCCGAGGCAGCCATGTCAGCGTGAAGAGCCCGTAGAAGAGCGATGGATGCCCGAGGCAGCCATGTCAGCGTGAAGAGCCCGTAGAAGAGCGATGGATGCCCGAGGCAGCCATGTCAGCGTGAAGAGCGATGGATGCCCGAGGCAGCCATGTCAGCGTGAAGAGCCCGTGGAAGAGCGATGGATGCCCGAGGCAGCCATGTCAGCGTGAAGAGCCCGTGGAAGAGCGATGGATGCCCGAAGCAGCCATGTCAGCGTGAAGAGCGATGGATGCCCGAGGCAGCCATGTCAGCGTGAAGAGCGATGGATGCCCGAGGCAGCCATGTCAGCTGAAGAGCCCGTGGAAGAGCGATGGATGCCCGAGGCAGCCATGTCAGCGTGAAGAGCCCGTGAGAAGAGCGATGGATGCCCGAGGCAGCCATGTCAGCGTGAAGAGCCCGTGGAAGAGCGATGGATGCCCGAGGCAGCCATGTCAGCGTGAAGAGCCCGTGGAAGAGCGATGGATGCCCGAGGCAGCCATGTCAGCGTGAAGAGCCCGTGGAAGAGCGATGGATGCCCGAGGCAGCCATGTCAGCGTGAAGAGCCCGTGGAAGAGCGATGGATGCCCGAGGCAGCCATGTCAGCGTGAAGAGCCCGTGGAAGAGCGATGGATGCCCGAGGCAGCCATGTCAGCGTGAAGAGCCCGTGGAAGAGCGATGGATGCCCGAGGCAGCCATGTCAGCGTGAAGAGCCCGTGGAAGAGGCGATGGATGCCCGAGGCAGCCATGTCAGCGTGAAGAGCCCGTGGAAGAGCGATGGATGCCCGAGGCAGCCATGTCAGCGTGAAGAGCCCGTGGAAGAGCGATGGATGCCCGAGGCAGCCATGTCAGCGTGAAGAGCCCGTGGAAGAGCGATGGATGCCCGAGGCAGCCATGTCAGCGTGAAGAGCCCGTGGAAGAGCGATGGATGCCCGAGGCAGCCATGTCAGCGTGAAGAGCCCGTGGAAGAGCGATGGATGCCCGAGGCAGCCATGTCAGCGTGAAGAGCCCGTGGAAGAGCGATGGATGCCCGAGGCAGCCATGTCAGCGTGAAGAGCCCGTGGAAGAGCGATGGATGCCCGAGGCAGCCATGTCAGCGTGAAGAGCCCGTGAGAAGAGCGATGGATGCCCGAGGCAGCCATGTCAGCGTGAAGAGCCCGTGGAAGAGCGATGGATGCCCGAGGCAGCCATGTCAGCGTGAAGAGCACGTGGAAGAGCGATGGATGCCCGAGGCAGCCATGTCAGCGTGAAGAGCCCGTGGAAGAAGCGATGGATGCCCGAGGCAGCCATGTCAGCGTGAAGAGCCCGTAGAAGAGCGATGGATGCCCGAGGCAGCCATGTCAGCGTGAAGAGCCCGTGGAAGAGCGATGGATGCCCGAGGCAGCCATGTCAGCGTGAAGAGCCCGTGGAAGAGCGATGGATGCCCGAGGCAGCCATGTCAGCGTGAAGAGCCCGTAGAAGAGCGATGGATGCCCGAGGCAGCCATGTCAGCGTGAAGAGCCCGTAGAAGAGCGATGGATGCCCGAGGCAGCCATGTCAGCGTGAAGAGCCCGTAGAAGAGCGATGGATGCCCGAGGCAGCCATGTCAGCGTGAAGAGCCCGTAGAAGAAGCGATGGATGCCCGAGGCAGCCATGTCAGCGTGAAGAGCCCGTAGAAGAGCGATGGATGCCCGAGGCAGCCATGTCAGCGTGAAGAGCCCGTAGAAGAGCGATGGATGCCCGAGGCAGCCATGTCAGCGTGAAGAGCCCGTAGAAGAGCGATGGATGCCCGAGGCAGCCATGTCAGCGTGAAGAGCCCGTAGAAGAGCGATGGATGCCCGAGGCAGCCATGTCAGCGTGAAGAGCCCGTAGAAGAGCGATGGATGCCCGAGGCAGCCATGTCAGCGTGAAGAGCCCGTAGAAGAGCGATGGATGCCCGAGGCAGCCATGTCAGCGTGAAGAGCCCGTGGAAGAGCGATGGATGCCCGAGGCAGCCATGTCAGCGTGAAGAGCCCGTGGAAGAGCGATGGATGCCAGAGGCAGCCATGTCAGCGTGAAGAGCCCGTGGAAGAGCGATGGATGCCAGAGGCAGCCATGTCAGCGTGAAGAGCCCGTGGAAGAGCGATGGATGCCCGAGGCAGCCATGTCAGCGTGAAGAGCCCGTGGAAGAGCGATGGATGCCCGAGGCAGCCATGTCAGCGTGAAGAGCCCGTGGAAGAGCGATGGATGCCCGAGGCAGCCATGTCAGCGTGAAGAGCCCGTGGAAGAGCGATGGATGCCCGAGGCAGCCATGTCAGCGTGAAGAGCCCGTGGAAGAGCGATGGATGCCCGAGGCAGCCATGTCAGCGTGAAGAGCCCGTGGAAGAGCGATGGATGCCCGAGGCGTTCCCAGATCAGCCAATGGGTTCCACAGCTTCGACCCGATCAAAGGCCCTGCCTGCTAAGGTCCAAGAACGCTAAATAGATGGCTCCTTTTTTTGCCCCCACATATTTCCCAATCAGCAGGTTAAGATTCAGACACTGCTCCACTGTTCTCTGCCCCCCCCCCCCTAAACCCGTCCTGGACGGGACTAAGAATGTTGTTAAGTTGGGCCCAATCCTCAACTCTTTTCAGGATTCTTCTGCCTGACACTTTAATTATTGTATTTAATAGGGATATGGCCCTATAGCAGCATGGATCTGCCTATTTAGCTTCTTAAAGACCGGCACGATGGTAGCAACTTTCCAGGATCTGGGGATATCCTCCGAGGCAGCTACATTTAAAAGTTCACTAATAGAGGGGACCAAAAATGGATATTCGCCTTATATAGGTCCATAGGGATCCCATCTGGGCCAGGGGCCTTGTTGGAAGGGCTTGTCTGAAAGGTCAAGTTTACTTCCTCCAGCTCAAAGGCGATACCTAGGGTCATGTTGGTACTATGTCAGTACACTCCAGGGATTCCACTGCTCTCATTGAGTATATCGTTTTAAAATGAGTCGCCCACCGATCAGGAGTTTTGTTTGTGCCTGGATCGTCAGACAAGCATGGAGACAACGGTTTCCCTTTAACTATCTCCCAAAACCCTTTTGTATCACCTGTGTTACAGGATCCCAGGTTTCCTCTTTCATAATTTGCTTCCTGTCCCTAATAGCTACCCTATAAGCTGCTCTAGCAGGTGACCTTGGAGCCTGAGGGGGTGAACAAAGGGTCCTGAAAGTGTATGAGGGAGGGGTACTTAGGAGGCTTAGAGTGCCTGGGGAGTTGAACACAAGGAGCCCCGAGTGCCTAAGGAGAAGGTTAACACAGCGTGCTGAAAGTGTATGAAAGAGATGTACCCAGCGGCCAAGAGTGTATGGGGAGGTCAACACATTGTGCCCCGAGTCCCCGAGGGAGGTGAACGCAAGGTGCCCCGAGTGAGGTCAACGCAAGGTGCCCCGAGTGAGGTCAACGCAAGGTGCCCCGAGTGAGGTCAACGCAAGGTGCCCCGAGTGAGGTCAACGCAAGGTGCCCCGAGTGAGGTCAACGCAAGGTGCCCCGAGTGAGGTCAACGCAAGGTGCCCCGAGTGAGGTCAACGCAAGGTGCCCCGAGTGAGGTCAACGCAAGGTGCCCGAGTGAGGTCAACGCAAGGTGCCCCGAGTGAGGTCAACGCAAGGTGCCCCGAGTGAGGTCAACGCAAGGTGCCCCGAGTGAGGTCAACGCAAGGTGCCCAGAGTGAGGTCAACGCAAGGTGCCCAGAGTGAGGTCAACGCAAGGTGCCCAGAGTGAGGTCAACGCAAGGTGCCCAGAGTGAGGTCAACGCAAGGTGCCCGAGTGAGGTCAACGCAAGGTGCCCAGAGTGAGGTCAACGCAAGGTGCCCGAGTGAGGTCAACGCAAGGTGCCCCGAGTGAGGTCAACGCAAGGTGCCCCGAGTGAGGTCAACGCAAGGTGCCCCGAGTGAGGTCAACGCAAGGTGCCCCGAGTGAGGTCAACGCAAGGTGCCCCGAGTGAGGTCAACGCAAGGTGCCCCGAGTGAGGTCAACGCAAGGTGCCCCGAGTGAGGTCAACGCAAGGTGCCCCGAGTGAGGTCAACGCAAGGTGCCCCGAGTGAGGTCAACGCAAGGTGCCCCGAGTGAGGTCAACGCAAGGTGCCCCGAGTGAGGTCAACGCAAGGTGCCCCGAGTGAGGTCAACGCAAGGTGCCCCGAGTGAGGTCAACGCAAGGTGCCCGAGTGAGGTCAACGCAAGGTGCCCCGAGTGAGGTCAACGCAAGGTGCCCCGAGTGAGGTCAACGCAAGGTGCCCCGAGTGAGGTCAACGCAAGGTGCCCCGAGTGAGGTCAACGCAAGGTGCCCCGAGTGAGGTCAACGCAAGGTGCCCGAGTGAGGTCAACGCAAGGTGCCCCGAGTGAGGTCAACGCAAGGTGCCCCGAGTGAGGTCAACGCAAGGTGCCCCGAGTGAGGTCAACGCAAGGTGCCCCGAGTGAGGTCAACGCAAGGTGCCCCGAGTGAGGTCAACGCAAGGTGCCCCGAGTGAGGTCAACGCAAGGTGCCCCGAGTGAGGTCAACACAAGGTGCCCCGAGTGAGGTCAACACAAGGTGCCCCGAGTGAGGTCAACACAAGGTGCCCCGAGTGAGGTCAACACAAGGTGCCCCGAGTGCCCGAGGGAGGTGAACGCAAGGTGCCCCGAGTGCCCGAGTGAGGTGAACGCAAGGTGCCCCGAGTGCCCGAGTGAGGTGAACGCAAGGTGCCCCGAGTGCCTGAGTGAGGTGAACGCAAGGTGCCCAGAGTTCACGAGTGAGGTGAACGCAAGGTGCCCAGAGTGCCCGAGTGAGGTGAACGCAAGGTGCCCAGAGTGCCGGAGGGAGTTGAACACAAGGAGCCCCGAGTGCCTAAGGAGAAGGTTAACACAGCGTGCTGAAAGTGTATGAAAGAGATGTACCCAGCGGCCAAGAGTGTATGGGGAGGTGAAAACAAGGTGCCCCGAGTGCCTGAGGGAGGTCAACGCAAGGTGCCCAGAGTGAGGTCAACACAAGGTGCCCCGAGTGCCCGAGGGAGGTGAACGCAAGGTGCCCCGAGTGCCTGAGGGAGGTCAACACAAGGTGCCCCGAGGGAGGTCAACGCAAGGTGCCCCGAGGGAGGTCAACGCAAGGTGCCCCGAGTGCCCGAGGGAGGTCAACGCAAGGTGCCCCGAGTGCCCGAGGGAGGTCAACGCAAGGTGCCCCGAGGGAGGGGAGGGGGTGCATGAGGGAGGTGTCACATGTGACCTGAGTGCATGAGGGGTTGAACAAAGGGTACTGAAAGTGTATGAGGGAGAGGTACTTAGGAGGCTTAGAGTGTCTGAGGAGTCAGTTGAACACAAGGTGCCCTGAGTGACTAAGGAGGAGGGAGAGGGTTAACACAGCGTGCTGAAAGTGTACGAGGGAGGTGTACACAGGGGCCAAGAGTGCATGGGGGGTGAACACAAGGTGCCCTGAATGCCTGGCGTGCTGAAATGTATGAGGGAGGTGTACACAGGAGGTGTAGAGAGCATGGGGGGAGATGAACACAAGGTGTCTTGAGTGCCTGTGAGGGGTGTACACAGGGTGCCTAGATGCCTGAGGTAGGGGGGGGGTTGAACACAAGGAGCCCCGAGGGCCGGAGGTGGTGTACACAGAGTGACCAGAATTCCTGAGGGGGGAGGGGGGTGAACACAAGGAGCCCCGAGTGCCTGAAGGGGGTGAACACAGGGTGCCCAGAATGCCTGAGAGGGGTTTACAAGGGGTACTGAAAGTGTATGAGAGAGGTGAACCCAGGGTGGAAGTGTATGAGAGTTGTTTACACAGGTTTCCCCAACTGTATGAGGGGAGTGAATAAGCGCCATCTTAATGAATATGCAGCCACATGGGGTACTAAAAGTGCCTGGGGTGGTGCACACAGGATGTCCCGAGTGCCACAGGGAGGGGAAGAAGTCCAGCCCCATGCATGGTACTGAAAGTGCCTGAGGGAAGGGGACAAGTACAGCCTGAATGAAAGTGCAGCCCATGCATGGTACTGAAAGTGCCTGAGGAAAGGGGACAAGTACAGCCTGAATGAAAGTGCAGCCCATGCATGGTACTGAAAGTGCCTGAGGAAAGGGGACAAGTGTTGTCTGAAAGTGCAGCCCATGCATGGCACTGAAAGTGCCGGGGAAAATGGGGCAAGGGTTGTGTGGAAGTGCAGCCCCAAACAAGGTATCAAGAGTTCCTAAGAGGGGGAACCAGTGCTGTCTGAATGAAAGTGCAGCACCATGCATGGTACTGAAAGTGCCTGAGGGTGGTGCGCACAGGATGCCCAGGGTGCCACGGGGAGGGGGAAAAGTGCAGCTCCATGCATGGGACTGAAAGTGCCTGAGGGAAGGGGACACGTGCAGCCTGAATGAAAGTGCAGCTCATGCATGGCACTGAAAGTGCCTGGGGAAACAGCCCCAAACAAGGTATCGAGAGTTCCTAAGGAGGGGGGGGGCAGTGCTGTCTGAATGAAAGTGCAGCCCCATGCATGGTACTGAAAGTGCCTGAGGGTGGTGCACACAGGATGCCCAGGGTGCCACGGGAAGGGGAAGAAGTGCAGCTCCATGCATGGTACTGAAAGTGCCTGAGGGAAGGGGACACGGGCTGCACTTTCAGGCTGCACATGCATTGTACTGAAAGTGCTTGAGGGTAAGGGGACAAGTGCAGCCTGAATGAAAGTGCAGCCCATGCATGGTACTGAAAGTGACTGAGGGAATGGGACAAGGCTTGTGTGGGTGAAAGTGCAGCTCCAAAAAAGGAGTCAAAAGTTCCGGGGGGGAGTTGGAATAGTGCTGTCTGAATGAATGTGCAGCCTCACAGGGCGCCGAAAATGCCCGAGGCAGGGGAATAAGCGCTGCCCGAGTCCTTCTCTATGGTAAAGCACGTCAGCCACCAGGAGCTAGTCAGTGGGCTCGCCCTGTAAGCAGGGTTTTGGAGGGTCGGAGGGGACGGGGGGAGGGGGCAGGAATGGCACGGGTGCGTTTTTGTCTGGTGACTAACAGGCTGTTGTGTGGGAGGGAAGTCGCCTCTTGAGCAGGTGCAGGCAGGTTTTGGACATTAATAGCAGAAACAAGATGGAGTCCGCTGCGGTATGGGCGGATCCATGGGGGGATACAGAGTTCAGAGTTGTTTTACAGGTTAACAGGCTAAGTGGGGCTGAACTCGTTGCTCCTGGAAGGGGAAAAGGTTTGCTTCAAGGGTATAGTTGATCAAATAAAAGAAGTCTTATTTGGGGAGGGGCGAAGGGGGCAGTTTGATAGTCAGTAAAATAAGGCATTAGCCAGGTTTGGTGTCTGTATGGCTTTGGCCACGGGTGTAGCCACAAAATTAAAATACCCCTCCCCCCCCCTGAACCAAAGCTGTTATGACACCAAGCAACCGAAGCACGTCATCGAAACCCTCCCCAAAATAGCTGGCTTGTCTCTTCTATGTATCAATCCATTCAACCTTTTATCCTTCCATCCACCTCTGATATCCACTGTTTCACCTTTACATTCTGCCATCCATTCAATCTGTCACCATTCCGTCTGTCTGTCCATCCATCCAAAAGTTCACCAATCCATATCAAAACCTATCCTATCCATTAAACCTATCCATCCATCCATCATTTCACTCAGTCACCCATGCTTTCACATCCCCCTTTCGTCCATCCTTTTAATCATCCATCCATCCGCTCATCCATCCACCCTTGTACTCAATCCATCCTATCCACCCTCCCTCCACTCATCCATCTATTCTTTCCCTCATCTTCTATTCTAGTATCAATCCATTCAACCTTCCATCAACCCACTGATATACACCATTTCACCTTTGGAATCAGTCACTCAGTCACCATTCCGTCAGTCCGTCCATCCTTCCGTCCGCCAATCCTTATCCAAACTAATCCATCCATCTTCAAACCTATCAGTTAAACCTATCCATCCATCATTTCACACAGTCACCCATCCTTTCACTTATCCATCCCCTTTCATCCATCCATGCATCCATCCTTTCAATCAACCATCCATCCTTTCGCTCATCAATCCAGCCTTTCACTCATCCATCCATTTACCCTTTCACTCATCCATCCTTTCACTCCCTCATCATCTATCCTTTCACTCATCCACCCTTTTCACACAGTCCAGTCTCATTGGTATGCGGTGTCTCACCTGAAGTGCCTGATGGGGTGAACAAGTGCTGTTTGAAGGAGTGTGGGGCTCACACACCATAACAGGTGGTGGTAGGAGGGGCGTAGCGCAGGCCTGCGAGAGAGGTTCAAGTGCTGTCTGTATCAAAGTGCAGCCCCAAACAGGGTGGTGAAAGTGCCTGAGGGAGAGGTACAAGTGCTGTCTGAATGAAAGTGCAGTCCTAGAGGATGCTGAAAGTCCCTGAGAGGTTCAAGTGCAGTCTGAATGAATGTGCAGTCCCACACAGGGTGGTGAAAGTCCCCGAGAGAGAGGTTCAAGTGCAGTCTGAATGAATGTGCAGTCCCACACAGGGTGGTGAAAGTCCCTGAGAGAGAGGTTCAAGTGCTGTCTGAAAGAATGTGCAGTCCCACACAGGGTGGTGAAAGTGCCTGAGGGAGAGGTACAAGTGCTGTCTGAATGAATGTGTAGCTGGTGGTGGTGGGGGTGTGCACGCCCTAGTAGTCGAAGTGCTTGTGCTGCAGAGCCGAGATGCGCTTGCACAGCTGTATGTGGGCCCAGTACTGCAACAGCGGGGGATGCTAAACTGCGCAGTTGAGGTGCACCGGCGAAGCTGTGCACGGAGCAGCAGGGAGCGCTGCGGGGCTCAGGCTGCTCAGGGTGCACTGACAGCTGTGCACGGAGCAGCAGGGCGTGCTGCGTGGCGTGTCCACGGTGCACCAGCGGAGCTGTGCACGGAGCAGCAGGGAGTGCTGCGGGGTTGAGGTGCACCGGCGGAGCTGCGCACGGAGCAGCGGGGAGTGCTGCGGGGCGTGCTCAGGGTGCACCGGCGGAGCTGTGCACGGAGCAGCAGGGAGTGCTGCGGGGCGTGCTCAGGGTGCACTGACAGAGCTGTACACGGAGCAGCGGGAAGTGCTGCGGGGCGTGCTCAGGGTGCACCAGCGGAGCTGTGCACGGAGCAGCAGGGAGTGCTGCGGGGTTGAGGTGCACCGGCGGAGCTTTGCACGGAGCAGCGGGGAGTGCTGCGGGGCGTGCTCAGGGTGCACCGGCGGAGCTGTGCACGGAGCAGCGGGGAGTGCTGCGGGGCGTGCTCAGGGTGCACCGGCGGAGCTGTGCACGGAGCAGCGGGGAGTGCTGCTGGGCATGCCCACACGGTACAGCAGCAGCGCTGTGCACGGAGCAGCAGAGGGGGGGAGTGCTCCGGGCATGCTCACGGTGCACCGGCGGAGCAGTGCACGGAGCAGCAGCGGGCGCATGGAGTGCTGTGCACGGAGCAGCAGCGAGGGCTGCGGGGCATGTCTACGGTGAACCAGCAGAGCTGTGCACGGAGCAGCAGGGAGTGCTGGTGCACTGGCAGGGCTGTGCACGGAGCGGCAGGGAGTGCTGCGGGGCGTGCTCAGGGTGCACTGACAGAGCTGTGCACGGAGCAGAGGGGAGTGGTGCGGGGCGTGCTCAGGGTGTACTGGCGGAGCTGTGCACGGAGCAGCGGGGAGTGCTGCGGGGCGTGCTCAGGGTGAACCGGCGGAGCTGTGCACGGAGCAGAGGGGAGTGCTGCGGGGCATGACCACACGGTGCACCAGCAGCGCAGTGCACGGAGCAGCAAAGGGGAGTGCTCCGGGGCATGCTCAGGGTACACGGAGCAGCAAGGCGTGCTGCGGGGCGTGTCCACGGTGCACCATCAGAGCTGTGCACGGAGCAGCAGGGGGTGCCGCGGGGCGTGCTCAGGGTGCACTGACAGAGCTGTGCACGGAGCAGCAAGGCGTGCTGCGGGGCCTGTCCACGGTGCACCATCAGAGCTGTGCACGGAGCAGCAGGGAGTGCTGTGCACGGAGCAGCAGGGAGTGCTGTGCACGGAGTCGCAGAGAGAGAGGTGCACGGAGCAGCGGGACGTGCTCAGGGTGCACTGACACAGCTGTGCACGGAGCAGCAAGGCGTGCTGCGGGGCGTGTCCACGGTGCACCATCAGAGCTGTGCACGGAGCAGCAGGGAGTGCTGTGCACGGAGTCGCAGAGAGAGAGGTGCACGGAGCAGCAGCGAGTGCTGTGCACGGAGCAGCGGGACGTGCTCAGGGTGCACTGACAGAGCTGTGCACGGAGCAGCAGGGAGTGCTGCGGGGCATGCCCACACGGTGCACCATCAGAGCTGTGCACGGAGCAGCAGGGAGTGCTGTGCACGGAGTCGCAGAGAGAGAGGTGCACGGAGCAGCAGCGAGTGCTGTGCACGGAGCAGCGGGACGTGCTCAGGGTGCACTGCCAGAGCTGTGCACGGAGCAGCAGGGAGTGCTGCGGGGCATGCCCACACGGTGCACCATCAGAGTTGTGCACGGAGCAGCAGGGAGTGCTGTGCACGGAGTCGCAGGGAGAGAGGTGCACGGAGCAGCAGGGGGTGCTGCGGGGCGTGCTCAGGGTGCACTGACAGAGCTGTGCACGGAGCAGCAGGGAGTGCTGCGGGGCGTGTCCACGGTGCACCATCAGAGCTGTGCACGGAGCAGCAGGGAGTGCTGTGCACGGAGTCGCAGAGAGAGGTGCACGGAGCAGCAGCGAGTGCTGTGCACGGAGCAGCGGGGAGTATCTGGGCCTCAGTGCTGGAATAGCAGATTCTGCTGAAAGGCAGGTCCGGGCCCACAGCCCAGGGAGCGCGGCCACTGGAGGTAGGAGGCACCGGGAGGGGCTCGGTACCCGGCCGGGCTGGCTAGAGTATGTGGCCGCAGAGACAAACGACTCAGCGCAGTCTGTAACACAATGTCACTGTGATGGCAACTTAACACAAACTGACGCAAACTAGATTGCAGCACCACAGAAAGTGCACAGTTCTCTTAAGACAGGAAGCTCTACATATGTAGAAACCGCCATTGAAATTGTAATTCGCCAACAAGTCACGGGCGCGCCCCATCGAAGCACTAAACACTATTGTATGAACACTGTGGGTTGTAACGGGGAAAATAGTTAGTGTAAAACAAACAATGCTGAATTAACAGGAACAAATCCTACATAAGCAAATAAAAAGGTGCAGATGTATTATTCTGCACTTACCAGTCATGTTGTAAAACTGGATTTCAGGTTTGGTTTCACCCTAGAGGAGCCTGAACGCAGCACTTTCCTAACAAACGGCCACGAGGAAGAGTGTAGTCGATTTTATATTTATTATTTGAAAGCATCACTAAAGGCGCCATACCATAAAAGAAACCGAAAGTGTTCAGGTTTGCATGGAGTGCCCTCTTGAAGAAGGGACGCGTGACCTCTTACTGACCCAAAGAGACCCTTTGAAGTGTACAGGGGAGGTCAGGTCAATCCCTCCCCAATGTGTCCCCCCCAGCTTCCGGGAGTGCATGTATTCAGCATACACACACACACACTGCACCCACCCTATACTGTACCCCTCACAGGCACACGTACATCCAGTGCATGTACACAGTACACACACTGCACAGCACTGAACCCACCCTGTACCCCTCGCAGGCACACCTACACCCAGTGCATGTACACAGTACACACACACTGCACAGCACTGTACCACGCTTAGGCACACCTACGCACAGTGCATGTGAGGTATACAGGGACTGCACAGCACTGTATCCAGCCCGTACCCCTCACAGGCACACCTACACCCAGTGCATGTACACAGCACACACACACTGCACAATACCCTTCATGTGCTGTACCACGCTTAGGCACACCTACACACAGTGCATGTGCGGCATACACGCACTGCACAGCACTGAACCCACCCTGTACCCCTTGCAGGCACACCTACACCCAGTGCATGTACACAGTACACACACACTGCACAGCACTGAACCCACCCTGTACCCCTCGCAGGCACACCTACACCCAGTGCAAGTACACAGTACACACACTGCACAGCACTGAACCCACCCTGTACCCCTCGCAGGCACACCTACACCCAGTGCATGTACACAGTACACACACACTGCACAGCACTGTACCACGCTTAGGCACACCTACGCACAGTGCATGTGAGGCATACAGGGACTGCACAGCACTGTATCCAGCCCGTACCCCTCGCAGGCACACCTACACCCAGTGCATGTACACAGCACACACACACTGCACAATACCCTTCATGTGCTGTACCACGCTTAGGCACACCTACACACAGTGCATGTGCGGCATACACGCACTGCACAGCACTGAACCCACCCTGTACCCCTTGCAGGCACACCTACACCCAGTGCATGTACACAGTACACACACACTGCGCACAGCACTGTACCCTTCATGTGCTGTACCACGCTTAGGCACACTTACACCCAGTGCATGTGAGGCATACACGCACTGCACCCACCCTGTACCCCTCGCAGGGACACCTACACCCAGTGCATGTATACAGCAAACACGCACTGCCTGGCACTGTACCCTTCATGTGCCGTACCACGCTTAGGCACACATACATACAGCACTTGCATTTAACATGCAACAACTGCCCATCACTGTATCCTTTATGTATTGTACCACTCATGGGCACACATACATCCAGCATGTGCGTTTAATATGCATGCACTGCACCCTTCATGTATGGTACCACTCACGAGCACACATACACCGAGCACATGCATTTGTCCTACACACACTGCATAGCACTACATTCTTCAGGTACTGTACCGCTCATAGGCACTTGTACATCCAGCACATGCATTCCCCGTGCAGGCACTACTCAGTACTGCACTATCCCTGTATTGTACCCTTCCCAGGCACGCATACACCCAGCACAGATGTACCACCTCTGCACTGCGCAGCACTTCACACAAATCTGGCATAGACCAAGGGTGGCTTCAGCACACAGCAGCGGCACTTTAACAGATAGTGAGCCTGTAGGCCTCACTCCAGAGACGCAGATTACAAAGGCCGTGTCCACTCCGACTGATCACTACAGGGTACGCTGCCGCCACCACACTCGTGCGCCTAAACTCCTGGTTAGGAGGAGTATCCTTCCACCACTATGAGGGTAGCACTTTGGGCGCCCCTCCCAGTCCAACAAGACCTCACTCCATGAGACAGGCCTATGTCATGGCGCACACGCATGATCCGTGTTCGCCTATGACAACAAAAATCAGCATTAGGGATCTAGTTAAAGATTTTTTTCATGCTGTAGACGAAAGCCTCTCCGACAATCCACCCGCTGGGGACAATAACACGATCTGGGTGACACTGTGACCTCGCACCACACGAATACTGTAATTACCAATTCAATGTTTAGGTATCTGTTACAAAGCGTCTGCCTCGGCTCCGCATTTCATGCGGGGAATGCCGTCAGTAGCTTCTGATCTGCCAGGACCTTCTGTGCCAGGGGTGGGCTTGGCTCGTCCACCCCCGGGGGAAGTTCCTCGCGCCCACGCGGCCTGGAAGAAAGGCATTTTGGAGCTGAAGGGAGTGAGGGGGGAGGGGGAATCAACAGGCCCAGACCGGCCGAGGGCAGCGTGAGATGTGTGGCTGGAGTGCAAGCAGGGCTGGGGAGACGACAGGACACAGCAAGCCCCGGGCACATTCTGCACTGCTGCCTGAGGGGCAAAGGTCACTGCTCCATTAGTAAACCGAGACCACCGGAAGCGCTCTCGCGGTGGGACTGTGTGCCGTGTCTCGTTATAGGACACCCCCTCGGGGTGCACTCTGTGCTGTCTCTCGTCCTGTAACACCCCTCTGGGTGGACTGTGTGCTGTCTCTTGGCCTGTGACAACCCTCTTGGTGATCTATGTGCTGTCTCTTGGCCTGTGACAACCCTCTTGGTGATCTATGTGCTGTCTCTCGTCCTGACACACTCCTCTGGGTGAACTAGGTGCTGTTGCTGTCTAGGTGCACTGTATCTTCTCCTGTGACACCCCACTGGGTGAACAATGTGTTGTCTCTCGTCCCGTGACAACCCTCTGAGGGGTGAACTATGTGCTGTCTCCCGTCCTGTGACAACCCTCTGGGTGGTCTGTGTGCAATGTGCCGTCTCCCGTCCTGTGACACCTCTCTGGGTGGTCTGTGTGCAATGTGCTGTCTCCCGTCCTGTGACACCTCTCTGGGTGGTCTGTGTGCAATGTGCTGTCTCCCGTCCTGTGACACCTCTTGTGCTGTATCTCGTCCTGTGACACCTCTCTGGGTGGTCTGTGTGCAATGTGCTGTCTCCCGTCCTCCGACACCTCTCTGGGTGGTCTGTGTGCTGTATCTCGTCCTGTGACACCCCTCTGGGTGGACTGTGTGCTGTATCTCGCCCTGTGACACCCCTCTCAGTGGACTGTGTGCTCTCTCTCGTTCTATGACAACCCTCTAATTGAACCATGTGCTTTCACTCGTCCTGTGAAACCACACTGGGTGGACTATGTGTGGTGTCTGGAGTTGCTAGGATTCCCCCACTGGGTGGACTGTGTGCGGTCTCTTGGCCTGTGACAACCCTCTTGGTGATCTATGTGCTGTCTCTCGTCCTGACACACTCCTCAGGGTGAACTAGGTGCTGTTGCTGTCTAGGTGCACTGTATCTTCTCCTGTGACACCCCACTGGGTGAACAATGTGTTGTCTCTCGTCCCGTGACAACCCTCTGAGGGGTGAACTATGTGCTGTCTCCCGCCCTGTGACACCCCTCTGAGTGGGTGAACTATGTGCTGTCTCCCGTCCTGTGACAACCCTCTGGGTGAACTGCGTGCAATGTGCTGTCTCCCGCCCTGTGACACCCCTCTGAGTGGGTGAACTACTTGCTGTCTCCCGTCCTGTGACAACCCTCTGGGTGAACTGCGTGCAATGTGCTGTCTCCCGTCCTGTGACACCTCTCTGGGTGAATATGTGCTGTCGCTCGTCCTGTGACACCCCTCTGGGTGGGCTGTATCTCATCCTTTGATACCTCTCTTGGTGGACTGTATCTCGTCCTGCGACACCCCTCTGTGTGCTGTCTCTCGTTCTGTGACAACGCTCTGGGTGAACTATGTGTTTTTACTCGTCCTGTGAAACCACACTGGGTGGACTATGTGTGGTCTGTGGAGTTGCCATGATTCCCCCACTGGGTGCGGTCTCTCATCCTGTGACACCCCTTTGGGTGAACTATGTTTTGTCTCTCGTCCTGTGACATCTGTCTGGGTGAACTATGTGCTGTCTCTGGTGGTGTTGTGATTCCCTCTCTGGGTAAGACTATGTACCCTCTTGTACTGTGACACCCCTCTGGGAGGCTATGTGCTGTCTCGTCCTGTGACACCTCTCTGGGAGCCAATGTGCTGTCCTGCGCCCTTGACAGTCTCTCTGGGAGGCTACGTGCTGTCTCTCGTCTTGTGACACCCCTCTGGGTGGACTATGTGCTGTCTCTGATTCCATGACACCCCTCTGGGTGGACTGTGTTCTGTCTCTGATTCTATGACACCACTCTGGGTGGACTGGGTGATGTCTACTCCTCTGGGTGGGCTATGTGTCGTCTCTGATTCTATGACACCCCTCTGGGTGGTCTTGGTGCTGTCTCTGATTCTGACACCACTCTGGGTGGACTGGGTGCTGTCTACTCCTCTGGGTGGGATATGTGTCGTCTCTGATTCTATGACATCCCTCTGGGTGGACTGGGTGCTGTCTACTCCTCTGGGTGGACTGTGTGATGTGTCTGATTCTATTACACCACTCTGGGTGGACTGGGTGCTGTCTACTCCTCTGGGTGGGATATGTGTCGTCTCTGATTCTATGACATCCCTCTGGGTGGACTGGGTGCTGTCTACTCCTCTGGGTGGACTGTGTGATGTGTCTGATTCCATGACTCCCCTCTGGGGGGACTACATGCAGTCAGTCTGTTCTGAGGGGTCTCTCCCAGATGCCTAGCTAATCTGTTCACTGGTCACCGTTTCCCTCACTCTCTCGTGCTCCCCTACTCCCAGGAGAGACAGCCCTGATGTCTATTCCATATACATACTATAGTGCTGTGTGTCTCTTTCACGGATACTGATTAAGTTGAGCGATAACTCCGCTATTAATCGTCCTCTCTGGCGCTGTGCATGGGGCGACTGTTCTGTTACCTGCTCTGCTCACTCGCTTCACTTTTCTGTGCTGTTTCTCACTGGTGCTGTGCAGAGGGAGCGATAGCTCTGCTGTCTGCTCACCAGGCCCACGTTCTGCCTCTCTCTGCATTTGGCTTCGCACATTGAGAGATAGCTCTGCTCCCTCTCTTGTACTTTCTTTCTGCGGTGGGTATCTGACCAGTGAGCGATAGCTCTGCTGTCTGATTACCAGCCCAGTGCAGCCTCTCTATGGTGCTGTGCACAAGCGGCAGCGCCTGAGTGCTGTCTCCTCGCCCCATCCCCACGAGGCGCTAGTGTTCACAGAATGCGATAGCGCTGCATTGTCTGGCCACCAGCCTTGGCGCTTTCTCTCTCCTCACCTGGTGCTCCTGCGGCTCTGGTGCCTGGGGTAGTGCAGGGCCGGGTGGTGCCCTGTGCTCTCAGGGTGCAGCTCCCCGGTTTCTGTTTGTGTCAGCTCGTGAGCTCTTTCTTTATTTGCCTCTTTCACTTCCTGTCTCTCCTGGGCTCGGCATTTCCTCACTTGCTCCAGAGCATCACGTGTGCGTGAGCCAGTGGGAGGGTGGGAGCTGGAGAGGCGCTAGAGAGAAGGGCGGGAGAGGTGGAGGGAACGAGGAGAAGGGAGGAGGCGAGCCCAGGCTCCCGCACTGACTGAGAACAGCTCCGCGGATCTCAGGTGTCCCATGTCAGGTGCACTTTCACTTGCCCTGTGTGGGGTTTTACACCTTTGCATTCTGGGGCTTGCAGTTTTGCTTTTCCCCCAGTATTCATACATGCCTAAAAGGATGAATGTGGTAGATGAAAGAGACAAGACAGTGTCTCCTGCCTGCACTCTGCAAGGGGCAGCTTGAAACCTCTCTCTTCAGTACTCGTCTGACACTACTGCACAGTGGGCTCACGTGACGTCACCTAACTTCCAAGCGGCTCCGCCCAGTGTGACGCACACAGTGAGTGCCTGCTTCACCAACAAGCACTCTTGTAGTTTTATATTTTAAGGGGCGACAAAGGACCAAGAAATAGGGGGACATGCAGATTTTGATGTAGTAAACCCCAAAATCCTCATGTTGTTCCCCATTTCATGGGCAAAACTTGTAATAGGAGATATTTGTTGCACCCAATTAATTCCAAACACCTGAGGGTTGGGTTTTATCGACTGGTCCACTCCTTATGAGTGCCTGAGTCTCCATTACCTAGCAGTGTGAGTAGGTTACCAACTCTCCAGAGAGTCAAAACTCCAGTCCTGGGCTGGGCTTATCTTTAGCAACCAGCTGCATTCTGGGAGCTGTAGTCCTGCTTGGCTTCAGTTGATCCATTTAACCTGCACAACGGAAAAAACAGAGGGCCACATTTACAAGAGGCCTGTGACTCCGGTGCGTCACTTTTTTTTGCTGCTCCGTTGGCGCAAGCCTCAATAATATCTATGAGGTGACGCAAAGCCGTGGCTTTGAATGGCCTCATAGATATGGAGTGAGGCAAGGCGGAGCAAAAAGCTGTGTTGCCTTACTTTGCGTCAAGGAGGTGTTCCATGAGCGTTGTGGTGGGTGTTCCATGAGCGTTGCGGTGGGTGTTCCCACGCAACACCCATGGACGCTGCCCCCGATTTACAAAATCACGTAAACCTGGGGCAGCGCCAAAACCTTACGCCTCCCCAGAGCAGGCGCAGCGAGGAGAAATGTCTTTATTTCGCCTCACTTTTTCCTGTTTCTATGTGTCCTGCATTCTGTAGCACACATAGAACGAGGAAAACGCCTCTATGGATTGTTTGTCTGCAGGAAGGTGCCCGTCCCTGCACAAAAACAATCCTGCCAACAAAGCAGACAAACACTTGCAACCCTTGCATTGGCGCTAGGCACCATGTTGTGCGCCGGCGCTGGCCTAAAGGACAGGAATGCGCTGTATATCATTAATATGGCACCATCACGCCCTTTCCCTTTGACGCAGGGCAGCGAAGCGTCTTGATGCGTTGCCCTGCACCAAAAACTCGTAAATGAGGCCCAGAGTTCTGAAGTTTCCCAGTTCTAGGCGTGAGTAGCTCAACCCTTCCAGGTATTTTCTTTGAATTATGGGACTTGAGGTCCAATCCTGGGGATGGAGCGCTGTGGACTCGGTGTCTTGGAGTGATCTGGTAAACTGAGAGCAGATTAGGTGAGGGAGTAAAGTGTATTCCTTACTGCGGATGGGCCAAAGTAGGGCGCGTTTGACGTGTTTTGTCATTTTTGTGTCTGGCATTAGCTGCGACATTTGCTAATTATAGTGGGGCAGAGGGTGTTGTTTCAGGAAGTGGCCGTTGCCCTATAGGTGCTCATGAAATGAAAAGAGTGTTTCTAAAGAGCATCTTGGCGCTAGGCCCTAGGACTGGGGCACAGCAATCCAAAATTCCCTGTTATGGACTACCAGGAGACATGAGTTTTACTTTTTAAAGATTTCTAAAGGGCAGACGGTGTCATCACATGTTTACATGAACAAAGGAGTGTGTATGGGCTGTTCAGTTTCACACACTTTTGGGAACGTTTCAGCACTTGATTGTAGTGAATATTTACAAGCACCACAGGCTCAGAGCAGGACTGGAGGGGGGGGGAGCACCACAGGCTCAGAGCAGGGCCGGAGGGGGGAGCACCACAGGCTCAGAGCAGGGCCGGAGGGGGGGGGAGCACCACAGGCTCAGAGCAGGGCCGGAGGGGGGGGGGGAGCACCACAGGCTCAGAGCAGGGCCGGAGGGGGGAGGAGCACCACAGGCTCAGAGCAGGGCCGGAGGGAGGGGGGAGCACCACAGGCTCAGAGCAGGGCCAGAGGGGGAGGTGGGAGCACCACAGGCTCAGAGCAGGGCCGGAGGGGGGAGGTGGTGGTGGGGGAGCACCACAGGCTCAGAGCAGGGCCGGGCCGGGCTGGGATCGCAAACCAGCCCTGGCAATTACGTCCGACGGGCCAGGGGGGGGGGGGAGGGTTGGGGGTGTTGGTGGGGGGGAGGGGGCGGGGTAGCGGCAACACTGCTGCTGTGCTTTTCTTAAACAAACGGCCCCCTCCGGTCCAAAACTGGCCCCCACCCTTCCAGCCCACTGGGGAAACGTCTGGTGCCCGCTATGGCCAGTCCGGCCCTGGCTCAGAGCAAGCAGCCCTTTTTTTGCAGAACTTGCGTTTTGCAGATCACCCAGGAACAGAAGGGTCAGGTGGGGAGGCACGGAGGGGTTTCCAGAACCCAATGAGTGAGCCGGGATCCCATTGTCTTCAGAGAGGATAGAAGGCAGGGCCTTCTTTAGGGTGCGGCAGCACTGGGCGCTGACCTGTAGGGGGGCACTGACCTCAGGGGGGTGCAGGGGGCTGTGTTTAGCAGTAACATACGATTTAAAAGCACCTGCTGCAGAGTTCCTTGTGCATCCAGCTTTCAGGCAGCAATAAAAATGTCAAGATAACGCTTGTGATTAATGTTCCTGCTGGAGAGAGAGATCAGAGTTTTGTCTAGTGACAGTTTTGACTCGCAATAAAGTAGTGCAGAGGGTTAATGTGCCTCCTGCAAAGAACAGATCTGTATTTTATGTGGGTAGCTGAGTGGATTAGTAAAGGCAGCCTTTACCAGCGCTTTAAAACTAATGAAATGTATGTGAGAGAGGGGCTATGGAGAGATGAGGGGCACTTTTGTCGGGTGGTAGTGAGGAAATCCGAGGAGCAGGTCATGAGGGGCGCCATAAAAGATTGCTGCACCGGGCGCCACCAGCGCTAACGCCGGCCCTGATAGAAGGGCGTGAGTACTTATTCCTGACTGCTTACAAGAAAAGATCTATTTCATTCCCCGTCCTGTACATCGATTATTCCAGAGCCCTAGGGAGAGGATTAGGTGGTGAAGAGGGTGTTCGGAAGATATTGTCACAGTCAAGGCTTTCTAAAACTATACTCCAGCAGGTCCCTTGCGGGACATGGCCATGGTCGTGGGGCTCCTAACAATGACCCCTGTCATCTATTGCAAAGTCTTGTATGCAGGTCTTCAACCCAACCTGGTCCAGTGGTACCAGCAGGCCCAGAATACCACAAAGGGCTGAGAGACCTTTGGAATGCCTGATACTCACCGTATGCTACATTGGCATCTGGTAACCTCAGGGCTGCCCGGTAATTCTGACGCGCTCCATAGCAATTCTGCAGTCCACCTCAGAAGAGCGATCAGGCAATATGTTCCCCTTTGGTCTCTAACATCAGCCGATCAGGGCCTGCCAGCCACCCTCTCACAAAAGGTGACTTGGAGTCCAGACTCTAGTACCCTGAGACCACCTTCCACCAACTCTAAGCCTAGAAAAAAATCAACACACCCTCTGCTGCCTTCTGTCTCCTTAAAGACGACTTTCAGTAACGTTTGTGTAGTATCCTCTGTTCATGTTAATATGTTCCCTTTCATCCTGTACCTAGCTGCTCAGCCAGTGTGAGTGTTCCGCGTAGAATGTCAGTGTGAGTGGAATGCTTGGGTGCCTGTGTGTGTGTGTGTGTGAGACAGTTGGGAAGATGGGCTGAGCAGCTAGGAGGCTGCTCCTGGTGGGGCCTGTTCCAGCTTATTGCAACTACTGAATAAACTACATCTACTACAACTCGGCTACGTCTACTTTGTCTGCTGTACACGTGGGCTAGACCACTACATATTTATGGCGACGATCTGGAGCTCAACTCACGCTAAAAGTAGTTGGATGCAAAATAAGGATTTGGATTGCAACTGGACTACGTGTAGGAAAGAACCTACTACATCTACAAAAAAAAAAAAGAAACAAGTATCAAGAAATTCAAGGAAAAGAAAAGAAACCAGTCAAGCAAGAATCATGTCAAGCACGCCTCGCAGCCCCACCAGAGTCCACTTCACCGGACAGCCCTAGCCCAGGCTTGCTGTGTTTTCATCCTTGAACTTTCATCACCTGGTAATATGTCAGCAAAGCTGCCTTCATCTTCGCCTCTACAAGGGTCTACAAAGCAACAACAAAAGCCAATGCTGCAACTACAAACGCCTACAGTGCCTTAACTACGGTCTACAGTGCCACAACTAATGTATTCAGTGCTTCACAAAACAAGGTAATCTGTGGCTGCTTGTGGTTTTGCCCCCAGTGCGGGGTTAAAGTATTATATTTGGCGAAAGGCATCTAGATTTTCAAATGTGGCTGTGCGCTTGTTTTTTACTTTAAAAATGCATGGGTTCTGAAGGTGTTTTCTACAGCTTTGTGTTTATGGGACTTATCGTTGTGCTACTTTGAGCCCAAGAGAGATACTGATGACATCGCATTTTCCTTGCATTGTACAAGCTAACTGCCAAGTTGTAAGGAACCGAGAGATGTACGAGAAAAAAAAACCGCCCCTAAGCTGTGACTTCATATTGCCTGATTTTTAGCCTGCCGCATGCAAGCCATCTGGGTGAGGAAATTACATTTTTCAGGACTGTTTATAAGATTGTTTGGTATTCCCTTCTGCATGGCCGGGAAGAAATTACAGTTGCGCTTCATTTTAAAATTTAAAAGTGGCTCGTGCACCTCACCTGGTCCGTGGTGTCGCGCGGAGCCTCTCCAGAACTTTCATGACGTCTTCTTTATCGCCAAGATCGGAATGCTCCCTATGGACGTTTTGGCAGCTGGAGCGCGCCGTGAGCCACTCGGCATGCATCTCCTGTACGTGCCGCCATCTTGTGGCTGGAGCCTCCAGCCACTCTATACATGCTGTTATGGACTGCAGTGTGTATTACCTCATCCGTTTGCCAACCACACGTTCCATTACAATAAAGTTTTTTTAATTGTTTTTTAAATGGAGATGAGAAAGAACGTCGCGGCGTCTTGTTGACCCAATTTAAGGTTTGTTTCGTGATGGCTTTCGCAACAACGCTTGACAAGTAAGCGCAACGTTGGACACCCTCGACGCATTGTGGTAAGAAGTTATCTCACTCGAAATGGATTTTGGCCACCACTCAACGTCGTGCCCCTACAGTCTCACGGAGTTATGCCCTCCACATGGTTAATGCTATGTTGCCATTCAAGTAAGTGGATTCACAGTCACAGCGCTTCCGTAGTAGTTCTTCATTTGGACACTGCTTTTGTGACTTTCAACTCTTGTGGTGGGGTTCCGTTTTTAGGTCTCGCCTGAGCCAGCGCATGCGCTGGTCTGGCGAGACATTTAGTAGTGGGTTTCAGAAATGCGACCACAAGCTTTTGCTTGTGGCCTAAAGCTTGCGTGCATGTGCGTGTGAACGCGCGCAGCCGCCATCTGCCTTATCTCATACATTTAGGAGCCGTCGTGGCTCATTAAGTGCTTTCGCGTGCCGCGCGCCGCGCACACAACTCCCTCCGCCTCTCTCTCCCGCTGCAGCCCCCATCTATGCAGCGCGAGTGCGCGCTTGCTTTTTTCATTCTGGTGTCCATAATTTTGTTCCCTGTCCCTCTTCATCCGTTTGCCTCTTTTTTTCCTCTCCTTTCCCGGTTTTCATTGTTGCTCTTTGCCTGAATCTTCAGTGTAGCTCCACTGCTAGCCTCTGCCCCCATCCTTCGCTCTGTCGTGGCAGACTGTTGAAATGTTAGGGCCCCATAAAGCCACACTGTATGTCTGCCAAAGGGTAAGTGCCTTTCCAGAGAGCAACATTGTTTAAATTTCACGTTCAAACGCACAGTTCCACATTCACGTGTTCTGCAATAGTAAAGTTAGCAACGTTGGAGCTCTCTTGGATTTCTAATTGTACATTTTCCGCAGCACTGCTTTTTTGTGAATCCCTTGAAAGTTGGAAATCTTCTCCAAGTGTAGGTGAAACGCAAGTCGGAATCTACTCCAACCGTACCGAAGTAGATTTCCATTTTTGAAAGCTCAACTTTGTGATTTAAGCCCACTATTTCGTACATGGCAGTATCTGCCTTTAACGCAGTGCTCCTGTAAGTGGGTGAAATGTTTTGATTGGAGTACATTCACACGTTTTTGCACCGCAAAGAGAAACCAAGAAATGCGGCTACTAAGTGAGAAGATAGTGGCACCAAGTGTCTCAAAATAATGGAGTGATTGTCTTTCCTTGCACCGCGTCCTCGCTTATAGTCCTGTTGTAGTGTTGAATTCATTTTATTTTCAGCTTGTTTTTGGGAACTGGGAAAGCATATCAAACACAGTGTGTTTTTATACTCCAGGGGCCTTATGATGGTCCGAGTCCCTGTTTTTGGATTTGAGGTGGCTAAAGTTCAGACATAAACTCGGAATTTCTCCGAGTTGAGGTATGAACCTTAGACGACCAAGTTGGAAACAGAAAGATACAGTCCTGTTCAATGTTTCCGACTTGGTCTATTGAAAGTTCATGCTTTTACCCGAAGAAATTCTAAGTTATATATTTACGCTGTAGACACCTGAAGTGCAAACCACAGGAGCTCTCCCATCACTGTACGGCCCCTGGAACCTAAAAATTGATTACCAGTGGCCTCTGCTGCCACCTCGTGGTATCTATAAGATACTAAAGAGTTTTCCTTTTAGTTAACCGGAGAGCATTTTTAGGTCTCGGCCTGCACCAGCGCTTGCGCTGGTCTGGCCGAGAGTTTTAGTAAGCGGGTTTTGGAAGTGCAAACCCACTGGCTTTCGGCTGGCGACCAGCTTGCGTTCACGATGGGTGCACGCGCAGCTGCCATCTGGGTTTCCTATCTCTTCCTCATTTCTTCGTCATGGCTCATTAACTCTCTGGACTCTGATGTTTCAATCGCAGCAGCAGCTCACATTACCAACTGACGGCCCTGGACTACAGTCACATGAAAAACAACAGCGATTAGCATTGAAATGCAAGCTTTTTTTTGTCTAGTTAGAAATGTTGCTTTGGTGGGTTGATTTCACCTTATATCGCTATTTGTTTTATATTGGGAGTCACAGCCTAATTACCAGTATTTTTGTCTCACTCTGTTTTTTTTTTAAATATTTATTCGCGCAAAGCACAAAGCTATATTTAAGGTTACTTTTTCCGCGTCACTTCACTCTATTTAAACTCCACACCCCCCACTCTTATTGTCGCTCTCCTTCTCTCTCTCCCCTCTCTAATTCTCTCTTTACTTAATTAACTCTCCCTCTCTATCATTTTTAGCCTTTCATTCTCTCTCACCCCTTTATCTGTTTCTCTTTCAAACTCCTTCATTCACTCTCTCTCCCCTTCTTTCTCTCTCTCTATCCCGCTCCACTCTTTATTCTATGTACACCCTTTCTCTCTCTCTCACCACCCTCTCTAATTGGGCATTATATCTTCACTCTATCTCTCACTCGGCAACACCACAGCATCACTCAGCATCACCACAGCATCACTCAGCGCAGCCACAGCATTACTCAGCGCAACTACAGCATCAATCAGAGCCAGCACAGCATCAATCAGAGCCAACACAACATCACTCAACGCCATCACAGCATCACTCAATGCCATCACAGCATCACTCAATGCCATCACAGCATCACTCAACGCCATCACAGCATCACTCAACGCCATCACAGCATCACTCAACGCCATCACAGCATCACTCAGTGCCACCACAGCATCACTCAGCACCACCATAGCTTCACTCAGCAACACCATATCATCACTCAGGGCCAACACTGCATCACTCAGCACCACCACAGGATCACTCAGCACCACCACAGGATGACTCGGCACCACCACAGCATCGCTCAGCACCACCACAGCATCGCTCAGCACCACCACAGCATCGCTCAGCACCACCACAGCATCGCTCAGCGCCACCACAGCATCACTCAGCGCCACCACAGCATCACTCAGCGCCACCACAGCATCACTCAGCGCCACAACAGCATCACTCAGCGCCACCACAGCATCACTCAGCGCCACCACAGCATCACTCAGAACTACCACAGCATCACTCGGTGCCACCACAGCATCACTCGGCGCCACCACAGCATCACTCGGCGCCACCACAGCATCACTCGGCGCCACCACAGCATCACTCGGCGCCACCACAGCATCACTCGGCGCCACCACAGCATCACTCGACGTCACCACAGCATCACTTGGCGCCACCACAGCATCACTCGGTGCCGCCACAGCATCACCTGGTCCGTGGTGTCGCGCGGAGCCTCTCCAGAACTTTCATGACGTCTTCTTTATCGCCAAGATCGGAATGCTCCCTATGGACGTTTTGGCAGCAGGAGCGCGCCGTGAGCCACTCGGCATGCGTCTCCTGTACGTGCCGCCATCTTGTGGCTGGAGCCTCCAGCCACTCTATACATGCGGTTATGGACTGCAGTGTGTATTACCTCATCCGTTTGCCAACCACACGTTCCATTACAATAAAGTTTTTTTTATTGTTTTTTAAATGGAGATGAGAAAGAACGTCGCGGCGTCTTGTTGACCCAATTTAAGGTTTGTTTCGTGATGGCTTTCGCAACAACGCTTGACAAGTAAGCGCAACGTTGGACACCCTCGACGCATTGTGGTAAGAAGTTATCTCACTCGAAATGGATTTTGGCCACCACTCAACGTCGTGCCCCTACAGTCTCACGGAGTTATATCCCTCCACATGGTTAATGCTATGTTGCCATTCAAGTAAGTGGATTCACAGTCACAGCGCTTCCGTAGTAGTTCTTCATTTGGACACTGCTTTTGTGACTTACAACTCTTGTGGTGGGGTTCCGTTATTAGGTCTCGCCTGAGCCAGCGCATGCGCTGGTCTGGCGAGACATTTAGTAGTGGGTTTCAGAAATGCGACCACAAGCTTTTGCTTGCGGCCTAAAGCTTGCGTGCATGTGCGCGTGAACGCGCGCAGCCGCCATCTGCCTTATCTCATACAGTTAGGAGCCGTCGTGGCTCATTAAGTGCTTGCGCGCAGCGCGCGCACACACAACTCCCTCCGCCTCTCTCTCCGCTGCAGCCCCCATCTATGCAGCGCGAGTGCGCGCTTGCTTTTTCATTCTGGTGTCCATAATTTTGTTCCCTGTCCCTCTTCATCCGTTTGCCTCTTTTTTTCCTCTCCTTTCCCGGTTTTCATTGTCGCTCTTTGCCTGAATCATCAGAGTAGCTCCACTGCTAGCCTCTGCCCCCATCCTTCACTCTGTCGTGGCAGACTGTTGAAATGTTTGGGCCCCATAAAGCCACACTGTATGTCTGCCAAAGGGTAAGTGCCTTTCCAGAGAGCAACATTGTTTAAATTTCACGTTCAAACGCACAGTTCCACATTCACGTGTTCTGCAATAGTAAAGTTAGCAACGTTGGAGCTCTCTTGGATTTCTAATTGTACATTTTCCGCAGCACTGCTTTTTTGTGAATCCCTTGAAAGTTGGAAATCTTCTCCAAGTGTAGGTGAAACGCAAGTCGGAATCTACTCCAAACGTACCGAAGTAGATTTCCATTTTTGAAAGCTCAACTTTGTGATTTAAGCCCACTATTTCGTACATGGCAGTATCTGCCTTTAACGCAGTGCTCCTGTAAGTGGGTGAAATGTTTTGATTGGAGTACATTCACACGTTTTTGCACCGCAAAGAGAAACCAAGAAATGCGGCTACTAAGTGAGAAGATAGTGGCACCAAGTGTCTCAAAATAATGGAGTGATTGTCTTTCCTTGCACCGCGTCCTCGCTTATAGTCCTGTTGTAGTGTTGAATTCATTTTATTTTCAGCTTGTTTTTGGGAACTGGGAAAGCATATCAAACACAGTGTGTTTTTATACTCCAGGGGCCTTATGATGGTCCGAGTCCCTGTTTTTGGATTTGAGGTGGCTAAAGTTCAGACATAAACTCGGAATTTCTCCGAGTTGAGGTATGAAACTTAGACGACCAAGTTGGAAACAGAAAGATACAGTCCTGTTCAATGTTTCCGACTTGGTCTATTGAAAGTTCATGCTTTTACCCGAAGAAATTCTAAGTTATATATTTGCGCTGTAGACACCTGAAGTGCAAACCACAGGAGCTCTCCCATCACTGTACGGCCCCTGGAACCTAAAAATTGATTACCAGTGGCCTCTGCTGCCACCTCGTGGTATCTATAAGATACTAAAGAGTTTTCCTTTTAGTTAACCGGAGAGCATTTTTTAGGTCTCGGCCTGCACCAGCGCTTGCGCTGGTCTGGCCGAGAGTTTTAGTAAGCGGGTTTTGGAAGTGCAAACCCACTGGCTTTCGGCTGGCGACCAGCTTGCGTTCACGATGGGTGCACGCGCAGCTGCCATCTGGGTTTCCTATCTCTTCCTCATTTCTTCGTCATGGCTCATTAACTCTCTGGACTCTGATGTTTCAATCGCAGCAGCAGCTCACATTACCAACTGACGGCCCTGGACTACAGTCACATGAAAAACAACAGCGATTAGCATTGAAATGCAAGCTTTTTTGTCTAGTTAGAAATGTTGCTTTGGTGGGTTGATTTCACCTTATATCGCTATTTGTTTTATATTGGGAGTCACAGCCTAATTACCAGTATTTTTGTCTCACTCTGTTTTTTTTTTTATATTTATTCGCGCAAAGCACAAAGCTATATTTAAGGTTACTTTTTCCGCGTCACTTCACTCTATTTAAACTCCACACCCCCCACTCTTATTGTCGCTCTCCTTCTCTCTCTCCCCTCTCTAATTCTCTCTTTACTTAATTAACTCTCCCCTCTCTATCATTTTTAGCCTTTCATTCTCTCTCACCCCTTTATCTGTTTCTCTTTCAAACTCCTTCATTCACTCTCTCTCCCCTTCTTTCTCTCTCTCTATCCCGCTCCACTCTTTATTCTATGTACACCCTTTCTCTCTCTCTCACCACCCTCTCTAATTGGGCATTATATCTTCACTCTATCTCTCACTCGGCAACACCACAGCATCACTCAGCATCACCACAGCATCACTCAGCATCACCACAGCATCACTCAGCGCAGCCACAGCATCACTCAGCGCAACTACAGCATCAATCAGAGCCAGCACAGCATCAATCAGAGCCAACACAACATCACTCAACGCCATCACAGCATCACTCAATGCCATCACAGCATCACTCAACGCCATCACAGCATCACTCAGTGCCACCACAGCATCACTCAGCACCACCATAGCTTCACTCAGCGACACCATATCATCACTCAGGGCCAACACTGCATCACTCAGCACCACCACAGGATCACTCAGCACCACCACAGGATGACTCAGCACCACCACAGGATGACTCGGCACCACCACAGCATCGCTCAGCACCACCACAGCATCGCTCAGCACCACCACAGCATCGCTCAGCACCACCACAGCATCGCTCAGCACCACCACAGCATCGCTCAGCACCACCACAGCATCGCTCAGCACCACCACAGCATCACTCAGCGCCACCACAGCATCACTCAGCGCCACCACAGCATCACTCAGCGCCACCACAGCATCACTCAGCGGCACCACAGCATCACTCAGCACCACCACAGCATCACTCAGAACTACCACAGCATCACTCAGCGCCACCACAGCATCACTCAGCGCCACCACAGCATCACTCGGCGCCACCACAGCATCACTCGGTGTCACCACAGCATCACTCGGCGCCACCACAGCATCACTCGGCGCCACCACAGCATCACTCGGCGTCACCACAGCAACACTCGGCGCAACCACAGCATCACTCGGCGCAGCCACAGCATCACTCGGCGCAGCCACAGCATCACTCGGCGCCGCCACAGCATCACTCGGCGCCGCCACAGCATCACTCGGCGCTGCCACAGCATCACTCAGCACCACCACAGCATCACTCAGCGCCAAGACAATATCACTCAGTACCACCACAGCATCACTCAGCACCACAGCAGTATCACTCAGCAAGACCGGAGTATCATTCAGCATCACTTCAGCATCGTCTCCGCAACAGTCACCACCACCACCACCACCACTACCACCTCAGCATCACTCAGCACCACCTCAGCCTACTCTCGGAATCTGGCATCTGTTGATTCTCCCCTAGCGTCTATCCGCTGCTAGTGTTATAATACAGGTACTAGTTCCCAACCTTCACCCTCCGATTGTTTATGCCCCCTCAAAAAAAAAAGCTTTAACAAACAACCATTGCAATAGGCAGAAACAAGTTGCCAGCATTGCAAGAACAAAAGAAAACTGAGGACATTTTTTATTGTAAATACTTTTTTAATATGGTCGTTCAGTTTTACATAATGCCTTCTTGGTCATATATAAAGTAACAAAAATGCTTCTGACACTTTTTTATTATAACTTTTCAGCATGCTGCACAGCAGCCACACTTCTCTACAGCACAGCTTGAAGACATTGGCAAAGTCAATAGCTCTGGCTAAACACTTATAAGGCCCCAAAGGCGAGACCTATTGGCTATGCCAATGCTTGTTTTTTTTGTGAACCTGGGTGCTAGTGGTTAAGTCATCTGTACCCAAGTACTGAGTGTTCTTCGGAAAAGTACCTTCTGGTGGCGTGTCTCTTGGAGTTGTCCGACGCCTGTCCCTCCACATCGCGGTGACAGGCACACCAGTGAAATTTTTGTTTAATTGGAATGGTATACTTACAGAGCATATTTTTGTCTTAAAGTACTCACTTTTAGCATATTTTACGTATGTTTTTAGCTTTCAGTACACACAAAGTGAAAAAGTTTACACACATTCAAAAAATGTATAGTGTGTTTTTCTAATGACGTATATGTGTGTAGTTTCAGATATATTATATCCCTGTTTAGGGGATGGGAGTGGGTTTTAGTCCCATGTTCCCATGTTTCAGACAGTGTTATCCCTGCCTAAGAGATAGGAGTGGGTTTTTGTCCCATTTCCTCTTGTTTAAGAGATTTTATCCCTGACTTGGGATCGGAGTGGGTTTTAGTCCCATGACCCCACGGTCACAGTTACTTACATTTGGGATGGGTTTCAGCCCCATTTCCTGGTTATTAGTCTCCACACCTTCGCTTGTTGTGGGGTTATGGGGTGTTTTCCCATTTACGCAGTTGATAGGGGGTTATTGTCCCACCTATGTCAGTAGTAATAGGTGTTAGTCCTATTTACTTAGTTTAAAGGGGGGTGTTTGTCCCACCTTTGTTATTTTGGTGTTGGGTGTCAGTCCCTTCACTTCCTTGTACGTTGTCATGTGTGTGGGTATGTCCTCTTGTGATGCCACACTGTGCTGCTTCTGTATTCCCATGCTGCACATATCCTTGGGGGTTAGTCCCATGTGATTTAATCTGTACATTTGGGTGTCAGTCCCAATCATCGTTTTTTTTCACTGGGGTTTTAGTCCCACAGTGTCCTTCACATGAGGGGTGGCGTATGGTGTTTTCGCCACAGTCTCCTCACGTGAGGTGTACTTCCTTGGGTGTTGTTCCACCCATTGTATTCTAGTCTGGGTTAAGTTTACCCTTTTCTTCTGTCATGTGTGTTTTGCTCACTTGTTCTATGTGAGCTCTTCTTGGTCTTCTTACATTTTTCTTTGTTCACTGTTAAAGGAGGAGGATGGTGTTAGTGTGTGTTTTTTATCCTTTCATCCTTCTTTCCTCCTTTTTGCTTGTCTGTTTTCCCTCTCGCGATGTGTTCTATTATGCATCCCTGGGTCTATGGATTACTTTCACATTTTGTACATTACTGTGTATAGCTGTTTTCATTTTAGTTTGTGTATATTTAATTTTCAGTGTAAAAGGGAGAGGATGTGTAGTATCCTCTGTTCATGTTAATATGTTCCCTTTCATCCTGTACCTAGCTGCTCAGCCAGTGTGAGTGTTCCGCGTAGAATGTTAGTGTGAGTGGAATGCTTGGGTGCCTGTGTGTGTGTGTGAGATAGTTGGGAAGATGGGCTGAGCAGCTAGGAGGCTGCTCCTGGTGGGGCCTGTTCCAGCTTATTGCAACTACTGAATAAACTACATCTACTACAACTCGGCTACGTCTACTTTGTCTGCTGTACACGTGGGCTAGACCACTACAGTTTGCTTCTGGCTCGAACAGAGGTAAAGGGCTGGACCCTCACCCACAGGAAGACTGTTTCAGGGCGGGGGTTGATGGGAAGGAGTATGTGCAGGCTGGCGCTGTAACAAGTCAGTACTCCTTAGATGCGAGGAAGATGACCGTGTGTTATTCGTAACAACCCTGGAAAGGTACAGATGGGAAGTCCTAGGATGAAGAGACCCACTAAGGAGTGGGGAAGGAAACAATTCCTTTTGTTTTAATTACCCTCACACACCCATTGATATGTGTCACTACCTAGAACTCCTCGTCTAACAATATTAAAAAGATTCTAAATAAAAAATGGCTGGTATTAACATCAAACAAGCTTACGTTTGAGAAACCAAGGTTCTCTTTTAAGAGGAATAAAAGTTTAAGAGATACACTGGTACATACCAACATGCATAAACCCAAGACGCTGAATCAGCTTACACTTTTTAACAATCCACCAGTTTCAGGTCACTACCCCTGCGGGTCATGTGTGGTATGCCCCCTTATGGAACACACCAAACAAATCGATCTTGGCATGGCATTTCCGTGGGAACAACGCTCACATACTAATTGTAATAGTGAAAACGTTGTATATATCATCAAGTGCCCATGCCAACTTTTATATATAGGCATGACTAGCAGAAAAATAAAAACACGAATAGGTGAGCACAGAAGCACGATTAGAGGGCAATCACAGCTACTAAGCTTACCGCTCACTATCTTGAACAAAAGCACAGTGACACAGATATTAAATGGACAGTCATTGAGAAAGTGAGTGGTACAGGTAACCTTAGCAGTAGACTACTGGAACGTGAACAACGATGGGTTTACCGTTTGAAAACGCACGTGATTGGCCTGAATGATTCCATTCCGTGGAATCAAATACATAGGAGGTGACATTAGTGCGTCCTTGTTTATGTAGGTTGAGTATTCTCCCAACATTACATTGGTTTCCAGTCTAAACATAGTGCGTTCTTTACCTGTCTTTTTTAATAATAACAGCTTCTACTTATTGGACAAGAAACATTGTTGGTCTCAATAAAGTTTTCTATTTTTTTTGGTATTAGACTGATCGAACGTATAATAGTGGACGGGACTCAATTCCTTTCCTTAGGCTAGAATAGGTGGCTCATTGTTCTCCTTAGATGTCTCTCCCCATGGTTTCTTTTTAACTCCTGCAATAGCTGCTTGGCACTATAACAAGCAGTGTGCCAACAAATATGGCTTTTGCTTATTTAACGATATTAGGTTTTGGCTTAAACTACATTTCCCGGCATTCTATCTCGAAGTATGACGATGCGCGACGGCGTCTAATGCATTACGCGCGCACAAGTTTACATTCAACTCAATGATTTTTTACGCTCTTGAATGAGACTTGGTAAAAACTACAATTCCCAGCACCCCATTCCAAGGTATGACGCAGCACGACGGCGTTTGATCTAAGACGCACGCACGTGATCACACCATTTAGTTTGAATAATTAGTGATCGAGCGCCCACAAGGGATATTTAAACACCTTCCACCAGGCGTTTCTACACGAAGGCCTGCGGGACCCGCACAGAGTAGGTGAGAGAGCGGGGCAGGACCCTTGATGACGTGAGTAATCTTAGCATTTAATGGGAATACAGGTATGTCCGCGCCCGCGTTTAAACGAGCATTTTCGGCATTACCATTGCTCACAGGCTCTGTTGAATTTATTTTATTTTTCTATTGGTGCGCTATTGCTTGCAACATGCAGGGTTTGACAACAGGGCTACCCCTTATTCTGCGAGGTGCCCGGAGAAGAGTTCCCTCGCCCATGACTGGGTAAAGGGATAAGTGTGAGTGATGTGTATGAGAGACTAAAACACGGCGATTGATAGCAGCCTAGTGCTGTTTAGTGAGAGTGACACGGGTGTATACACTTTGAGAACACAAACACAAGAATGTGGATATTGGTAGAATGCGACAAGGATCGCCACTACACCAAATTTTGCCACCTACGTGAGTGTGGTAAAAATATAAAAATAAACGTGTGTCATAACCACATACCAGTGTGGTTATAAGAGATGATGTGTTTGTTGACACCATGTTTACTACACCGGTGTTCTGACCAGCACATCACAATTGGGAAGCATTTGTAATGTACTCTATGAGTAATACACGTGGTTTGCTCTGTTTGTCTTTGTTTGTTTTTACAGATGGAGCGATAACAGGATCAAGGAGATAAATTATCTTCTAGTCAACTAAGGAGCAGCTATCTGCCCTTAGATAAACAGCAGTGTAGGGATTTTCCTCTTGCGTGGTCCAGGGAGGTGTATTGTTGCCCTGAAGAAAGTCCGGGACCTTTATGGCCCTAGCAGGACTGAAACATGTCGGCTGTAGGGTCATAGGACCATAAATACTCCTTTTCTGACCCCTGTTTACATCTTTTAATAACCCTAACGAATCCAATATTAAAGGGATACTGGGATTTGCTGGTGGTTTTTTAATCTTTAATTTTCCCCCCTGGTCATATTATTACTAAGAGCTCCCTGAAAAAACGGTCGAGCCCACCCTGACTTTTAGGCGTCAGGGTGACCCGATGATGAAGCATGACACCTCTAGGGTGTGTGAGGGTAATTAAAACAAAAGGAATTGTTTCCTTCCCCACTCCTTAGTGGGTCTCTTCATCCTAGGACTTCCCATCTGTACCTTTCCAGGGTTGTTACGAATAAGACGCAGTCATCTTCCTCGCATCAAAGGAGTACTTATTGTGATATAGTGGTTTAAACATGGGAGGGTGTACTCCCTCACGAGATTTCCTCTCGGCCCTTACGGCATTGGGAGAGGGCTCTTTCTCATCTTTGCCGGAATTGTGATAGAGCTGTAACAAGTCAGCCTGTATGAGGTATAGTCACCATCTTGTACAGAACGCACAAGGAACCAAACGGACACTAGCATTGGCCATGATAAAAAACACACCTAGAGCTCCAATGTATGCAGGGGCGTACCTTCAGGGGGCAGTGTTTAGAGTGTGACACCCCCAGATAAATGCATTCTTGCATTGGTAGTTGGGTCTGGGGGCCCGAGATGGGTATGCTATGTCAGTGTTGGTTATCACTGCTTGAATCTGAACATGTGGCACCCAGGCGTGGATTTGGACATCCAAGACATCATCACTCAATGATTTTTTGACAGAATAAAAGAAAATGTTTGTTGTCCATGTGGCAATTTACACTGTAAAAGACTATACCTTGTCTGGCGGCCTTACAGAAAATTGAGAACCATTACTCCACGCTTTTTTGTGGAATACACACAGTATATTGCTCGCTTTGTTTCTAGCCTTTTGAAGAAGTATCTATTTGATGTTCATTAAGCCCTGAGGAAGTCTAGCAAGACGAAACGTGTTGGCTGTATTTTCTGATCGGGCATATATTACAAAGAAAAAAAAATCTGCGTATCATGTATTGTCCAATCTTTGTACCACCTATGATGCCACTATATTTGGGTTGTACCCATTAGATTGGCTTAATGATTCCTATTTCATGTTGTAATTGTTATTCTTCTGTACCAAGTGTGTTTTTTTTTTTTTATATTAATCACATTTATATTGCAATAAATTGAAATAAGCTTTTCAATACTGTTCTGATCTGTCTTATCTGGAGTGCTCTAGACAATTATGTGATGGTTTTTCTCATTGTCCTGATTTCACTAAGAGGTTTTAACTCGTTCATTTTTGGATCAGGAACTTAAATATATATTGCGACTGGTTTACCTAAAAAGCAATAAATCTGCACTCATAGAAGTGCTCCTTGAATGGCTGCAAATTTACAACTTGTTGGAATTCACAAACATTAGCAGTAGTAGGCTCGGAAAGTGGAGCCAGTCTCAGGTTTCCAGGCATATCACTGGCAATCAAACACCCAAAAGTTGATGGGAGGAATGCTTGCAAATAGTCTAACCACTGACAATCGCTCAGCCTAGCATTCTAATCCATCATTTTTCACCCACCGTGCACTCTAAATAGAGCTGACTGTTGGATCACTTACCTACGACAGCCCCCTACTCCGTCGGGCCGTCAGAGGAAGTTTTACACCGACAGTCAATTTTACCCTGTCACCATAAACCTTGCAGTCTGCTTGACAGCAGGCAGACCTTGAGTTTGCCAGACAGGGTACGCCGTCGCTGTCTCAACAGAGTATGCTGTCTGCCAAACTCTGAATCAAGCCCAGAGGCCCACCTCATGCAAATAACCACTGACCCCGCACCTCAAGGGAACAGTTCGTCTCAAACCTTGGCCATCTCACCCCTGCACTCTGTGGCCCAAAGCAGGCAAGGGACCCCAGTTAAATGGACAGGGAATACCTTTAAACAGGGAGGGCCAGAAGGCATCCTATCCACAGGAGCAAACCTTAAGTACGTAGCCAGCAAAAAGGATGCAATAGCCGTCTTCACGGAGAATAGGGGTACACGTTATGTGTCCCCCAAGTCATCAGAATCCAACATGGAGCCCCTGCAGTGACTGATACGAGTATTAAGTTCCTTGGAGGAAAAACACATAGGGCTCGGCAGAAAAAATGGACAGGGCAAGACTGCACAACTTCTCCACACCATGCATAAGTTCAGAGGAGAAGCCCACTGGGAAGACATGTGACTACCCACAAACTGAGAAGTTTGTGGATTTACACTACTTTCTCAAAGGCCACTCACCAGCCTTCATCTATAAACATCCACGCCCACCCCCACTGCTAGTGTAGTATCGCAGCAGACCCACCACAGTGGTGGATCGTTTGAGATCCATCGGTTGGTGTAAATGTCTGCAGACTCTGGTTCTTTCATTCATGTCATTTATGACACAGATTGATTTTTGAACCCCTAAGTTTGATTGCGGTAGTACAAATGAGGTCTATCAGCCCACAGAGTGCAAGTGTGAACAGTCCAACTAACATGAGGAGACAACCACATGAGACAATGTGAAACGGCGCTGCTTTAAACGAATCAATTGCAGCTTGACTTTACTTGGAACGCTTTTAAAATAATGAATTTAGAAATCTAAAGCTTTTATTAGCGCTATGTGCACGAAAAAATAATGTGCACGTTTTTCACAAATTTCATTAAAATGGCAATTCCTACATATTACTTGGAAATGTTCTTAGAGAAAACGATTGATTGTAGATATTAATTGGATCACCAATGCGAAAAGGACAGAAAGTTTGTGAAAAAATAAGTAGAGGTTTGAACCAGATTCAGGTGACAAATGAAGCCCGACTGGAAAATAAAACGATGCAAAATCCCCAGGCCGTGTGGTTTTACTTAAGTAATTTACAGGAAGTGCTGGTGGTGTGATAGCATTACGGAAACTAAATAAAAATCAAAAACATCCAACCACAGTTGACTCATTTCTGCACTGGAGCGTGTGGTGTGACCGGTGAGTCCACAGCACAAAGACCTTTTTCCAGACAAAAGACTACACGGGGACAGAGAAAATGACTCTAGAATGACTGTCTGCACCGCATGGTTAATTATAGTGGACGCTGCATGTATACAATCCCACTAGATGTTAGGTAAAGAGGTTTCTTTGCGTTAACGTTTGAGGTGTATGTTCAAGCAACATGGGGAGAGGATGGGTTTTTGCAAGCAGATTTAATACTGCAAGGCCAGTTCCTGTTATGAAAGAATGCAAAGTCCACATTCAAACTAAGAGAATGTTTCTTCATTATGGTACAGTCAAGGTCTTCTTCAGGGCAAACTTCTCCAAACAATTTGTTTAGTTTGTAGCCTAATAATGGAGCGTTTGATATTCTTAATATCCAAGGTAAGGCAAATGTAGCTGACTATTTAACGTGGTGTGCTACAGTCTACTCCAGATTGTAATTGATACTTAAAAGCCAGGCAGTATTTGCGTCAGAATATACCGACCCTTATCTGTTACTAATTCTGGTATTAATGCACAAAACCCAAATACCATTAAATGACCAAAAAACCTAATGCTGCCGCATTCCATCAATTCTATTATGGTTTACTTAGTTTGGTGTAATGATTTTACAACTGAATACTAACTCTTGATGTTGGATCAAGGTACAGTATATACTTAAGAATATTCTGAAAGTCTCCCCTCCGAGTACATCCTTTTGGGATTCAAATTTTTAACAATCAGAAATCTGCAGCACAGAAATCCTTCATACCCCATGGTTGGTGTATCTGTGAGCCAGACATATAATGTGATTCTCCTTGTTGCCGTGGAAGTCCACTCGTCACTTAATGATGCACTGCGTATTGCTCCCCTTGAAATAATGATGGCCCTTCCGTACTGTGCCTCCTAAAAGTATCTGTGCCCTCCTTAACATAGTTATGGTACTCATATTGTGCCTCCTCCTTAAAATTGTAGCGTACCCATAACATAATGGAGGCCCTGGCATATATCTGTGGCCCTTCTTGGCATTTATGAGGGATCTTTTTCTTTCTGATGGATATCCTTGGTATCTGGTTGTAAGGAAATGCCTCTTTTTGCAAGATCACACCCAAGGTTTTGAACTGGTGCTGCAGGTTTTTCGACTCAAGAGTGCACTGAGGCCTTCTAAAAAGACCTTAGTGCTCCGACCCTTAAAAGTGTATGTTTGATTGGCTATACCCTATTGGCATAAGTTAACTTACTTATAAGTTCCTAGTATATGGTACCCAAGCCTGTAAGTTAAAGTATCCTTCAAGGCAGTAGCACTTATTGTGCCATCATGAGTGTGTCAAAGGTAAGCATGTCTCCCAGCTTGCCCCTGCAGACTGGTAAAGCAGTTTTAAAACTGCCAACTCAAATTTGCCATTTAAACTAATAGCAAAGTCCAGACCTCCCTTTTAATATTTATAAGTCACCCCTCAGGTAGGCCAGTCGAGCCATAAAGTAGGGTGCTGCATATTAAAAAGCCAGACGTGTTTTTATATATCCTAACAGCAAAATTCCCAAATTATTGTTTTTACTGTGGAAAGGCTAGTAGCCTCATTGGTAAGTACAGGGTTACACGCTGACAACTCAGCGGTGCTATCTCTTCTAAGGGACTAACAAAGTAGGTACTTTAAGGTATCAAAAGAGTTGTTACAGTAAACCCGACTTGATGCCCAAGTCGAATTTAATGTAACTTGTGAGTAAAAGGCAACTTTAGAAAGTTGCCACTCAGTTGCCCAAAGTTTTCCAGTAGCCATTCGCAGATGCTGGCCACAAGACAGCTTTCTGCCCTCCTTGAGGGAGGTGTGAACGTTTACCACAAAAGGACAAAATAGAGGCCTGCAGTTGGAAGAGGTGTTACCTCTCTCTAGCAGGAAGCCACAAAGGTTGTTAACCCAAATGAAGCGTTTCAAAGGGGAAGTCGCCTTAGAAGGTCAAATAGTGGACACACACGAGAGGGGATGCCCTTTTGTTCTGGTAGACAGGGTGGCGTCAGGGACAAAGAGGGGAAAACAGTTGCCAAACTGGTTTTCTCATGGTAGACACACCTTTAGGGTGGGCTATGAAGCTCCACACACCGAAAGAAGGGTTCTGCCATCTTGGGAGTGGGAAGAATGTTGCACCTTGGGATAGCTAGATTCCACACATTGCAGGAAGTCGTCATCAGGCGGGAGGGAACCTGGTAGCCCATTGGCTAGTAGTCACCGCAGCCCCCATGGTCAATTTGTGGGCATAAAAGTGGCACCCCTGACACACAGACCTCAGATCCAGTCTGCATTGGAGGGAGGACCGAAGGAGGGCTGCCCTGCTATTCCCTAGACCTGGCAAAGAGAGGCTACATCAAATGCTGGATTGCACCTGCTGCTCCTGGTCTAGCAACGAAAGGACTCGGTCTGTGGTGCCCTGCTTGAGGAACAGTCATCCCCGAGCCCCAGACAGAAGAGGTGAATCCCAAGAGTCAGTTGGCTGGCTTCTTGTTACAGTACCAGGGCCACAAAAGCTGAAGAAGCTGTCTTGGCCAAGTTGGTGTAGACACTCGCTTATTTAGCGCGGATTGCCACTTGGCAGCCTGGGAGACTGACCCCTTACTCTCAAAAGTTGCACCAAAGTCTGCTGGACCCGGGAGTCGTCAAAGTGCAGTTAGGTCACCCACGACAAACACTAGCCGCAGTTAAAGGGAACCGCTGGTTTCGCTGTGACTGGAGAACAGTGGCAATAGGTTTTTGGCTGGCCTTTTCCTGGACTTCGAGGGATATCGACCTCTGTGGCCAAAATCACCCTACCATGTTCGTGGACCAAGGAAACCCCCATCGACCAGATCAACATCCGCAGCATCCTGTAGCCCTTGCATTACGACCACTCCATTGATGCCTGTAGCGGCCTTGCCATATAACCTGGAACTGGACTGGAGATTGCTTTGAGTGCAAGGTAACTATCCTGCTAAGCGTTACTGGCCCCTCTGACTTACTGCGGAGTTAGTCGCCTAGAGCAGGCTGGAGTAACTGAACTCAAGTTTAGAAAAGGTTTCCAAAGCAACCACCAAGTTTGGTAGTTGCCAATGCTGCTTTGCGATTAGCGTAAAAATGCAGTGATTTACGATTGACTTAAGTTGTATCTCCAGAAGCCTCTGGTGGATTTGATGTGTTTTCAGGTCTAAAAATTCATAAAAATAAGACCTATTTTGATAAATTGGGTCGGATTTTCTTCATGACGTGTGTGTGTTTCTTAGTCAATTGTTTTGGTACTTCTAAATGCTTTACACTTGTTCCTTTGTTAAAGCCAATTGTGTTCGAAGCCACAGCTACCCAGGTTGGAGCGCAGGGTTTTAAAAATGAGCCTGACTGGACCCAAGATAGGTCTGTGAGTTTATCACACTGTGAGGTCGCACAGCCACACAATATGATACACCGCATCTCCTCACACTGGCTTCTACCTCTGGAAGTTGGTGGGCCTTCCTAACACAATGGTAATACAATAGGCATGTGAGGGAGAAACTCTCCATGAGGAGCAATAGCATGTATTTTGATAAAATGAAATCTGGTATTTGGGTACAAAAACTGATTTACAGAAGATAGAGTTTTTTATTTTATCCAATATATTTATTAAATAGTTATGTAGCTGAGTTTATTAAACGCTGATATTTCTGAAGTAAAAATGAGTATGTTGTGAAAATGTGAGTTTATTTTGCAAAAAAGATTCTATTTGAGGCGAAGTGTAAAGCTGATGTTTGAGAGTAAAAGTTACAGCATGACCATAAAGTATTACTGCTCTGAGAAGGAACTGTTGCTGTTTTGTGTACAATTATTGCTGATGTTAGTTCTTGCCAAAGGGCTGTTGAGCCTGTTATTTCATGACTTACTCAGACGCGCTTCATCGTCTGGATTGCATTTTTGGCTTTTACATTAGTGGCCCTACATGTGTCCGAGGCCTGCACCTGTGGGACTGGTGTCACCTATGGGATCTGTCTCATATATGAACTTGAATGGTAACTGAAATCTGACCGACAGTCCTAGTGCTGAGCCTGTGAGATCCACCACACTGAGCAGTTGCTCTACTGTTTACGCCCAATGATTGTGAGATCCAAGTAACTTTTCAATTTTCCACCCTGACCCTTTCAGTTCTGTCATAAATCAGAACTGAGAAATTCCTTCTGGAAATCTGAAAAGGCGAGTGTGGAGGCCTCCCTAGCATGTGCATCGCCAGCGCCAGGGCAGAGGGATTCAACAGAGATGTGCTGGAGAACAGCTTGGACGGTCTGAGCGAGGATCCGGCTAGAACTTGAATGAATCCTCACACCGCGCTTGGTGGTGCCCTCCCCTCTTTACGTGTGTCACATGACTCACTACATTCCTACAAAGATTTTCTTTTGCTTAACTATATGCAACTCAACTGAACTAATGTCTTCAGTTCTTACACAACAAACAGTCACAAATATAGTCTTTTAGCGTTTGGGGTTGGCTGGTCTGAGGTCATAGATGATAGGGATGTCCGCAAAACGGAGGGTCCACAGCGGGGATAGTGTCTCCGTCATTCGGAGGTGACTCCTGCTGGTGAACATGACTTTGTCCATGCGCTTCCTCCACGCTGTCGTCCCATTCATCGTTCCCTCTTACCAGATCAGGCCTGCCACTGTCCTCTGGGCAGTCATTTCGCCACTTCTGCAATGCAGATGTTTCTTGTGACCTAGTCAATTCCCCTCTGTGCTGTTACCCTGTTACCAATAACGGGTGTCTTTCAAAGGGGAGACGAAAGTTTTCCCCTCCATGGTGGTTCCTTACTAACACCCACTCACCAGCGCTGATACTTGACTCTCGGACAGTCTTGGCTGGCTCTGCCATTCTGTCTTCTCCGGAGGATGATGGCTACGGGGTCCATCGAGTGTGACTGCCATGTAGGAGCACGAGAGGCCACATCCACTATGGCGCGGCCAAACATGTCCTCAGCAGGGGCTCTTATTGTAGTGCTATGAGGTGTTCGCCAGTAAGCCCCAAGGAACTCATTGGTTGCTTCTTCAGTGTCTTGACTCTAAGCCAGTTCTAATGGCCTCTTGACTGCTCCATTGGCCTGGGCCAACACCCTAGCTTGTCTCTGGTTTGATTGACGTTTGTGGAAGCCTGTAACTCCACCACTAGAAATCTGGATTATGTGTCTGGCGTCCATTAGGGAGTGAGCCAAACTCAATGCTGATGTCTTGCCTCAGCCCCTCACTGGAGCCATCGGTGAGAACAGGGGCTGACCGGTCAGGTAGGCTTGTCACTACACACCAGTTAGGTAGCTAGGAGGTAGTCTATGCCAACAAGGTTTATAAGAACCACACCTTGCTCCCGAGTCTGGCTTCTGTCTTGTTCACCCCCTGGTATCCTATGAGAGCAAAGCGCAGCATGCATTGTCACAGAGTACAGGGAATGAATATCTGGTGCCCTTAGAGAAGGACGGATATAATCCTCTGTGACATTGAGCACATCCTGAACCCTCCAGATGGCTGTGATCTCCCTATTACTGACCTTGTCACAGTTACATTACTCAGGAAGTCTTTCCACTGGTGTGACTCAATAGTGCGGCAGGCATGCATCAGATTTAGTTGCTTCTGCAACTTCCTCAAATGTATCATTTGAGGACAGATCACCGAGGCAAATCACTCCAGGGAATTATCCGCACTGCCATTCGTGCCCCCGGCGTTCTCTGGCTTGCAAGGTTGAAGGGATTGATGGTCTGCTGGATTAGTACACCCTGGCTTGTACCTGAATCTGAACTGTATTTCTGTAGTTGAACCACCCATGCCTCTTGGTGGTGGGTGAGGTATTAACCCGGCAAACAGTGGGATTAGGGGCTTCTGGCCACCTTATAGGCGTGTCCATATAGATATAAATGAAAATGCGTGCACTGCCACCTGATAGCCAGTGCCTCTTTTTCAATGTTGGCGTACAATTTCTCTGTGCTGGTGAGCACTCTGTTTGCAAACTCAATGGGTCGCCAATCGCTGCGCCCAGTGTGTTGCACTAACACAACTACAAGTCCAATGGGGCTGGCATCAATAATCAGTTCAGATTCCTTGGCTGGGTCAAAGTTAGCCATTGTTGTGTCCAGCAGGAGGGCCTTTTTGTTTATGCTTTGGATTGCCTTCCCTTCTCCCACAGCCCAGTGCCATGTATCAGACGCTTCTGTGATCTCTCTGTGTGCTGACAAAGGTGGCTAAATTGGGGATGAACCTCCCACAGTAGGTAGCGAGGCCAAGGAAGCTTCGCACTTCAGAAGGGGATTGAGGTGGTTCCACCTCTTTAATATTGACAGCTTTGGCAGGGTTGAATCGGATGCCTTATCCTGAAAATATGACGTCATAAAACTCCACTTCCTTCTGCAGGAATTGGCAATTTTACTTATTTAGTGTCAGACCCAGGTTTTCTATCCACTGGAGCGTGGCTGTGAGGTGCCGCTGGTGTTCTTCAATGGATGATACATGAATAATAATGTCATCAATTTTTTTTTTTTGTTTAAATATCTTTATTGGTATTTTCTGATTTTATCATGACTGACATCACAATTTTATACAGAATGTCCAAAAACTTATAACATATTTATAAAACACATATAAAGAATAGCATTGCATATTTCAACAGCGCGATATTATTACTAGTGTACTATCCTTGATTACAAATACTTGTACCACATCTGAATATGTGCTTTGAGATTGCTGTGCGCCATTGCTTACATATGAATGATCATGTCCTCAATGACATTCAAAACACTGTCAGGGCCTGACAGCATTTCTCTAACGGCATTATGAAATACTTCTCCTGCCGCTGAGATTCCAAAACTGAGACAACGGTATCCTCAGGGACACGCGTGGGCTGAAAGTATGACAATATAGAAACATTCCTCACTTACCTCTAGCTGATGATAGCCTGTGTTCAGGTCGAGTGTTAAATTCAGTGGGCTTCATTGAGGATGTTGATCAAGTCATCAACAGACACAGTGATGTGTCTTTTTCTTTGTATGGCCCATTTGGGTAGCCTCAAGTCTATGCAAGTGCATCCCGGCTGCTTGGGCTTGTGGGCCACGTCAGGGCATGGGGCCTGATACCATCTCGATAAACCCTAGGTCTTCCAGATTCTGCAGGTCAGCTTCCACCGCCAACCAGAGGTGGAGCGGTATTCTGTGGTGTTTGAGAGCTACTGGGCGAATGGTTCTATTTATGTGCAGGGATACTGGTGGCACTTGCAAATTTCCTAACCCTCTAAAGATATGGGGAAACTACATCAGGACACTGTCCACGGCTCTGAATTGGAAGTAATCTTTCACCGGATGCCCCTTTAAAGGGGTCATCCAGAGTAGAGAAAAACAGTTCTCTTTACCCAACCCTGCACCTCTAACAATCACCGTACGTAGGCATTCTAGAAAGTTGATTCGTTTGCGGATGTGGTAGGGTTTTGAGTGCCTTTTGGGTAGTCTGCCTAGGATGCAGTGTGCCATCTCAGCACCCTTGTGGTAGTGTGAGTTAGTGTCCCAAAGGTGGAACGCAGCATGGTAAGTTAGTGTTGTTGGGTGATCTCCTAATTATTAGGCCACACCCAGTAGATACTCTGAGCAACAATAGGAACTACAGCTTTTTCGAAGAAAAGAAAATTCCTCCTTAAGTAACGCATGAGTAGACAGCAGTATTAGGAACCAGAGAATCTTTCAGAGAATCTATCCTCTGCAGGTAGCACAGGGAGCACTGCAACATGCCCTGAAATCAGTAGGCACACACACTAGTTGGTATTTTACACTATATGATTATTTATTGTACATTATTCCTCTCCAAATAATATGCATTAGAATGGATGTAAATATAATCAACAATTCAGCACTTATTATACAATTTAGGACAAAGGGAGGAAAGCCCCAATCATATTTCATCACACATCTCTACTCAATTAGGCCTAAACCCTACCTAAATTATACATACAACAATATGCCCAGTTATGTCAAGCTTCCCCGTGTCGCTTACTATGCCTAAAGTCGGTACTCTGCATTTCAGCATTCCCTCCAGAAACCGTGTCATCCCTGAAACCCCACTCCTGCACCATTATCATATATCTTTCTTATATATGATGTTCTATAGAAGCAAAGAGGGCCCAGCTCGCATTTGGCTCCGCCTCATACTACACAGAATAGTGAGCAATACTACTCATTGAAAACGCAAGAGTACAGAAGCATATTGCTGCTTTGTTCCCTTCTTCCTTCCAGGTGTTACTTCTGGAAGGTTCTCTCTCTGTAGTTACACTTTAGCTGCAGTGTTGGTAAAGCGCTCCATAGAATGGAAATGTTTCTTTTATGGCCTAACTTTAGCCTCAGAAAAAACATGGCAATCACACACATTCATTTCTTTAGTTGCACAATTTATTAAAAAATGATTACGGCTGCTTTCTAGGTCCTATACTTTAGATGCCCTGTTGATCATGGAGACAAACACAACTACTGTTAATGAACATAATAATAATAATTCCAGATATGTAAAGCGCAGCTTATCACCCCTAAGGGTATCCAGGCGCTGGGGGGCGTTGGGGAGATCAAGTGATCTATTGCCCAGAGTCACATGATGCTGAGCTGGGTTGCCACGGCTGCCGGAGATTGAACCGTGAGCCCCATGCTCTGGAGTCAGCCTCTCTGGCCGCTGTGCCACACCTCCCCCACCATCCCGATTGTTCCTGGGGCTTTATAGGCGAGTATTTTCCTCCTCATTTTACATATCTTCATTAACAGTACCTGATGTGCTTGCATGCACTGTATATAGTCCTGATGAGGATCTTCCAAATCACTTATAAGGTTGAAACGTCACCAACACGAATGCAGCCAAACTAAGGGATTCTATTCCGCTATAAATATTGGGAGGTTATTTCAAGTTTGAGAAACCTCCTCTTGTGCCTCCCTGTTCAGCTGTACACCCTGTACATACACGTAGCTGCTCAGTCACTTGTGCACCGTGTGATCACTGCTGGGATTACCAGTGGGAGCCCACAATGGCCTATGATTTGATGCACACTCGCAAATAAAATGACCTGCTGGTAATTGGCAATACTTCATGAGCCTTTGTTTGCATGACCATGATAAGCTAACACTTAAGAACAAAGAATGGATTCAGGAAAATAGTACTCATATGGCTAAAATCATTCCTGTATGGACGCTGCCACCTTTAGAGCAGTAAACGTTGGAAGACTGATTTACCGAACAGATCTACTGATCTTAAAGTAGAAATGCTGAAATGTCAAACAGAAGCATTTAAGCAATCATGCTCTGGGGCGTCCACGAGCATTTGGAACTCGTTACTGGTGCAGCTTAGAACATCGCCTGATATCCTTGCGCTCAGAAAACCTTCTCAAGCTATACTTGGGGCGATGGCTCTACAGGACTAGAGACAGACGCAGAAAATGTTACTTAGGACATTACAGCCACTGCTTCATATTTGCTAAGCACATTCATGGTTTCCTTTTTATTACTACTTATCTCCACTCAATTTCCACTTCTCTTTTTTCTTCAACAATATTTTCATTAAGCAGCTCTCACAGAAAATACCATTTAAATAACAAATCATTACTTGCGAGAAATCAAAGAAAACAACCACATCATTTACATCTCGCAGCAGAAGTGGTAACAATTCCAACATCACTAAAAATGGAAGGTGGATCCCAAATATAATAAGAGGCTCCTCAAAAAGATTCGGTCAGGGCAGCCAGTCACCCTTGGCTTATCTGACCAGGGTGGGGGTGTGGAAAGGATGCAAATCCTCCACTACTCCACCTCAGCCCCCACGCACCAGACCGAGCGGTCCTGCTCCAGGAGGTCTGGCTTGGCCGAAAGCTCCTCCAGCAGTCTCGGCTTCTGTGGGTTCTTCATATCCAACTGAGCGCAGCTTCTCCAAGACCAGAGGCGCAGTCGCTGCCGCTTCGTGGAATCAGCAATACAAAGGGGGATGCACTCCTCTCAGGGCTTGTTCATGAAAACCTCCTCTCCAATGACTGCTTTTAAACAACTAAGGAAGCTATGGGTTCAGCTACCCGCGGGTAGCACCAGAGATGCTGGTTCTGCACGGGTTCCTTGTATTACTCCCACACTCTACAGCTAACTTTGGTCGCACAGCGTAGTGTCCTTCAACGCCTTTTGTGAAACACCGCAAAACGTTTGGGTACAGCAGCGCAACAGAAGAAATATCAATAAAAATACCCAGTGTCGTTTTCGGAGCTCAGTCCTGCCTTTAACAGATACATGCAATGCTAAAAACACTAAGGCGTTGCGTCAACCTCAGTGGAGATTTACCCAGCAGCGATTTCAGAAATAAATATCAATGGGGTTAAGAAAACTTCATGAGATCACCATCTGAGGATTTATAAAGAATCGGATGTCTGGGGACATTTAGATTCAGTAACTATGGGCCACATGTATCAACATTTGTAATAGCGATTACCTAATTGCGATTTTCTGTGCATAGCAATTAGGTAGTCGCTATTCCAAATGTATGAAACTCCAAGGAGTTTCATATAGCGATTCATGGGGGGACGGGGGGATTGTAAATGACCACACTTCATGCAAAACAAAATTGGCAAATTGAAAATAAAACAATACCTCGTTATGCCTAAGAAAACCTGCTTAAGATAAGGAGAAACAAAACATGCCTTCCTGGACACTCCCCAGCATGTGGTTGCTATAGCAGACCACCAAGCAAGAGGGTGTAGGAATCAAACCCACAGGGCCTGCTACAGCAAGTGCGCCCTGAACATTCCTCATCAGGCCAAGAAGATGGCAGTTCTGGGCCTGATGGTGGATTAGTGGGTATCCACAGAGTATAGAATGGAGGTCACATACTACTTACTCCAAACTTTTTATTTTTACAGGACTCAATTAAATACAGCAAAAATTTCAAATCGGAAACACAATGTTGCAGAAGTGGTAGCACGCACACACACAGTGCAGGGCAACAGTGGCAGCCCCGGAGAGGTGGCTGTGGGTCACCGGTACAGGAAGTCAGCCTGCAGGTTGGCGCCAATCTCTGCCTCCCATTTGTCTCCATTGTTGAGCAGTTTCTCTTTGTTGTAGAGCAGTTCTTCGCGAGTCTCCGTAGAGAATTCAAAGTTGGGTCCCTAAAGAAGAAGAGAGGGGGACATGCATTACCCAAGGAAGAGTTAAAGATACTCTAATCTTTCTTCTCATTGAGGGATCTTTTTCAGATTCCTTGCTTTAGAACACACAAATGGTGAAGGTGGGAGGCTGCCAGCAACATTTTTCAAAGCATCTTATTAAAAAGTAATTTCTATCACTTTTTATACGAAAAGACCCTAAATTGAAAATAAGGATTTTGTGCCAAGGGGGGTAAAGCTTGGAGGACCAGGAAAACACCCTGCCCATGGCAGCCATCTCACTTCTGATTTGAAGCACCAAGATAGGAGACACTTCTCAGAAACCTTAAGGCGGAAAATGAAGGCCTGGTCAATGAATATGGCAGAGACGCCTGTGTCTGTGAATTAGGATTACAGGTCAGAGGCTCTATCGTGCCTGCCAAGTGTTCTTCAGCATAATTCATAACCTGAGAACCAGCAAATAAAGTGAGAGGGCGAGAATACAAGAGTGAACAGACCTCCGTCATCCTCTGCTATGTAGCGCTCGTGTTTAAGACATGACATTGGACTGGTTGACACAGTTCCTCTTAAACTGCAAGGCGCAGGCTTTCCACATCCTTCCTTTTTCACATCTTCGGCACTCACTTCACATCAGGCATTCTGTAGAATCCACGCCTGCTCCCATCTTGTTCATCTTCTACCCAAGGGTTGCCCTTTCTCTGGTGCACACTATGGCGCCATTCATCTAACGTAGGGGTCTCCCAACTTTTAAGTACAAGGGCCACATTGTATATTTTACAAATAATCGTGGGCTGAATAAAAATCAGTTTTATAAATGAATGAATAAAATTTTAATGAATGAATAAGATTTACTTGGATCTTTTTGTAATCAGCATGATAGGATTGAGAACAAAAGAGAAATGTGACAATTACAAAGAAACAATTCCGTGCTTAAACTGAGAAATTATATGTAATGTGTACAAAGAGAAGATTCAAGAGGCTCTGCTGCCACCTACAGGCTGCCGAAGGAATTGGATATACATTTCCCTTTGATCATCGGAATCAGAGGCTTTGGAAAACAGAGTAATTACATTTTAGCCCATTAATGCTAAAGTAGCTGAGGGACAGATAAAATCTTGAAGAGGGCCGGATGTGGCCTGTCGGCTGTAGTTTGGAGACCCCTGATCTAACACAATATCCGAGCTAGCTGGTGCATCTTCTTCGCTGCTCTGCAAGACAATTTTTCTGGGCTTCATGCACCGCACCTACACATACATGTAGCCCCCACCGGCGCATTCTCACACCGACGTTGCTCGAATCCTTTTGTGACCCGTCCCCACAACACCTGCAGTGTCTGCATAGAGTCTCCATTCAGCACTCCTTTCCAATCATTCACCTTGCTTATGCCAGTCTAGTTCCCTGTGAACTGATCAGAACACAACCAAGGACTTCACATACCTCATGCGACCCTTTACAAAGAGGTCACATTAATGCTTTCCCCAGCCATACATGCACACCCCTGCATGCTTTACCAGATAAGATAACTGCGCCACGAGGAGTTGGTGGTGGCAGAGGGCAAAGTATCAAGGGTATGGACATTAATGGAGCAGATTTTAAGTGGTAAAGGGCCTCACCTCTGGGCTTTGTGTGTTCTCCATGCTGCAGTTTGATACAATACACAATTCAACTCAGCCACACCTATCCCCAATCCCAGGGCAATATCATACCTGATAAGTACTTCAATAATCAAGGATCCATAAAGCTAATTCCTCTCAAACTACGCAAATCATGGCCATTCTCTGGATTGATTAGGAAAGAGAAGCAATAAGAATGTTCTATATTGATACTGATGCTGAACCCACCCCCTCTCGGTCCCAAAAGACCTTTATTTGTTCCATCTTCTTCGCAGGCTGCTTCCTAACCTAGCCGAAGTAGTGCATCTGTCTGGGTATCTCCTGTGTGCCATGTAAAATTAGAAAAAGATGGTGCCAGTCACGTCGTGGTGTAATATTACTAGACCTGTCTGCAGTAACAAACAGTGGACCACGCTGTACCTTTGAGGCATGCTCCTGAAATGAGTTTTGGAGACAGCCCTGAGCGGACAATACCGTTTTGAAAGGACTTCACACAGGTGGTTTCATGTGGACCAAACTGCTCTAAAAAAAAATTCAAATATCATGTGCTCTCTCACCGGTATCAATTTTCCTTTTGTTTTTTACCCTATATTATTGCTCTGCCCATCCTATTTTCAGTTTTATTGCATATGCATAGATGACAAAACAAAACCTCACAGGACATCACACCATGCCTTTTTGATGAATGGCACTTTCTAAACATAAGAGGTGTTAAAAACAGGTCTCAGTTCCGTGTTGTCAGATAGAATTCGTACCACTAGTCTTTGAAAAACTGGTCCATCCCAAATCCTGTGGATATTCTGAAACAGTGATCTGTCTTGTCTCTAGAATTCATAAACATGGCCATAACTTGATGTACACTGCTTACTGTTTGAGTATGCAGTTTTCTTTCGAGGTCTCTTAATAGTCCTCATGCCTTCTTAAGACTAGTCCCTGCTTTCTTTGGCTATAGATTTATTTGTTCTGTTTTCAGCCAACATTTGCTATAATCCCCTGATGTCACGTTGATTATTCTTCGATATGCAATAATCATTTGGGGCAAAGCTTTTCCCTTCGTAAGGTCTGCAGTATGAAACTTCCTCTCTCCAAGTCAGGCCTCAAACAACAAACATGCCCTAGATGAGCTTTTAAGAAAAGAGGTTAGCCTTGTGCCCCCAAAGCACAAGTTACTAACTTGTATAACGATATATCTGTAAGAGACAGTAGTTAGTGACAGATTCCTTACCTTAGAATATCCCCAGGCGTCAGGCTGGATCCGGAAAGTTTTTGCGTAGCAGTACCCTTGCGCGTCGGTAGGCGGCGTCGTGCGGCTCCGCGTCCGTCGTCGTGATCGCCGGGATGACGTCGCAGGCAGTACTTAGACGCCGCCCCTGAGCGCGGACTTCACACGACTTTCCGCGCCAGGCACGCAGAGCCATGCAAGAAGCTGACATAGGTGTCTGAAAAATACTAGGGCCCTGAAAGGGATGTCCTTAACCCTAGAAATCAGTTCACAGAACGGGGAGGATGGGTGGGGCGGTAAGGAATCTGTCACTAACTACTTTCTCTTACAGATATATCGTTACACAAGTTAGTAACTTGTGCATCTGAAAGAGACACGTTAGTGACAGATTCCTTACCTTAGAATAGATACCCCAGTAATACCAACCCCGGTGGTGGGTCTGCGAACAAAGATCAGACAAGGAAGTCCCGGAGGACAGAACGGCCAAAAAAGCCGTCCCTCCGGACCTGGCTGTCAAGGGAGTAATGCTTGGTAAACGTGTGCAGCGAGGCCCACGTAGCTGCCTGACATATATCCTGCAGCGGAACACCGCGGCCTAAAGCCGTGGTAGCAGCTGTTGCCCTGGTGGAATGGGCACGCAGCCCAACAGGAGGCTCCTTCTTAGCCAAAGAATAGCATGCTTTGATACACAAGGTTACCCAGCGGGAGATGGTTCTCTTGTGCACCACCAGACCTTTTTTGGCGCCCACGTAGCCAACAAAGAGCTGGTCATCCACCCGGAAGTGTTGTGTGCGGTTGATATAAAAGGAAAGCGCACGTTTTGGGTCCAGACGGTGGAGCCTCTCTTCCTCTCTGGAAGGATGCGGAGGCGGAAAGAAGGTGGGCAAAGTGATGGTCTGCCCAATGTGGAAGGCAGTAACCACCTTTGGCAAGAAGGACGGACGCGTCCTAAGAACAACCTTGTCTGGATGGACAGACAGAAAGGGAGGTTTGCATGATAGAGCCTGGAGCTCACTCACCCGCCGAGCGGAGGTGATGGCCACCAGAAAGGCTGTCTTCAAAGTAAGAAGACAAAGAGGACAGTTATGTAGAGGCTCAAAGGGAGCGCACATTAAAAAGGTAAGAACCAAGTTTAAGTCCCACTGAGGCATGACAAACGGAACAGAAGGGAAGAGGTGTGTAATGCCTTTTAGAAACCTGTTAACAGGGGACTTAAAAAGAGAGGGCTGATCAGGGAGCCTGAGGAAGGCCGAGATTGCACAAAGATAGCCCTTGATGGTACCCAGGGCAGAACCCTGTTGGGCCAGAGAAAGAAGGAACAGAAGAACCTCAGAAAGAGGGGCAGAGAGGGGATTCACAGCCTTTGCTGTGCACCATGCCACAAACTTGTTCCACCTGCAGGCGTATACCACCTTAGTGGAGGGACGCCTGGCTGCCAGAATCACATCACAAACTTCGGGAGGCAAGTCGAAAGGAATCAACTGCCGCCGCTCAATCTCCACGCAAGCAGGTGGAGACTGGACAGGTTCGGGTGGAGGACCGTCCCCTGCTGCTGCGACATAAGATCCACCCGAAGAGGCAGACGGATCGGGGGATCGACGCTCATACTGAGTAGCTCGGGATACCAAACTCTTCGAGCCCAGTCCGGAGCCACAAGGATGACTTGGGCCCGGTCGCGCCGAATCTTCTTCAACACTCTGGGTAGAAGTGGTATAGGCGGAAAAGCGTACAACAGACCGCAACTCCACTCGCGACGAAAAGCGTCGCCGAGCGAGTGCCGCCTTGGAAATTCCAACGCGCAGAACTGATGACATTGCGCGTTTTCTTCGGTGGCGAATAGATCTAACCAAGGCTCTCCCCACTGTAGAAAGAGTCCTTGCGCCACTTCCGAGTGAAGACGCCATTCGTGATCCATCATGCACCTGCGGCTGAGTTCGTCCACCCTGGCGTTCAGGGAACCTGCCAGGTGTTGAACCATCAGGAATATGCCCTAATGTTCCAGCCATGTCCAGAGGCGCAGAGCCTCCTGACATAGGGTCCACGACCCCACCCCGCCTTGTTTGTTGCAGTACCACATGGCGGTGGTGTTGTCTGTGAACACCTGCACTACCTTCCCTTTGACAGAGGGAAGGAATGCCTTGAGTGCAAGTCGGATCGCCCGGAGCTCCAGAAGGTTGATATGGAGCCGGGACTCCGCCGGAGACCAGAGGCCTCTGATCTCCGCCTCTCCCATGTGACCGCCCCATCCCAGAAGGGACGCGTCCGTCACGACTGTGTGCTCTGGCTGGGGAAGGGAGAGGGATCTGCCCATGACCCATTGCCGGTTCGAGAGCCACCACTGCAACTGTTTTGCAGTCCCCTCCGAGATCTGGACGTGATCGGACAGGTTGCCCTGGTGCTGCGCCCACTGGAACTTCAGGTCCCACTGCAGAGCCCGCATATGCCATCTGGCATGATCGACCAGCAGGATGCAGGAGGCCATGAGGCCCAGCAGCCTCAGGGTCATCCGTACCGAAACCCAGGATAGAGGCTGAAAGATCGGAATCATAGCCTGAATATCCCGGACTCGCCGTTCGGGAGGATAGGCCCGAAACTGCGTCGTGTCCAGAACTGCCCCGATGAAAAGGAGCTGTGGAGAAGGAATCAGGTGCGACTTCGGCACATTGATGGAGAACCCCAGCGAGTGCAGGAGTTCGGCCGTAGTCTGGAGGTGGGAGACGACTGCCTGGGACGAGCCCGCCTTCAGCAGCCAGTCGTCGAGGTAGGGGAAGTCTGGAACCCCTGCCCGGCGCAGATGAGCTGCGACCACCGCCATCACTTTCGTGAACACCCGAGGGGCACTTGTGAGGCCAAAGGGGAGCACGGTGAATTGAAAATGCTCGAGGCCCACTATGAACCGCAGGTAACGCCGGTGGGCCGGCAGGACGGGGATGTGGAAATAAGCGTCCTGCAAATCCAACGCTACCATCCAGTCTCCAGGGTCTAGGGCAGTCAAGACCTGAGCTAAGGTGAGCATCTTGAACTTCTCCTTCCGGAGGAAGCGATTGACGTTCCGGATGTCCAAGATAGGACGCATGTCCTCCTTGTCCTTTTTGGGCACCAGAAAGTAGTGGGAGTAGCAACCACGCCCTACTTCTGGGGTCGGAACATGCTCGATGGCCCTCTTGGCCAAGAGGGCCGTGACTTCCTTCTGCAGAAGCACCAAGTGATCCCCTGACATGCGGTGGAATTGAGGTGGCATGGCTGGGGGGGTGGTCTCGAAGGGGAGGGAGTAGCCCCTTCGGACAATGTCCAAGACCCACCTGTCCGAGGTGATGGCACGCCAGTGGTGAAGGTGATGGCGGACCCTGCCCCCTACTGGCGTGCTGTGCACCTGAAAAGAAGAACTAGGAGGGCTTGGAGGCCGCGGACGGGGTGGGTGGCCTGACCCGCACGCTGGTTGCCCGATCCGCCACGGCGGAAGCCACGTCCTCGGCCACGCGAAGACGCCTGCGACGCAGGCCTGTGGCTGGGCAGCGGACGTGACTGGGCGCCCCTTCCGTGGCCACGAAAGGGGCGAAAAGCAGAGGTTAGCGGAGGGCGCACAGCAGAAAGGCCCAGGGACTTGGCAGTAGCCCGTGAGTCCTTAAAGCGCATGGTCTGCTTTGGAACTAAAAAGACCGACTCCATCAAAGGGCATGTCCATGAGTGTATTCTGGACATCACCCGAGAAACCAGTTGTTCTCAGCCAGGCGTGGCGACGCAGCGCCACCGTCGTTGCAAGCGATCTGCCCAGCGAGTCGGCGGTATCAAGGCCACAACGGATGGTGTACTTTGCCGCATCCCTTCCTTCCGCAATGGTGCGGGAAAGCAGTGTCTGGACCTCCTCAGGACACTGGGGCAAAACGAGCACCACCGAATCCCACAGAGAGTGGGAATATCGGCCCAAAAGGCAAGCGGTGTTGACTGACCGCAAGCCAGCACTGGAGGAAGAAAAGGCCTTCTTCCCAAATTGGTCCAGGCGTTTGGATTCCCTATCCGGAGGGGCGGTAGGGAAGGCGGTTTGGGAGGCAGAGGCTTGGACAACCAAGCTCTCGGGGTGGGATGTTGAGAGAGAAACAAGGGGTCGCCCGGAGCAGGGCGATGGCGTCGGGCCACGTTCCTATCCACAGGAGCCCCTGTGGCGGGCTTGGACCAGGTGCCCAAAAGAACGTCAGACAGTGCATCATTGAACGGCAGCAATGGCTCCGAGGAGGTAGCTGCCGGCTGAAGCACTTCCGTCAGGAGGTTAGTCCTGACAGCCACTGTAGACAATTGGAGGTGTAAGGCTCCAGCTGCTCTACGCAACACCGTTGCCAGTCCTGATCATACTCACACTGCTGTGTGAGAGGGTCTTCCGCCCCTCCCAGCTCTCCTGGTCCTCCTCCGATAGAAAATAAGGAGGAGGGGGGACGTCAGGGACCCAAGGTCTCAGTGGCGCCGGAGCCGGGCGACGCCGGTCCGACGCCGCGTCCGGATCCGGAGAGTACGGGGGAACGAAGGAGTCCCGGGCGGCGTCAGGAACGGCACCGGGGACATCGGTGTCGGCGTAGTTAGGTCAACCAGCGTCGATGGGGGTTGCGGTACCACCGGAGCCGGGATCGAGGCCGGGGCCGAAGCCGGGGGCGAGGCTGGTGAGACAGGCGGCGCCGGGACCGGAGTCGTCGGCGCCGCCGGGGCAACCCTATCAGGGCCCGCGGGGCCCTAAGGCGCACCGGAGGGGCCTTGAGGCCCGAAGAGGCGGGCCATGGCCGACAGAAATTTCTGTATCTCGGCCGGAGTCGCCCCCGAACCCGGGAAGGACGGGTAATGCGGGGGCGGCTCCACAGGCACCTCCGGAGCCGCGGGGACGGTGCCGACAGGGGCCTCAGCCGAGTCGCGAGACCGGCGAGGCGAAGTCTTAGAGCGATGGTGCTTCTTAGACTTTTTGTGCTTCGACTTACCCGAAGAGTGCGAAGACTTGGACTCCGATGACGGGCGAGGACTCCGCGACCGGCCCCTCGACCTCTCCCGTGACCGGGGCTTGGTGCGGCGCGGAGCCGACTGCCGGACCTCGAGTAGCTTTCGAGACCGCTCTCGCAAAGCCTTCGGGTGTAAGGCCCGGCAGTCGGAACACGACTTCGTGTCGTGGTCGCGGCCGAGACAGTAGAGACACTCTAAGTGCGGGTCTGTGATCGACATCATTAGACCACAGGAGTCGCATGGCTTGAAGCCGGGCATCCCTACCGACACCTCGGAGCCTAGATGACTCGAAGAAAATACAGTGAAAAACTCACCAAAAAGGTAGTCAAAAAATGACTAGGGCACTGCTCTTCCCGGATCTGCGCTTACTGGCACGGAAAAAGAAGAACTGACGTCAGCGCGCAGGTGCGGCGTCTAAGTACTGCCTGCGACGTCATCCCGGCGATCACGACGCCGACGACGGACGCGGAGCCGCACGACGCCGCCTACCGACGCGCAAGGGTACTGCTACGCAAAAACTTTCCGGATCCAGCCTGACGCCTGGGGATATTCTAAGGTAAGGAATCTGTCACTAACGGGTCTCTTTCAGATACAGTGCTCGAAGATCACCAGTGTAATTTCAACGTTTTTACTATGAGCGATAAAACTCCTGGGCAGATTTTAGTTGGAGAGTTTCAATCAGATGAACTGCTGCAGACTGTACATTTGAGGAGTTTTCTCTGTGCTTCAAGTATCAAAATGTGCAAATAGGATTCCTGTAGAATGGGCGGTGCATAAGCAGTACCCTTTTTGCAGAACATAGATACATAACTGGGGCTAAAAAGCATAAGGACAAGGTCAGAAGCAGCCTTGGGGTCTCAAACGTGAAAGGTCTTTAATATGGTTGCACTTACAGGTATACTGTACTGCTAGGATGGTCAGCGACTCACTACCGGAGTGGGAAAACTCAAAAGATTACCTTCCTCTTCCTTTGAAGAGGGGTTTAAATGTTTACATTCTGCACTGATGTAGCTATGTTCCATCCCTCAAGGTTTCTCAGCTACTCGGGCCTCTAGTGAGGTGGCTTTACCACAATGTACATGGATCGCCTTGTACGAAGCACCTGGTTTACTGACTCAGAGCCTCTGGTTGGCAATTTAGATAATCATTTACATCTGATAAAACGTGACCATCTCCTTGGAGATGTGGTCTCAAGTGAATAAACTGATGTTTAGGGGCACTTCAACGTTGACTGTAGTCACAATGTTGCGCACTAGGACAAGACAAGCGACAACTCAAGGACGAATGCTTCCCTGTCAATCACCTTCAATGATGAATGGTACTACAAACTGGTCACAGACTGGGTATTGCTGAAGTCTCACCTCAGATTAGGTGCTGTACTTGGCTTAATGCAGAATCGGCTACATCACTGATCACCAGCGGCAGTCTAGGGGTCGAGAGGTTCCATCAACCAAACATCTAAACTTGGTTCTCACTAACAAAAAGACAAGTTTATCTTGCATGTTCCTAGTAACTCTTTCTTTTCATGTGAGACATTGGGATGAGAAACCTTCAGTCATCTGAAAAAACAGGAAGTAAAATTAGCCCTCTATTCAGACCTTGATAGAGGAAGGTGTTAGTCTTAATACACCAATTATAAGGTGAGGTAAGGAGGTAGGGAAACTACCAGTGAGATGACCGGTCTCCCATCTCTGCCCCAACAAACACCCGCCAGGCCAAAAGGAATGGAGGTAATAACTGCTTGATGCCAACACAAGCAGGTGGGGAGGAAAGATAGCAGCATGGGTGGCAGTGGAGACTACCTGCTGTGAGCTACGGGGGAGGGGGACAGAGGGGGAGAAAAATCAAAAGGCTGCAGCCAGCCCCACTGTGTCATCCACTAGCTATGACGAGGAGGCCCTACAGGCGGCCAGAAAGAAAAGGGATATGATAAAACCAAATAACGTCTTGCCATTCCACTACCATGGCCTGGCCACCCTGGTAATGAAGGTTCAAATAAACCAGCAACAGCAAGAAACTGCTAGGGTTTGGACATGGGTGGAGGCAATGTCTCTACACTAGTTAAAATTGAGGCTTAGAATGTTTATCACACAATGACACACTGCACTGCTTTTGATGCCCTTCTTGAATAGCTAAGCAATGAAAATAACAGTGAATACTCTAAAACCAAGCCTGGAAGAAATAAAGAAACCAAAAAACTTAGAACTCAGTGTGCAGGGGGATGGATTCTAAAAGAAATTAGGTTTTAAAGGTTTGCTACATAAGGCCTTATATATTAAATATACAAGTAGCTCGCTAACGCAGGGCCAATGTATCTGAGACCTCTGGTGTCTGGATACATTCCAAAACGTGCGCTCTGCTCCATCCATCAGGATCTGGCAGTGGTTCCTAGAGTTAAGAAATCTCGCCAAGCTGGCCGGGCATTTGCGTATGTGGGCCTTAAGCTTTGGAACAACCTGCAACACTCGCTGAGAGCCTGTAAATCACTCACATCTTTCGTAAGCAGCTTAAAACCTGGATGTTTCCACATCTTTAATTGCAACTGTGAATGTTTGGTTGATTCAGGTTCAGTGAGGAGGCTAGCGCTGGGAAATCTTTTTTTTAGGTAGCCATGTGCTTTACAAGTCGCGCATAATAACAATAAAGAAGGCGAAGGAAGTGTATTCAGGAATCCAGCAACTGAGTCATTAGAGCTGGGGTGGCTGCCTCAAAGCAGGGAATTCTACTAGTGCTCATAGTTTCAGATTCAAAAGGACAGTGTACTTGTTTTCCATTGAGGGCCTCTGCATAGAGAAAAATAAAAAAAAACACATCTATATTCTCGGATGATCCTTAAGTGAGCAGAGCATTAAGTCAGGAAAATGCGGTCTCCATCGAGGAGGGAAATACCCGAAAGCAGCAGATGGACAGAAGTGACATGAGGCAGAACCATATTTACACTAACTCAGGCCTTCCTGTTAACAACTACAGGGTACACCGCCCACTTCTCGAATGCACATGTTGATGTTGAATTGATGAGCACACCATACTGCTCAGCGTGAAGAACTCACTTCCACTCAATTAGAAATACACATCACTCAAGGTGCACTGCTCACCTCCACAATGGCATCCACAGGACATGCCTCCTGACAAAACCCGCAGTAGATACACTTGGTCATGTCGATGTCGTAGCGGGTGGTTCGACGGCTGCCATCGGCTCTGGGCTCGGCTTCAATCGTGATGGCCTGTGAACAAAAAAAGCATAATGATGCTAATGCAGATCTGCTGTCTGAAAGAGGAGGGGGGGGTCTGGAAAACAGGTCTTAATGTGTATCTTGGTAAATCTTTGGTCCTCACAAGAAGAGCTGGACAGTGAGCAAATATTTGACAGGTCGCAGATCAAAGGAGGGGCTGAGGCATTAAATACGAGTTCTTACAGACTGAACTTAATATAGTAGAGCTAATGATGCCCTTAAAGGACAAACCCCAGTGGGCGGTCTGGACAATAAAACACGGTCTTCACTGTCGTGGACCCATGCACTTCTGTGGTGAAGACGGGAACCGTAGGCACCTATTACGGGTTCGGTGTAGCGGGTGGTCGGAATGAACGATTTCAGACAGTGTCTGCAACCAATTACACCTCTAGGAGTTAAACTCCATGGAATTGGAAATAACTGCGCAGACTCCATTTTACCAGGTGCAATTCCACACTGTATTCATGACCCCATGGGTTTTAACACAGACATTTATAATTTGCCCCAAGCAGGTGATAAATGTCTATGAGGACTTGTGCAGGAAGGGGTTGTGGAGGGGGTGGGAAGAGAGAAGGGGATGATGTACCCTGCTAGGGGAGCATGTAACACCCCTACTTGTCCTTTGACAGAGGGACTGACAGGTAAGCTGTTAAAACAGGTCCTAACTGAAATGCAGCCCTTTCCCAATGTGATTTTACCAGCTGGATTTTGTGGCATGTAAAATCAGTTCTGGTGTTCCTGCACTCAAAATGTGTGTGGGAACACCAGGCAACTTCGTGTGCTGTGGAGCGAAATTCCACTCAGAAATTCAACTGCAGATACCTCATAATGAAGGGCCTGGGATTGTAGATGCAGTTTGGTGGCAAAATGTAAATGGTCATTTGACCAGGCCAGGACTAGGCTTCGGACCCTGGACGTCCCTCTCAGGTTTAGATCCTCACCTGAGCAGGACAGATGGCTTCGCATAGCTTGCAGGCAATGCACCGCTCCTCTCCGGATGGGTATCTGCGCAGGGCGTGTTCACCCCGGAAGCGCGGACTCAACGGTCCCTTCTCAAATGGATAGTTGATGGTAGCAGGCTCACGGAACAGGTAACTCATTGTCATGGCCAGGCCTGATGAGAAAGAAGGATGGGAAAAGGAAGTGTAATTAAGACAAGATGGCACAAGAGAAACACAGGAAACAGGGAGAAATATATAAGGGAAGGACAGACCGAGATGAGAGAAGGGGGCAAGGACTATAGACAAAAGGGACAAGGCATAAATCCAGAAAAGGATAGCAATAGTAACAGGAGGTTGAGAAAGTTCTATAAAGAGTAAAAGGAAAGAGCTACTAAAGAAACAGGAGACCGAAGAGAATGGTGGGAATGGTGAAGAAATGATAAAACAAATGGAGAAAGTGAACCCTGAGATTTTAAGGAGGTCACGAGTGAAGTCAACTGAGTAATAGGATATTTCTGCAACCTCAAAGGACTTCTTGAGTAAATGATCCTCTAATTCCAATCCAGTTTTTCTGTCAAGGCTCAACAAGATGCAATAAAAATGTGTTCTGTACACATAGACTTGAGCAACAATACAATTGGTGTTCTCAGACGGCACACATATCCTCTCTCTGTCTTTTTCCTAATACTCTCCTCGCCTCCTTGGTCCTCCCTCACCAAATAAAGGCTCTCACAATCACGCTCTCTACTGCAGATATAAAAACCTGTTCTCAGCTCTACCACTGTGAGGGACAGTAACCAATTCAGGCACCCCAGGAGTGGATTAAAGGCTATACAGAAAGCAATTCTGGGGTAAGCTGATGGAGGGGTGCACTCCAATAGGGCGAGCATGGCCTCTTGAGTTTCCAATTTCAAGGAACACAGACTAAGAAACAGGTGTTCTATCCTAGGAATGATGCAGGGCTGACAACGACTAGCAGGCCATTCTTTCAATTTTATGGAACTCGATGCCTCTTGCTATCAGGAACATTCCCAATCTCTTGGTGTTCAGAAAGGCAGTAAAGACATGGTTATTTCAGTAGCTTAATCCTCTCATTTCTTCTCTCTTTCCGGTTCTTTAGCGCTGGGATGTCCCTTTGCTGGGACAGCCATGCGCTTTATACATAACATAACAGGCATTCGTTGGGAAAGGGAGAGTACAAGTATGTTCGGGCACAGTCCTTGCCGTGAGAGTACAGCTCTAGATATAAAGAATGAGGTCTACAGTTATGAGCCTTTTCAACCCCTTGAAAGCAATCCTGTGAGACAGGGAACAAACCTGAAATATGATTACAATAGGACTAAAATACCAATTTTACACACAGTGCAGTAAGGCAGAGAAAACTGGCATGGAGAATCCTCTGGGGCTGGCAATGGGAAGAGCTAATACGGGCACTCACTCTGTAGAGCTGGCAGGTCTACAGGCTTCAGTGGAAGAGCACAACACTAGGACATATTGCTACTTTTGTCTTTATTGTTGCAACTGCAGAGCTGTTTCTACAGAAGGTTAACGAGTGACAGAAGACCCCTTGGAGCCATGCGCAAACCACCATCTACGCTATGGAGCTACTCAAGACTACAGCTCCCTTGGTGTCTCAAAACACTAGAATCCTTTACACCCAGGGACATCGGACCAATGTAAGAGCTTCTAATATGTCAATGTGTATTATGTGGAAAAAGGTAGGGTACCTTTCACCCTTTTCAGATTGATGCAATCCAAAGTTTCCATTTACACCAGTGCATTGGCATTAAGTAGTCTGAGGTGTGTGTGCATCATAAGCAGTCATTATTTACATAAGTCCCACATGTACAGATTGAAAAGAACCGGTTGTTCTCTAGGTCACTTCAAAGAAGGAGAAACCTGCAGGTAAAGGGTGCAATTCATACAGATGACGTGTCAGGAAAGAGGTGAATCCAGAGGATCTGGGATCCTAATTAACTCTCTCTCTGAAGAGGTGCCCATGTTCCAGGTTTACATAAGAGTCTGTACCAGAAGCCGTCACGCACCTCGGTAGAGCTCAGTCCAAAGTAGCGTCTGTGCAGCTCGGTCAGTGATGGACTTCATGTCGTCCGGCAGCTCTCTGGCATTCACATACTCTGAAGGCAAGGAAAGGAAAGCAAAAACATGAGGTCAGTAAACATCGCCAGCTAGGACAACAAGTTTTGTTCAGCCCCTCCCAAACAGTAGACACCTTACATTTATCTGTCAATCCAGAGTACCTAGTGCCAGCTTTCTTTGGTGCATCTAGACACAGAAAGCATTCACAAAACAGGTGCAAGTCCCTTCTTTGGAGCACAGGCACCACCTCCCACTTCACACACCATGCAGGGAATAAAAACTCCGGAAGACGGCAAGTGCTGTTGGAAAGGCATACAGCAGCCCAACAGCACCTACATTCTAGTACCAGCAGCATATTCAAACAGCATACAATGTGCTGCCAGAAACCAAAGTAGCAGGCACGTCTGGTCTGCTGCATTCCCCATCTTAGAAGCACCTAAATACCTTTAGTGTCTGTGGTTTAGACTGGTGCAATAAGGGAAAACAGAGTAAAAGGAAAACAGAGTAAAAGGAAAACAGAGTAAAAGGAAAACAGAGTAAAAGGAAAACAGAGTAAAAGGAAACCAAAGGCTGTTTAAAAATCTGTGTCTTTGTTATCTCCTACCACCATGGAAAAGGAGCAAGGTGCAGTCTTGTATCCCCTGTTCATCGAAACTCTTAAGCGTGGGCAAGGAGCAGAAGTATTTTAGAAATAAAAAGACCTACTACAGGGTCCAGGGATCACACCCACCTGTGGGAAAAGGTGCATAGTGTTACACGTATAGGGGTCAGTGGCCAAAGGGGAGAGGAATATGGAAAAGAATGTGGTGTAGGCCCGAACTCACAGGGACATGGGGTGTTATAGGTGGTAAGGACAGGGAGAAAAGGGTGTGGGCATAGGGGCCAAGGCACAAAGCCTGGGGCAGGGGGACAGGGGTAGTGAGACTGACGCAGAAGAGAAAACACAGGTGCAGAGCCTGTGGCAGGGAGACACTGACCCCTACACAATAAGGGAGACACTGACTCCTGCACAATAAGGGAGACACTGAGCGTTACACAAGAAGGAGACACTGAGCCCTACACAAGCAGGAAGGCACTTACTTCTACACAAACAGCCACCACATCCAAAATGGAGCTTCAGATAAAGGTCTAAAGTGATGATTGATATTTGGTAAGGTCACCACCCCACGGGCTAAACACCAAGGAACCCTACAACTATTCAGCTCACAATCAATGCTCCAAACATGCACAGATGTTGAATGAAGTGTGGAGGGAGGCAGGGTCACCCCTGCTCCCTACATGGGACTACAACCATAGAGAAATCCACAACTAGCAGAGATTACTACTAGCCAAGACACCGTCGGAACAAAGAGGTCAAAGGCTACACTTGATCAAAGCTGTGACACACATCATCATCCCAAGTGGCCTTGGTCAGCCACATCCTTTACAAACAGAGCTTCTGTCAACAAACATGAATGCTGGTCAGGTTATGAAGAGTATCAGACTTGTACTCACTGTAGGCTCCTCGCTGCAGCGTGACACTGAAATGGCGCGCAATCAGTGTACTCACTGGGGTACCTGCAGAGAAAAGAATGGAGTCGAAGTCAGTGAGCTGGGGTATCCTGCAACTCAGGGCTCAGGCTCCTGAGATTATTTCTTGTCCACACTGCTTCGCTTAAATCAGTTTGGGAAACTCATATGGCTGAAAAAAGTCAAAAATGGAGCTAGGAGATCAGAGATTTACATAGACTACTACAGAAGTCTTAAGACTTCTTTCTCTTGTTTATCTGCAGCATTAAAGGGTATAAAAAGGATTTAATCAAAATACTTTATGGCCTGCCAATTTGTTGCTCAGGGTCAGAAAATACTGGGCGCACCTCAAACATTTGAGTCTCAGTGCAGATTGGCACATAGAAAAAATGGAGTCTGCTATAAACAAACGTACACGTTCCTCAGTCACTGTACTTGTGTGTTGGCGGGGAGGGGAGGTTGGGAGAAGAGGGGCCGATAGCAAATTCAAAGATAATAAAAATAACTTAGTAGGTTTACGGTGATCCTGTATCCTGGTTACCGGTTGGAATCCTGACAGGACCAACCAGGCTTTCACCATTCTGGTGATGATTGAAGGAGTCCTCATTTGTGTCTAGCTATCTTGAGAATACAAAGCTGAGCACCACTTGTTATGCAGGTTCAATTTTGTTTAGGTAGGTTGCAGAAATAATTCCACACACTTTTTTTTTTTATTTGGGACAAAAACAATTATGTTTCTATTAAAATATGTCCTAGTTTAATCCACAGAAAAAAGTGCTGTCCATTTTATGCACATGGGGAGCTTCGAAAACAGTAAAGCACATGATAAAATATGTACCATCATGTTACATCTTTAAAGCGTGAAGATACAATACAGTTTGGGATATATACAAGATCAAAATTTCAAGTGGGAGTCATGTTTATCTAAATATTGTTACTCTTGCCCGGTTGGAAGTCGCAGATACCCTAGAATTGATACGGGAAATAATGCACCGTTGATTTTATTAGACTTATCTGCTGCATTCGACACCATCTCATACGACATTTCGCGCCAATGTATCAAGGACTGTGGGATTTCTCATCTCGCCCTGTCCTGGATTAAATCCTTCCTAACAGATCATAGACAAAATGTTTTGTTAGGAACTTTTTCATCCCCAGAAAGAACTGTGATATCAGAGGTTCCACAGGGTTCTTCTTAGTCCTGTACTATTTAATATTGACGCGACCCCCCTGATTTCTCCGATTACTTCCTTCGGAACAGAAACCACCTCATATGCAGATGATACGCAGCTGATCTTATCTCTGGACAAAGCATCCATTGGCTCAGAGCTCAATTTTAAAAACGGCCTTAACGAAGTTATCTGGTGGATGTAATCCAATCATTTAAAATGTAATACTAATAAAACTGAGATTATGCTGCTTGGCAAGTCAAGTCAAATTATTTCGCCCCAGCCCAATAGTGGCCGAATTCGGTGCCCACCCGACTGCCACATTTGAGGTCGTAAGAAATCTTGGAGTAATATGTGATGCCTCCTTGTCCTTCCGCCCACAAGCTCTTGCAGTAGCAGGCATGTATTTTAATCTAATGAAATCATTGAGAATTTTTTTTTATGATCTCCCACTGGCTGCAAGGAAGACAGTTGCCTTCGCCCTCATAACTTCTAGACTGGACTACTGCAATCGTCTTTATGCAGAATCCTCAAAACAAACTATCCATAAACTCACGGGTGTGCAGCATGCGGCGGCCAGACTTGTACTGAAACTTCCAAGTTGATCTGCCTCGGCAGCTCAGAAAGCCTTACAATGGCTTCGAGTACATAAAAGGGTCCTTTTTAAAATTCTGCTATTGACCTTTAGAACTTACAGATCTACAGGGTGAATATATCTAATGGCCAGATTTACCAATTATACAACTAAAAGGACCCCGAGATCTTCCCATGCAAATCTCCTTATGCCACTCTCTTTCAGACTCAGAACTTGAGGCGGTAAATCCTTCTCAGTTCTGGGTACTAAGGCATGGAACCAACTTCCCAATCATTTAAGATTGATTGAATCTGAAGTATTTTTCAAAAAGCACCTGAAGACCTGGCTTTTTTTAATCCCCTGATGTGCATTGTTACCCTCTTAATCTCGGACCTGGTATCCTCCTGTTTTTAGGTCTCGCCTGAGCCAGCGCGCATGCGCTGCACTGGCGAGACTTTTAGTAAGCGGGTTTTGGAAGTGCAAACAGTGGCTTTTGCTGCGGACTAGCCTGCGTTCACGCGAGCGTGCACGCGCGATCAGGCGCCATATGGCTTTCCTCGCCATCTGGACGCTCGCGTGAACGCAAGCTGGTCGCCAGCAAAAGCCACTGTTTGCACTTCCAAAACCCGCTTACTTTCACGGCCGCGCGACCGTGTCAGTTTCAGGGCCGCGCGGCCAATGCTTGTTGTTGGTGCGTTCAAGCTTCCTGCTGGCACAGCGTGCGATGTCCCCTCCTCCCATATGTGCATCGCAGCCTCAGGGTTCCTTCTGGTTGTCTACCTGTTCGTTCTGGCTCATGTTCAGCTTTGGGTTGCATTCTAGCACCCGCCTCTTGAGAATCGCCCTCAGAGAGGCCCCCACTGGCAATGACACGGCTGGTAAGCAGACTCCATATGGTGCTGTTTCTTTCACAGCCTTTTGGTACTTTCCAATGCTCTTTCATGCACTTTCTTTCTCCTTTCTCTTTTATGTTATTTGTCTCATTGTGTCCCCATGTGTCCCTTGAGCTCGGTTGTTCCTCCGCCTCCTCTTTCTCTCTCTGTCACTCTCCATTTTTTCTCTCTCCTCTCCCTCTTTCTTCATTCTTTGCTATTCCGCTGCCTGTCTTCCTTTTTCTCTCGCCCCTCGCCCATCTCTCCATTCTCTACAACCAGCCTTTCTGTTGTCTCTTTCTTTCCCATATTTCCCTCTCTCTGTCTCCCCGCCTCTCTCTTTTTCCACAATCTTTGATGTCTTGCTACTCTTCTTCCTGCTCTCTCTTCCCATGTCCTTGTTTCCTCATTCTTCACGTTCTCTTTGCCTCACTTTCTTGCTTCTGTCTTTCTCTCTCTCCTCTGCCTGGCTTTGTGTCAGTGGGAATGCGGTGATTTGGGAACCACGCCCGCCTGCTCAGTTTACCCAGAACCTCATTTGGTAGGAAGAAAGTAGTGTCTGAATAAGAGACCTTTCCGCCACATACACCTTCCTGCTCTTCACTCGGTGTGTCACCCTGTTTCACCGCGCATATCCCTTGCTCTGTGTAGCGAAATATCCATTGGTGTGCCTCTCACCATACCTCCAAATTTGCTTGTGCCTGTCACTCTGTGCCTGAAAAACATGTATGTCTCCTTCGTACATGCAGGTCCCTCTGTCACAGTGTGTCTAAACCTACGTTTTTGTCTGCGTGTGTCTAGAGGTGGTTTTAAATCTGTGTGTCCGCATGTGTGTGCTTAGCTGTGCCCCACACAGATTCTGTGTACGTGTCTATAATAATGTCTAATGGTCTCTCTGTCCATGAGTGTCTGAAGTTGTGCGTCTGTGAGTGTCCATTGGCTTCGCCGTTTGTGTGTGGGTGTTTGTATGCCTTTTCCTGTGTCTGAGTCTGTGTGCATTTGTGTCCTCCTTGTCTTTCTAACACATCTGTATGTGTGTGCTTATGTCTGTATGTTCCTCTGTCACTTTGTTTACATGTGGCTCTTTGGTGTGTGCATGTATGTGTCTGGGTGTAAAAGAGGCATGTGCTGGTAAAAAGAGAAAGAAGCTGTAATCAGCACATGCTTCTACTGTGAAAATATTTACCTAGAGGACGCTGTGGTAGTTTAACTCTTGTTCACCAGTAGCTGGAAGGAACAAACGGAGGACTCAAGCCCCACCCTTTCTCTGCACACCATCACCCCCCTGGCTGGCCATCTGCTCCTCGCAAAATGGCGTTTTTTCACTTCAACGCACATACACATGCGCTCTCTGTATCAGTTTTCTGTGGTATTTGTAATTTCATTTTGCACAACAAATTACCCAAAGGCATGAAGGTATTATAAACGTACCTAGTATGCTGTTAGCTATATTCATAGGAGTACTTTATAACACAGTTTCACAATCTCTTACTGATACCAATGTTTGAAAATCTGAGAGTCAACCTGCAAAGCTTTGTTGGACTTAAGCATTTGCCATGTGGAGCACTAATGTTGGCCGCTTCCACACACATGTAGTGCTATCTATGTGAGTAAATGCTTCAGCACCCCACATAGTAGTACGTGCTATTCAAATGCTTTTACAGTTTAGTCCAGGGCCTGTCCGTCTGTAACAGCATGAGACCTAACTGTGCCAGCTGGGGGCTGTGCACAATCCAACAACTTATGCTTATCTAATGATCAGAACCAACTACTATTACTTTAGTCTACCATTAAAAAAAACGGAAATTACTGCATGGAATGGTTTGCTTTGAGCGCACAAGACTTATCCCAATAACTAACAATAACCAATAACACTAAACTGACCATTAACCTTGGGTTCCGGAGCAGGGAGCTGTCAGGCGTAAAGAACTTCAATGCCTCGTCAGGGGTAGTAAGCGCTATATAAATGCAATTATAATCATCCCAATCTACACAGCAAACATAGGATTACTTTGTGACGCATTAGGTAGTCTGATAATGTGCTGCATGGCTAAACACTTATAAGGTCCCAAAGGCGAGACCTATTGGCTATGCCAATGCTTATTTTTCTTGCTTGATTGAGTCATTTCTTTCCAAACAGCGCCAGGATGCTCCTCTGTGAGTGGTAGCATGCTTTTTAAGTTTCCATTTCATTCTTGCAATAAAACCTCCATCTAGTCACTAAACCACAAAACAGATAGTGTCACAAGCCACACAACATGAAAGTGTGTTGTGGTGGCCTGGCCTGTCCCGCCCTGTGGAGCTGTGCAGATATTGGTACTAATATACCGATGCAAGGGTGCTATGTGACATTCTTGGCAGAACATCTCCTCGAGGGTTTGGGTCACGTCACATATGGTGCACTATGAAGTGTCCCGGATATCCTCAGGAAAGCTAGACCCAGTGTTACACAATAAGTTAAATCCTCAGATTAATAAATGGTGTTGTTATACAGAATTATATGTAATATCTGTTGGTTCCATTCTTTATAACCTTGGGAATCAGGTTACTACACATTTTTAAAGGCACAAACACACTAATGATGTTGAAAACAGAAATGTTTGTACTTCATTTGAATTCCTATTTGACACCAATTGAATAATTAAGTATAGTTAAGATTACTCATACTTAAATGTTGGAATAAAGTGACATCTTCAGTTCCAATGGATTGGAATGGATTCATCCGTTGGTTCTCATCCTGTGCAACAAGCTAAGAAACAGACTGAGTACAGTCTTTGTGCTGGTGAGCCGAGGCACTCTTCAGAACAGGCAGCAGCTAGAATAGTGTCACAGATCTAAACATATGAGCAGAGCAGTCCTGGGTGAAGGCAGCTGCAGACTCATGTATCTCTTACTCCCCAGTTCTTTGGTTAGGAACATCGTTATTCTTCACTGACCATGAACTGATCGAAGGGGGTAAACATGCAGTTCCCCATTCCCGTCACTGTAAACTAATTCCACTGATCAGTAAAGCGGCTATGGTTAGCTAATTTTTATTTTTATTCAGGGGGCACACACCTATCTCTCTATTTAGGAAAAAGCTGTGCCACAGATTATTCATTTCCTCTTTTAAAAAAAATCCAATTACGGGCCCTACAGATCTCAGAATTCAGTGACATGCAGAGAAGACCTAAATCTAGTTGGATGAGAGAAACTACACCATATGCTTGACCTCCATAACTAAAGCCATGTCTTCCTTCAATAAAAAGGCATCTCAAAGCCTACATAAATATAAGAATCAACAATGCACTGTAAAGTGCGGCACATGAATGTACAATGTTAAGCGGAGCCCGGGGGCTCTTACAACACAGCTGAGCTCTGCACTGCAGAAGAGCCACTTCTCAAGAAACAACTGCTGCGTGGAAATCAAAAGCTGGACGATCACGCAGCAGACTAAGGCAACGGAGCTTATCTGCGATTTTGTCTCTATATCACTCATGACACCACATAGTGGCAGACTACGGGCCTGATTTAGATCTTGGCGGACGGGTTACTCCGTCACAACGGTGGTGGATATTCAGTCCGCTAGTGGATATTCAGTCCGCCAAAATATAAATTCCATAGGATATAATAGGATTTATATGTTGGCGGATGGGATATCAGTCACCGTTGTGACGGAGTAACCGGTCCCCTGAGATCTAAATCTAGACCGGTTACTCCGTCACAACGGTGACGGATGTCCCGTCCAACATATAAATCCCATTATATCCTATGGAATTTATATTTTAGCGGACTGAATATCCACCACCGTTGTGATGGAGTAACCCGTCCGCCAAGATCTAAATCAGGCCCTAAGATTGGGACATGAAATCACCTGGCAAATGGAGGCAGGTGACCCTAAAGTCGTGTGTCAGATGATGCTACAGCAAGTGCTTCAGTCACTGTTCTCGCAGGGCTGTGAAGAAATGAGAAGCCAGACCTCATTACGGTTGCCAGCACAGGGGCAGACAAGTGTTCCCACTCTTCTTCTCCACTCTCTGTAATAGGAGCATGCCATGCAGTGTATCCCTGTTCAGCACAGTATTCACCAACACTTACCAGTCCTGGAGGCAGTGAAGGACAGGATACGCAGAGCTGACATGATGGCAGATAGGAAGCTTCCTGGAAAAAACATGAGATGACAAGTTAGAAAGAGAAGGGCACATTCCATAGACTGATGAAAAGACCCTAAAGACAGTCACTTGCATAAAGAGTGCAGTGCAAGCCTGGGCGAATGCAGGCCTCTAACTAGACAGTGCACACAAACCTAACAATTTTCATAACTTTAATTCGCCTACAATTGTAGAATCTGCAACACCCTTTGATGATGAATTCTGCCGAATGGGTTTAAATACCAGAAAGGAAATTTCGGTTTGAAGTTACAAGAAAAGGAATTTGGGCAGATCTAGGACACAAGCTCCTTTCTAAGATGCATCCCAGTCACATGGATAGCGAGAAAACAACAGCATCTCCAAATTTCCTTTGAAAGAGTAGGAAATTCTGATGATGGGTCAATATGGTCTTCGTTAAAGTAGGCATTGCTCCTATTAGGAAATCTGCAGTGCCTGTATCCTCCACAGTAGGAAGAATGGTATCAGATGAACCTTATTATAATTTGGCCTCCCGCTTTTATGGTCTGTATTTATCCATATTTATTTTTTGCTAATTTTATCTGTATTTATTTTGAGTTTTGTGAAAAAATGAAGCTAAGATTAGTATATTTCCAGTTATTTAATCTATAAATATGCACTCATGCTTGAATGCCTGCCAGGTTTCAATGCTGCGAACACCCGCTGAAGATAAATCAATGCACTTATATGAAAATATGCAAACTTCAGTATCAAACTTGTGTATATTTATCTATTGCTGTTAAAGCCTCTTTACTAAAATCTCTTCCTTTTTTAACCCATTTACCTATCGATCCACACAGCTATTGGCTTGGCAGTCGTAGCTGACAGTATTTAGAATTACTCAAAAAGCAACCCAATTTCCGTTTTTATCTGTATTTAAAAATAAATACAGACACGAAAATAAATGTTTTCTGTCTGTATTTATCTGTAAAAATCAGTAAAAACGGAAAACAGGGAGCCTTAATTATAATCCATCTTACTACTGCCTACAAATTACTCCTTACAAGAGTAGGCCCCGAAGGTTTTAGCAGTCACTCTTGGCAGAAGCCACCCTTCAATGTTGCCATAATTTGAAGTGTTCGTAGTTGGTGTGCCACCTGAACACCAAGCACACACCATGCCACTACCTGACCACCAACTATCCCCGCCCACCTCCCAACCTAAAGCCACAAGCACCCACTAGGCCACGGCCTCAACACCAAGCGCTCAGTAACCCCCCACCTAAACAAGTACCCTCTGGTTTAACTCCACCAAATGCCCATCAGCCCAACCTCACAACACAGAGTATTCCTCCAGTCCAGCCCCTTAAAGCCAAGAACCCACCAGCCCACAACCTCAACACCAATTATCCAGCAGCGCATTGGCTCAACCCCAACCCACAAACACCAGACCTTCAAAGGTGCTGCTGTGATTTGAAATGTTAGCCGCCAGTTCTCCTCCACAATACAAATCCTCTAGAAGTCCACTGCACAACACCAAGCCACTGTCGCAACACCAAACCAACCCCCACAATAACCCACAATCAGCGCCAAGCATCCACCAAACCACAACCTTTTAAAAACATCCATCCACCAGCTAGAAAATAAATGAACACAATAAGTATCCACTAGCCACTACACAAACACTAGGTACTCTCGGGCTCACTTCCTAAATAACAAGCTCCCTCATCCCACACCTTCAGGAGTAAGGAACATTAGGCATACCCTCACCACCAGGCACTCAAATGCTCACTTCTTCAACACCAAGTACCCTTAGCCCATTTCCTCAACAAGTACCAGTAACACTGGCTCAACACTAAACATGCACCAACCGTCCACAACACCAGGCAGCAACCAAACCTTCAATGCTACCATGATTTGAAGTGTTACTAGACAATCCAACACCTCAACACCAATTATAAAGTAGCACAGTGGTTAAACACCAACCTATACACCTACCCTCCAGGCACCCACCGGCCCATGCTCACAACAGTATGCAGCCACAAGCTAAAAACAAGCATTGACATAGCCAACAGGTCTCGCCTTTGGGACCTTATAAATGTTTAGCCAGGGTTATTGACTTTGCTAATGTGCTTAAGTTATGTTGTACAGTAGTGTGGCTTGTGTACAGCATGTTCCAAAGTTATCATAAAAAAAATGTTATAAGTATTTTTGTTACCTTATCTATAATTAAGATATTACGTATAAGTGAACGACCTTATTAAAAAAAGAATATGAAAGCTGTTACGTGATTTTTTTGGAAATGTTGGCAACTTATTCCTGCCTGTTCTAATGGTAGTTTGTTATGTTTTTTTGTTGTTTTTGTTTTGGGCGAAGGGGAGATATAAACAACAGGAGGGTAGAGGTTGGGGAATAGTACGTGAATTATAATGCAAGTAGCAGATGGATATAGGGGAGAATTAAGAGAAGCCAGAATTTTAGGGTACTATGGAGCTATAGCAATGGCTGATGTATGGAACAGAAATAACATAACACTTAATGTCCCTTGTCTCCTCCCTGGTGCTTTTAAAAGGGTCATGGGTTATCTAAGCACTATCCTACCAATATGCGAAAACAATATCAGTATAAAACAAGAGGCAGTAGTTACTAGCGCTACGAGTCACAGAAGTGCGTTTTATAAAAACTGAGTAACATAGCAAGCAGTGCACTTTCACCCTGCCTCTACTCCCTTGGTGCCATGCCATCACATGGCAGACGTGTGCTATACAGGCAGCAGGTAGCACCACACAAGAAGACTAGTGAACGGCGGACTCACCAGCAAAGCTCAGCAGCACTGCCAGAAGCAGGACGAGCCCAGCTTTCGGCTCCATGCCTGAAGTCTGTGTGCTTCAAGTGAAACGCTCTGTAACTCCTCCTGAGGTAGTGCAAGTATCTGCCAAGCGCCTCTGCTCCTACCGAGCTGGTTGCAGGCGCTGCAGACCACTTTTATTCACTCGGAGGAGAAGTCGAGGGATATGGGGTCAAAGCACAGAGGAAAGCGTCTCCTTCTGAGCACCAGGTCTGACCCCTCAAGGCTGCCGGGTATTTCCACGGGGGGGGTGGGGGTTACTACTAAAAGGAGATATTTTCTGCGAGCGCACAACAAATGCCCTGTACGTCTTTGAGTTAAGGGGGGTGAGGGCTTGTAAGTGCTTGAGCAGAAGCAGCCACAGAAAGGGAGAGGTCAGGATGTGGGGGGTAGAAAGGGTTTATGGAGAAGGGGCCCTGTCCGAGATGACCAGACATGGGGAGAAGAAGACAAGCCCCACAGATATACACACTCACAAATCACAGTTGTGCACATACAAACACAAGAACTACAGATATACACACTCACAAATCGCACTTGTGTACATACAAACACCCGCGATATACAGACATTATCACACTTGTGCACATACAAACACAAGCACCGCAGATATATACACTCTTAAATCACACGCATGCACACACAATCACAAGCACCGTAGATATACATATTCTCAAATCACACGCGTGCACATACAAACATAAGGACCACAGATATACGCAGTCGCAAATCACACACGTGCACATACAAACACAAGCACTCCAGATCCACTCAAATTACACGTGCGATCACAAACACCAAATGCACGCAAAGCAAGGAACTGCATATCCCGAAGCAATTGTGCAAAGAAGAAACTACCAGCGGACCTATATGCACATACCTATTAAACAAGGGTAAGATGGGAACAGGCAGTGAGCAGACAGAGCAAGGAGAGAGGTAACAGCGGGCAGACAAGGACAGGAGGAACACAGAGAGCATGAAGGGCTGTGGCTCTCTGAAAGAAGGAAGACAAAGGTTCAGACATTGGGGGATTGTGGAGAGAAGCACTGGTAATGTACCACTCAGAACAACCCCCTCCGCCCACCCCAACACCAAGAACCACCTAGATAACCTCAACACCTGGCACCCACCAGGCCACCACTTCAACACTAAGTTCCCTGCACAAAACCAAGCAACTATGAGCCCACACCCTCACCACCAAAGGATCGACCAGACCCTAAAACATCCAACACCACTTCACTCTGGGCCAACAAGAAACCACCAGCAGATTGGCACTGCCCCTTGCACCGACCAGCCCACCCAAAACACTGAGCAGCCACCAGGCCACTGGCTTAAAACGACGCACTCACCTGCCCAGAACTGGAACACTAATTATCCACCAACACACTCAACACCAAATGCCCCCAGCTAATACCCTCATCTCCAATTATACACCAGAGAAATGGCTCAACCCCAAATACCCACCAGATTATAGACTCAAAACATTCACCTGCTGCCCATCATCTGAACACCAAACAGCCTCCCCAACACACCCATCCGTTCATCAGCATTCACAGAACACCCTTTACCCACCAGTCCATCGGCGCACACAAGGCACCCACTAGCCTACAATCAAATACTAATTGGCCACCAGTACCAGTTCCAAAGCCAAGCACCCATTAGTTCACAACTCAAACACCAATCATCCACCAGCCTATGGTGGCCACATCAAATAGCCACAAGACCACATCCTCAACACCACTCATCCTCCAGCCTATGGATTCAACATCAAACAACCACAAGACCACATTCTCAACACCACTCATCCACCAGCGTATGGATTCATCATCAAACCAACACAAGACCACATTCTCAACACCACTCATCCACCAGCCTATGGGTTCAACATCAAATAACCACAAGACCACATCCTCAACACCAATCATCCACCAGCTTACAACTTCCCACCTAGCATGCACCAGCAAACCTCCCACCTATAAAGACTAATTTCTACCTACAAGACGTATAAAGAATTAATGATGATGATGTACAGATAGTGACAACTATAGTGCCCCAGTAAGTGGTGTTAGCTACATCTGCCAACAGCAAATACAGTACTATTGGGTCAAACCATTTTATACCATCCAACAGTGGAAATCAAAAGTTACCAAATACAACATTTACCCTCTACTTTAATAAACTTTTCCGCTCATTGTCACTTAAAGCTTGCATAAAAGTTCAACTCTAACTCAAAGCAGAGCCTGGAACTGCGCCACATGATAAACAGAGCAATTAAAAAAAAATTTAAAAAATTAAAAAAAGGAGAAAAGACAACAAATCCAATTTAAAAATCGTCTTCATCAAAAGATGGGACGCTGCCAATGAACGAGCCAAAAACAAATACGGACAGTAAACACGAAATCTTTGAAAAATGAAACATCAGTTTACAGCAAACTGAGAAAAAAGCTTTGGTAAGTGCTGTCAGTAGAAAAAGTCTGGTTTGAAAATACTGACCTCTTTAGCCTAGGGATAATCAGAAGGTTTTGGTCAGAGACTTGAGTAGCTCTGGAACCCTCAGAGATCGGGAGCTTAGCTGCCGAATAAAACATAGTCATACGCTGTATTTTATATTGAATCCAATAATGAAAATATAACAAGGGTGCCTACCATAGCAGAGTCCTCCACTGAGGTTTTCAACCGTTTCAAGGGTATCTGTCTACATAGGAACGTTACAGGATGCATTGTCTGGCTGCATTGGAGGAGCTCTGGGGAGTACGAGCCCTCTGAATCTGTGAGCCTGAACCAGAGTCCGGGGAGTAGCTGCAGCGTTTTACTGGTTAGTACTACTGCAGTCAATTGAGGGCACAGCAGCTTCCATGTCCTATGAACACCCTGGCAGCGCAGCATCACTCCTACTGCAATTCTTGGTACAATGCTAGAGCAACACCAGTACATTTCAGTACTACTAAATAGGCCATTGAGCAGCTTGCACATCTCCTGAGGATCAGGCTGTTCTTTCATTACAACTGCAGGGCAGTCTGCATTCATCAGGCTGTTCTTTCTTACAACTGCAGGGCAGTCTGCAGTCATCAGGCTGTTCTTGCATTGCCACATTTTTGAAAAGACGCAAGTAAACAGAGTACCAAGATTTACTACAAAACCCACGGATAGGTATTTTCGACAGCTTCCATCCACGCCCACTCAGAGACAATCTTCCATATAGTCAATTCTTAAGAATTCGCCTCAACTGTAGCAATCTAAAAGACTATAAGAACCAAGCTAACAGTCTAATGGAAAAACCTCACGGCAGGGAAATATTCCACGCAAATCCTGAGGAAGTGCAACAAACGTGCAAGGAATCAAAACAGAGGGAGCCTCTTGGAATAAACAAATAAACCCCAAGATATGAACACTATAACCTGTGTCACAACCTACTGCACAGCAACAAATCAGGTAAAAAAAGCAGTCAAAAAACACTGGCACATCATCAATTCCGGTGACATGGACTGGTCACTACGAAGATTTGCAAACAAACGTGGAAAGCACTTACGGGATTACCTGGTACACACATGACCAAAACAACGTCCCCAAAAAAGAGAAACGATATTCAATATCTGGGGTCTACAGCCCATCACAGGACATTTTCCATGTGGTTCATGCTCAGTATGCCATCTCACCAAAAAAGTCTAAACCATCAATCTAACAAATAACATGAATCGGACAATAAGAACACACACTAACTGCAATACAAGTTATATCATCTACATGATTACATATCGCTACCAACTCAGATACATTGGGATGACATGCAGAAAAGCACAAGTACGCATAGAAGAACACCGCAGCAACACATGACGCGGTCGAGCAACTACACGGATGAGTGCTCATTTTCTCCACAAAATTCAACAAGAAATAAACATATTTATGTGAACAGCTTAGTAAATCAGTAACAATATTGTGTCTTACATAGCTCTTGCTAGCACACAACTGCAGTTTCTGACCACCATAAAAACATTAGAATGTATTTTTATTAGGAAGAAATTAAGAACTTTGAAGATTCAGTTAAAATCACAATTCTTCTTTTATCTCTCAATTTCCTTTAGAGGAAAGTAAAACATTTAACAAATTGTGAGATTATACTTTTTGCTTTAAAGCCAATTGGTAATGACATACTTATTGAACTGAATACCAAGTGTAAACAAACAAAGTACTAATAAGAAGTATGCTTAAAATGATACTCAATCTGCCTATGCAGCCCCCCCTTCAGTATCACCCTGCACTACAATACAAGCACCATTATTCTTCGCTCAGCTGCCTGGCACAATAAAATCGCTGCTCATTACTTTTGCCAATCAGCAATGCTGGGATAGAAGGGGACAGACTCACTAGCCTGTGAGCTGCATGGGCTGGAGGAGGACCATCTCTCAACCATGGCCCATTCCACATGTGTAGTTTTCAGGCTAGTCATTGACAGGGCTCTTACACATCAAGCGCTGCTTAGCTCTGATTAAGGTGATGGACCATGGAAGGAAAGGAGCAACACCGGACAAGAACACAAAACTGGAGTGGAGCACCAGTGACACCAGAGGTGCACTAGCGAGGAGCATTGTGACACTGGGGGATATCTGGGCATAATATAGGTGCATCAGTGACACCAGCAGAATAGTAAGCACAGGGGAATACCAAGTACACCAGAAGCAGCACAGTATGCAGTATAAGCCTCTACAGTCTGACAGATCCCAGCCCCTGAACCAGCAAGGGGGACAGAGAGCGAAGGGAGCGAGCTGATATGATAAGAAGGGTGCCACTCAATTATGATCCCACTCATAGCACCATGCTACTCAGCGTAAAAAGCAGCAGGCCACTGTGCTGCAAAGGCTAGAGGGGGTGCAGATAGGTAAGACACTGACTCAAGGTGAAAGGACACAAAAGGCAAGCTCCCCTGGGCAAGCAAATAAAATGAGATAAGTAGGTGAGACTGGTGGCCAACACCAAGGGAGCTGAACAGGACTCAAGCAGGGAAAAACTACAGTAAGGATTACAATTACCTCTTCACCATGGCAAACACTTGGGCGAGCACCTGCAATTGATAAAGTATCAATCAAATTTTATTGGTAAAATATTTAAATGTTGAGCTTATATTTCCTAGCACTAGTTGGATGAAATTTTGAAAGATGCAAAATCTCCAGATACTTGGCAAATGGGCTTTAGCCATAAAAAGGGTTCCTATGCTTGCACACCCCTCAACAGATTTAGGGCAAAAATATTATTTTGAGTAGAGGTCTGAATTTAAATGAGTAATACCTATTTGCATCTGCTGGTTGGCTTCCAGCATAGACATGGAACAGTTAATAAAGATTTTAGACATTTGCTCAATAGTCACAAACAATGCTCCCCTAAAAAATATATTCACTTAAAACATATATATGGGGTGGGGTTCTATGGGTGGAAGGGGATGGGGGGGGGGGGGAAGGGCACAGGGAAGGTGCATAGAGAACAAGCATTTGCAATGCAATAGGTCTCGCATTTGCGAGACTGATCTTTTGCCATTGTAAATGGCAATGCCTTTTATTTGTGTTTTGAAAACCTGCAAGCGGTGCGTAAACACCCATTTTGTACTTATAGTCCTTGCTTACTAGAGGCTGGCTGTAAGAGAGCAACGACTACAAGTACAAAGTGCGTGTTTGCGCACCGCTTGCAGCTTTTCAAAACACATAAATAAAAGGCATTGTCATTTACAATGCCAATAGCTCAAACACTCACAAATACAGAATTTAATACAGAATGACAACTTTGATTTTATGCATGAAACTTTAAAGAACAACCATATTGGCAGCATTAACAGCTCTAAAATAAGCCGATTTATATTCTCCCTGCTTTTTAGGAAGAAGAGTGGCAGCTGCCCTAAGTGATGAAAGGGGGGCTATGCCCACAGAATGCCTCGCAGCAGCACATGCGCTGCCCAGGCTCGACCTAAACAAGCATTGGCATAGCCAATAGGTCTCGCTTTTGGGACCTTATAAGTGCTTAGCCATGCAACAGTTGATGTTGTTGTACCAAGGATATTGTGCTGCATAACTAAACACTTATAAGGTCCCAAAGGCGAGACCTATTGGCTATGCCAATGCTTTTTTTTGTGTTATAGGACAAGCAGTGCTATCAGGCTCCGGCTGCCACTTAGTCCACCGCAGGGTAGAAGAGGGGTAGAAGAGGGTAGAGGGGTAGAAGAGGAGTAGAGGGGTAGACGAGGGTAGAGGGGTAGAAGAGGGATAGTAGAGGGATAGTAGAGGGATAGTAGAGGGATAGTAGAGGGGTAGTAGAGGGGTAGTAGAGGGGTAGTAGAGGGGTAGTAGAGGGGTAGTAGAGGGGTAGTAGAGGGGTAGTAGAGGGGTAGTAGAGGGGTAGTAGAGGGGTAGAAGAGGGCTAGAAGAGGGCTAGAAGAGGGGCAGAAGAGGGGCAGAAGAGGGGTAGAGTGGTGGTGGGGTAGTAGAGGGGTTGAGGGGTAGTAGAGGGGTAGAAGAGGGGTAGAAGAGGGGTGGTGGGGTAGAGGGGTAGAAGAGGGGTAGTAGAGGGGTAGTAGAGGGGTAGAAGAGGGGTAGTAGAGGGGTAGTAGAGGGGTAGTAGAGGGGTAGAGGGGTAGAAGAGGGGTAGAAGGGTAGAAAAGGGGTAGAAGAGGGGTAGAAGAGGGGTAGAGGAGGGGTAGAGGAGGGGTAGAGGAGGGGTAGAGGAGGGGTAGAGGAGGGGTAGAGGAGGGGTAGTAGAGGGGTAGTAGAGGGGTAGAAGAGGAGTAGAGAGGTAGTAGAGGGGTAGAAGAGGGGTAGAAGGGTAGAGGTAGAAGGGTAAAAGAGAAGGGTAGAAGAGGGGTAAAGGGGTAGTAGAGGGGTAGTAGAGGTAGAAGAGGGGTAGAGGAGGGGAAATGGGGTAGAGGAGGGGAAGAGGGGTAGAGGAGGGGTAAAGGGGTAGAAGAGGGGTAAAGGGGTAGAAGAGAGGTAGAGAGGTAGAAGAGGGGTGATAGAGGGGTGATAGAGGGGTGATAGAGGGGTGATAGAGGGGTGATAGAGGGGTGATAGAGGGGTGATAGAGGGGTGATAGAGGGGTGATAGAGGGGTGATAGAGGGGTAGAAGAGGGGTAGAAGAGGGGTAGAAGAGGGGTAGTAGAGGGGTAGCAGAGGGGTAGCAGAGGGGTAGCAGAGGGGTAGCAGAGGGGTAGCAGAGGGGTAGAGTGGTAGAAGAGGGGTAGAGGGGTAGAGGAGGGGTAGAAGAGGGGTAGAAGAGGGGAAGAGGAGGGGTAAAGGGGTAGAAGAGGGGTAAAGGGGTAGAAGAGAGGTAGAGGGGTAGAAGAGGGGTGGAAGAGGGGTGGAAGAGGGGTGGAAGAGGGGTGGAAGAGGGGTGGAAGAGGGGTGGAAGAGGGGTAGAGGGGTAATATTAATAATAATACAGACACTTGTAAAGCGCGACAGCTACCTCAAACAGAGGTGTCCCGGCGCTAAGCGGAAAGTAATACAGCCTTGGACCGCTCAGGGCCAAGTCATGTGCCCTCAGTCTGCCTTAAAAAGCCAGAGGTAGAGGGGTAGAAGAGGGGTAGAAGGGTAGAGGTGTGGTAGAGGGGTAGAAGAGGGGTTGAGGGGTAGAAGAGGGGTGGTAGAGGGGTATTAGAGGGGTAGTAGAGGGGTAGAAGAGGGGTGGTAGAGGGGTAGAAGAGGGGTGGTAGAGGGGTGGTAGAGGGGTGGTAGAGGGGTGGTAGAGGGGGGTAGAAGAGGGGTAGAGGGGTGGTAGAGGGGGGTAGAAGAGGGGTAGAAGAGGGGTGGTAGAAGAGGGGTAGAGGGGTAGAAGAGGGGTAGTAGAGGGATAGAAGAGGGGTAGTAGAGGGGTAGTAGAGGGGTAGAAGAGGGGTAGAGTGGTAGAAGAGGGGTAGAGGGGTAGAAGAGGGGTAGAGGTAGAGGGGTAGAAGAGGGGTAGTAGAGGGGTAGTAGAGGGGTAGAGGGGTAGAAGAGGGGTAGAGGGGTAGAAGAGGGTTAGAAGACGGGTAGAGTGGTAGAAGAGGGGTAGAGGGGTAGAAGAGGGGTAGAGGGGTAGTAGAGGGGTAGAAGAGGGGTATAGGGGTAGAAGAGGGGAAGAGGGGTAGAAGAGGGGTAGAAGAGGGGTAGAGGAGTAGAGGGGTAGAAGAGGAGTAGAGGGGTAGAAGAGGAGTAGAAGAGGGGTAGAAGGGTAGAAGAGGGGTAGAAGAGGGTAGAGGGGAAGAGGGGTAGAAGAGTTTGTTTAAAAAAGGGAGTGGTGATTATATATGGTTTGTGTGCAGGTGGACGTGGAGTTGGGGAGAGATAATCAGTAGTTAACCGAAAGGGAAAAAAACTGCATGTATTTTTACTGTGCTTAAAAATATTTAATTAAGGATCCAAAAGTACTTTAATTAAGGAACCAAAAGTACACGTTTACAAGCAACGAAAACAACAGCGCTTTTACGCTAAATTAATTTTAACCGCGGCGGCAATTCCGCCGCAGTGCGGCGGTTTAGCGGAGTGGGCGGGGCCGCGTCGGCCAACGGACGTTCGCAGCACTACATAGGTAGTGCTCGCGACGGCCGTTGGCCGACGGACGCACGCAACGGGATAATATACTAACAATTCCATGGAACAGAGCATTAACTTTAAAGTGCCTCACATTGTCCAAAAAACAGGATTAGCGCCGATGCCTTTTGAGACCGCACCGTTCACGTGAGGTTTGTTGCTCTTGTTGCTCGGTAAAAAAATAAACAGCATTCATGTTTAAATGGCACCAGCTCACATTGCCCTAAATAAATAAAAAAACGGAATTGCCACTAAAGCGTTTTGAGACAGCATCGTTCACATGAGATTTGATGCTCAGTAAACAAGCGGTCTTCAAAAGGAGACGGAGAGGGCGGAGCGAGTGGGCGCGCGCGGCAAAAGTGAAAGCAGCTGCAGCGTCCACAGCTTTCTGTGTGCCCGCGAGCGATGCGCTGAGCGCATGACGAGAGAGTTAAGCCAGATGGTGCCTTTGCTCGTAACTGTGCGCGTAACCGCACGCTCGAGGCCACACAGAAAGCGTGTGGTCGGATTTTTGAATGCCCACTCACTAAAAGTCTCGCCAGAGCAGCGCATGCGCTGGCTCAGGCAAGACCTAAAAATGGCTTGCCCGTTCATAAATTATTTCCCTCAGCCAACTACGAAAGAAGAGAGGATTCTAAAGTGATTTAATGCCACTATCCTATTATTGTTGTTTTCAATGGCATCCACTTTGAATCATGGTACATTACGATTAGTAATCCTGTTGAGACAAGGAATTGAAACGTCAAATATAAACACAAAGTAAACACAAAGTAAATACCGTACACGGAAATGTCACACATAAATAAAGTGAAAGTGTGGCAGCTATTTACATGCCTCTGAACTCATCCATATTTGAAGGGGTCATCCTCCTTGAACGTACCTTTACCTTCCAACCAAGCAAATGCCTCCCGTAGACTACAACGGGATTACCTGCCCTGAACACCTCAAAAAGTCACCCTCTAACGAACGAGTCATCTCTATCAAATTCAATAGAACCACAGATGAAAATCACTCACTCTCAACTTCTATAGACACACAGAGGGTTGAAACTGTGTTAATGAAGCAAGAATGGAGGTTAAAAAAGTATCTTACTCCAGTACATACATACATTATTGCTAAAGGCGGAAAATTACAAAAATGCTTTACTGACTGACAGCTATCAAACTGCCTTCTAGATTTGGGCATACACTTTCCAAGATACTGGAAACTGGTAAGCTATGAAAAGCGTAACAGAGGCGGCTATGTTGGTGAGGGTTTCAGCCAAGTGCTAAACGATAAAGACAAGAGAGCGAAAATATGAATGCGTTTGTGTATGGAAAAGACGTAAAAATTATGAACAATTCCAAAACATCCCTATACAGTACTTAACAAATTAGCATTCTAATACACGAAATAAAAAACTAATAGATGGTATACTTTCTAAAATAATTCGTAGTTGGCAATCTCAATCTAATCTGAACCTGAATTCCTCGCATGAATGAAAAATAAAGCTTTGAAATTTTACTTTGCTAACTAGCTCCGGCTATGGAATATTGAAACTCTGGCAATTCCAAAATCATTGTCATATTACCAATATAGTCCCTTTTTTCTCGCCATTAGTTTGTACCATGCAAGGTGACCATGGGGGAGTGGTGCATTCGAAAGCATGAATTCATCAAAGGGCATATAATAGGCATGATACACAGACGCTTGTCTTTACCTGAGGAGCTGCAAAACACACAAGATGATGGACGGAATGTTGCACATTGGCAAAACATTCACCCCCAGTCACAGATCTGGGTTTAATCCATCGTTATTTTGCTCACCACGCCACCCCAGTTCAGACATGGCCATATGCAAATCAGTCTTGACCCTGTGCCTCATGGGAACAGTCCAGCCCGAACTGCCAAGCCATGTCTTCCCTGGACCGGAATCAAGCATCCTAGGACCAGTTTCTGGCTATCAGCCGTCATCAGCCAGGATAGCTTGACTCCAGTGGCGTAGTGAGCACGGGACCCACGTCTGGGCATACCCTTCCCACATAGGGCGAACAGCAAAACACACAATATGGATTAAACCCAGATCTGTGACTGGGGGTGAATGTTTGCCAATGTGCAACATTCCGTCCATCATCTTGAGTGTTTTGCATTTCGCCCTAAGTGGGAAGGGTAGGCCCAGACGTGGGTCCCGTGCTCACTACGCCACTGGAGTCAAGCTATCCTGGCTGATGAGGGCTGAAAGCCCGAAACCGGTCCTAGGATGCTTGATTCCGGTCCAGGGAAGACATGGCTTGGCAGTTCGGTCTGAACTGTTCCCATGAGGCACAGGGTCAAGACTGATTTGCATATGGCTATGTCTGAACTGGGGTGGCGTGGTGAAGCAAAATAACGATGGATTAAACCCAGATCTGTGACTGGGGGTGAATGTTTGCCAATGTGCAACATTCCGTCCATCATCTTGTGTGTTTTGCATTTCGCCCTAAGTGGGAAGGGTATGCCCAGACGTGGGTCCCGTGCTCACTACGCCACTGGAGTCAAGCTATCCTGGCTGATGAGGGCTGAAAGCCCGAAACCGGTCCTAGGATGCTTGATTCCGGTCCAGGGAAGACATGGCTTGGCAGTTCGGTCTGGACTGTTCCCATGAGGCACAGGGTCAAGACTGATTTGCATATGGCTATGTCTGAACTGGGGTGGCGTGGTGAAGCAAAATAACGATGGATTAAACCCAGATCTGTGACTGGGGGTGAATGTTTGCCAATGTGCAACATTCCGTCCATCATCTTGTGTGTTTTGCATTTCGCCCTAAGTGGGAAGGGTATGCCCAGACGTGGGTCCCGTGCTCACTACGCCACTGGAGTCAAGCTATCCTGGCTGATGAGGGCTGAAAGCCCGAAACTGGTCCTAGGATGCTTGATTCCGGCCCAGGGAAGACATGGCTTGGCAGTTCGTTCTGGACTGTTCCCATGAGGCACAGGGTCAAGACTGATTTGCATATGGCTATGTCTGAACTGGGGTGGCGTGGTGAAGCAAAATAACGATGGATTAAACCCAGATCTGTGACTGGGGGTGAATGTTTGACAATGTGCAACATTCCGTCCATCATCTTGTGTGTTTTGCATTTCGCCCTAAGTGGGAAGGGTAGGCCCAGACGTGGGTCCCGTGCTCACTACGCCACTGGAGTCAAGCTATCCTGACTGATGAGGGCTGAAAGCCCGAAACCGGTCCTAGGATGCTTGATTCCGGACCAGGGAAGACATGGCTTGGCAGTTCGGTCTGGACTGTTCCCATGAGGCACAGGGTCAAGACTGATTTGCATATGGCTATGTCTGAACTGGGATGGCGTGGAGAAGCAAAATAACGATGGATTAAACCCAGATCTGTGACTGGGGGTGAATGTTTGACAATGTGCAACATTCCGTCCATCATCTTGTGTGTTTTGCATTTCGCCCTAAGTGGGAAGGGTATGCCCAGACGTGGGTCCCGTGCTCACTACGCCACTGGAGTCAAGCTATCCTGGCTGATGAGGGCTGAAAGCCCGAAACCGGTCCTAGGATGCTTGATTCCGGTCCAGGGAAGACATGGCTTGGCAGTTCGGTCTAGACTGTTCCCATGAGGCACAGGGTCAAGACTGATTTGCATATGGCTATGTCTGAACTGGGGTGGCGTGGTGAAGCAAAATAACGATGGATTAAACCCAGATCTATGACTGGGGGTGAATGTTTGCCAATGTGCAACATTCCGTCCATCATCTTGTGTGTTTTGCATTTCGCCCTAAGTGGGAAGGGTATGCCCAGACGTGGGTCCCGTGCTCACTACGCCACTGGAGTCAAGCTATCCTGGCTGATGAGGGCTGAAAGCCCGAAACCGGTCCTAGGATGCTTGATTCCGGTCCAGGGAAGACATGGCTTGGCAGTTCGGTCTGGACTGTTCCCATGAGGCACAGGGTCAAGACTGATTTCCATATGGCTATGTCTGAACTGGGGTGGCGTGGTGAAGCAAAATAACGATGGATTAAACCCAGATCTGTGACTGGGGGTGAATGTTTGCCAATGTGCAACATTCCGTTCATCATCTTGTGTGTTTTGCATTTCGCCCTAAGTGGGAAGGGTATGCCCAGACGTGGGTCCCGTGCTCACTACGCCACTGGAGTCAAGCTATCCTGGCTGATGAGGGCTGAAAGCCCGAAACCGGTCCTAGGATGCTTGATTCCGGTCCAGGGAAGACATGGCTTGGCAGTTCGGTCTGGACTGTTCCCATGAGGCACAGGGTCAAGACTGATTTCCATATGGCTATGTCTGAACTGGGGTGGCGTGGTGAAGCAAAATAACAATGGATTAAACCCAGATCTGTGACTGGGGGTGAATGTTTGCCAATGTGCAACATTCCGTCCATCATCTTGTGTGTTTTGCATTTCGCCCTAAGTGGTAAGGGTATGCCCAGACGTGGGTGCCGTGCTCACTACGCCACTGGAGTCAAGCTATCCTGGCTGATGAGGGCTGAAAGCCCGAAACCGGTCCTAGGATGCTTGATTCCGGTCCAGGGAAGACATGCCTTGGCAGTTCGGTCTGGACTGTTCCCATGAGGCACAGGGTCAAGACTGATTTGCATATGGCTATGTCTGAACTGGGGTGGCGTGGTGAAGCAAAATAACGATGGATTAAACCCAGATCTGTGACTGGGGGTGAATGTTTGCCAATGTGCAACATTCCGTCCATCATCTTGTGTGTTTTGCATTTCGCCCTAAGTGGGAAGGGTATGCCCAGACGTGGGTCCCGTGCTCACTACGCCACTGGAGTCAAGCTATCCTGGCTGATGAGGAAACCGGTCCTAGGATGCTTGATTCCGGTCCAGGGAAGACATGGCGTGGCAGTTCGGTCTGGACTGTTCCCATGAGGCACAGGGTCAAGACTGATTTGCATATGGCTATGTCTGAACTGGGGTGGCGTGGTGAAGCAAAATAACGATGGATTAAACCCAGATCTGTGACTGGGGGTGAATGTTTGCCAATGTGCAACATTCCGTCCATCATCGTGTGTTTTGCATTTCGCCCTAAGTGGGAAGGGTATGCCCAGACGTGGGTCCCGTGCTCACTACGCCACTGGAGTCAAGCTATCCTGGCTGATGAGGGCTGAAAGCCCGAAACCGGTCCTAGGATGCTTGATTCCGGTCCAGGGAAGACATGGCTTGGCAGTTCGGTCTGGACTGTTCCCATGAGGCACAGGGTCAAGACTGATTTCCATATGGCTATGTCTGAACTGGGGTGGCGTGGTGAAGCAAAATAACGATGGATTAAACCCAGATCTGTGACTGGGGGTGAATGTTTGCCAATGTGCAACATTCCGTCCATCATCTTGTGTGTTTTGCATTTCGCCCTAAGTGGGAAGGGTATGCCCAGACGTGGGTCCCGTGCTCACTACGCCACTGGAGTCAAGCTATCCTGGCTGATGAGGGCTGAAAGCCCGAAACCGGTCCTAGGATGCTGGATTCCGGTCCAGGGAAGACATGGCTTGGCAGTTCGGTCTGGACTGTTCCCATGAGGCACAGGGTCAAGACTGATTTGCATATGGCTATGTCTGAACTGGGGTGGCGTGGTGAAGCAAAATAACGATGGATTAAACCCAGATCTGTGACTGGGGGTGAATGTTTGCCAATGTGCAACATTCCGTCCATCATCTTGTGTGTTTTGCATTTCGCCCTAAGTGGGAAGGGTATGCCCAGACGTGGGTCCCGTGCTCACTACGCCACTGGAGTCAAGCTATCCTGGCTGATGAGGGCTGAAAGCCCGAAACCGGTCCTAGGATGCTTGATTCCGGTCCAGGGAAGACATGGCTTGGCAGTTCGGTCTGGACTGTTCCCATGAGGCACAGGGTCAAGACTGATTTGCATATGGCTATGTCTGAACTGGGGTGGCGTGGTGAAGCAAAATAACGATGGATTAAACCCAGATCTGTGACTGGGGGTGAATGTTTGCCAATGTGCAACATTCCGTCCATCATCTTGTGTGTTTTGCATTTCGCCCTAAGTGGGAAGGGTATGCCCAGACGTGGGTCCCGTGCTCACTACGCCACTGGAGTCAAGCTATCCTGGCTGATGAGGGCTGAAAGCCCGAAACCGGTCCTAGGATGCTTGATTCCGGTCCAGGGAAGACATGGCTTGGCAGTTCGGTCTGGACTGTTCCCATGAGGCACAGGGTCAAGACTGATTTGCATATGGCTATGTCTGAACTGGGGTGGCGTGGTGAAGCAAAATAACGATGGATTAAACCCAGATCTGTGACTGGGGGTGAATGTTTGCCAATGTGCAACATTCCGTCCATCATCTTGTGTGTTTTGCATCTCGCCCTAAGTGGGAAGGGTATGCCCAGACGTGGGTCCCGTGCTCACTACGCCACTGGAGTCAAGCTATCCTGGCTGATGAGGGCTGAAAGCCCGAAACCGGTCCTAGGATGCTTGATTCCGGTCCAGGGAAGACATGGCTTGGCAGTTCGGTCTGGACTGTTCCCATGAGGCACAGGGTCAAGACTGATTTGCATATGGCTATGTCTGAACTGGGGTGGCGTGGTGAAGTAAAATAACGATGGATTAAACCCAGATCTATGACTGGGGGTGAATGTTTGCCAATGTGCAACATTCCGTCCATCATCTTGTGTGTTTTGCATTTCGCCCTAAGTGGGAAGGGTATGCCCAGACGTGGGTCCCGTGCTCACTACGCCACTGGAGTCAAGCTATCCTGGCTGATGAGGGCTGAAAGCCCGAAACCGGTCCTAGGATGCTTGATTCCGGTCCAGGGAAGACATGGCTTGGCAGTTCGGTCTGGACTGTCCCATGAGGCACAGGGTCAAGACTGATTTCCATATGGCTATGTCTGAACTGGGGTGGCGTGGTGAAGCAAAATAACGATGGATTAAACCCAGATCTGTGACTGGGGGTGAATGTTTGCCAATGTGCAACATTCCGTCCATCATCTTGTGTGTTTTGCATTTCGCCCTAAGTGGGAAGGGTATGCCCAGACATGGGTGCCGTGCTCACTACGCCACTGGAGTCAAGCTATCCTGGCTGATGAGGGCTGAAAGCCCGAAACCGGTCCTAGGATGCTTGATTCCGGTCCAGGGAAGACATGGCTTGGCAGTTCGGTCTGGACTGTTCCCATGAGGCACAGGGTCAAGACTGATTTGCATATGGCTATGTCTGAACTGGGGTGGCGTGGTGAAGCAAAATAACGATGGATTAAACCCAGATCTGTGAGTGGGGGTGAATGTTTGCCAATGTGCAACATTCCGTCCATCATCTTGTGTGTTTTGCATTTCGCCCTAAGTGGGAAGGGTATGCCCAGACGTGGGTCCCGTGCTCACTACGCCACTGGAGTCGAGCTATCCTGGCTGATGAGGGCTGAAAGCCCGAAACCGGTCCTAGGATGCTTGATTCCGGTCCAGGGAAGACATGGCTTGGCAGTTCGGTCTGGACTGTTCCCATGAGGCACAGGGTCAAGACTGATTTGCATATGGCTATGTCTGAACTGGGGTGGCGTGGTGAAGCAAAATAACGATGGATTAAACCCAGATCTGTGACTGGGGGTGAATGTTTGCCAATGTGCAACATTCCGTCCATCATCTTGTGTGTTTTGCATTTCGCCCTAAGTGGGAAGGGTATGCCCAGACGTGGGTCCCGTGCTCACTACGCCACTGGAGTCAAGCTATCCTGGCTGATGAGGGCTGAAAGCCCGAAACCGGTCCTAGGATGCTTGATTCCGGTCCAGGGAAGACATGCCTTGGCAGTTCGGTCTGGACTGTTCCCATGAGGCACAGGGTCAAGACTGATTTGCATATGGCTATGTCTGAACTGGGGTGGCGTGGTGAAGCAAAATAACGATGGATTAAACCCAGATCTGTGACTGGGGGTGAATGTTTGCCAATGTGCAACATTCCGTCCATCATCTTGTGTGTTTTGCATTTCGCCCTAAGTGGGAAGGGTATGCCCAGACGTGGGTCCCGTGCTCACTACGCCACTGGAGTCAAGCTATCCTGGCTGATGAGGGCTGAAAGCCCGAAACCGGTCCTAGGATGCTTGATTCCGGTCCAGGGAAGACATGGCTTGGCAGTTCGGTCTGGACTGTTCCCATGAGGCACAGGGTCAAGACTGATTTGCTTATGGCTATGTCTGAACTGGGGTGGCGTGGTGAAGCAAAATAACGATGGATTAAACCCAGATCTGTGACTGGGGGTGAATGTTTGCCAATGTGCAACATTCCGTCCATCATCTTGTGTGTTTTGCATTTCGCCCTAAGTGGGAAGGGTATGCCCAGACGTGGGTCCCGTGCTCACTACGCCACTGGAGTCAAGCTATCCTGGCTGATGAGGAAACCGGTCCTAGGATGCTTGATTCCGGTCCAGGGAAGACATGGCGTGGCAGTTCGGTCTGGACTGTTCCCATGAGGCACAGGGTCAAGACTGATTTGCATATGGCTATGTCTGAACTGGGGTGGCGTGGTGAAGCAAAATAACGATGGATTAAACCCAGATCTGTGACTGGGGGTGAATGTTTGCCAATGTGCAACATTCCGTCCATCATCTTGTGTGTTTTGCATTTCGCCCTAAGTGGGAAGGGTATGCCCAGACGTGGGTCCCGTGCTCACTACGCCACTGGAGTCAAGCTATCCTGGCTGATGAGGGCTGAAAGCCCGAAACCGGTCCTAGGATGCTTGATTCCGGTCCAGGGAAGACATGGCTTGGCAGTTCGGTCTGGACTGTTCCCATGAGGCACAGGGTCAAGACTGATTTGCATATGGCTATGTCTGAACTGGGGTGGCGTGGTGAAGCAAAATAACGATGGATTAAACCCAGATCTGTGACTTGGGGTGAATGTTTGCCAATGTGCAACATTCCGTCCATCATCTTGTGTGTTTTGCATTTCGCCCTAAGTGGGAAGGGTATGCCCAGACGTGGGTCCCGTGCTCACTACGCCACTGGAGTCAAGCTATCCTGGCTGATGAGGGCTGAAAGCCCGAAACCGGTCCTAGGATGCTTGATTCCGGTCCAGGGAAGACATGGCTTGGCAGTTCGGTCTGGACTGTTCCCATGAGGCACAGGGTCAAGACTGATTTGCATATGGCTATGTCTGAACTGGGGTGGCGTGGTGAAGCAAAATAACGATGGATTAAACCCAGATCTGTGACTGGGGGTGAATGTTTGCCAATGTGCAACATTCCGTCCATCATCTTGTGTGTTTTGCATTTCGCCCTAAGTGGGAAGGGTATGCCCAGACGTGGGTCCCGTGCTCACTACGCCACTGGAGTCAAGCTATCCTGGCTGATGAGGGCTGAAAGCCCGAAACCGGTCCTAGGATGCTTGATTCCGGTCCAGGGAAGACATGGCTTGGCAGTTCGGTCTGGACTGTTCCCATGAGGCACAGGGTCAAGACTGATTTGCATATGGCTATGTCTGAACTGGGGTGGCGTGGTGAAGCAAAATAACGATGGATTAAACCCAGATCTGTGACTGGGGGTGAATGTTTGCCAATGTGCAACATTCCGTCCATCATCTTGTGTGTTTTGCATTTCGCCCTAAGTGGGAAGGGTATGCCCAGACGTGGGTCCCGTGCTCACTACGCCACTGGAGTCAAGCTATCCTGGCTGATGAGGGCTGAAAGCCCGAAACCGGTCCTAGGATGCTTGATTCCGGTCCAGGGAAGACATGGCTTGGCAGTTCGGTCTGGACTGTTCCCATGAGGCACAGGGTCAAGACTGATTTGCATATGGCTATGTCTGAACTGGGGTGGCGTGGTGAAGCAAAATAACGATGGATTAAACCCAGATCTGTGACTGGGGGTGAATGTTTGCCAATGTGCAACATTCCGTCCATCATCTTGTGTGTTTTGCATTTCGCCCTAAGTGGGAAGGGTATGCCCAGACGTGGGTCCCGTGCTCACTACGCCACTGGAGTCAAGCTATCCTGGCTGATGAGGGCTGAAAGCCCGAAACCGGTCCTAGGATGCTTGATTCCGGTCCAGGGAAGACATGGCTTGGCAGTTCGGTCTGGACTGTTCCCATGAGGCACAGGGTCAAGACTGATTTGCATATGGCTATGTCTGAACTGGGGTGGCGTGGTGAAGCAAAATAACGATGGATTAAACCCAGATCTGTGACTGGGGGTGAATGTTTGCCAATGTGCAACATTCCGTCCATCATCTTGTGTGTTTTGCATTTCGCCCTAAGTGGGAAGGGTATGCCCAGACGTGGGTCCCGTGCTCACTACGCCACTGGAGTCAAGCTATCCTGGCTGATGAGGGCTGAAAGCCCGAAACCGGTCCTAGGATGCTTGATTCCGGTCCAGGGAAGACATGGCTTGGCAGTTCGGTCTGGACTGTTCCCATGAGGCACAGGGTCAAGACTGATTTGCATATGGCTATGTCTGAACTGGGGTGGCGTGGTGAAGCAAAATAACGATGGATTAAACCCAGATCTGTGACTGGGGGTGAATGTTTGCCAATGTGCAACATTCCGTCCATCATCTTGTGTGTTTTGCATTTCGCCCTAAGTGGGAAGGGTATGCCCAGACGTGGGTCCCGTGCTCACTACGCCACTGGAGTCAAGCTATCCTGGCTGATGAGGGCTGAAAGCCCGAAACCGGTCCTAGGATGCTTGATTCCGGTCCAGGGAAGACATGGCTTGGCAGTTCGGTCTGGACTGTTCCCATGAGGCACAGGGTCAAGACTGATTTGCATATGGCTATGTCTGAACTGGGGTGGCGTGGTGAAGCAAAATAACGATGGATTAAACCCAGATCTGTGACTGGGGGTGAATGTTTGCCAATGTGCAACATTCCGTCCATCATCTTGTGTGTTTTGCATTTTACCTGAGGAGCTGCCAGATGGCACCACGGATTCCGCCGTGCCCGCTGATCTGACCCCAGGCCCGCTGCAAAACCTGGAAGTAATCTGCCATCTTTGCTTTTGAAAGCATCTGGTGATGTGTGCAGCTGAATAACTTGTCCCTGCTGAGTCGCGGGTAAACAGTTTCGGGGCTATGCAGTTTCTATAGAGTTGGCTATTCTAACCACAATTGGGCGCTGTTTTCTTAAACTAAGGGTTCGTAGCGTGGCGGCCGCTAAAGATAAAGCGGACCGCGCTGCTAAATGAAATAAATAAAGAAGCGGGCCGCTAAAGTTAAAGCGGACCGCGCTGCTAAATTAAATAAATAAAGAAGCGGGCAGTTAAAGTGGACCGGCCAAGCAGCATGCTGCCTTGTAGGAAAAGCACGCCGTGGATGGAATGGGTGGAAATCATTAAACAAAATAGTGCTCACAGCCAAGATAAAGCAGACCTTGTAACGAGACAAGTAAAGGGGCCAGTAGCCATGGGAGGTTACAAATGAAGACAAGGCGGTACTAAGGAGGGACTAAGAAGCCTATTAACAAATCAGAAGCCAGCATTTACGAAGGACAAAGACAAGCCAATAAAAAATATGGGTGGGGAAGTGGGCGGGGCTTCTCTTCCATACTCCACTACAGCAGATCGCCAGAGCAGCGCAAGCGCGCTGACTCAGGCTCGACCTAAAAATGGGACCATAGTCCTAAGTAAAAATGGAAGTGGAAAGATGGAGTTTAGAACTGACGTTATAAGAATTGGACAGAATAGCAAAAACAGATGTCAAGAATACGTTTCTTGTATTCAAATAAGATATCAGCTAGATATCACCGAAAGCCTTTATTCGCAGGGTGGTAATTTTAGCCAAACAAAATCGCTGCAAATGTGGAAAAAAAAGCTACTGAACGTGTGGGAAGATGGGCAATGGTAGAAATCATTACTGGGATAACCTTATTTACTTTGCGTTCAGTTTATGGTTCAATGATGATCCTGTGATTATTTATGAATACCTAAACATAGAATCAACACAATGGCCTGCTCCAGTAATTGTCTCTGGTGACTTTAATTGCAACTTAAATAACACAAAACTTTCAAAGTATTTTAAGGAGAGAAAAAGAAAGTTAGAAATGTAACTGACAGACTCATGTGGATAGATGGCGTAACAGATTTTTTGGGCTACACATTTTATTCACACCTCCATAAAAACATACAATGGATTTCTTTCAAGCACCAGTGCATATGCTATTTAGGAAAAAGCTGCAGAGATATCCTAAGATACTCTGATGAATCACATAGTGTGGGACACAGTCAAATCCGCTGTTCGCTGCACAACTCTGAGCTGTACATTAAGAAACAATAGCTCTCACAAGTCTAGCTAAATGATTTCTATTTAGAAATAGCGGAGCTAGAAACCAAACAAACGCTATTATCAAGAAAGATCCTTTTGTAACAACTTTTGCAAAATCACACTGTAGTTATTAAAGCAGACATCTGCAACGTTTACACTAAAGAGTTTGCAAGGATATACACTATTAACACAATTCAGAACTGCAAATATATCAAAAGTATTGGGAAGGTGCTAGCCCTAAAAATGAGATTAACTACATCCAGAAATATCAATCAATCAATCACGGCATTTATAGAGCGCGCTACTCACCCGGGAGGGTCTCAAGGCGCTGGGGGAGGGGGTAAGTTACTGCTCGAACAGCCAGGTCTTGAGCTGCTTCCTGAAGGAGAGATGGTCCTGGGTTCGCCGAAGGTGAGTGGGGAGGGAGTTCCAGGTCTTGGCTGCCAGGTAGGAGAAGGATCTTCCTCCGGCGGTGGTTCTGCGGATGCGTGGTACGGTGGCGAGGGCGTGGCTGGTTGATCGTAGCTGGCGTGTGGGCGTGTAGAAGGTCATGCGGTCGTTGAGGTACTTTGGGCCCAGGTCGTGGAGGGCCTTGTGTGCGTGGGTGAGGAGTCTGAACGTGATTCTCTTGCTGACGGGGAGCCAGTGCAGGTTTTTCAGGTGTCCGGTGATGTGGCTGTGTCGGGGGATGTCCAGGATGAGTCGTGCGGAGGCGTTCTGGATGCGCTGGAGTCTCTTTGAAGTTTGGCTGTGGTTCCGGCGTAGAGGGTGTTCCCATAGTCCAGTCGGCTGGTGACGAGTGCCTGGGTGACGGTCTTCCTGGTTTCAGTGGGGATCCATCTGAAGATCTTGCGGAGCATGCGCAGGGTGTTGAAGCACGAAGATGAGACGGCGTTGACTTGTCTGGTCATCGACAGGGAGGAGTCCAGGATGAAGCCCAGGTTGCGTGCGTGGTCCGTTGGCTTGGGCGCGGTGCCCAGGGCCGGGGGCCACCAGGAGTCGTCCCAGGCGGAGGGTGATGAGCCCAGGATGAGGACTTCCGTCTTGTCTGAGTTCAGTTTAAGGCGGCTGTTCCTCATCCAGTCGGCGACGTCTCTCATCCCGTCGTGTAGGTTGGCTCTGGCGGTGGTGGGGTCGTTGGTGAGGGAGAGGATCAGCTGGGTGTCGTCGGCGTAGGAGATGATGTTGAGGTTGTGTCGGCGTGCGATGGCTGCGAGGGGGCTCATGTAGACGTTGAAGAGGGTTGGGCTGAGTGAGGATCCTTGTGGAACGCCGCAGATGACTTCGGTGGCTTCGGATCTGAACGGGGGGAGGCGGACTCTCTGGGTTCTTCCGGCGAGGAACGAGATGATCCATTCCAGTGCTTTCTCTCGGATTCCGATGTTGCTGAGGCGCTTCACTAGGGTGCGGTGGCAGACGGTGTCGAACGCCGCGGAGAGGTCCAAGAGGATGAGGGCAGCTGTTTCCCCGTTGTCGGTTAGGGTTCTGATGTCGTCGGTGGCTGCGATAAGGGCGGTCTCGGTGCTGTGGTTGGCCCGAAGCCCGGACTGCGAGGGGTCGAGGGATAGAACAGACAGAAAAAGTAAAGTGTTGTGGTGCATGATTCAGGGGAGACTGTCCTGGTGTTTCAGGAGTTTATCAAGCGTTATATCAAGAGGACAATAACCCCGCAAGACCTGATAAATATGTATTGAAACAATGTTTAACTTGGAGGTTTTAAATTACAAGACGACATTAGGTACCAACATTAGAATGCAAGATATGAAAGTGATAGGACCTGATGGGATTCCTCTTGAATTCCTTCAAAAAAGTCTATCACAGCAACAGTTCTTTTGCCTTTACTAACAGCTGTCCAACAAGGCGTACTTCTCCCACAGTCATGGGCACTAATATAAATTGTATTGCTTAAAAAACATAAGGAGCCTACCAACCTTGGCTCATACCGCCCCACTGTGTTAATTAACAGCAATATGAAAATCTATTGAAAAGATTATGGCCAAACATCTGAGTAGGGTCATTACCAAGGTAGTATTGTCATGGCAGCAGGGTTTTGTACCTGGTAGAAGAACAATTAATCATACAAACTGGGCAATTACTCTTTTTGACAACATTGCCAATGGTGGCTCTCCCGTGGCGATTATCCTGCGTGATGCAGAAAAAGTATTTATCAGTGTTCCATGGTTATATTTATGGAGTTAAGTGATGGGGGCTGGTATATATTTCAATAAATCAATACAGATACTTTACACTCATCCTGAAGCCAAATTACAGGTTATGGGGAAAAGGTAAAAAAAAAAATGCACTAAATCTAGGGGATAAACTTGACAAACGATATGGATAAAACTGTAACTTTCAATTATGATCCAGTACTATTTAAGACAAAAAAAGCCTAAGAAAATGGAAAGTCAATGAATGAAGGGAGATGTAGCTGTGAATAGTTAAAGCACTGGGGTGAACTGTACTCAACTCTTTCCTACATTTGAGCAGCGTGGGGCAGTCCTTATGAGTACAGGGATATTGTTCTAGATCTTGGGTGCACGGATGGATGGGTTTCCTTTTTTACACTTATTTGGCTGCAGCCTAATGGTGTCCTGGCTGCCAGAATGTAGTGAACTACCAGAGAACGTGAGCTTGTCTGCAAGGTAAGCAGGATACTGGCCATGATGGCTTTGTAATGATGCAGCTGGTTTTGAAGATGGTGTTGGCCAGCAAGGGGAGCCAATGAAGTTTCAACAGGAGGGGGGGTGACATGGTTATATTTCTCCAGGCCATGTATGAGACGTGCTGCAGAATATAAAATTCTCTTAAGGGGGCCTGTGTGGAGTATAAAAGGCCATGGAGTACAGCGTTACCACCATCAAGGTGCAAGAGTACAAGGGACAGAACAGCAGTTCTGAAGTTGCTTTCTGAAAGAAACAGTTTCACTTTATTTGAAATAGAGTGCTGGTAGCAGGACAACTTTGTTTTTTGGCAATGTGTTCAGTGAAGATGAGGTTGATGTCCAGAGTGAATCCAAGTGACTTTGCATTTGGTGAAAGTAGGGGTTCGAAGCCACCAAGGTTCATGTCATTGAGTTAGGTTTGAACTTTTTAGGTCTCGCGCCTAGCGTTGCAGTGCGCAGCACTGCTCGCGCAGCGCGAGACCTTTAGAAAGGGCTTCTGAAAACGACCCACACGCTCGTGCGTGTGGTTTTGTTTTCGGAAGCCCACATTGGCTGGAGCGTACGTTTTTTTAATGGAGTCGGCACGCGATTGGTCAAAGGCGGGCGCATGTCCCGCCTTTGCCGCGCCCATTCCCGACGGTGGCCAGAACGCGCAGCATCGCGCGTTCGTCTCGCTTTTGCTGCTGCGCTCCCTCCCCCTGCTCCTATGTGGTGCGCGCGCACCACTGGTTTCGCGCGCACCGTTTCTATTCCGTGCTTGTTTAAGGTAGGCTTTTCTGTTGTTTGCTGACAGGAATGGTAGCGATGTTGTCCTTCGGCTGAAAATGCAAGTTTACTTATAGTTGCCAGTTTATCGCAAATGTCGTGTCTGATTTTCTGTTCACCACGAATGTGCTTTTGAGATGGAATCTTACACTGAAAGGCTGGTTGGCAGATACTCTTGTGCATAAACGTGAATCGTCAGTGATCCATAGGTTTGTAATGGTGCTTGATTTGTGAAGTGTGTAGGCTTTTGTATGATTTCATTGTACAACAATCTAGGGGGTATTGTTGGCTTGTTTAAAATATTCTCGATTGTTTCGGTTTTATGATAAACGTATGATGCTGACTTGATTATTGCCAAATTCAAAATTCATTTCGCTCGATGATTTGAAATGAATACATTTGCGAAGAAACGTGTTTTACTGCTGCACGAAGATGAATTACAGTGCAAGTTACAATTATATTTCTGTTGATTTTTCACTAAAAGATAGTCGCGTATGGTAGTGAAATATGACGTAATTATTACGGATCACACGATACAGACTCTAGTAGATCTTATTAATGTTTCTCTCCACAGGTCAATAGCGACTGTATGTGATAGATTGTTAACTTAGAGGGAAAAGATGCTTAAAACAGATGTTAGGGCTGCTGAACAAGGGGTTTAGATCCCTGCACTAACAATATATAGTGATGTTTTCCAATTGTGTCGTGTAACTGTTTGTGCCAACTATTGCACGCTTTGTTGATCACAAGTAATTCATGGGAAGAAAGCTGTGGACTGTACCGGAGTAGGTGCTGCGGTTTACGTCCAGGGGGTCAGTTCCTTGCTACATTTTCAGGATATACACGAGGTACATTTGCATAGAGTGATTCTAAATAGGGCATTTTGCATACTCAGTGGTTACCATGGCAATGTGAAGATACTGCAACCTTTGTGGATCAATGTTGGATAACAGTGCCATAAAACGATATAGACTGTAGCACTCTGACGTGCAGTTACTAAGGGAAAGGTGGCAGGCAGTGTGTAGTAAACTCAAAGTGTGCTACAAAGTATTTGTGTCTCATGAGGTTCTTTACAAATTGCATATACTAGAAATAAAATGTCCCGGTTTTTGGCTTTACAATTCTGGTCACCCTACTGCATCATTATCTTAGCCTTGCCTCTTCGCTCATTTTATTTCCTTTCTCCCCTATCTAAATGTATTCCTTTCTCTCAGTCCCCCTTTCTTTCGTGTTGTCTCTTGTTTTCTTCGTCGTTCTCTCCTCCCTCCTTTTCTCCAATCATTTATTTGTTCTTCCTGTATCTTTCTGCCTCCCCACGCGCCCTCCCTGCCTGCATCCAAACAGCAGGCTGCAGTCACAGAGGGCAGGCCTCACTTTCTCACCCATGCACGTTCACAGAGCATTCAATTAATGGCATTCTCCCCACAGCCTCACACTTCTTCCCACATACCTAACCCGGGCATCACCATCTCCTTCCCTCCCAGCCACTGCAAAAGGCTGTGCGGCGCCACCAGCTTCCGGGCGGGAAACCTCAGCGGGGGGTGCGAGGGCGGCTTAAATTAAGCTGGTGTCTTCCCAAACATTCATCCAACTTTGCACAAAATCTTTAAAAAAAACAATTTCAAAAAGCACAGAGCATTCGGGATGTATAGTTTCTCAAGACACAAGTTTACAAACATTTTTATTACGTCGTTTATAATTTAATGTCCCATAAACATCGTAGCCACATTTTTTTCTTAGAAAAAAAAACTCCTAATCTGTACGCACTGATCCACCCTCTGTTCCAAATTCCCCTCTGCCTCACACTGTGAGCCACCCTCTGTTTCCCCTCTGCCTCACACTGTGAGCCACCCTCTGTTTCCCCTCTGCCTCATACTGTGAGCCACCCTCTGTTTCTATTTACCGTAAGCCTCTCCTTTTATTTATAAAGAGTTCCTCCACAGTCCTCCTTTCCCCTCTGCCTATTCTTTCCTGGCTCCCCTTTATATTGCAACTGCTTTCAGTATGTTTTACAATATGCCACGCCAAGCTGGTGGATGTCGCCAAAAACAGTGCCAGAATCTCTGCACCTGCATTGGGCTTAAATTAAGCCGGTGTCGGCCGGTACGCTCCTTGCTATATGCCCCTATCTTCCTGCACATCTTATCCTTGCCTCTACGCTCATTTTATTTCCTTTCTCCCCTATCTAAATGTATTCCTTTCTCTCGCCCTCGATATTTATCTCCCTAGTTAAATTTTTCTTGTCTTCTCCATTTTCCCTTTCTTTCGTGTTGTCTCTTGTTTTCTTCGTCGTTCTCTCCTCCCTCCTTTTTCCAATCATGTATTTGTTCTTCCGGTATTTTTCTGCCTCCTAACGCGCCCTCCCTGCCTGCATCCAAACAGCACGCTGCAGTCACAGAGGGCAGGCCTCACTTTTTCACCCATGCACGTTCACAGAACATTCAATTAATGGCATTCTCCCCACAGCCTCGCACTTCTTCCCACATACCTAACCCAGGCGGCACCATCTCCTTCCCTCCCAGCCACTGCAAAAGGCTGTGCGGCGCCACCAGCTTCCGGGCAGGAAACCTCAGCGGAGGAAACTTTAGCGGGGGAGATCAAAGGGTGCGAGGGTGGCTTAAATTAAGCCGGTGTCTTCCCAAACATTCATCCAACTTTGCACAAAATCTTTTAAAAAAACAATTTCAAAAAGCACAGAGCATCCTGGATGTTTAGTTTCTCAAGGCACAAGTTTACAAACATTTTTATTACGTCGTTTATAATTTACTGTCCCATAAACATCGCTCCCCTTTATATTGCAACTGCTTTCAGTATGTTCTACAATATACCACGCCAAGCTGGTGGATGTCGCCAAAAACAGTGCCAGAATCTCTGCACCTGCATTGGGCTTATATTAAGCCGGTGTCGGCCGGTACGCTCCTTGCTATATGCCCCTATCTCCCCGCACACCATGAAACACTTGCTCAAACTAGGCCCCGTAATGTCAACTCCTACAGGGACTTTACATTGTGCCGGTGTCTGCCTGTACGCTCAGTGGCAAATTGTCATAAAAACAAGGGGATTGGAAAAAAACAATAACTCCCTGTCTTTACACTGTGAGCCACCCTCAGTTCCATAATTACCCTAAGCCGCTTCCTTTGTTTAAAAACAGTCTCGCAAAGGTCATCCTTTCCCCTCTGCCTGTTCACTTTCCCTCCCTCTTGTATTTCATTTAAATGCACCAAACGCACAACTTTAACACAAATGCAATCATGGCCTCTGGCCCTTCCACAAATACAAGTTACAATGTTGTTGTGACTCTTCCCAGGAAGCAGACCAGCGCCGCCACAGTAACAGCAGGCAGACACAGCACACCTCCCCCACTTCCCCAAAACAAGCATTTGCAATGCAATAGGCCTCGCATTTGCGAGTGTTTGAGCTATTGGCATTGTAAATGACAATGCCTTTTATTTATCTGTTTGTTTTCAAAACAGATAAATAAAAGGCATTGTCATTTACAATGCCAATAGCTTAAAAGTTTAAAACGTCATTGTACAGAATTGGATTCATCTGATGTCTTCTGTTAACTTCTGTCTGCTTCTCAAGGCACTTCATGAACCAAATCTTCCTTTCTTTTGAAGCAACAGGTAAAGTATAACCCTATAAGTAATCTTTGTTTCAAGACCAACAATCTTGTAGTAGTATCCAGGTTGAGGCAAGCCAGAGTTGCTCACAGATTTTTCTCTGTTCAGTTCTCACTTTAGGGGTTTCCCAGCCACCTCTGCTCAGGATCGGACTAGCCTATTGGACAATCTGGCAGTGCCAGATGGGCTAGTCTGACAGGTGAGTGTGTGGGCCGGCTTTGTGGCTGTGCATGGGCTGGTGTTGTAAACATCTTTAAACAAGCATTTTCAATGCAATAGGTCTCGCATTTTCATTAGATGTGCAGTAAAACTAACAAGCATTTGCAATGCAATAGGTCTCGCATTATTAAAGTTTGAGCTATTGGTGTTGCATTATTTAGCAATGCCAATAGCTCAAACTTTAATAATGCGAGACCTATTGCATTGCAAATGCTTGTTCTTGTTTGTCATTCTTGGCAAATAACATAATTCTCTTGTAGCTGGGCTGAGATTCAGGTAGACACTGAACATTCAGGTCTTGATGATGTGCAGATGTGTTTGAGGTGTTAGGCGTCTGAAGCAGAAGGGACGGTCATGTAGAGCTGTGGATCATCTGCATATTGGTGAATCTTGCTGTTAGTGAGTAGAGCACCGAGCAGCTCCATGTCCTGGGCAAAGAACTGGTGCTCGTGGCAACTTCTGACACAATGGTGCAGTCTGGCCACATGCCTGGAAATATCTTTGGTCTATTTTTGCCACCCTCTCTGGAGGGGATGTTATCAGGAATGGTCTGCTCCGACCTTTGCTCCTGCTGACACTGTGATGCATCTATTTGTGCCACAACAAAGGCAGGTGCTTTGGGTCAGAGGGCAGAAGGCAAAAACCATAGCGGGAGCACGTGCAGACCCTCCAGTGTGTTATCGAGTTTATAACAATTTATGAACTCAACCCGATATTCTGCAGTTCTCGAAGCTCTAGCCATAACCAGGATAACTCTGAATTAGGGGATTTTTGCAAGACCTTCTGATGCACATCCAGTTATCAGAGACTGAAAGCCTCTTTGCAACTACGTTTATCAAATTCACAATGTTTTAGACTTGTTATTTTAATTCTTGTGACAGATTTTTCTTGGGGAGGAAATACATCATCAATATTCATCCTCCTCAAACTGGAAAAGGAGGTCATGAGTGCTGACGTCAATTTAGTGCCCGAGGAGATACTGAGGCACTTGTCCCAATGCCTTGGGCATGGCCCTCCCACTACGGTCCGGAAATGGAGCAAAATGTTAGCCAACCCTGACCTTAATATAGCTCTAGACCTTAGACCCAATTTAACAGGAGACCCTACGAGGGATTCACAACATTTTACCTCTTGGATGTCCCTACTCTGTAATACTCTGTCCCCCCCCCCCCAGTCAATTTAAAAAGGAAAAACCCTATCACTAAAACCTCATCTCTTTGGTTCACACAAAAATTGATAGACCTACATCTTCAATGTAGGCAGCTTGAGAGCCGGTTGCGAAGAAACTATAAATCAGAAGATCTTTCCCAGTTTAAACAAGCCTTAACAGCCTATCATCGTCTAATCAGACTAGAAAAGAAAGTATATTACTGCAAAGTACTCGCCTCAGCTGACTGACCAAAAAACTCTCTTTAAGATCTGCGTGAAAGATTAAATCATTCACACAGCCTAAATCACTCGAACGAGAAATTCCACCCTCGCAGTCTCTCTGTAATCAAATAGCTGTTTTTTAACAGAAAATTCAAAACATTCACGCTGATTTTTAGGGGATACCTTCCCCCACCACCAAATTAGTCTCTAAAGTCCAGAATAAGGCACGCTATCTACACTCTTTTCAAATGATTGACATGGAACAATCTCGCCAAGCTATCCTCTCCTGCAAATTAGGATACCCCTCTGATCCCTGCCCCCCAAAGATCCTTCACGCCATCATTGACATTGTGAACCCATTCATCAACAGTATAATCAATTCATCGCTCTCATTAGCAGAGGTACCCCCTGACTGGAAAATCGCGGCAGTTAACCCCCTCCAGAAAAAACAGTTATCAGACCCAACCACTCTTTCTAACCTCCGGCCTATTTCCCTACTACCCTGTCTCAGTAAAATCACTGAAACAAATAATCAACAGTCAACTTACAGCCTTTTTGGAAACCACAAACACGCTATTTCCGACTCAATCAGGTTTTAGGCCATTACACTCCACAGAATCGGCACTTCCACATACCTCGGAGAGCCTTAAATCTGCCCTGGATGAAGGGAAAAATGCAGTACTGATTTTGTTAGATCAGCTGCATTTGATACCATCTCCCATGAGATCTTGTTACATCGCCTCAGCGCATGTGGCATTTCCCAATTGGGTTTGGCCTGGCTCAAATCATTCTTGACAGGCCGTCATCAAGTAACCACGCTTTGTCACTACCAGTCAGCCATGAAACCACTGCGTACAGGTGTCCCGCAAGGCTCTATATTAAGCCCAGTACCGTTTAACATCTACATGGCCCCACTCATAGAATGGATATCATCATTTAACATCGAAAGTACCTCATATGCAGACGATACTCAGCTGATTCTAACATTAGATAAACATTCAGTCAATGCTGAAGAAAACTTCCAACATTGTCTCACAGAGGTTATTCACTGGATGAAGCAGAACCACTTGAAGTGTAATTCAGAAAAAACTGAAATCATGCTCCTAGGCATGCCAACACCTTCACCCCAAGTCACTGGTGGCCGCCAAATAGCCCCCCGCCACCCAATACAGTGGAGGTAGTAAACAATCTTGGGGTAAAATTTGACTATACCCTATCCTTCCGTCCACAAGCACTATCAGTGGCTGGGAAGTGTTTCCATCTGATCAAATCCCTGAAAAATGTTTTTAACCTTCTCCCAGCCACAGCAAGGAAAACTGTTACAGCAGCCCTAATAACCTCTAGGTTAGACTACTGCAATAGCCTCTACGCGGGTGCCAACAAAGCAATCCTAAAAAAACTTCAGACCGTTCAACATGCAGCAGCTCGCCTGGTGCTTAAGCTGCCACGTCGCTCTTCAGCAACCAAACTTTAAAAACGTTGCATTGGCTACCCATTCACAAAAAGAGTGCTATTTAAGATACTCATCATCACTTTTAGAGCTTTCAGGGCCTCAGGACCCGTGTATCTAAGATCTAGATTCACGCCCTATGTCACCACACGCCCTCTTAGGTCTTCCTCAGCTAACCTTTTTAAACCCACACCCTTCAGATATAAAACTAAGGGAGGTAGATCAGTAACTGTTCTTGGGGCAAAAGCAGGGAATATACTCCCCAGCCATCTTCGTCTCATCCAATCTGAAGCCTGTTTCAGGAAATCTCTAAAAACCTGGATTTTTGGAGCTCCGGACTCTCTATTGTTCTCTCTTATTTAATCCTTCATTACTCTTCAAGGCAATTTGTACCATCCTGAACCTCCCATCTATTTCTGCATAGCGCCAAGATACTCCCGCAGAGTGATAGTCGCGCTTTAGAAATAACAGATACAATACAATACATATATTTCGAAGTCTTTGATTGATATGTACAATCTCAGTTCCAGACTGTTGATGCCAAGCAGGCTGAAGGGCTAAGGAAAGACCAAAGACGGCGATTGAAGAACAGCGCAGATGTCTATCACTGGGAAGGTGATGATGGTGAAGCATGAGCATTTGCCTCACTCTTGACGAGTTTTTCCTTCAAGCGAAAAGCAAGAAGAGTGGAAGCACACCTGGACAGTAAACCTTGTCTGGGCAGGGTCAAGGAGATTCAATAGACTGCAACTATATTTCTGAGTCATCAAAGTAGATGAGTTACATTTCAAACCTTTGATGACACAAATAGAGGGATTCCTGCCTTAACATTAGGGCAGCAGGAGCTTTGCCCAGAGTGTCCACTCTTCAGCCCACTCTCTTCTCACCCATGCGTCGCCTCCAACACACAATATTTTACTGCGTGTGATGCAGGCGGAAGGTGGCAGGACATCATGGCGATATTAAAGAAACTTGATGGGAGATATGTTAAACCAGCTGTGTTATCCTGAGCAACTTACATAGGTACCACTAAATTTTGCTTTATCTATGTATTTGATGTTTGCAATGGAGAAACTTTAGAACTCTCTTAAGACGTTTCCATAATGTAATGCTATTATTTGTAGCAACGATTGATAGTTGTGTTAATCACATGCACATTCCTACGGCTACTTCGGTAGAGGCAATGAAGTTGAAACCATCTCAGTTGAAATGTATTTGCACCATTTCGAAAAACACAGTTTGATCATGAAATAATGAAAAATAATTTGGGAGAGTTTTTACACGCAGTTTTTTTTTTATAAACCTACGATATAAGTGGCTTTATAACAATATTTTATTATTGACCCCTGGTTATAGGGAATTTGTTAGAAATATAAATATTTTGAACCCTGAGATTAATAACAACTGTTACTCCTCTTAGCTAATTCAATTATGCAAATGCTATTACGGGAGAATGGGTGCAAAACTAAGAAATACAAGAAAATGAGAACTGCAAGAAGGAACCCATGAACACATCCAAACAGAACGAATTTCTGGAAGACCTGTCCACCCATTTAGGGGGGAAACTGTCCATTTTAAAAGCAACGCAGTTACGTCCCCACCTGCCGGCTACTTACACGGGGGTCCGTAAATGCAGCTCAACCCTTCTTGTTCTTCATGGACCTCTTGGAGGACGACCTCTATTAAGAATGTCTACACTGCCGGGTCACGTGACAGCCAATCCCAATGCTGAACACATTTTCAGATTCGTCTGGGAGCGAGGAAGAACTGGTAATATGTAAAATGTCCGGGGACTGGTAAACTGTCAGCACCTCAGCCAATCGTTAGTGTGCTGATTCAGATCCTTGTGTTCATTGGCCGTGGCGTCCGCACGTGCCTCTGCGTTGGTTGGATGCTACAAGGGCCGTCCTGGGATTGGACTGCTGGTTGAAGACGACACCAGGAGGGGGCTGTCAGGTGGTAGAAGTGGCGGGAGGGTGTGTTGCGGAGCACGTGGTTCGTAGTGAGGTGAGATTAAGTGAAAGATGGTTTCCTTAAATCAAGTTTTTATCATCTGGGCTAAAACATGAAGATACTTAAAAAAAATCTTCGTTGTTCCGTGTGAACTCCGATGACCTCGAATTACCTAGCCTGTAACAGTAATCTGAGGTGCGTACCCAGTGCTGAAATAAGAAAAAAAAAGTTGCTCCGAGGGCCCATACACTAGAGGGCAAGATGTGGCAGGGGAAAATGGGTGTCACGAGGGGGCGGAGCTTGCACAATTTATAGATTTAGTTAAAAAAATATGCTGCAAAGCTATTTGCAACAGGGACAGTTGTGACAGTAAATTTGTTCTAGATTGCACAAAGTGGTTGCATTTTAAAATATCTGTTGTAAAGTGCTTAGGCAGCTTCGGCCAGGCTGAGTGTAATGAAGGACACTGTGAGGATTTGTCTTCAGGGTAACTTTATTCCATAAAAAACAGGCAGGTACAGAAAAGCAGCACAAACTATGTGACAGTAAGCTCCCCACAGCTGTAACTGACCCAACACCGGACACAAGCTTCACGTTCCATCTTCTATGGAACGTGAAGCCAACACAGTATTCAATGTTGAATAATAATAGTAAGAGGACATAACACATCCCCCTCCCCTTTTTTTTTTAACGATGGAAAAAAACCTATTTACATTTCACATAAAAACCATGGAAAGGAAGAACACAGCAAATGCATTAACATTGTCACAAATAAAAATAAAGCGTTTATATTACAATGGAAAATTCTCAGAACTATAATCTTTTAACCAAACAGGAGGTTTTTTCTCTTGCTTGGAATGCTTGGAGTCAGAGACAGTTTCCTCTAAACATGAATCAGGAGAACTCTCAACTTCACATTCAGAATTGCATGACCTCAGATCATGTGAATCATTAGGAATATTATCTTGTACGATTGCTGGTGAACTTACACAATTGCTGACATCAGAATTACCATCAGACAATGTATCATCAAAATCATACATATTGGGTATCAAATTAGTACAAGAAGGTTCAGAACATTTAGCTATTCTCTTAAGGTTCCAAACTTTACCATCAGTGAGACGTACTGCATTGTACAAAACTTCAGCAACCTGCAAAGGTTCAAAAAACGACTTTCCTCTTTAGAAACCCTCCCAGGTTTTTTGACTCTAACCCATTGTCCAACAGTTATATCAGACTCCTTAACACCATGTTTAGAATCATACCATTCTTTCCTTTTTGCTTGAAGAGATTCTGCTCTTTCTCTTACAGAGTCTTCACGCCAGTGCACAATGCTAGACTTAAATAACCAACCAGGTGTAAATTTTGTTCTAGGATTCCTACCACTCATGAGAATGAAAGGTGGATATCCAGATAACTTCACAAATTGATACCCTGTAGGCCCAAACCATTTTTAACACATGAGTTTCCCAATCACCTTGCTTAGCAGTCATCTGGATAGTGTTTTTTATAACTCTATTAAAGCGCTCCACCATGCCATTGCTGTTCAGATTGTACAGTGAAGTTGTTCTATGTTTGATTCCCAGTTTACAAAAATAATGTCTAGCTCTATTTGACGTAAACTGTACACCATTATCGCTTAACAAAATGGTGGGAATGCCTTCCATTTGAAACGCCTGGTCTAAAAATTGAAGAACAGTATCGGTGTCTGCCCTACCTTCCACTTTGACAAAAGGCCATCTAGAAAACATATCCATAAGTACCAAAATGTATTTCTGCTCCTTCCCAATGGGGCCCATGATGTCAATAGCAATACATTCCCACGGTGACATGGGTTTCATGACATAAAGCAATTATGGAGGTGCGCAAACTCTTCAGAGAAATTACTCTTTCACCTCTCCAAATATTCTCACCTTGAACACACAGATCAAATCTAACTTCCCAAAACGGTTTTAATATGTGCTCCTTCTCCAATTTCCTTGGCCATGACTGTTTAAGATGCAATTTAACTTTGCACAATATTTCATCTTTTTGTATTCCTCCTCCCATTTATCCTTAAGAATGCCACTGTCACCAGAATCCTGTACATAAGCAACCTGATAAGAGTTCCATACTTCATCATCACATTTGTCAAGTTGTTTTGGCATACTAGAAAGGAAATCAACCATACAATTCTTTTTACCAGGAACAAATTCTATTTTATAACAATAATCTTGCAATCTGATAGATAATCTAGCAACGCGTGCAGACGTGTTAATAGTGCCTGCATTAGTGAGTACTTTCAGTAAAGGTTTGTGATCACAACGTATGTGAACTGTTTACCCCATACAAATGCCCGGAAATGATCAACAGCCCAAACACAGGCTAACGTCTCCTTCTCAATTACTGAGTACTTCTCCTCAGTGGGTGACAAGGATCTAGAAGCATAAGCTATAACATGTTCTTTACGATCCACACCAACTTGAGTAAGAGCAGCACCCAAACCTTTGATACTCGCATCCGTTGTTATTACACTTTGAGCATCGGGGCAAAACTCTTCAAGGAGGCGACTTTTGCAATGCAATCCTTAATATCGCAAAAATCTTGTTCACATTCTGATGACCACTCAAATTTGTTTCTGTTCTTTAATAATTGCCTAATATTATATGTTCTCGAGGAAAATTTGGGATGTATTTAGAACAGAATTCAGCAAGACCAATGAAAGATCTGACATCATCTTTGCAGTTGGGAGCAGGTGCACACTTAATAGCATCAATTAGGTTAGGCTTTGGTCTGATACCATCACAATCAATAACATGTCCTAAATAAGTGACATTATTGCTGGCAAACATACATTTGGAGTATTCAATGGTTAATCCACTCGATTTCCTAAATAAGTGACATTATTGCTGGCAAATGTACATTTGGAGTATTCAATGGTTAATCCATTCGATTCCAAAATGGTTAAAACATTCTCTAATGATTTATCATGTTCAATTTTGTTTTTCCCAAAAACAAGTATATTGTCCTGAAATTTTTTTGTGTGTTTGACCTTGGCAAATAATTGGTGCATTAACCATTGAAAAACAGCTGCAGCCGACGCCAAACTGAAAGGCATCCTTTTAAATTGAAAACAACCCTGCGGTGTGATAAAAGCTGTACATTTCTTGCTACTCTTAGAAAGAGGGATCTGATGATATGCAGCAGATAAGTCAATAGTAGAGAACCACTTGGCTTCCTCTAATAAAGCCAACATTTCATTGATTTTGGGCAATGGGAATTGATCAACTATGATGTTCTCATTTAAATGCCGTAAGTCCACACATAGCCTCAATTTCCCATTACTGCGTTTGACCACCACTAAGGGAGAAACCCATGCAGGTGCTTCAACAGGCTCTATGATATCAGAGGTAACTAATCTGTCAAGTTCCAGAGCCACATCATTCCTTAAGGCAATTGGAATATTCCTAACTTTATGAATTTTAGCTGTAGCACCGTCTTTGAGTATTATTCTGTGCTCAAATCCCTTCAACTTGCCTATTTTTTTAAAAAAAACAGACGGAAATTTTTTGAAAAGTTTATCTCCAGTTTTCGTACCTTCATCCATTACCAATACCTATTCCACAGCATTCGGGTCGAGAATGATATGTAAGTTTTTCTGGTCCCGCCATCCAAGAACAGATGGACCTTTTCTCGAAATATACAATTTGCTATAAGAATGGCGATTCTTAAACTCAAATTTGAACCAGCGATAACCTACAATATCAATTTTCTCTCCACCATATCCTTCTGGTTCAATGGTTCAATATCAGAAGGAAATAGTTTTGTACCAACTTTACCTATATGTGCTTTTTCCATACCTCATCATTCACAATGGAATAAGGTGAACCAGAATCAGCGTCAATTTAAACACACACTCCACCAATGCAAACCCAGCATTCAGGTTTGTTTTCAATAAGTAAACATCCATCTCTGATGTTCAAAAGTAACTTCTTTTTCACTTCAGAAGTACATTCCGAAACATGTTCATCATTACTGCTGAACTCACCATCAGAATCTATATCATCCTGAACACATTTCACAGATTTAGATCTTCTTCTGCATACCTTTGTGTAATGCCCAACCATACCACAAGAACTGCATTTGACTTTCTTTGCTGGACAAGATTTAGCGAAAGCCAAATGCTCAAGACTTCCGCATCTATAACATTTAGGTGGTTCTCTGTTTGACCTGTAGTTGCTCCAACCTTCAGATCTTTGTTTACTGTTAAAGTTTGGTTTAGTACTCGCTCTTATTTTGGCCACAGTATCACTTGCCATTTCCTCTGTTTTCAAAGCGTTGGCACAACTACTAGATGTTTCAGCTTTACGAACTATATCAATCAATCAATCAATCAGGGAATTGTAAGCGCGCTACTCACCCGTGAGGGTCTCAAGGCGCTGAACTATAGAAAGAATGTCATCCAAACAAGCATCTCCATTCATCCATTAACGCTCCTGAATAGCAGAATTAAAAGCATGCATAACCACCTGGTCCCGAACAAAATCTTCTAATAACCCACCAAACGCACAATCAGTGGCTCATTTCTTTAACTCGCTCATGTAATCATCTATAGATTCTGCTTTGAGCTCTTTTCTTTGAAAAAATTTGTATCGTGTGATGCCTATACACACTTTGGGGGCAAAGTACTTATCAAGATTAGCAAGAGCAACATTAAAAACATTACTATCACCAACCACAGGTTTGTTCATTTGATTGTATGTTTTAAGTCCTTGAGGGCCTAAAGAATGTAATAAGATGCGTTTCTTGTGCTGAGCAGACATTTTGCCATCAGAGTCTACAGTTTCAATATAATTTTAAAAATATTCTTTCCATTCTGTCCATTTAAGAATTGGTCCAGCTCCACCAGGCCAAAATACTTGTGGAGGACTTAAAGTAAAGGTTTGTTGACTCATTGTTCCTAAAACGCTTTCCTAGTAAAATCAGATCAGAAGAAAATGTGGAATTGTTCAGTGTGAAATACGAGCCTGACACTGTCCTTTCTTCACCACAGTGTACTTGTGCTGAGAGAAATAAAACTTCCAATTAAGAAATTGTAAAAAAAAAAAAAATCACCTGAAGAAGTAAATTGCTGCCTGAAGCTGCAGAAATGGATCGAGGGGCATTATAATCCTTGGCGTCTGCTTCGTTTTAATTTTTTTGCCCAAAAAAACTATGTATTCCGGCAGTCTCCCAATTAAAAATGGCCGCCGTACGTTACGTCGTCACACAGCACATCCAATCTGTAATGACGTCTGATGCGCGAACAGAACACTCCAGTGAGTCTCGAGGGAGCAGGAAACAGCGCGTTGCAGGTTCACAAGTTTTTGGCACGAAGACGCGTTGCTGGGTAACTACCGTTTGAACTTCGAGAGTTCCAACGTTGAAATGGTAAGGCCAAAGATACAGTTTGAAGCCTGATGAATAATTAAATATTAAAACAGTAGCTCACCAGCGTTGCCGCGTTGATTTCCCACACTGCGGATGGGTGCCCAGTAAATATGCCAATAAAGCATCACTCTGCCGTCGCGTCTACTGTGCCTGTCTTTGTTAAAGTTACACACAAAAAAAAAATCCAGTTGCGTCCTCCTTCACTGGTTCTTGAAGATCCCACTCGTCGCCATTCTTTGTAATGAAGGACACTGTGATGATTAGTCTTCAGGGTAACTTTATTCCATAAAAGACAGGCAGGTACAGAAAAGCAGCACGAACTATGTGACAGTAAGCTCCCCACAGCTAGCTGTAACTGACCCAACACCGGACACAGGCTTCACGTTCCATATTCCATGGAATGTGAAGCCAACACAGTATTCGATGTTGAATAATAATAGTAAGAAGACATAACAACCCCATTGTGACATACACACGTTCTACCATGTCATATTGAGAAGGTTGGGGTTGTACGTTGGCAGTAGCGAGCTGTGCCTGGCAGGACTGCGGTGTGGGGGTTCTTTACTTCATTAAATAAACTAACTGCGAAGACCAGACGTGTGACGAGTGACTTTGATTATTATAATTTTGGCTACGCTACTGCTGGGCACAGGCTAGAGCTCGCAGGAGGATTGAAATCCCAACCACGAACCCATGGAAGTGAGCGCTCGGGGTCTGGTGTGGAGAGGACAGCGTAAAGATTGATCCGACTCAGCATAGCTGTTTGATGTAGTTTATTTATGATCCTATTTATGATCCTGGCACAGCGCACAGTTGCTCCTTCACGTACAAGCTTCACTAATGGTCTTCCCCTCACAACGTTCTCCATTCCCTAGAGCCCACATTCTGAACTTGTCATGACAACAGTGAGCACTCTCTGCAGTTAAACCTTTAGAGCTCAAAATGTCCATTACTTTCCTGACAGTTTTGTCGTGTTCAGTTTTGGTCTTCCCCATGATCAAAAAATCATCTTGGAAAAACATGACATCCTTAAATAATTCAAACATTATGCGCTGAAACATGGGAGCAGCAGAAGAGAGTCCAAAAGGAACTCTGACATACCTAAAACAGCCAAAAGGAGTTATGAAAGTAGTAAGGCTCCTGCTGTTCTTATGTAAAGGTACTTGGTGGTAGGCAGCTGTGAGGTCTATTGTGGTGAACCATCTCACACCCTTGGTGACTAAAAGCATTTCTCTTATCTTTGGTAAGGGAAATTTGTCCACAATGGTGTTCTTATTCAAATCTCTCATTTCCACACGTAACCTAAGCTTCCCATTCGCCTTACAGGCAATAACCAAGGGAGAAACCCAATCTGAGGCTTCTATTCTCTCAATTCCTTCTGCACACAACTTTTCTAACTCACATTTTACTTCCTCTCTACTGCCCAAAGGTATGCTCCTCACCTTATGCACATGTGGACTGGCATTGCGTTTGAGCTGGATCTTGTGTTGAAATCCCTTAAGTTCTCCTATAGCGCCAGAGAAGACTTCCGGATATTCTTTCAACACGTTCTGTGTAAGTTCCTCTACAGGTTGTACCACTAGAACGGGCTCCGGGCTGTTGGGATCAAGTGCAATGCCCAATACCGGTGGTCCTCCTGAAGACTTGGTTTAAAGAATTAGACATGCTACTGAGAGACCTGATTTGGGACGGGGGCCGCAACAGAGTGTCCTTAGCTATTGACCAGAGATCGCCAGAAAATGGAGGGTTGGGAGCCCCGGATTTTGAGGCATAGTATTTGGTTGCCCAACTGCAGTGGTTGGCTCAATGGCTTGAGGGGATTGGGCTGGAGACAATTGACCACCCGCACTGCACCGACCTAAAAGAGACACTACTGGCTCAACTCATACTCCCCAGGAAGCGAGTCCGACCTCGGGGTGCACTGGTCACAGTGGCACTGCAATGCTGGCGAAGAAGCCTTATGCGAACGCCAGGAATCACACTATACTCACCTGATCTCCCACTGGCGGGGCTGCCGAGAGGAGATGCCAAAACCTCCTCCTATACTGTGAACCAACTAAGGGAGTGGGAAAACGTGGGCCTTTCAAGAGCAGGGGACCTCTACCTGGAGGGAGCACTGATCCCATTGGAGTCCGATCTGCCCAGTGGGCAATTCTTGACTTACCACGGTCTGCGGAAAACTTTCCAGTCTTTATGGGGAGCGGGAACACACGAACCAAACAATGCACAGGCTCCTGCATGCCATGAGCACATTGGGAACAGCAAGACACCTTATTAAATGGCTCTATCGGGCCTTGAGAGGAATGGTTGAGAATCAGCGACCTATACTACGACAGAAATGGGAACTGATTATAGAGGGCACCGTCACTGAGGTAGAATGGAACCGAGTGCTGAGATCACCCAAGACGATCTCCAGAAGCGCTAGCTTTAAATATACCCAATTCAACACCTTACACATGACCTATCTCACTCCACACAGACTTAATGTAATATGGGGCAGCACAGACAAACAATGCCCGCGTTGTGCACAGCCAGACGCTAACTTTAAACATATTGTCTGGAACTCCCCATCACTATCTACGTATTGGCATCGTATCCTTAGGTCACTACACACAGTCTTAGGACGTACAATCCCCTGCACAATGGAGGCATGCGTGCTGGGCTTATTCCATATGCAAAAACAACAATTTATGGACAGAATGCAGAACAATGTCATACATTCACCCCAGTACAAAGATCTGGGCCTAAATCCATCGTTTTTTTGCTCACCATCCCATTCCAGTTTGGACCCAGCCATATGCAAATCAGTCCTGACCCTGCGCCTAATGGGAGCAGTCCAGCCCGAACTGCCAGGCCAGGTCCTCCCTGGACTGGAAACAAGCATCCTAGGACCAGTTTCGGGCTTTCAGCCCTCATCAGCCAGATAGCTTGACTCCAATGGCATGGAGAGCACGGGACCCATGTCTGGGCATACCCGTCCCACTCGGGGTGACAAATGCAAAAACAACAATTGATGGACAGAATGCAGAACAATGTCATACATTCACCCCAGTACAAAGATCTGGGCCTAAATCCATCGTTTTTTTGCTCACCATGCCATTCCAGTTTGGCTGATGAGGGGTGAAACCCCGAAACCGGTCCTAGGATGCTTGTTTCCGGTCCAAGGAGGACCTGGCTTGGCAGTTTGGGCTGGACTGTTCCCATGAGGCACAGGGTCAAGACTGATTTGCATATGGCCAGGTCTAAACTGGGGTGGCATGGTGAGCAAAAGAATGATGGATTTAACCCCGATCTCTTGACTGGGGGTGAATGTTTTGATTTGTTCTGCATTCCGTCCATCAATTGTGTGTCTTTTGCTTTCTCGTCCTAAGTGCGCCGGGTATGCCCAGACGTGGGACCCGGGCTCACTGTGCCACTGGATTCAAGCTATCCTGGCTGATGAGGGGTGAAACCCCAAAACCGGTCCTAGGATGCTTGTTTCCGGTCCAGGGAGGACCTGGCTTGGCAGTTCGGGCTGGACTGTTCCCATGAGGCACAGGGTCAAGACTGATTTGCATATTGTAGGAAACTGGCTATATATATACTACACCAAAGTGAGGTATAGTGTGTATAGAGTCCAGGTGACCCCAGAGGTAGGCAGAGGTTAAAGTTAGATAGAACCTTACTCTCTATTTGTGGTAGAGTGGTCGAGCAGTAAGGCAGTATCAGAGGACAGTGTTAAGCATTTGATGTACACACTCAGTCAGCAAATGAATTCACACACTCAAGAACTGAACTCTGGGCCAATTGTTTTTGTATAAAAAATATACAGTTGTTTTATTTTAGAACCAAGCAAGCCTGGCACAGGTAAGCATAAAATGCTTTGCAATAATAAGTTGCTGAATATAGAACAGTTTGAAAATGCAATAGAAATTGTACTTTGTTTGATTTACAGGGGATGCAGTAGGTTGCAACACTTAGCAAATACAGTACATTGAAATGAATAGGCTTTTTCAGTAAATTACAGGTAAGTTACTTTTTACGTTACTTTTCTAACTCAGTGCTGGATACCTAGATTCAGCACTGGGACATTTCCTGCAAACAGGTAAGTAAATACGTTTTGGTTATTCGTGCGATTTTTAAAGAATATTTTCAGATTTCAAAACTCCACACTTAGAAACTTTTTGGAGAAAAAGTGTCAATGTTATCCTATGGAGGAAAAACAGGTTATCGGTTTGTAGGTAAGTAATCGACTGTGGGAGTTAAGGCTCTGGGGTTAGACTCAGGGGTCCCCCAGGGTCAGTGATGCACTGTTGTTGCACCCTCAGCGGCACTAGGGCGGCCGGGTGCAGAGTGTTGAGGCCCAATGTTATCCTATGGAGGATAAGGGGTCTCCGGTTGGTGGCTGCTGGCAAGCAGGCCACTGGGTTGTGGGAGCAAAGCTAATAGGGTTTAGGTCAGGGCAAATAGGGTACCAAATTAGCACCAAAGGTGCACCCTCAGTGGCACTAGGGCGGCCAGGTGCAGGGTGCTGTTTTGAGGTCGGGTGCCCTGTTGTTTTCAATGGAGCACCTCCGGTTAGAAGAAACGCTGCAGGCTCGGGGACGAGGATGTTCTGGGTGCGACCACCACTTCGAGGGGTAAGTTGGGATGTCTTGGGTTGGTTAGGCACCGTTGGTTTGGGCACACAAGGCCGTGGGGCGTCGGGTGCAGGGGTGCCTTGGGACATCAGAAAGTCTTACCCGCTCTGGTCGCGGTAGAGGGGATCTTCTGGATTGAGGCTGCAGGCGTCGACTGGAGGCTTGGGGCAGGTCAGGAGTCGCCGGATCTCGGGTCAGGATCGCCGGGGTGACCTCCTCGTGGTGTTTTTCCACTCGAGCTCGGGCCGGGTTCGGCGGGTGCAGAGTGGGCTGGATTCGCGGTACCAGGCCGGAGCCAGAAGCTGCAGTTTGAACAAGTCCGATGTTCACGGGAGAAGCAGTCTTGGAAGTGAAGGCAGGCAGGTCCTCCGGGGCTTTTGAGGTTGCTGGTTGCAGGACACACCGGGATTTCGCAGGAGCAGGTTCGAGGGGAGACAGGCCTGTAGGGCTGGGGCCAAGTCAGTGGGCGTCGTCCTCTTGTTAGCTCTGCACGGCTCTTCGTCCTTCTTCTTCTTGTTTCTTGTCTGGATCTGAGGAAGCAAGGTTCAGGGTGCCCCCTAAATACTGGATTTAGGGGCGTTACAGGTAGGTAAAGGACAGGGACCAATGGGTCCCTTCCCTGGGGTGGGTACACCCCTATCGTGCCACCCTCCAGTGGGAGGGGGCAGGAGCCTGTCCCTGGTTGGTTGGGTCCCCCATCCTCAAGATGGCGGGGACTCAGAGTTGTGTTTCACCTCGCCTCCCCCACCTGAGGGGTGGAGTTGGCAGAGGTGGGCACACCTCTTTCCCTCACTTGTTTTTCCCGCCGGTTCTCCCGCCCAAAGTGGGGGGTAGAACCAGTGGGGACCAGTTGCTGAAAGCAGCAATTGGTCTGGGGAGGCTCACAAAGGCAGCATGCCTTTGAAGCTTCCCCTTCGTGAACCCTGCCCATCCTGGGGGAGGAGGCTTGGCACCTCGTCCCAGGATGTGCATTGTTTCAGGCCCCCGAGAGCAGCAGGCTCTCGACCCAGGGGTCCAGAAACATGTCTGTTGGTGGCAGCCTAAGCAGCCACTCAGTCAGGTCACTAGAAGTTGGTCGAGTTTCAGGGGGCATCTCTAAGATGCCCTCTGTTGTGCATTTTACATTAAATCCCACACTGGCATCAGTGTGGGTTTAATGTGCTGAGAAGTTTGATACCAAACTTCCCAGTTTTCAGTGTAGCCATTATGGTGCTGTGGAGTTCGTAATGACAAACTCCCAGCACCATAACTCTTAATGGCAGCACTGCACTTACAGTGCCCAGGAATGGACTTGGGCACTGTAGGGGTACAGGGCTCATGCACCTGTACCCTCACCACTGGCATCGTGCACCCAGCTAGAGGGGTGACTGATCTATGCCAGGGCAGTGGTTTGTAGGCATGGCACACAGGGATGTGTGCCATGTCGACTCTTCACTTTGTTCTGCACCAAGACACGCAGACTGCAAAGGCAGTGTGTGTGTGAAAAGGTGCAGGGCCTCTAAGGGTGGCACAATAAGTGCTGCAGCCCTTAGGGGCCTTCCCTGGTCACAGTGCCCTGGGTACCTGTGGTACCATTTATCAGGGGCCTACCTGCGGCCAGGGATGCCAATTGGGTTTAGGCTTCAATGCAGTTTTAGGGAAGGAACATAGGCCCTGGGTACCTGATTAGCAGGAGCCCAGGGCACACTCAGTCAAAGAACATCAGCAATTCAGCAAAAAGTGGGGGCATACCATGCAGAAAGAGGGCACTTTCTCACACATATGGCCAGGTCTAAACTGGGGTGGCATGGTGAGCAAAAGAATGATGGATTTAACCCAGATCTCTTGACTGGGGGTGAATGTTTTGATTTGTTCTGCATTCCGTCCATCAATTGTGTGTCTTTTGCTTTCTCGCCCTAAGTGCGCCAGGTATGCCCAGACGTGGGTCCCGGGCTCACTGTGCCACTGGATTCAAGCTATCCTGGCTGATGAGGGGTGAAACCCCGAAAACGGTCCTAGGATGCTTGTTTCCGGTCCAGGGAGGACCTGGCTTGGCAGTTCGGGCTGGACTGTTCCCATGAGGCACAGGGTCAAGACTAATTTGCATATGGCCAGGTCTAAACTGGGGTGGCATGGTGAGCAAAAGAATGATGGATTTAACCCAGATCTCTTGACTGGGGGTGAATGTTTTGATTTGTTCAGCATTCCATCCATCAATTGTGTGTCTTTTGCTTTCTCGCCCTAAGTGCGCCAGGTATGCCCAGACGTGGGTCCCGGGCTCACTGTGCCACTGGATTCAAGCTATCCTGGCTGATGAGGGGTGAAACCCCGAAACCGGTCCTAGGATGCTTATTTCTGGTCCAGGGAGGACCTGGCTTGGAAGTTCGGGCTGGACTGTTCCCATGAGGCACAGGGTCAAGACTGATTTGCATATGGCCAGGTCTAAACTGGGGTGGCATGGTGAGCAAAAGAATGATGGATTTAACCCAGATCTCTTGACTGGGGGTGAATGTTTTTTTTTTGTTTTTTTTTGTAAAACTTTTTTTATTAATCAATATCAGCATATCAAGTACATTACAGAGAAAGCAGGAGAGCACGCCACATGGAGACAATAGGCAAAATCAATTAATACAGCATAATACTTGGAGGGATTAGGGCAAAGGGAGGTCATCACTGTCAAGGGAGAGGGGCGGTTGACATATGTCTCCACGATAGGAGTTCCACATGCCCCATACACGGGTCCATTTTTTAGGGCAGCCCCGGGCAACATACACTGTCTTTTCCCTGAACATTGCCCAATCCAGAGCTTTCTTCCAGTCACCCACCGTTGGAGGTTGAGACGCCCCCACAGCTGAGCAATATTTCTCTTAGCGAGCATAAGCCCCAGAGTGACCCATTGCGTTAAATAGACATTCAGATCCGTCGGTTCCCATATGTTCAACAAACATCTACGAGCATCTGGGCTAAGTTGTGTTGTTAACACTGTGTTGGTGATATCATGTATTTTACGCCAGTAGAGCTGAATTTTGTCACATTCCCAAATTATATGTATAAAAGTACCCATCTGGCCACAGCCCCGCCTACAGTCCCCCCATCTGTTCTTCCCATCCGTACCAGCTGCGGTCCGGTCACGTAAATCCTATGGAGTACTTTAAGTTGGACCAGGCGTAGGCGCGCGGGTATTGCCACTACTCTGGGCGAGGAAACGGCCTCTTGCCAGTCCTCATCGTCTATCTCGATTCCGTCCCTGGACCATTTCTCCCGAAGCAACTGGAGAGGGTCTGGCATGCTGTTGATCAGCTTTTTATATATCAATGAGATAGTGCTGTCAGGGATGTGGCCATCCAAGACGCGGTCCTCCAATGGGGACGACTCCGGAGGGGCGGTACCACGCTGTATATGGGAGCGCAGGGCATGTCGGACCTGCGTATAACGGAAAATTTCAGAGTCAGCTAGATCGAATTGCTGTTGCAGGGTAGCGAAAGACTTGATATCTGATTTGTCCCACAGATCCCCTACACGCGAGAGACCTATGAGATCCCATTTGTCAAACCCTTTGCTTTTCCACAAGCTACCTAGCTGTTCCGAGTCCCATAACGGGGTAGCAAGTGTGAGCCTGCGATTCCAGCCAAGGCATTTAATGGCAGTCTGCCAAACATGGACCGAGTGTTTGGTGGGGCCTGTGAGTTGGAATCGGTGTGGTTTGGAGTAAAGGGCTCTATTATAGTTCCCACCCGAGAGGAGCCATCTATCCATGTTATGGCCTGGATCTCCGGGACGTAGGTAGGTGCCATGATTGATGGCAGCTAGATGTGCCGCCCAATAATACTTCTTGATATCGGGGAGGCTAATGCCCCCGTCATACCAATTTAAGGTGAGCTTGCTTAGGGCGATACGCGGCCGTCCACTCCACAACAGGTCCCGCTGAAGGCCCTCTATCTCCCTAAAGTAGGACGCTGGGACCGGATCCAAGGAGTTCTGCAGGGCGTATAAAAACCGGGGCAAAGACATCATTTTAAAAAGTGCCGCTTTTCCCAGTAGGGAAAGCGGGAGCGACTTCCAGCTGATTATGTCCTTACGCAACCTAGTCAAAGGGGGAAGTAGGTTCTGGGAGTAGCGGAGCGACGGGTCTAGGGTGAGAAAAATCCCCAAATACTTGAAGCCGTCTGCACGAATTTGAATGGGGCATCCCTTCGGTGGGGTAGGCGGTGTTCCCGCCAAAACGAACCACAGGGATTTACTCCAGTTAATGGAGTATCCGGAGTACCTGCCGAAGACGGCCAGGATATCCAGGACTACATTCAGGGACCGCCTCGGTGAAGTCAGATAGAGCAGGATATCATCTGCGTAGAGCGAGATGCGGTCCTCCCACTCCGAGGACCAGCGCATGCCCCGAATCCTCGGGTCTCTACGTATCCAGGCCGCCAGCGGCTCCAGGGCCAGGGCAAACAGGAGAGGAGACAACAGACAGCCCTGCCGGGTCCCCCGACCCAGCTCAAAGGTATCCGATTTTTTGTTATTGACTACTACTTGTGCCAACGGTTTAGCATACAGAAGCTGTACCCATTGAATATATTTCGGGCCAAACCCCAACTTCTCCAGAACTGCCCAAAGATACGACCATTCAATGGTATCGAATGCCATGGTGGCATCGAGGGAGACTATTACAGCTGGTTCTAAAAGTGAGGTCGCTCTGCCTAGTACCCCATGCACCCTACGCAAGTTAAGTGCAGTATTGCGATGCGGAATGAAACCAGATTGGTCTGGATGGACCAGGGTTTCGATCACTGTGATCAGGCGGTTGGCCAGTAGTTTGGCCAAAATCTTGGGCTCTGCATTCAGGAGGGAAATTGGTCTGTATGACCCACAGTCAGTTCTCGGTTTCCCCTCTTTATGGATGGTGATAATAGTGGCCGTCCTCTGATCTATCGGCAGGAGCCCTCTCTCCCTTGAGTCCTCGTACATAGCCCTGAGATGTGGGGCCAGCCCGTCTGGTTTAAGTTTGTATAATTCGACCGGAAGCCCGTTGGGGCCTGAGGCCTTTCCTGATCTAATGGACCTTATTGCCTTCGCTATTTCGTCATTGGATATGTCACTATCTAAAAAGTCACGGTCATCAGCTGAGACCTTGGGCAGCGTTATGTCAGCAATCATCTGGCGGGAGTCCTCTACAGAATAGGGAGTAGTTGAAGAGTTGACCGCACAGAAGTGGGCAGCAAATTTATCTACAATGTCTTGAGGATCTGTGAGGGGGCCACCTCCCTCCCCTTGGAGTTCTGGTACTAGGCGGTCTGCCCATTCTCTCTTGTCTAGCCATGCTAGCAATTTCCCAGCTTTATCTCCCACTTCATATAACCGTCCCTGCGCAGCTCTACCCAAGGCCCGCGCCTGGTCGGTCACCAGCGCTCTGTACTCCTGCTGCCGGAGCCGTAGATAGTGGAGTTTATCGGGTGTGACCTCCGAATCCAGGTCAGTTTCTAAGTGGCCAATCTCCGCCTCCATGGCCACTATCTCTCTGTGGTGGTCCTTTTTCTTGCCCGAGATTAGGGATAGGGCCTGGCCCCGGATCACCGTCTTAAAGGCTTCCCACAGCGTCTGCGGGGAATCCACTGATCCCTCATTGTCAATAAAGTAATTATCTATGGCTGCAAGGAGCGCTTTGCGAATTTTGGGATCTCTAAAATACCACGGGTTGATGGGGGCCACCCTTCCCACTTGCTTATAATCAAGAACCATGTGAAGCCAAACCGGAGAGTGGTCGGAGATACCCCTGGCCAGATGTCTAGTCTCATGGATGTGTGCAATCTGAGATGCGGGAACCAGAAAGTAGTCGATACGTGAGAGGCTCCCGTGCGCCCCGAGTGAAAGGTGTACTGCATTGTGTTTGGGTGATAGGTCCGCCAGCTATCCACCAACCCCATGGTCTCGAGAAATTCCGGAAGCCAACCGGAGGTGGGGCTCAATGTACGGGGGGATATCGATCTAGCGCGCCCGAGACTACTGAGTTTAAGTCCCCTCCCAGGATTAACAGACTTTCTGGAATAGCTAACAATATAGTTCCTAAATCCCTAAAGGTGGCGGCCTGCAGGCCAGGTGGTACATAAACCGAAAGGAGTGTGATGGGGTGCCCCGCCCATGTTCCCGTGACTCCAATGTATCGTCCCCGATCGTCTGCCCAGGTTGCGCTTACCACCAGAGGAAAGGATTTCTTCATCATAATACCCACCCCTCTTGAACTGGAGGTGAATCCCGCATGGGCCAACATTATGTAGCCTCCTCTATGTAGTGCCTTGCATGTATTGCCGATGAGATGGGTTTCTTGGAGTAATACAATGTCGGGGGCCTGACGTTTGATGTGCTGGAGAACAACACTACGTTTTATCTTGTCCCCTAACCCGTTGACATTCCAGCTTAACAATTTGATTCCTACGTCTCTCCGTACAGCCATGATTGATTAAAAGATATCTCTACTCTTTCTACAGGAGTAGCAGCGTGTGTTTCGGCTTCCTCCACAGGCGGTACTACTAATGATGCTGATACAACAAACACAACAAAAACCAAACAAAACATTCCCTCCCAACAACCCCCCACCCCGCTGCCCTGCACTCTGGGCCTAGAACTGCCCATCGAAAACTTGCAGAGTGCCTGTCGCCCTTGGAATTAACTAAGAGTAGAAGAAAAGGGGGAAATAAAGCGCTCCGCCTCCCTGTCCCCCACAAGTCAAGTGTACATCCTCCTTGCACTAGTGTGTCAAGTCTAAGAGGGTCCACAGCCACGAAGGCTCAGAGAGAGAGAATACCCACCCACAACCCACCCCACAACAGGCCCAACATATTCCGTACAAAGATGCATGGCAATACAGCCCTCTCCTCAGACAGGGCGTGTGTCCTCACTCTCACTTCGGACATGGCCGCCTGGGCTCCGCATTCCACGGCGCTCGATCCAGTCAGCTGCAGCCTCGGGCTGCTCGAAAACCAGGCCCGTCCATCCGCCTCGACCCGAAGACGTGCTGGAAAGAGCATCGCATATTTCAGTCCTCTGTCTCTAAGCACTTTTTTCACGGAGAGGAACGACCTCCTCTGCGTCTGCACCCTCTGTGTGAAATCCGGGAAAAAGGTTATGTCTGCGTTTTCGTAGCGGAGGGGGGCCGGCGCCCTGGCGTTCTGTAGGACGACATCCCTGTCCCGGAAGTTTAGAACTCTGGCCAACATTGGCCGCGGGGCGCGCCCGGCCTAGGACGGCCACCCGGGACCCTATGTGCCCGTTCGATGACAAAGAACTTACTGAGGCCTTTGGGCTGAAGATGTGTCAGGATAAGATCCTCCACGAATAGGTCAGGGGATTGCCCCTCCGATTTCTCTGGAACACCCAGGATGCGGAGGTTGTTGCGCCGCATGCGGCCTTCGTAGTCGTCCAGTTTTAGGTCAGTGATGGTATGCGAGTTTTGTAATTCGCGGACTTCTCCTTGGAGTTGGGCGACATCTCCGACGAGGCTCGTGGCGGTGATCTCCACCTGCTTCACCTTCTCGTTCAGTTTTCCCAGATCCGCCCTGATGAGGTTCACGTCAATAGCCATGGTGTCCATTTTATGTTCCAGGGAGGCTTTAACTCCAGTGATAGCGTCCATGACGTCTTTTAATGATAATTCCTGCTCTTCTTCGCCCAGGCCACTCTGGGAGGCTCCTCCGGATAGTCGGCTCTGGTGCGTGTCTTTAGGGACAGTGTAGCGGTCCAGTTTGTTAGTTTGCGTCCCTCTGGGCCCCCGGGTCCCAGGGCCTTTACTCCGATCCATTACGCCACTGAGCAGGTACTCAGGCCTTCCCCGATCACTCTGGAGAGTCGGCTGTCTGGGCCTCAGGCTGTCTTCCACCAGCCGGCGAAGCAGTGGTCCCGCTGGCCCCAATAGGTCAGGTGGAGGGAGAGCCAACACAGGCTCTGAGATCCCGCCGGGAGCTCCACTCTATGTGGTGGGGCTGCAAATGTATGTTCTGGTTTCAGGAGTGGGACTTAAGCCTCCCCAGGCCTGGAGCGGCCTCTCCCCTGGGTCGCCTTGTACGCTTTCTGTCTGCCAGGGGGGGGGGGGTGTTTTCCCCACTGCCCACACTACCGTAGCTCTCCCTAGGTCCTGTCGGTGGTATGCCTGTGGTCCCAACACAGTGGGCCTCCCCGCTCAGGGTCCAGTGTCTGGATTCGTCGCAGTTCGTGGGGGGGGAGTGGGATGGTGAGCCACCGGCCCTCGCGTTGCAGCCCTGCTGCTCGCCGACTGCACTCCTAACGCGCAGGATAGGACTGTGCCTGGGCCTCTCCTGCTGGATGAAGTTTCTATTCCGGCCCCACTTGCCTGCGGGTTATGGCGGGGTCTCGATTTGTTTGGGGCGAGTTGCAGTCTCTCTGTAGCGATGACGTATCCCGGGCCTCACGCCGCGAAAAGTCCCCGACCCGGCTGGGCCGATCCCGGGCCTCTCGCAGCACTGTGCGTCCCGGCTTCTGGCTGGATGGTAGGCCTCACCGCTTCCGCCCCCGTAACTTTGGTGTCAGGCGTCTGACACAAGCCGGAGCGGGCGGGGTGGTAACCGCTGGTGTTCCGATGCAGGGATCCTCTCTCGGAAGACACGGATCTATGTGCCGGATAGGTGTTTGGGAAGGGTCGGGCGGCGGAGCTCTACTTTACGCGGCCATCAAGGATCGCTGCTTGGCCACGCCCCCGGGGGTGAATGTTTTGATTTGTTTTGCATTCCGTCCATCACTTGTGTGTCTTGGGCTTATTCCATAGGCCTTAACCTAAAAAAATAGGAAACCGATTTATAGATTTAGCCCTGGTGTTGGCTAGGAGGAGGATAGCTCTCAAATGGAAATCCTCTGCTGGCCCTGGCATCCTGCAATGGGAAAAAGATGTTACGGCCTGGGCCCGGGCGGAAGAAAGAGCATTAATAGAGGAGGATAGCAGAGGAGTGAGACGCCGCCCTATAGCGGACTTGTGGTCGGAAGTAGTGCGGGAATGGGAAGCAAAGGCTGTAGCTGGGGGCGATGGCTCTCCTGCGGCATCCCAAACCCCTTCTCAGCAATAAATAAAAACGATCCATAGCCAAGCTTCGTCTAGGGACGAGAACCACCAACCCACCTAGGTGACCTCTAGATGGCCGTTATAATCGCATTGATAAATATAAAATGTATATAGTGCCTGCCTACCACCAGATTAACCTGCCTAATGTACGCATAGCCTCTCTCTTACCAATAGACGCTCTTGTTGTTAATAAGTTTCATAGAATAAATGTTTTATATACATGATTAAGCTATTAGAATGTAACGCACAGATAATGCCAGCCCGACTTAACTCCCCCTGTAAGACATGTTGTAGTGACTAGAAGACCAACAAAGCGCAGAAAGATATGAATACTGAATGCTCTTTTATGCTATTTTCTCTTTTCCTGACTTCTGCATTTACGAAACTACTAACTGAAAATGTATACAACTTTGATAGGCAATGCATGGCTATAAGCTGTAATCACTATGTAAAACTTAATAAACAGATGTTTTAAAAAAAAGTGCAATGCCCAATTCTCCTTGATCCCACCAGCCCAAAACAGATGGACCAGCTTCAGCAATATACAGTTTACCTTCTGCCACTCTGTCTTTGAAATTAAATGTTACTGCCCTCACACCTAACATTTTGATATCCTCACCAGTGAAGGTTTTAGGACATGTATTTGTGGGCTCTAATTTGTCCCCTAGAATAGGTGCAAATTTCTCTTGCCATACTTTCCTATAAAGAATCGTATAAGAGGAGCCTGAATCTGCTGTTACAGTGACAACCATCCCACTAATACAGATTTCACATTTGGGTTTCTTTCTGAGAAGAGGTGTGGTGCAGCGGCCAGGGCAGCTGACTTCGGAGCACAGGGCTCATGGTTCGATCCCCGGCTCCGGCGGCAGCTCAGCTCAGCACCATGTGACTCTGGGCAATAGCTCACTTAATTTCCACGACGGCCCCCAGCGCCTTGAGACCCGGAAGGGTGAGTAGTTCGCGCTTTACAAATACGGATTTAGATTTAGATTTTAGATTTGAGGTGGCTCGTTTCACTTGCTACACCATCTTCACCAACGCTCAAAACGCACATATTCAAATTCTCATTATCAGAGTCGTCGGCACTAGTGGATGGATCATGTGTAAGAAGGTTCACACCCTTGACTTTATGCTTCCTGCATACCTTCACAAACTGTCCAACTACCCCGCACCCTGAACGTCTTTGGTTCCTCGCCGGACATTTCTTGTCATTGGTCAAATGCCATTTGCTACCACATCTATAACATTTTAGCTTTGAAATAAGTTGCTTACTTAGGTCTGAACATTTTTTATCTGCAACCTATTTCCTATTAACCGGTTTATTCTCAAATTTGGCTTTGTGTTTAGTGTACATTTTTGCAACTACGTTGCTATCCTTCTCCATAACTGCCCTATCCGCCCTGTCAGGTGTAACTGCCTTAGCGCATCTGACAGTTAACTCCGCTTTTTTAACAACATCTATTACTTCTGGTAAGATAGATTCACCCATAGTCCATAATTTATCTTGAATATTAGTGTTCGCAGCACACATTACAATTTTGTCACGTATGAACTCATCATGTAAGTTAGCAAACACACATGTCAATGCAAATTTTTATTTTTTATTTTTTTGATTTCAAATAATTTTTATTGGCATATTAGGGTATACAACACAAAAAGGGGAAGTAAAAGAAGAAAAATACAGTTAGTCATGATACATTTTAAACTCACTTAGTATGAGTGCTATTAGGTATAACCATTAACATATATATTATCAAATAAAACGTATGCAGACATAGTTAATAGTACGTTCCTCTGGTGTACCGTTGGTGATAGGGATGTCATGAAGGTTTAACAAATACACAAGTACAGCTTCTAGTATCGATTGTATACTGATTACTCATCGCATATTGACATAAGCCTGTTATACCTGAAATATAAAACTTCCAAAGTGAGTGGTAAAACCCTGTTTTTTCGGGGAAAAAAAGAAAGAAGGAAAATGGAAAAAAAAAAAAAGAATTAATTCCCAAGGGTTGCTACAATGGTCGTAGGATGCATGTATGCATGTTGGGATTGTGTGATTACTCAGGATGAGTGGTGTCTGGTGTACTGAGATTGGGTGTGAATAGATAGATCTTAGAGGACCTTCATGGTGGCTTGAAAGTAAGGGAGGAAGCGTCCAAGGTGCCCCACATCTTCCTATAAGGAGAGCGCCAGGGAGATAGTTTTAGAGCTATGTTGTCGGCACCCCTTAGGAAGATTAGTTCTTCTTGCCAAGATTTGTAGGCAATCTGTTTGAAGTTTTTCCAGTTTCTCAATATTATTTTGCACGCTAGAGTGAGCATTAGGTCCAGGAGGTCACAGTCATTGTCATTTTTTATTTGGGGGTCTAGGGAACCTAGGATAACATATGAGAAGTCTCTGGCTGGTCTAATATGTAAATTGTGTGTAATGAATTCAAAGATCTTATCCCAGTAGGATTGCAAGAGAGGGCAGTAGAATAACATATGTGGTAAATCTCCTACTTGCAAATTGCAATTCCAGCACTGGGGAGATTGAGTGAGGTTAAGTTTATGCAACTTGGCTGGTGTCCAATATGATCTATTGATAATCTTATATTTCGTTTGTGAGAGTGATGGCGAGATTTTATTCTTAAATGGTGTCATATGAATGCGTTTCCAATCCCACATGATACATTTAGTATTAGTTTCACTTTCCCATTTCCTTTCATTAACCGTGTGTCGTTTACCTGGCTTAGACATGAGTAGTTTATATATTCTAGACACCATGTGGCCCGCTATGGCTAGTTGATTCAGTTTGAGGGGAAGAGAAGGGGGTATCGGTTTTATGGGTTGTTTAGAGATCTGAGCTTTAAGCTTCAAAAATGTATATAGATCTATGGTATTCAGGTTATTTTCTAGTTGTAGTGTAGCAAAGGACTTAGGGAGGGTATCGTTATACAAATCTTTTATCATGTTGATAATTTTCTGAGACCAGTCCTCCCAAAAGATTGGGAGTTTATCTAATCTCAGATTAGGATTATTCCAAAGTGCCGCCAAGTTGGATTTATCTATTCTGACATCAGAGTGAACTTCTAAGCGCGTGAGAGCTTGTTTAGTGTTTTGGATAATGTATTTTGAGTGTGGAGGGATCGATGAGTTCATAGTCATAATGGCGGGTAACGGGATGCCGTTAATTAGATTTGCCTCGACTTCCACCCATGGGGGGTGGTACAGTGGGTTTTCTATAAACCAGGCTGCCCCTTGTCTGCAGAGGAAAGCAGTTTGGTAGTTCCTAAAATTGGGTAGTCCAACTTTGCCTTTGGATTTGCAAAGTTTCAGCTTTATCAAACAAATTCTAGGCTTCTTTCCCTGCCATAAAAAGTTGTTGAGGGCTTTGTCGATTTTCTTTATAAAGTCTTCTGATAGAATCATGGGAAGCATACTGATAAGGTAGTTAACGACAGGTGTAATCATCATCTTGATCGTCTCTACCCCTACCCACCACAATAGAAAATTTGGTGACCAACCATTAAGTAGTTCAGAGACTTTCTTGAATGTGGTTTCTTCATTCACTTCCAGTGTGGTGATAATGTCATTGGTGAATAGTAGACCTAGGTATTTATTTGGATCTGGTTGCCATGTTAGGCCCATGTCTCCCAAGATGTCTTTGCCCCCTAGGGAGTTAAGGAGTTTAACCTCGGTCTTCTCTCTATTAAGTGTGTAACCGGAGACCTCGGCAAAGTCATGTATCACTCTCATTAGAGCAGGGATAGCAGACTTAGCTTCCCTCGACACTATTAGGACGTCATCCACGTAGGCGGCAACCTTGAATGTTGTGCTGCCGTATTCTACGCCTCGTATGTCCGTGTTCACTCTTAGGTGCTGGAGAAACGGTTCTATGGCTAACAAGAACGGTGACGGGGAAAGAGTGCATCCTTGTCTGGTCCCTTGCCGGAGTGAGAGTGATGAGGAAACGGCGCCCCCCACTCTAACCTTAGCTTTAGGTTCATGGTACAGTGCCATAATCATTCGTATTAGTGAGTCTCCGAAGTTGAATCTTTCTAAGGTCATTCGGAGGTATACCCAATCCACCTAGTCGAATGCCTTTTCTGCATCTAAGTTAATGGCGACAGTCGGCAAGTCGATCAACTTAGCCTTCTCAATCGCATGGCAGAACATTCTGGTATTGTCACTAGAAAACCTTTGTCTAAGGAAGCCTACCTGCGAAGGATGGATAAGATTGGCAATATATTTTTGTACACGTAGGGACAGGATCGATGCATAAATTTTGCAATCGAGATTAATTAGGGAAATTGGTCTGTAGTTTTTAGTAAGGAGTGGGTCTTTGCCTTCCTTTGGAATGACTGTAATGAGGGCCTCTGCTGGAGTGCCTGTGACTTGGCCAGTGAAGTGTTGAAATAGATGTAGAAGGGGTTGTGTTAATTGTGTAATGAATGTCTTATAGAAGGTAGCATTGTAACCGCCGGGGCCCGGTGCCTTACCAGATTTTAATTTTTTATGGCTGATTCTACTTCTTCTAAGATAATAGGCCCATTGATAGAGCTAATTTCTTGGTCAGATAGAGCATTGAGTTTTATACTATCTAGATATCCCTTGTTATTCGCGTGATTTAGTTTGTTGTTAGTGTCGTACAATTTCTGGTAAAATTCTTGAAATGTGTCCACTATTTTATCTGGATTGGTATGGATAGTTCCTGTTTCATCTTTAATTGCATTTATCACATATTTCTGCATTTTAAATTTTAGGAATGCAGCCAGTGATTTCCCTGCCCTGCTGGCATCACAAGTCTTCAGACTCTTCTGCTTGTTAATCCAGACCCCTGCTCTGTTGCTGATTATTTTATTGTATTCATATTTTTTGTTTAGCATATTGTTTAGAGTCATTGGGTCCTTTTTGAGTATATGTAGTTTCTCGAGATCAGAAATTTCCTTCTCTAAGGTCTGGAGTTTCTCGTTTGCCTCCCTGTTCATTTTTTACTTTATTTTTTATAACTACTCCTCTAATTGTACTTTTCATTGCCTCCCATCTGGTGAGATGTGATGTCTCATCGACCTTATTTTCCAGTAAGTAGTTTTAAATCGTTTCTTCCAGAAGGGTTTTATTTTGTGTATTTGAGAGTACGTCGTCATTAAACCTCCAGAGGGGTTTTTTGAGGGGTGGTGTTGAGTCCGTGATTGTGAGGGAGATGCAAGAGTGATCTGACACGAGTCTTGGCTCAATTGTCGTTTGTTCTATCATGCTGGTTGAGTTACCCGGGATCAGTAAATAATCGATGCGGGAGTAGGAGTTATGTGGAAAGGAATAAAATGTGTAATCCATTTCTGTAGGGTGTTGTAGACACCATGTGTCTACCATGTTAAATGTGGTGCAGATAGTTTTGAGAGCTTTGTGAGTCTTATTCGGTCTGAAGTGGCAGGTCGAGTGCCTATCTGAGTCAGGATCCAATCGGAGGTTAAAATCCCCCCCTAGCACGATTGTGGCTGTATCAGGGATCAACTTAAGATGTTGAGCGAGATCATTCCAAAACCCTGGGTCGTCAGTAGTGGGCGCATATATATTGGCTATGTAAAACTCTGAATTTTGCTTATTTAGTTTTGTTATGACCCATCTCCCTTTTTTGACGGAGGTATGCGAGATAAGATTTGTTCTAGCATTCCTCGAAATCATTGTCAGGACGCTGCTTTTTTTTTTTCCGTCTGCTGGAGAGCAGGCAATTTCCGTGAAAAGATGACTTGAAAGAGTTAGAGATGTTGGCATCCAATTTAGTTTCTTGGAGGAGAATAATGTCCGCCCTTTGTTTGTGGATATAATCAAGCAGTTTCCTTCTTTTGACAGGGCGGTTCAGACCCTTAACGTTCAATGAAATTATGTGAGGCATGCGGTCAGTGATTCCTTCGGGTGATCAACCTTAAAATGTGGATGAAGTATCCTACGTATTGACTTTGTGACTATCGATATTATCAGACCCTTCCCACCTACGTTTCGTCTAAGAGCATCCCATAAAACAGTAGTCGTGCTTGACAACTTAGTAACCACCTTAGTACCCAGTTGTGTATATGGGATCGCGTTAACGCACCCTTGGTTAAGGGAAAACAATAGGAATTGTGTATGCGACCGGGGGCTGAAATTAAACATAAGTAGGCTTTCCTGTTTTCAGTTTCTATTTTTGGTAAATTCTGGTGGGGTTTTTTCAGTGTTTTCAAGTGATTTCAATACCTTCAAAAAACAGTGGTTATCAGTGGTTACATATTTTCACGCCATTAAAAACAACAGAAACAGTGTTTTTCCGGTGCTTATGGAACATTTTGCTTTTATTATCGCTTGCTTTCTGCACTGATACTGCATTTTATATAGACAGTGTACGTACAGTCTAAATGTGGTCCAAATAAATTTTTACAAATCAAACTTATCGTAGTACACCATACAATACTTCTTCAGTGAGTCTTTGGTCATGCACGCTCGCTCTTTCCTTCCCATGTAAACTTTTATCTGTGAAAAGGCTCTCTCAACATTGGCACTTGAGACAGGCAACGCCAAAATAGCCAGTATACAATTTGCTAACTCTGGCCACTGCCCACTGACATAGCTTTCCATGCCAATACTGGTGCACCTGAAGATTGTGATTCTCTGCGACAGGTTCTGCAACATATGCGTTGAACTGGGCGCATATGCCCTCAGAGTTATTGAAGTGGTCTAAAATGAGGCAGCACTTTTGAAACTCCGGAGAAAACTTCCCTTTACGGAAGGGATCTATAACTTGTGCAGAGTACCACAGTGAGGCTTCATTGACTTCAAATGCCATGGTTGGTAAAGGGCTATTTCTCATACATTGTAAAATAAAAGTTGCTGAATTGCTCCTCAACATTTCTTTGCTTACCAAGTGGCAAGCACTCTAACATGGAATATGTTGCAGTGCCAAAGTCACTAAAAGTGTTGTCCAGCCTACTCTCAAGTAGATGTTTCACATCTACACCAATTATGCTGATCACTTGGTAGACAAGGGTGTTTTCAGACTCTAGTTTTTTCTGTTATGTCCACTACAGCAGTCATGCTTTCCTGTAAAAATCTAAGAATGCAGTAGAGTGTACTTTTTTTCAAATCACTATCAATATGTGATCAAAGATCCTCACATTTCTTGCCTTTGGCATCATCACTCAGTAAAGGCTCTGTAAACGGTTGCCACATGGATAACCTAGCATTCTTGGCCTCTAGGACTGAGAACCACCAGCTAAGTGACACAGTTGGGATGACTCTTTCTTTGATGCCACACAAAGAACAAAATGAGAAATATTTGTGTTTTAGTTTCCGTGCATAACAAAACAGTGCACCAGAATGGACTAAAAAGTCAATAGCATTCTTCATTAACTCTGAAGATTGTAAAGATGGTTTCAGCATACTATCTAACAAGTTGCAAGGATCTCTTACAGGGAAGCACTTCAGCTCAGGTATCGATTTTGACAGGTCATCACACAAGTTTTTCATATACCTAGCTAAATCACTGCAAATACAAACAAAATCACTCCAATCTTTGTGAACTTGGTAAGAACTTTTTGCAGCAGCATTCCAAGTGACACTGCGTTCCATGTTTTCCAAAAGTCTGGTGTCATGTTTTCACCAGTATCCCAGATGCTTTGTGACTGCACTCTTTTCACATATACCTGTCACTATACCTTGCATTGAATGTTTAAAGCCTGGGGTGTTTGGCAATTCACCTACTATCAATACTGACTCACTAGAAAAGGGGGCTGATGTATCAAGGGTTTTTACCCATTCTCTGTGGGTAAATGTGATGGTACATATTGGGAAAGATTCTTATGAAACCTACATTTTTCCTATCAATGAAAGACTCAAACGTAGCCCAAAAAATCAGATATGATTTTGATGTTTCCTGATTCTCTACAGTTTACAAAATAAATAAACAATACCTAAAACATGCTTCTAACCCCTGTATCTTTAGACCAAAGACCACAAAACTGAAAAAAGGAAGAAGAAACAGTATTTTAGTGACATCCCTAAACAACAAAACTCAAGCAGAATAATGTTAGCCCAGTCTTTCTTACTGCTACCTAATATATCAAAGTTACACTGTATTGGCCCCTTCAGGAAGAAATAAAAATTACGCTTTCACTCTCCTTTTCCTTTCTTTGAATGGCATTTAGTTTGTGCTTGTGCAGTGTTTTTTTCAGTGTTTATATGTTTACACTGGTGAGGGCTATTTCCCTACCGGTGGGGTTTTATCAGTTATTATAGGTTTAAACCTAAAACCGGACAGCCTGAACATAAGACAAAAAAGCAGGTGAAAGAAAAATCTTAACCCTCCCTTCTCCCCCATTACCCTTGTCCCTACCCCTTCCCCCCTATTAGAACCTTTAAGCGTGGCGATTGCGGGAAGGTACGTCCCTCTCAGAGGCGTCGCTTTTGAGTGGACATAGTTATGCGAACCATGAAGCTAACAGTTAACATTTAACATTCCTTAACATTCCTAACAGTTAACATTCCTTAAGAACATTTGTAAGCGGGCTAAGGGAGCATCTTCATCTACCTGATCGGTCAGCATAGTTGTCGTTAATGGTGCAGTTGAATAATTATGGTGTGCTTAGTGGCAGGGTGGGCCTATACCACCAGTACAAGTAAGAAGTCTTTAGCATAATGACATTTCATCCGCTTGCCCAGGTGCCATGAAGTAAGAGCAGCCTGGTCTAACTAGCGTGGTAACTAGCGTAATGAGCGTAGTAATGAGTTGACATGGTACTTGGTTGGCCTAGTGACTTTAAACAGTTAAATATGCCTCAATTAGCTTGGCTATACCACTGTGTAATAGGAGCTACAATTATCAGAGTATTAAACACTTGGTCTAGGTATTGACTTTAGAATCTAGACTTAATTATCTGCCACTATACACTAGGAGCAACAAATCTCAGAGCATTAACCCCTTGTTCTGGACATTGACTATAGGTTCTAAACTTAGTAGTCCGCTGCGTGTTAATCAAGGTAAAGTGATTTTAGACAGCATAGACAGCATAGTATAACAAGTCTCACAAAAACAGCTTAGCTATAAGCACTGTAAGCACTGTATAACAGGAGCAACCATTTTCAGAGCATTAAAAATTTGAACTTTGTTATCCTTTTCAAGTTATTCAAGTTACTCGAGTTACTCAAGCATTTTCTGGAACAATCTTGCGTTTTATACACTCTTCCTAGAATAATACACACTTAATCTAGGCACAGGCTCTAGGCTTGAAATCCCCTCCTGATCTCCAGTTAGCTATCCTCTCATGTTCTCATGTTTCATGTTACTCAAGCTGGCATCTTGAGCGTCCATCTTTAGTGGTTACTACTGTGCGGTCCTGCCAAGCTTTTCTGTGTGGATGTATCCATCTTGTGGTCGTCATTGTCACCAAGATATTTCTTCAATGATAAGTGGTCCAGGAAGAAGTGGGACTTGCCTTGCACCACAACTCGGTATTTGGCCGGGCTCACAAATGAGAATTGGTATGCTAGGGATCTCAGTCTGGGGCGGAGAGCGAGAAACCCTTTTCTAGTATCCACTGTTGTTTTGGAGTAGTCTTGTGATATGAAGATCTTGTTGTTACGCCAGAGAATATGTTGGTTTTTCCTCATGAAAGATAAGATAAGTTCAACGTGTTGGTACCTTAACGGCTTGCATACATTGGGTCTGGGGTGTGTTTGGTTCGGTTGCTTCCTCGTTGGCACTCTGTGCGCCCTGTCAAACTCCAAGGGCTTATCAAAAGGGAGCTTGGTGACTTGAGGGAGCCATTTTTCTAGAAAGGTGATGCATGACCCGGTCTCATCTTCGCTTCCCTCCTGCATTCCAAAAATGGGTAGATTTCCTCTTCTATTTCTATCTTCCAATTCTGATATCTGCTTGGCTAGGGCTTGTGTAGTGACGTCAATTCTTTCCACTGTTTTTGCATGTTTTGTGGCTCCATCTTCCAATTGGCTAAATCTGTTTTCTGCTACTTCAATTCTTGTGTTTGATTCTCTTATGTCTCTTCGGATTGCTGAGATCTCGTTCTGCATGCTATCAGTGTTTTCCTTAGTTGACTTCGCAAGATCATGCACCTCCGCTAGCTTATTCAGTATCGTCTCCATTGTGGAATTGATTTCTTTCTTGTTTTTGATTGGGGAGTCCGGATTAGGAGGGTCTGCTTTAACTCTCTTGAGGTTAGCTTTACTCTCCTTCTCAGCCATCTTCAAGGACATGTGCTTTTGCGTATGCTTTTTTGGATGATCAGCACTCATTCACTCATTCACCACAGTGGTAGGATTCTTAGGTGCAGTGGTGGGCTTCTCTGATCTACCGTCAATGCAAAATCTTTAAGTGCTGTGACATACAGGCTCATCTTTACTTTGCTTTCTGTGAAAAAAACTTGTGTCTGTCAACTGATACACAAACCGTAGGATTGAAGTACAAGTCTAAATCTTCTAATGCATTCTTGTATGCATCTACTTGACTATGTGGTCTAGGTTTTATTTGTATGCGATTATACATTTTTAGACCGCCAGCTCCTAAGCAATGTAGTAAAACATTTTTGTTCTTTTCAGATGTTAGTTCCTCATCATCAGCAAACGTGGAAATATAATTCTCAAAGTGTTCTTTCCACTCATTCTAATTAAGCAGAGGTTCACCCTTATTTGCCAAAAACGATTGTGGAGGCGATAAATTCCACACATTTCTAGATGCCATAACAGTGGTAAGCACACTTGAAGATTGAAGAGAAGAAGAAAAAAAATAAAGTTTTCGACAAGTATTCCAGACAAATGTAAACCAGTACCTTAATGATTTGGAAAACGACTGCTGCTTAATATTTGTAACTTTCACTGATTCTTGTGATATACTTCTTATACATTCTTTCCATGTTGTTTCTCGTCTCGATGTGGCAATAACAGTAGGTAATATATTGGTTTAAGCGTGCCTGTCGCTGAAGCAACAGGCTAGAAAAACATGCCTGGACGTGAAAACACTCGAGCAGATAATGGAATGGCTCGAGAAAGTTTACCTTATGCAACCTCCTGGAGTTCCCCAAAAGATGTCCGCCGTACCTGAATTGACGTGCAGTCGGCATAAGCTTTGAGGACTTAGAGCTTGTGCGCGCAGTGCGTCACTAGTCGAAGAAAGGCAGTCACGTGCCGAGTGCTGCGCGCAGTGCGTCACGAGTCGAAGGGAGGAAGGCAGTAGCGCGCCGAGTCCTCGCGCTGAACTCGTCAAGGGCCACACTAAAATTTACGAAAACCAAGGCAGCAAGGTACAGTACCTCAATATTCACAGAAAGATGTTCCTTTGTGTTTCCTTCGAATGCGTGCAGGCTTTCAACAGCGTAGTTTCCGAGTAGAGCAGGACTTGAATGCGGTTGGAAGAGTCACCGCGTACTTCGCACATGTAGGTTCTTCCCTGCTACCAGGATCATCTTCAACTCGTTGCCAAAAAGTGTAAAGATTGATCCGACTCAGTGTAGCTGTTTGAAGTAGTTTATTTATGATCCTGGCACAGCGCACAGTTGCTGCTTCACGTACAAGCTCCACTAACGGTCTCCCCCTCACAGCGTTCTCCATCCCCTAGAGCCCACATTCTGAAGTTGTCATGACAACAGTGAGCACTCTACATTCTATAATCACACCAGACCGTTTACCACCTTGGATGCTGCACTGGATGTTTGGACCGTTGCTTCTCCCCTTGTTGTGAGGATCCTGCAGAGTGCAGCGTTAAGAGGTATGGCCGCGGGTCGGAGTCAATAGGCCCTGAGACGTTGTGGTGCGTCATTACTTACAAGCGGGCCTTCCGGGCCGGTGTGTGTGCATTGTAGAGCTCCGTGCGTCGACTTACCTAGCGCACCGAGAGGAGCACTGACGGCAGTGCTGAGGCAGCGGGGTGGCGCAGCGGAGTAACGTGCAGTGGTCTGTGAACTTTGTCAATGGCACAAGACGACTGACAGGGATTGTTTCTTTCAGCTTCTTATTAGGCAATTCTTGAGAGCTGTCAGTTCACCCATTAGCTGATCCATTTCAGCACTTAGCTGCAGGGTATTTCCATTAGTTATGAGAGGCTGCCACTTTGTGGAGGGAAATTTAAGTAACAGTCTCTGTTGAAGTCATCATTCATCATTTACAACTCATTATTTTTGATCTACAATGGATGTGACCACAGCAATTGTTACACCTCCTCCTTTTTTGATGTTGCCAGGCAAGCCTCCCATAGAATGAGAAGATTGGGTGGATTGTTTTGAGAACTACATATTGGTGTTGGATGGTGCCAGGTTTCCGGCAATCAGGAAAAAAGCGCTACTGTTCGGGTCCTTGGCAAAGGAGGGCCAGCATGTGTTTAAGTACTTACTACCTGTTCGAGATGCTTAAGGTGAGGTCATTGGCGATGTCTACAAGGAGGCAGTGTTGCGTTTGCAAACTAGATTTACAAAACAGGTGAATGTGTTGATGCAACGCCACAAATTTTACACGCAGCCTCAACGCACTTCAGAGTCAATTGATGATTTTGTAGCCAGATTAAGAGAGTTATCTGCTAAGTGTCAATTTGGACAGATGACGGAGGAAATGATTAGGGATCAATTGATCGTCCAGTGTAACAGCAAAAAGATTCAGGGGAGATTGTGGGCAGCCAGTAATCCCACGTTGAAAGAGGTGATAGCTACTGCAAAGGTGGTGGAGGAATCCGAGAAATGTATGTGGGAGATGAGGGTTTCTAATTCAGATAATAAAGTCACTGAACTTACAGCACTGGTGGATGATGGTGGCCAAGTTAATGCAGTAAGGGTTAAGTCTCAGCTACGTAGTGGAGGTGCTAACAAGAATAGAGGTTGGGAAAACTCCACACCCATGAACGTGCAAGGTAAATCAACTCAGGTCTGCCTCTAGGTGTGGCGGCTAATATCACACAGGTTGTAATAATTCCCAAATGTTATCTCAACGTGAAATTTATTGGATAAAATGTCTTGAGACAATGACGCCGAATGGCCTCAATGACAAGATCGACATGAGTTGCTTCCTATAATATCTAATGTATATATGCATTTTTGGGGGCGTGATTAGAGTGATATATAATATAGTTATTCCTCTTAACGGTCACCATTCTTTATTTCACTGATTGTGAGGCTATTTTTTATTTTATTATACACTTTCGGGCTTTGATTAGATAAATGCACATGACTAATTTATGGAGCAACAATAATTAACATCCCATATCCGGTCGCGATATTGTCTGTTTTGATTTGTATTAATAGATCAATAGTGAGGGACGACTTGAGAATACGTTCAAGATCACTATTTGCAGTACAGCACACAGTATAAAGTCAGTAACCATGGTACTCATAGTAATTTCAAATTATCTACTCATGAGAGTACACGGGTGTAGGAAGCTGGCTCTGTATATACTATACCAAAGTGAGGTATAGTGTGCACAGAGTCCAGTGGAACCCCAAAGGTAGGCAGAGGTAAAAGTAGATAGCACCTTACTCTCTTTTTGTGGTAGTGTGGGCGAGCAGTAAGGCTTTATCAGAGGGTAGTGTTAAGCATTTGTTGTACACACTCAATCAGCAAATGATTGTCACACACTCAAAGACTGAACTCAGACTAATTTTGTTTGTATAAAAATATTCTTTTAGTTATTTTATTTCCTAGAACCAAGCAAGCCTGGCACAGGTAAGTGATTTATACTTTGCAATAATAATACAGTTTGAATTGCAGTTGTAAACAGTTTGAATTGCAGTTTTATATATAATTTTTGGTTTGATTACAGTAGATCTACTAGTAATGCAATGCTTTGAAATATTGTACCTATACTTTGTATTGGCTTTTCAATAGAATGTCAAATAGATTACTTTACAGATTACTTTTCTTACACAGTGTAGTATACCTGGATACTGCACTGGGACATTTCCTGTAAACAGGTAAGTAAAAGCGTTTTTTTTATTTGGTTACTGTTTTAAAGACTTTGATAGATTTTCCAACTCCACACTTAGAAACATTTCATAGAAAAACAGTCAATGTTATCCTATGGGAGAATATAGTGTTATCGGTTCAGAGGTAAGTACTTTGTTGTGGGAGTTGGGTTTCTGGGGTTAGACTCAGGGGTCCCCCAGGGTCAAGGATGCACCCTTGTTACACCCTCAGTGGCAATAGGGCGGCCGGGTGCAGGGTGCTGGTTTGTTGTCGGGTGCCCTGTTACTTTCAATGGGGAGACTCTGGTTTGCTAACACACTGCAGGCTCGGGGACGAAGGTCTTCTGGGTGCGACCACCACTTGGAGAGGTAAGTTGGGATGCTGGGGGTTGGTTAGACACCGTCGGTTGGGCCACCGAAGGACGTGGGGCGTCGGGTGCAGGGGTGTCGTTTAGGGTCGGATCTTCTTACCAGCTCCTGGTCACAGTTGAGGGGACCTACCGGATTGAGGCTGCAGGCGTCGGCTGGAGGCTTGAGGCAGGTCAGGGATTACTGGATCTTGGGTCAGGATCGCTGGGGAGACCTTCTCGTGGTGTTGGGCCACTCGAACTCGGGCCGTGGGCATCGGGTGCAGACTTGCGGATTTCGCCGGAGCTGGAATCTGTGGGTGAACAAATCCGGTGTTCACCGGAGACAAAGTCTTTTCCTTGGAAGGCAGGGCAGGTCCTCTGGGGTCTTGAGGTTGCTGGCTGCAGGACACACCAGAGTTTCGCTTCTGCAGGTTCGAGGTGGGGACAGGCCGGTAGGGCTGGGGCCAAGTCAGTGGGCGTCCTCCTCTTCTTAGCTTCGGCATGGATGTTCGGTCCTTCTTCTTCTTTTCTTCTTGTGGTTTCTTGTCTGAGGAGGCAAGGTTCGGGGGTGCCCCTAAATACTAGATTTAGGGGCGTTGCAGGTAGGTAAATGTTGGGACCAATGGGTCCCTTCCCTGGGGTGGGTACACCCCCTATTATGCCACCCTCCAGTGGGAGGGGTGCATATGCCTCACTCTAGTTGGCCGGGTCCCCTATCTGCAAGATGGCGGGGACTAAGAGTTGTGCTTCATCTCGCCTTCCCCACCTGAGGGGTGGGCTTGGCAAAGGTGGGCAAACCTCCCTTCCTCACTTGGGTTTCCCGCCGGTTCTCCCACCCAAAGAGGGGGTCAGAACTGGTGGGGACTAAGTGCTGGGAGCAGCAAAAGGCCTGGGGAAGCTCACAAAGGCGGCAAGCCTTTGAAGCTTCCCCTTCGTGGACCCTGCCCACCCGGGGGGAGGAGGCTTGGCACCTCATCCCAGGATGTGCTTTGTTTCAGGCCCCCGAGAGCAACAGGCTCTCGACCCAGGGGTCCAGAAACATGTCTGGTAGTGGCAGCTGAAAGCAGCCACACAACCTGGACACTAGTGTTAGGTGGTTTTTCAGGGGGCATCTCTAAGATGCCCTCTGTGTGCATTTTTCATTAAATCCCACACTGGCATCAGTGTGGGTTTAATGTGCTGAGAAGTTTGATACCAAACTTCTCAGTTTTCAGTGCAGCCATTATGGTACTGTGGAGTTCGTAATGACAAACTCCCATCACCATATACTCTTAATGGCAGCACTGCACTTACAATGTCTAAGAATTGACTTAGACACTGTAGGGGTACAGGGCTCATGCACCTGTACCCTCACCACTGGTATAGTGCACCCAGCTAGAGGGGTGACTGATCTATGCCTGGGCAGTGGGTTGTAGGCATGGCACACATGGATGTGTGCCATGTCGACTCTTCACTTTGTTCTGCACCAAAACACGCAGCCTGCAAAGGCAGTATGTGAGTGTAAAGGTACAGGGCCTCTAAGGGTGGCGCAATAAGTTCTGCAGGCCTTAGAGGCCTTCCCTGGTCACAGTGCCCTGGGTACCTGTGGTACCATTTACCAGGGACTAACCTGTGGCCAGAGAGTGCCAATTGGGTTTGGTCTTCAATGCAGTTTTAGGGAAAGGACATAGGCCCTGGGTACCTGATTGGCAGGAGCCCAGGGCACACTCAATCAAAGTACATCAACAGTTCAACAAAAAGTGGGGGCAACCATGCAGAAAGAGGGCACTTTCTCACACAACCCCCCCCCCCAAACGAAAGAGGATGAGGCTAACCTTTCCCAAGAGAGTCTTCATTTTCTAAGTGGAAGAACCTGGAAAGTCCATCTCCATTGGCATGGGCAGTCCCAGGTCTGTGTTCCACTACAAAGTCCATTCCCTGTAGGGAGATGGACCACCTCAACAGTTTAGGATTTTCACCTTTCATCTGCATTAGCCACTTAAGAGGTCTGTGATCAGTTTGAACTAGGAAGTGAGTACCAAACAAGTATGGTCTCAGCTTCTTCAGGGACCGAACCACCGCAAAGGCCTCCCGCTCAATGGCACTCCATCGCTGCTCCTTGGGGAGAAGCCTTCTGCTTATAAACGCAACAGGTTGATCTTGGCCTTCATCATTGGTCTGGGATAGGAACGCTCCTATCCCTAGCTCAGAGGCATCAGTCTGCGCAATGAACTGCTTGGTATAGTCTGGAGCTTTGAGAATTGGTGCTGAGCACATTGCCTTTTTCAGGCTGTCAAAAGCCTTTTGACAGCTAACTGTCCAGTTTACCTTTTTGGGCATCTTCTTGGAGGTGAGTTCTGTGAGGGGAGTCACAATGGACCCATATCCCTTTACAAACCTCCTGTAGTACCCAGTCAAGCCAAGGAAAGCCCTGACTTTGGTCTGGGTTGTTGGAGCTGCCCAGTCCAGGATGGCCTGGATCTTGGGCTGTAAGGGTTGCACTTGGCCTCCACCAACACGGTGGCCCAAGTATACCACAGTTCCCTGCCCTATCTGGCATTTGGATGCCTTAATAGTTAGGCCTGCAGTTTGCAGGGCTTTTAAAACCTTCCCAAGGTGGATCAGGTGATCCTGCCAGGTGGAACTAAAGACAGCAATATCATCTAGATAAGCTGCACTAAAGGACTCCAATCAAGCAAGGACTTGATTCACCAACCTTTGGAAGGTGGCAGGGGGATTCTTTAAACCAAAGGGCATAACGGTAAACTGATAATGCCCATCAGGTGGGGAGAATGCTGTCTTTTCTTTTGCTCCTGGTGCCATGCCAATCTGCCAGTACCCTGCAGTTAAGTCAAAGGTACTTAAAAATTTGGCTGCACCCAATTTGTCTATCAACTCATCTGCTCTTGGGATAGGGTGAGCATCTGTCTTGGTGACAGAGTTGAGCCCTCTATAGTCCACACAGAACCTCATTTCTCTCTTTCCACCATGTGGATGAGGTTTGGGGACTAGAACCACTGGGCTGGCCCAGGAGCTCTCAGAGGGTTCAATAACCCCTAACTCCAGCATCTTGCTGACTTCAGCTCTGATGCTTTCCTTGACTTGATCAGATTGTCGATAGATTTTGTTCTTGACAGGTGCACTGTCACCAGTGTCCACATCATGGGTACACCAGTTTGTCTGACTAGGGGTCAAGGAAAAGAGCTTAGCATACTGCTGCAAGACTTGCTTGCAATCAGTCTGCTGTTGGGCAGTGAGGGTGTCTGAAAAGACAACTCCATCCACTGACCCATCTTTGGGGCTGTAGGAGAGGAGGTCAGGGAGAGGTTCACTCTCTGTCTCCTGATCCTCATGAGTCACCATCAGCTTGGTGATGTCAGCCCTGTCGTGGAAAAGCTTAAGGCGGTTCACATGGAACACCCTTTTGGGTGTCCTACTTGTGCCCAGGTCAACCAAGTAGGTGACCTCACTTTTCTTCTCTAAGATGGGGTAAGGGCCACTCCATCTGTCCTGGAGAGCCCTTGGTGCCACTGGCTCCAAAACCCACACCTTTTGCCCTGGTTGAAATTCTACCAGTGCAGCTTTTTTGGTCATACCAGTGCTTCTGAAGCTCCTGGCTGGCCTCAAGATTCTTGGATGCCTTTTCCATGTACTCAGCCATTCCGGACCTTAGGCCTAGTACATAGTCCACAATGTCTTGTTTTGGTTCTTGGAGAGGCTTCTCCAAACCCTCTTTTACAAGACAGAGTGTTCCCCTGACAGGATGGGCAAACGGAAGTTCAAAGGGGGAAAACCCTACTCCCTTCTGAGGCACCTCTCTGTAGGCGAAAAGCAAGCATGGTAAGAGGACATCCCATCTCCTTTTGAGTTTTTCAGGGAGCCCCATAATCATGCCTTTCATTGTCTTGTTAAACCTTTCAACAAGACCATTGGTTTGTGGGTGATAGGGTGTAGTAAACTTGTACTGCACTCCACAGTCTTTCCACATGTGTTTTAGGTAAGCAGACATGAAGTTGGAACCTCTGTCTGAAATTACCTCCTTAGGAAACCCTACCCTGGTGAAGACACCAATGAGGGCCTTGGCTACTGCAGGGGCTGTAGTAGTCCTAAGGGGAATTGCCTCAGGATACCTAGTGGCATGATCCACTACCACTAGTATAAACTTGTTTCCTGATGCTGTGGGAGGTTCAAGTGGACCCACTATGTCCACACCTACCCTTTCAAAGGGAACCCCAACCACAGGTAGTGGTATCAAGGGGGCCTTTGGGTGCCCACCTGTTTTGCCACTGGCTTGACAGGTGACACAGGAGCTGACAAACTCCTTTACTTTCTGAGACATCTGGGGCCAGTAAAAGTGGCTAACTAGCCTGTCCCAGGTTTTGGTTTGGCCCAGATGTCCAGCTAGAGGGATGTCATGAGCTAAAGTTAGTAGGAACTCCCTGTACTTCTGAGGCACTACCACTCTCCTAGTGGTTCCAGGGTTGGGGTCTTTGGCCTCAGTGTACAGTAGTCCCTCCTCCCAATAAACTCTGTGGGTACCACTGACATCTCCCTTTTCCTAGGTAGCAGCTTGCTGCCTCAGGCTTTCAAGAGTTGGACAGTCCTGCTGTCCAAGGCACAGCTCTTCCCTAAAGGGTCCCCCTGGGCCTAAGAGTTCAACCTGGTAAGGGTCAAGCTCCATGGGCTCAGTACTCTCTGGGGTGTCCAAGTCCTCTCCCTGAGGAGAGGGGTCCTGATCCTTTTGATGTACAGAAGCTGGTTTCCCAGTCTTCTTACCTTTTCTCTTGGAAGGTTGGCCCATACTTTCAAGGTTCAACACTTCTTTTTCACCCTGTCTCTTGCTCTGTGCTCTTGTTTTTAACACACACCATCTCAGGGATATCCAGCATTGCTGCATGGGTTTTCAATTCTACCTCAGCCCATGCTGAGATTTCCAGGTCATTACCAAGCAGACATGCAGCTGGAAGCTTTGGAGAGACCACTACCTGTTTCAGGCCAGTAAACCCCCCAGTCTAATGTCACCATAGCCATTGCATGGTTAGTGGTAACACTGTCAGCATTGGTGACTGGGTAAGTTCTCCCAATCAAGTATTGCCCTGGGGAAACCAGTGTATCTCTCACCATAGTGACACTGTGTAGTGCTAGAGGCACTCTTGTGGTCTGACACCGCATGATGACCTTTGACTACCATCATTTTAATTGACTTTGGTGTTATTTTATCCTAGCCTGAATGTACGACGTCCTGCATATGCCTTGTTTCTCTTAAAGGTTTCTTTCTTGTAATCTTGCAGTCTTACAGTGGGAGCTGTCACAGTAGAACAGCCTTGCCAAGAACAGAATGTGTGGGATGTGCATTTGAAAGCATGAGAGAGCGAGAGAGGTGTGGAATGTACTTTTTGGTCTCGAAGTGCAGTGTTATGAGCAGTGGTGAACAAATGTGCACTGTGTTGTACATTGAGAGATAAAGTATGTGATGCTATAAGCAGTGGTGCACAAATGTGCATTGTGTTGTACATTGGCAAGTATTATTAAGTTCTTACTATTGGCTTTGACATGGCCTCATGTCATCCTGAATTCTGACTTGCTTGAGCTTTTCTGCGCGCACAGACAAGCTTGCAAGTTGTTTGGGTTAATCACGTTCAAGGATTGTTTTGTGAGAGATTGTTTAATGTACCCTGGAAGGCTTTCGTAAGCTTCGTCAAGATAAAGGCTGGAACATGTGAGAATGTAGAGGGAACGTGGGAACTCCTTCCTGCCGTGGAATGCTTGCCTGGAAGCTGGCCAATACCAGTAAGTTTCCTTGGCGCAGAGGGGAAGACTCTCGAACCTTCTAGTGTGTGTTTTGAGATTATAAAGCTGAGGGTTGTTGACAGCCAGGGTGGGAGCTCACTTACGGAGTAGATGTACTGTTGTAAGACGAACGGAACCTGAGTCCCGGTCGAGAGTCCAAGCCCAGCTGTCAACGGGCTCCCCAGCTTGAGTTGGCAAGGATGTCGAGTGAACGATCAGTGAGGTGTTACTTACATTGTGTATATAATTTCTAAGTTTCTTTGCTTTTTGCTACATGTATATATGCTACATGTTATTCTGGTTTTGTGCTTGAGTTACTTGATATTTGGGAGTCTGCATCAACCGATATATTTTGCCTTCCTTTCCAAAATATTGAATTAATAAACATGTGTGTCACTTTAAATGCACCTGAACTTGTTTTCTCGCCTCGCCTTAAGAGAGTGCTGGGTCCTGTTTTATCGCCTCGTCTTATGGGAGTGCTGTTTTATGTGTGTTATTTAAAGGTGCAGTAGTGCATTTACCTCCTCTTGGGAGTGCAGGGTTTAGGTGTGTCCTATTGTGTCAAATTACACGCACTACACACTGGCACCTGTATCCCTCTGGGCTTCTATTCTAGTCCCATTGATCCAAGGGTATTGTAAGTATTTCTTTAAGTTGGGTGGCCACACAGCTAAAGTGGCAAACTCAACTTCCCCTTCTGTGACTAGAACTGCTTCAGTGTGCAACCCGATTTGCTCTTGGCACACTGCTGATCCCATCTGGAGACTGGCTACATCAGGAGTAGCTGTAGTAGGACTAGGGGGCTTCTTGTTAGGACAAGTAGCATCTCCAGTTAAGTGTCCCAACTTCTTACAGTTGTTGAACCAGGCCTTAGCAGGATCAAAGTTCTTTCCCCTGTACTTATTAGTGGATTGGGAAGAGTTTGGGACCCACCCCTCTGTGCAGGTTTTTGGGGCCCTTTAGAAGACTCAGGCTTTTTATCTTGGGGATTCTCACCATCATTCCCCTGGGGATGTTTTGTAACCCCTTTCTTTTGGTCACCCCCAGTGGTTGTTTTTGTCACCCATGTCTTGACCCAATGCTCTGCCTTCTTTCCCAATTCTTGGGGAGAAATTAGACCTAAGTCTACCAAATGCTGATGTAACTTTTCATTTGTGCAATTACTTAAAATATGTTCCTTCATAAACAAATTGTAAAGTCCATTGAAATCATGCACATTGTGTCCAGTTAACCAACCATCTAGTGTCTTAACTGAGTAGTCAACGAAGTCAATACAGGATTGGAACAGGGGTGGGAGCACACCACTTCACCCCCCAGCAAGGTTCGCCCCTGGCATTCTGGTAAATGCAGTCTCATGTTGCTTGCTTTGCTAAAGTTTTCCGAGTGTTTCGCCAGAGTTGGCGCAGATAGTGCTGATCTCTAGACACGTGTTTCTGGTTCTTTAACCGTCATCAGTAGAGATTACAGGCTTCAAATTTGGGGTTTACTGAGTAGGCTGCCAAACATTGCATCAGGTCAAGTACCTCTCACTGGCGCGCGGGTGCTTCTTCCACGAGCTCGTCAGCTCAATGACTCACGGGAGTACTTTTAAACAGGAACAGGGGTGGGAGCACACCGCTTCACCCCCAGCAAGGTTCGCCCCTGGCATTCTGGTAAATGCAGTCTCATGTTGCTTGCTTTGCTAAAGTTTTCCGAGTGTTTCGCCAGAGTTGGCGCAGATAGTGCTGATCTCTAGACACGTGTTTCTGGTTCTTTAACCGTCATCAGTAGAGATTACAGGTTTCAAATTTGGGGTTTACTGAGTAGGCTGCCAAACATTGCATCAGGTCAAGTACCTCTCACTGGCGCGCGGGTGCTTCTTCCACGAGCTCGTCAGCTCAGTGACTCACGGGAGTACTTTTAAACAGGAACAGGGGTGGGAGCACACCGCTTCACCCCCCAGCAAGGTTCGCCCCTGGCATTCTGGTAAATGCAGTCTCATGTTGCTTGCTTTGCTAAAGTTTTCCGAATGTTTCGCCAGTGTTGGCGCAGATAGTGCTGATCTCTAGACACGTGTTTCTGGTTCTTTAACCGTCATCAGTAGAGATTACAGGCTTCAAATTTGGGGTTTACTGAGTAGGCTGCCAAACATTGCATCAGGTCAAGTACCTCTCACTGGCGCGCGGGTGCTTCTTCCACGAGCTCGTCAGCTCAATGACTCACGGGAGTACTTTTAAACAGGAACAGGGGTGGGAGCACACCGCTTCACCCCCCAGCAAGGTTCGCACCTGGCATTCTGGTAAATGCAGTCTCATGTTGCTTGCTTTGCTAAAGTTTTCCGAGTGTTTCGCCAGAGTTGGCGCAGATAGTGCTGATCTCTAGACACGTGTTTCTGGTTCTTTAACCGTCATCAGTAGAGATTACAGGCTTCAAATTTGGGGTTTACTGAGTAGGCTGCCAAACATTGCATCAGGTCAAGTACCTCTCACTGGCGCGCGGGTGCTTCTTCCACGAGCTCGTCAGCTCAATGACTCACGGGAGTACTTTTAAACAGGAACAGGGGTGGGAGCACACCGCTTCACCCCCAGCAAGGTTCGCCCCTGGCATTCTGGTAAATGCAGTCTCATGTTGCTTGCTTTGCTAAAGTTTTCCGAGTGTTTCGCCAGAGTTGGCGCAGATAGTGCTGATCTCTAGACATGTGTTTCTGGTTCTTTAACCGTCATCAGTAGAGTTACAGGCTTCAAATTTGGGGTTTACTGAGTAGGCTGCCAAACATTGCATCAGGTCAAGTACCTCTCACTGGCGCGCGGGTGCTTCTTCCACGAGCTCGTCAGCTCAATGACTCACGGGAGTACTTTTAAACAGGAACAGGGGTGGGAGCACACCGCTTCACCCCCCAGCAAGGTTCGCCCCTGGCATTCTGGTAAATGCAGTCTCATGTTGCTTGCTTTGCTAAAGTTTTCCGAGTGTTTCGCCAGAGTTGGCGCAGATAGTGCTGATCTCTCGACACGTGTTTCTGGTTCTTTAACCGTCATCAGTAGAGATTACAGGCTTCAAATTTGGGGTTTACTGAGTAGGCTGCCAAACATTGCATCAGGTCAAGTACCTCTCACTGGCGCGCGGGTGCTTCTTCCACGAGCTCGTCAGCTCAATGACTCACGGGAGTACTTTTAAACAGGAACAGGGGTGGGAGCAAACCGCTTCACCCCCCAGCAAGGTTCGCCCCTGGCATTATTTTTGGCGAAATACTTGGAATACTATAGCGAAGCAAGCAACATGAGACTGCATTTACCAGAATGCCAGGGGCGAACCTTGCTGGGGGTTGAAGCGGTGTGCTCCCACCCCTGTTCCTGTTTAAAAGTACTCCCGTGAGTCATTGAGCTGACGAGCTCGTGGAAGAAGCACCCGCGCGCCAGTGAGAGGTACTTGAACTGATGTAATGTTTGGCAGCCCACTCAGCAAACCCCAAATTTTGGCGAAATACTTGGAATACTATAGCGAAGCAAGCAACATGAGACTGCATTTACCAGAATGCCAGGGGCGAACCTTGCTGGGGGTTGAAGCGGTGTGCTCCCACCCCTGTTCCTGTTTAAAAGTACTCCCGTGAGTCATTGAGCTGACGAGCTCGTGGAAGAAGCACCCGCGCGCCCGTGAGAGGTACTTGACCTGATGTAATGTTTGGCAGCCCACTCAGCAAACCCCAAATTTTTGGCGAAATACTTGAAATACTATAGCGAAGCAAGCAACATGAGACTGCATTTACCAGAATGCCAGGGGCGAACCTTGCTGGGGGTTGAAGCGGTGTGCTCCCACCCCTGTTCCTGTTTAAAAGTACTCCCGTGAGTCATTGAGCTGACGAGCTCGTGGAAGAAGCACCCGCGCGCCAGTGAGAGGTACTTGACCTGATGTAATGTTTGGCAGCCCACTCAGCAAACCCCAAATTTTTGGCGAAATACTTGGAATACTATAGCGAAGCAAGCAACATGAGACTGCATTTACCAGAATGCCAGGGGCGAACCTTGCTGGGGGTTGAAGCGGTGTGCTCCCACCCCTGTTCCTGTTTAAAAGTACTCCTGTGAGTCATTGAGCTGACGAGCTCATGGAAGAAGCACCCGCGCGCCAGTGAGAGGTACTTGACCTGATGTAATGTTTGGCAGCCCACTCAGCAAACCCCAAATTTTTGGCGAAATACTTGGAATACTATAGCGAAGCAAGCAACATGAGACTGCATTTACCAGAATGCCAGGGGCGAACCTTGCTGGGGGTTGAAGCGGTGTGCTCCCACCCCTGTTCCTGTTTAAAAGTACTCCCGTGAGTCATTGAGCTGACGAGCTCGTGGAAGAAGCACCCGCGCGCCAGTGAGAGGTACTTGACCTGATGTAATGTTTGGCAGCCCACTCAGCACACCCCAAATTTTTGGCGAAATACTTGGAATACTATAGCGAAGCAAGCAACATGAGACTGCATTTACCAGAATGCCAGGGGCGAACCTTGCTGGGGGTTGAAGCGGTGTGCTCCCACCCCTGTTCCTGTCAATCCAGGATTGGTTTTGGGTTTTGCGAGCCCCCCTGAATCTAATTCTATATTCCTCAGTTGTGAGTCCAAATCCCTCAATCAGAGTTCTCTTCATGAGGTCATAAGATCCAGCATCTGCCCCTGTAAGGGTCAGAAGTCTGTCTCTGCAGTTACCAGAGAACAGTTCCCAAAGGAGTGCCCCCCAGTGTGAATTCTTCACTTTTCTCATTTCACAAGCCCTCTCAAAGGCTGGGAACCATTTTATGATATCATCACTCTTCATATTTAGGGACAATCCATTTGGGTATTTTAGGATCATAACATTGCTCTTTATCCTTATTAAGTAAATTGCTGCCACCATTGATGGGTGCTAGGTCCATCTCTGCTCTCTCTTTCTCTAGAGCCAGGAGTCTGGTCTCTAGATCCAATCTTTTGGTCAACCTGGCTAGAAGGTTGTCCTCCTCATTGAGGCTGTCCCCAATGTCCTCAGTAGCACCTGGTCCACCTGTGTGGGCTCTAGGTACTGAGAGGTTTGTTGTTGGATTCAGGGTCACTGGGGCCCTTTTCTCCCTATGAAGTGTGGGGGGGGGTGTTGGTCAGTCTCCTCATCCCATCCATCTTCTTCCACATCTGAGAGGTCTTCACCATTCTCAGAGGGATGGTCCTTAGCATACCCAGCCAACAACTCCTGGAGCTTTTGTTTTGTGGGATGGGACCCCATGGTTATGTTTTTAATTTTGCATAGGGACCTTACCTCCTTGAAAGACAAGTGGCGGTGAGGGGTGAGGTCGAGCTCCTCAACCTGGTCCTCTCTGCCATTGTGGTTATCTTCACTAACAGCTGGGTTCTTGTTAAGAGACATTGTTAAAAAAACTTCTAACCCCTCTTATCCCTCATTAAAGTGACTTTTTATTTTTCTAAAATTCTAAAGGGACGTAACCAAGGTCCTAACAAGACTTTTAGTAATTTGGAAAAATTTGTCAATTCAAAAATCAGAATTCTAAAGACAATTTAAGAGTTCTGTCGTGTGATCAGGTGGTAACCAAGTTTGTCCAACAAATGCAAAATTGTATATCCCACCGCTGATCCACCAATGTAGGAAGCTGGCTCTGTATATACTATACCAAAGTGAGGTATAGTGTGCACAGAGTCCAGTAGAACCCCAAATCTAGGCAGAGGTATAGTTAGATAGCACCTTACTCTCTATTTGTGGTAGTGTGGGCGAGCAGTAAGGCTTTCTCAGAGGGTAGTGTTAAGCATTTGTTGTACACACTCAATCAGCAAATGATTGTCAAACACTCAAAGACTGAACTCAGACCAATTTTGTTTGTATAAAAATATTCTTTTAGTTATTTTATTTCCTAGAACCAAGCAAGCCTGGCACAGGTAAGTAATTTATACTTTGCAGTAATAATACAGTTTGAATTGCAGTTGTATACAGTTTGAATTGAAGTTGTAGATATACTTTTTGGTTTGTTTACAGTAGAACTACTAGTAATGCAATGCTTTGAAATATTGTACCTATACTTTGTATTGGCTTTTCAATAGAATGTCAAATAGATTACTTTACAGATTACTTTTCTTACACAGTGTAGTATACCTGGATACTGCACTGGGACATTTCCTGTAAATAGGTAAGTAAAAGCGTTTTTGTTATTTGGTTACAGTTTTAAAGACTTTGATAGATTTTCCAACTCCACACTTAGAAACTTTTCATAGAAAAACAGTCAATGTTATCCTATGGGAGAAAATAGTGTTATCGGTTCAGAGGTAAGTACTTTGTTGTGGGAGTTGGGTTTCTGGGATTAGACTCAGGGGTCCCCCAGGGTCAAGGATGCACCCTTGTTACACCCTCAGCGGCACTAGGGCGGCCGGGTGCAGAGTTCTGAGGCCCAATGTTATCCATTGGGGGATAGGGGGCCTTCGGTTGGTGGCTGCTCATGAGCAGGCCACAAGGTTGTGGGAGAAAAGCTCCTGGACTTAAGCTCAGGGCAAATGGGGGTTCAAGATAGCACCAAAGGTACACCCTGAGCGGCACTATAGCGGCCGGGTGCAGGGTGCTGGTTTGTCGTCGGGTGCCCTGTTACTTTCAATGGGGAGTCTCCGGTTTGCAAACACACTGCAGGCTCGGGGACGGAGGTCTTCTGGGTGCGACCACCACTTGGAGAGGTAAGTTGGGATGTTGGGGGTTGATTAGACACTGTGGGGCGTCGGGTGCAGGGGTGTCTTTTAGGGTCGGATCTTCTTACCAGCTCCTGGTCGCGGTTGGAGGGACCTTCCGGATTGAGGCTGCAGGCGTCGGCTGGAGGCTTGAGGCAGGTCAGGGATCACTGGATCTCGGGTCAGGATCGAAGGGGAGACCTCTTTGTGGTGTTGGGCCACTCGAACTCGGGCCGTGGGCGTCGGGTGCAGACTCGGGCGTTTCGCCGGAGCGGGAGGCTGTGGGTGAACAAATCCGGTGTTCAGGGTTGACAAAGTCTTTTCCTTGGAAGGCAGAACAGGTCCTCGGTGTTCTTGAGGTTGCTGGCTGCAGGACACACCAGAGTTTTGCTTCCGCAGGTTTGAGGTGGGGACAGGCCGGTAGGGCTGGGGCCAAGTCAGTGGGCGTCCTCTTCTTCTTAGCTTCGGCACGGCTGTTCGGTCCTTCTTCTTCTTTTCTTCTTGTGGTTTCTTGTCTGAGGAGGCAAGGTTCAGGGGTGCCCCTAAATACTAGATTTAGGGGCGTCACAGGTAAGTAAAAGATTGGGACCAATGGGTCCCTTCCCTGGGGTGGGTACATCCCCTATTATGCCACCCTGCAGTGGGAGGGGGGCATATGCCTCACTCTGGTTGGCTGGGGTCCCCCATCTGCAAGATGGCGGGGACTGAGAGTTGTGCTTCACCTCGCCTCCCCCACCTGAGGGGTGGGGTTGGCAAAGGTGGGCACACCTCCCTTCCTCACTTGGTTTTCCCGCCGGTTCTCCCGCCCAAAGTGGGGGTCAGAACTGGTGGGGACCAGTTGCTGGGAACAGCAAAAGGCCTGGGGAAGCTCACAAAGGCGTCAAGCCTTTGAAGCTTCCTCTTCATGGACCCTGCCCATCCTGGGGGAGGAGGCTTGGCACCTCGTCCCAGGATGTGCATTGTTTCAGGCCCCCGAGAGCAGCAGGCTCTTGACCCAGGGGTCCAGAAACATGTCTGGTAGTGGCAGCTGAAAGCAGCTACTCAGCCTGGACCATAGTATTAGGTGGTTTTTCAGGGGGCATCTCTAAGATGCCCTCTGTGTGCATTTTTCATTAAATCCCACACTGGCATCAGTGTGGGTTTAATGTGCTGAGAAGTTTGATACCAAACTTCTCAGTTTTCAGTGCAGCCATTATGGCACTGTGGAGTTCGTAATGACAAACTCCCAGCACCATATACTCTTAATGGCAGCACTGCACTTACAATGTCTAAGAATTGACTTAGACACTGTAGGGGTACAAGGCTCATGCACCTGTACCCTCACCACTGATATAGTGCACCCAGCTAGAGGGGTGACTGATCTATGCCAGGGCAGTGCGTTGTAGGCATGGCACACATGGATGTGTGCCATGTTGACTCTTCACTTTGTTCTGCACCAAAACACGCAGCCTGTAAAGGCAGTGTGTGAGTGTAAAGGTACAGGGCCTCTAAGGGTGGCACAATAAGTGCTGCAGCCCTTAGAGGCCTTCCCTGGTCACAGTGCCCTGGGTACCTGTGGTACCATTTACCAGGGACTAACCTGTGGCCAGAGAGTGCCAATTCGGTTTGGTCTTCAATGCAGTTTTATGGAAAGAACATAGGCCCTGGGTACCTGATTGGCAGGAGCCCAGGGCACACTCAGTCAAAGTACATCAGCAGTTCAGCAAAAAGTGGGGGCAACCATGCAGAAAGAGGGCAGTTTCTCACAACGGGCATCTGTCATCATAGCAAGGTAGCATGTGGAAAGGGAGCATACTTTATCTATGGTGCACATTTAGTTATTTGATATATTTTGCGGTATCGAGCTGACGGTACAAATCACACTATATAGTGATTTTTCAGTTTACATAGAGGTTATGACAGCCACAGAGTTAACAATTAGCAGAGTGAGTCAGTTCATATGCACTTTGTTCGGTTATTAACTTGAAGTATGCCCCATTGCAACATGGCGGCTATATAGGTCGATTCAGCACCCGGCCAGTTTGAGTCCTATTTTTATGGTTACGGGATAGGGTTTTAAATATGTTTCGTCATAACACGGTAAGGTTTCCCGACATAGAAGAGTTTGTGGTATTAGGACAGATTCAGCAAGAGCAAAGGTATGTACGGAATAAACGCTTGATATTTTAATCTAGAAGATCCATGCAAGCCGTTAAGGAAGTTGTTACAGTGTTTACATAAGAGTACTTTTGTTGTAGATTATGGCGAGCACATTTGATGACAAGCATTGCGAAGTTCCATCAGCTAACGGGTCCCGGATACCAGTGGACTATAACTCTAACTTCAAACGGGTAGGGAATATCATATTAATTACACCAGTTAGTTTTAGGCATAACTTTATACTGGTGAAACATTTTGATGTATACCGCTGGATTTTTGTGTCAAGCAGGCATCGACCGTATAGATTGCTCGTAAGAAGCAAGTCGTTGGTAAGCGGATACTCACATTGCTGAGTGATTAACACTAACCACTGGGTGTGCTTGAGATTTGTATACAGGGTTACTCTACAAGATACGGCTCGCTGAGCACTTTTTCTATTCTTTCTGCACCTCAGATGAGTCGCACAATAATCAGTTAAGTGTCATGAAAAAAGGTCTTTTTTTAATATATCACATTGTTCACAATCCTGCCCTCAGTGTTTTCACATAGCAATATGAGAATGAGCACTGGTACAAGGTTGATCTTCAACACGGACACCAATTAGTCATTGCACGCCATGGGCTATCACTTTTTCTCCCGATTCTTTCAAACTGATGACAGCAACTCATTGTTTCCGATCATTTTTCATCAATCTCTTGATCATTTCATTGATCACTCTCTAAATCTTTTCCAGATCATTTTCACACAGTAATCTAACATTTAAGAATCTGTAGCAGTAGTTTGCTACATCGTTATTATACCCACCATCATTTTTATGTTTGGTTTGTTTGTTTTTTCTAGTTACAAACATCAGCCCCTGAAGAAGGGAGTGCATTCCGAAATGCATTGGGCAATTCTATTTTTGTAACGATTTCAACAATAACATCGCAAGTTACATTGTGTGAAGTTACAAGACTTATTTACTAACCAGATGTTATTAGTAGAACAATTGTAGACTAGAGGAGTGGTCTCTGTATTAGAGCAGAATATATGATTTGTTTTATATTTGAAATTCTTGAAAAAAAATTATGAAGTAAAAATGAGATTTATGTTTTCATAATCATATTGTGATAGATTATTTTGCGGTGCTCGTGGGGTCCAAAGGACATACACCTTTAGCAGCAGCATCAGCTATTATCACATGGCAGATTCGAAACAATGCTTTGCGGTGGGCAAGGACTGCCGCAGATGTGGGAAAAAGGGACACTTAGGACGCATGTGCAAAGTGGCTGAGAAGAGGGTTGCCATGGTGGAGGATGAGCAATCGGACTACAGAGTACTCATGGTACAGGATGAGAGTGTGTTGGGGAGCACTAATCAGGAAAGAAGGCGAACCTGTCCTAAAGCTGATTTTGAAGTTACTGGCACAATAGTGTCTTTGATGGTGGATACTGGTTCTCTTTACACTATAGTCCCTAGGGCATTGTTTGATGCTTCATGGCCTGGAGGAGCATTAGTTGCCTTGGATGTCATTCTCAAAGGTTTCCAGGGGGCAGACAGTGGGGTTCATAAATGCGCACATTAAATTTGCTGATCGACAGACCACAGGGAAAATGTGTGTGTCCCCGGACGGTCCCCCCATTTTAGGTTGGAATCACCAATACAACCTTGGCATCACAGTCAACCCGAGGGCTGATAATCAAGTTATGGTGGTGGATGCTTATGGCTTGGAAGACATGTTGTCTTGTCATGGAGAAGCATTTGAGAACAGATTAGGGGAGTCCAAGAACTATGTGCACGAAATTAAGCTTAAGGAAATTGCTGTCCCAGTTAAACATGCCGCTAGGAGGATACCGATGGCTGCGAGGGCAAAAACAAGGAAGATAACTCAGCAGCTGTTGGAGGATGGAGGATGGAGTAATAGAGACAGTAGAGGCAACCGAATGGTTGTCTCCAGTGGTTATTACTAAAAATCTGATGGGCCTTAACCAAAATGTAGTCATGTGCAATTTTCCGTTGCCTGATATTAATGAACTTATTCTAATGTTGTCTGGGGGAAGGTTTTTCTCAAAACTGGATTGAGGAGTGCCTATCATCAGGTCAAACTCCATCCACACTCCAGACATCTTACATCATTCATTACATCGGAGGGCACCTTCCAGTTTTGTAGACTTCCATTTGGACTATGTGCAGCCGCGAGTGTGGTCCAGTGGCTGATGGGGATTTTGTCTAGCCTGAGCAGGGTCATTATTTTTCAGGATGATATCCTGGTGTTTTGGAAGGGATGAGGAGGAACGCAACTGTGTTTTGAATGAAGTGTTAACTCACATTAGAGAAGCGGGTTTAACTTTACGTAAAGAGAAGTGTGTATTCCTTGTGCAGGAAGTGGAGTATCTGGGACACATGATTACAAGGGAAGGAGGGAAGCCCAAGGTGAAATTGGTAAGTGCGATTGTCAAAGCTAAAGTTCCACATGACAAAGTTGCCCTTCGGTCTTTCATGGGGTTAGTGGATTATTACTCCAAGTTTGTGCTTCGCTCATAAAACAGAACCTCTCAGGGAGTTACTGAGGAATGGTTGGAACTTTGTCTGGAAGGAACAGCAACAAAGGGCATTTACAGCTGTAACTAGCAGTATTGCTCATGCAGGTGTCCTTGCACAGTTTCATAGTGCTTTGAAGACCATTGTTACTGTGGATGCCAGTGCAGTAGGGATTGGGGCAGTTTTGTCACAGATACCTGGCAGGGAAGAGAAAATGGTGGCGTTTGCCTCACGTTCGTTGACTGAGGCAGAACGCAATTATTCAGTCATCGAGCGTGAGGCGTTGGCTGCTGCTTGGGCTACAGCTTACTTCAGGGTGTTCTTGTGGGGAGGGGCGTTTATTCTCAGGATGGATCACAAGCCCCTACTCAAAGTGTTGGGGCCTGGAGGGACAAGGAACTGTTCAGGACGGTTTGGCGAGTTTAGCTGTTAGGCTGCAGGACTATGATTGCAGGGTTGAGTATGTTCCGGGATGGAAGAATAGGGTTGCCGATTGGCTTTTAAGGTTACCTGATGGAGCTGCAGAGATGACTGAGCTAGTTACTGAGGAGGTGGTGGCAAGTGTGGAAGACTTTACAGAAGGTTTGGGAAGTTCTATCTCCAAGGGTGAATGGATGAGAGCCATGGAGCAGAATTTAACGCTTCAGTGTGTGCTGAAGTTAATGAAGGGGACGGTCAGGAAAGATAGTGCATTTCCTCATGCGGCTAAACCATTTTTCAAGGTGGTTGATGAATTGTCTGTACTTGATGACTACTTGTTGATGAGGAATGACAAGGTTGTGCCACCAACTGCTCTTAGGTCGCAATTGATCAGCATGCTTTTTGCAGTGAAACAAAGGGAAAATAAAATGATAAAAACTTATGTTATTATCATTTTATTTTCTCCTACTTACGCAGCTTTGCATGAAGGGCGGGAGAAGGGGAGGAGTCGTAGGCAGCACCCTTCGAAGTGCGCAATGACTATTTGGCCGCCGTCTCGGGCCGCCCAAAACAGTCTTGCACACTTCGCATGTTCTCCATGCAGGCTGCATTGCAGCCTATGTGGAGAACATGCCCAGGCCGGCAGTCAGTGTCTGAGCACTGAAACACGGCGCTCAGACCAATCACAATGCTGCTAAGGCAGCGTTGTGATTCTCTGACTGGGACCCTGATTGTGCTTCCTGTTGAGGTCGAGCGAGGGAGGACTACGGAGGAGAAACGCGGCGAGGAAGCAGCAAGAAGGTACGTTTTAATTGTACTTTTTTATACCCGCTTCCCCCTGCATCCTCCCCCTTACCTCTGATCCGTGCCGGCTGCCGCTGATGTCACATGAGGATCACTTGAGCCACACGCTGACCACCAAGAGGGTCAGAGAAAGATTTTGGTGAGGTTAAAGAATGGATTGTGAGGTGTGGCATTTGTAAGGATTCTGAGAAGCCTTTGAGAGTGGGTGTAGGGAAATTGCACGAGGAGCAGCAGGTGTCGGAAGCTAAGGAAGTATGGGAGAAGGTTTGTTTGGACTTCATTGGGCCTTTCTCCTTTCTTCCTGAACAGGATAGGTTTGCAGCCGTTTTAGTAGATGCCAGGTCCAAGTGGGTGGAAGTTGCATTCATGAGGAGCATCACCACTGCCTCTACTGTTGCTTTTCTCAGTGATGTGTTTAGGAGGGAGGGGATACCTTCTGTCTTACTCACTGATAATGGCACACAGTTGACGCCACAGGAGAGGAATGTTTTTTGGGACACCCTTGGTGTGAGACATGCTTATTCATCAATGTACAATCCCCAGGGAAACGGTTTGCTGGAAAGGGTCAACAGGCATGTGGAAAGGACGATGCAGTTGGCGTGTAGTGCTGATTTGTTTGTTGAGGGGACGGTTAAGGACATGCTCTGGGCCTATCACACTGTTGTTAATACCAGTACAGGGAAAACCCCTTTCGAGATCATGCATGGCAGGTGTCCAGGAACCACATTGGTACCGTCATGGATGCGGGAGAGAGTGACAAGGGGACGAACGTGCTTGGATAAGACTGTGGAAAAATATTTTATTGTTGCTGGAGATTGGGTCAAAGTTAAGCCAGGTGGTGGTGTACAGGATTTAACTAAGTTTCGTGGCCCTTACAAAGTTCGAGTGGTGGGTGGCAATTGGGTCAGATTGGAAAATGGTCAAACCTGGAATCTCAGGAGGGTGGCCTTGTACCGGAGACAAGGAGAGGTGTTGAGGAGTTTGGGTGATGAAGAAGGTGGGTCTGGTTCGTGTTCTCCTTGGCTATTCATGAAAGACGGTGAATTCACTTGTGATTCGGGAGGTGGTAGGTCTCAAGGTACTCCCAATGTGTCGGGAGGAGAAGAGGGGCAATAGTTCCACAGGACAGTGGATCAATCATTCCTCAAGACAGGAGGGCAGTGAGAATGGTTCCACAGGGCTGTAGGGCAATTATTCCTCAAGACAGAAGGGAGGTAAGAGTGAGGAGACCTCCCGGCTATTTGGGGAATTATGTTTGTGATTGAGCTCTGCCGGTGAATGTGGTGTCATAGGGGTTTGTTGAGTTTAAGCAACCAATGTTAACTTCTGGTGTTTCGGTGCATCTGTTTGTGTTGTTTTGTCTTTTGTGTGTAGGGGTGTCTGTCGGTGGTGGGTGGTTTCTTTGTGTTGTGAATAAACGGTGACCCAACTCCAGGGTATCTTTAAGTGGTATTTATTATGCTTGTAAGATCAGAAGTAGAATTACAGTGAGCCTCACCAGGAGCAGTCTTCTTGCTGCTCAGCCCATACACCAACTGCCAAACTCACTCATCCAACATTCCATTGCATCATCTCTCATTCAACATTCCACACCACACTCACACTGGCTGAGCAGCAAGTATGACACATCCCCCTTCTTTACAGTAAACAAAACACACACACAATGCAATGGTTAAAAAAAAAAGTATACACAGGTAACATGCACATGAATGGAAATAACACGAGGAACCATTGCAAAGGCCTGATGATGACGGAGGGCAAACAAGTTAAGATACAAATCAAATATAGAACAGTACAATGGGCATGCAAGTAAACAACACAATGCAAAGAAAGTACAGGAAAATGTAACAAATTGCTTGCATGTTAACAAAAGATACAAAATGATGGAAATTGAACAATGCCCACCCATGTACTCACATTTGTGAAAACAACAAACTAGACAAAGTGAAAACTGTCTTTAAGAAAGCAAGAAGACAACACATACACACATCCTCTCCCTTTCTACACAAAACAAACAAATCTTCTACCTTTCCACAAAAACCAAAACAAGCTCGCCTTCAACTATACCACACATAACCGACCAAACCCCATATGTCACAAACATACCAGCTGGCCAGGCTGAAATGGACATGAACACACAGGGAACCGAACAAAACGGTGCAGTAGCAATTACCCCACAACAAAACAAAAATGCACGAAAACACCCAGAAAAAAGCCAATGCCGCAACCACACAAGAGTGGAAGGAACGCCGACATAAGTGCACAAATACACTATAGCGAAACAATGCCGCAACCACACAAGGGTGGAGGGAACACCAAAACAAGTGCACAAAAAAACTAGAAAAAACCCTGCCGCAACCACACCAGAGTGGAAGGAATGCAAACACAAGTGCACAAATGCACAAAAGTAAAACCATTGAAAGTGCATAAACAAGCTGCAACCACACAAGAGTGGAAGGAACGCACACAAGTGCAACAAATGCACAAATAAGCCACAACCACACAAGAGTGGAAGATGTGAGAAGTTGGCCTGGCATATGCTGTCCACTAATTATAGTGGGCACCTTGCACCAGTCCAAACAACCCCTTATTGGAGATAGGTTAAAGACAACCTTTATTGAAAGCTATCCTAGTGGTAGCTATGGAGAGCAGCCTTCAGGCTAAGTCTTGAAGGAATGTAAAGCAGCTTGTTTTACCAGTCTATAATCTCTTGAGTGATCAAATGAAAGAGCACCACACCAGGTATATATTCAAAATATATGTATTTATTGCTAAACACACCCCTCTAGTCTCTTTATGAGGCTAGAGTTCGAAGTACATAAGTTATAAGGTATTAAGTCACAGTAATAGCACAAATACACGTTTGGGCCCTAGGGGCGTACCAAACCATATACCAATAAAGTGGTATGCGAACCACGACTGAACTAGACACTAGGCCTAGAGCCTCTAGAAGTGCTTGGACCACAAGGAACCACCCAAGGTAGTGACACAGGGGACCCACGGGAGAGCGCGTGCAGTGTAAATACACAACCGCGATACGCCGTTAACTTCTATGGAGAAAGTCGGGATCGGGAAAATAGAGGAAAGGGACACTTAAAAGAGGACTAGGACAAAACCCTTTAAGATCTCGGACTTTGAAGAGTCTCTACCCACGGGAGCACCGGAGTACTCGTGTTACCTCACCCAGGGAAGCCGGGTGCATAGGTGCCTTTCGGGGTCGGGTTTCGTCGTCGATTCGAATGGCGATCTGCTGCAAAGTGCTGCTGGCGGCCAAGAGAAAAGAGTCCGGGTGGATCCAAGAGTGGATCGGAGTTCTGGTGAACCTGAAAGCAGAGGGGACAGAGTCTGGGTCACTAGCCAGTGACCAGGAAGGCGATGGACAGATGCCCACCGATGTCGAGTGCTTCAGGTGCGTTGACGGTCGTCTTGACTCTTCAGCCACGAGGTCCGGGAGGCGTTGTCGGCGACCAGGAGCAGGATTCGGGCTGGTACACGATGTCTGTCGAGTGCTGAGGTGTCGGCGACCGGATTGGACCCAACGAGCCTTGGCAACGGCAAGTCTCGATTAAGATGTAGATCGTCGATGGTGCAGACCAGCAAGGTCTGTGGAACTCACCCAGCGAGGGTAAGTGAGGGCAGGCCTGGAGCAACCAGGATGCCAAGTTAGGAAAAGATTGGTCTTCGTTAAGGGCTACTAGCCAACGGGCTAGCGACCGCGAAGGAGCCTCGTGACGCCGCACGTGGAGCTGGCTTACAGGACACTCGTGGAGTGGGGGCCAGTGATCTTCGGTGCAGGTGGTGCTGGAGGCTAGGGCTACTCGGAGCCCAAAGCACGACTTCTTGGGAGACCCAGAAGATGGTGCACTTGCAAATGTGCTCGGTGTCCAGGGGTCACGGTCTCAAGTCACCCACGATAGCCACGGGCCTCAGCTTTGCTGGGGACTCAGGGTAGCCTCGGGGAAGTCTGAGAATCCACCTCTGGTGATGCGATGACTTCGGCGTCCGACGGGAGCTTCAGAAATGCGAACCGGACAGATGCTTCTTTGGTGCCTGCCAAGCAGGGAGTCACTCCTTGACCCCAAGGGAGATTCTTCAGTTCTCTAATCTTGTCGTAGAGCATCGAAGGTCCAGGATTCAGTTTCAGAGTTTCGTCCAGGTATAATCTAATCTTGCTGTGGCAAGGGTTCCCCATTTTAACCAGTAAAACAGGGAGGGACTAACTCTATGACCCCACCTATGGGAGGGTCAAGGGAGGGGTGGCTACACCCACTTCCCTTTCTCCAGTTTCGCGCCAGAGCAGGGGCAGGTAGCCCCTGAGCTGGTTTGAACTGGCATATGCACAGAGGAGCCTTTTGCTCCCCCAGTGCAGGACTTCAAAGCACTCTAAGAGTGCACCCACCCAGCCCCAATTCACATTATCCTGTCTGGGGAGGTGGTCACACCTCCCTGCAACAGGAAACCTATTGTCCAGGCCTCCCCTGCCGGAGTTTCGTCCAGCAGCAGGAGGCCAGACTTGTGTCTGTGGCAGCAGCATCCATTTTGTGATGCCAGGGCTTCAGAAAGAAGTTACCGGGTAAGCCAGAGTTAACATGTCTTTCCCTCTAGAAGGGTGGAATGCTACCCCCGCCGCCAGGATTGGCGGGGGGGTAGTATTCCAAGATGTTTGACACCAAACACGACATGTTTAGGTGCAGCCATTCCAAAGTTAGCATTTTACCGCGAGGATATAATGCGCTTGAGTATATGGTCAGGCTGCACTACAAACAGCATCAGAGATGGTCTCCGAACGCTGCAGAGGGGCCCTGCTCATGCAGGGGCACCCTCTCACATAGGAACCATGCACTCTGCCTTTAGGATTGATAAGGCCTGCCTTAGGAGTGACTTATAGGTTTATATGTGTGTATGTATTTAGTGATATAGGTAACCTATATCACAGTAAGGGGTGCATGCACCACCTTACCCAGGCTGCAGTAGCAGACCTGTGGTGTCAGTTTGGATGGCCTTCCAGGGGTGGCACAATACATGCTGCAGCCCCTGGTAGGCCTCTGAGGTACCTATGCCCTTGGTACATAGTATACCATATACTAGGGACTTATAAGGGCACTCCAGATTCCAATCAGAGATGTGCCTAAGGCACATGGAAACCTTTTACAGAGAAAGCAGATAGACTGGGGCCCTGAATAGCAGGATCCCAGTCCAACTAAGTCATAAACCAGCAAAACACCATAAAAAAGTGGGGGCAACCATATAGTCAGATTCCACCTTCCTACATAACCCCCCCAAACAAAAGGAGATAAGGCTAACCTTGGCCAGTTGAGCCTTCATTGACTAAGTGGTCATATAAGGAAGCACCTGCACTAGCATGGTTGCCCCCTGTCTTATGGTCCACTAAGCAATCCCTCACCCTAAGGGTGTGAGAGGGTCTCCACCATGGGGAATCACTACCTGTGGTGTGCTTAGGTAAAGTACAAGGCTGGTGAGGTGTCTGAGTGGGGAAGTGAGGCCCTAGGAATGTTGGCCTCAGCTTCCTCAGATCACTGGTCACCATGTATGCCTGTCTTTCCATGACTGAGTTGCACTTTGCTCTAAGGGTCAACCTTTGGCTGCCTACAGCTGGGGGTTGGGTCCCTTTGGATGGACTGCTGGAGGGAGAGGGCAGGTTTGGAACCTTCAGGTCCCAGGTTTGCCCTTGCCTACCAGAGTCCTTCTGGGGAGGTCCCTACATAAAGGCATGGGGGATCCCTCAGTGTGTAGAGGAGTTTTCACCTGGCTAGGGCTACTAGACTGGGTGCCCCTAATCTGCTGATGGGGGCTTCCTCTGGACAGGGGGCCTGGGGGTCCACTGACCTCCCTGACCTCTGCAGCCCTGGGCTGACTGAGGCAGGGTAGAGAGGGGCAGGTTACCTGCTCCAGACTGGGTACCACCTTGGAAGGGTCCTCTGCCATCAGGGGGTGGCCAGGCCAGGCCTGACTACCTCTGTGGCAGTTCCTTCACTAGGGGTAGGGTCAGCTCCCTGAGGAGGCTGACCCTTACCTACTGTCTGGGGGAAGAAGACTTTTCTTCAACCCTTGTGCTCTCTTTTGGGGGAGAGTGGGCCATTCTTTCAGGCTCCATCTCTCCAAATTCTTGGGCTGGGGCTGTGGCCATCACAGCCCCACTAACCTTTACAGGGACGCCCAACATCCTAAGATGGTTTTGGTGTTCAACTTCAGCCCAGGCTGAAATTTCCAAATCATTGCCCATCAGGCAATCTACAGGTAAGGTGGGGGACACTGCCACTCTCTTTGGGCCTGTGACCCCCTCCCAGCTGAGATTGACTATGGCCATGGGGTGATCTGTTCTGACACCATCAATGTTGGTCACCTGGTATTTAAACTCAGGTAAATGCTGGTGAGGGGGACTAGTTTCCCTGCCACCATGGTGACACTAGCCCCTGTGTCCCTAAATGCCACAGCTTTCTGACCATTAATTATTGGCTCCAATCTGTACCTGCCCAATGCTATGGGACCCATGGTAAAGGTGGCAAATCCTATACCACCATCAGAGTCAGAGGAGTCTGTTGAGGGGTCCCTGTCTAAACTAGGGCCCACCTCTGTTCCTCTTGCAAAAGCACCTAACTTTTTGGGTGCACTACTCCCAACTGGAGGATTACTACTGGTAGTACCAGGAGGGGTGGTAGTAGTTGTGGGAGGAACATTTTCTTTATTGCCAATCCTGGGGCAACTGGGATCAGTTTTCCAGTGCCCAGGCTTTTTACAGACATGGCAATATGGTTTCTTTTCAGGAGAGGAAGGAGTTTGGGACCCACCCCCAGAAGAGGAATTTTGGGGCCCTGTAGGGGACTTATCCTTAGATTTATCCCCACCTTTCTCTTGGGACTTAGTAGAATCTTTCTTCTGGTCACCACCCTGATTTCTAGTTTTTACTCTGGTTCTGACCCATTTGTCTGCCTTCTTTCCCAATTCTTGGGGAGAGGTCAGATCAGAGTCCACCAGATACTGGTGCAAAAGCTGGTTTTGACAATTATTAAGGATCTGCTCCCTCATAATCAAATTGTACAATCCTAAAAAGTCATGCACTTTGTTGCCATGTATCCAACCTTCCAGAGCCTTTGTAGCACAATCTACAAAATCAACCCAGTCTTGAGTCTGAGCTTTTGGGTGTCTCTGAACTTCAACCTATACTGTTCAGTGGTTAGGCCAAACCCATCTATCAGAGCACTCTTCAAGACTGTGTAATTGGCAGCATCCTCTTCTCTTACAGTGAGGAGCTTGTCTCTACCTTTGTCTGCAAAGGAGAGCCACAAGATTGCTGCCCACTGCCTCTGGGGGACCTTCTGAACTTTACAGGCCCTCTCCAGTGCAGTTATCCATTTGTGGATGTCATCCCCACTCTGGTAGGGAGGGACAATCTTGTTTAGGTTTCTATGGTCATAAGACCTTTCCCTATCTCTAGGGATATTGCTGCCACCATGGGACTCTAGTCCCAACTTTCTTCTCTCTCTAAAGAGATCTAGGGACTCCCTGTCTATGGCTAGTTGCTTCTTTTTGAGTTCAAGCTGAGCTTCCTCATATTGAACCAGCCTCTTTCTTCTCTCATGAGAGGATTCCCTCCTATGAGATGAGACAGAGCTCCCTATTGAGGTGCCAGAGTGGTTAGACTCCTGAGAAGAAGATCTAGACCTTCTGGGCACACTCACAATCCTTCCTGGGGGGACAGAGGGAGCATCATTCTGATCCTCCTCTTCCTCAGGAGGGGTTGGATTATCCAGGTCAGGGCCATTGTCGCCCTCCTGGCCAGTTTCAGAGGGGGGGCTGGGGGTACTGGTACCCCTGGTCCCATCCTCATCTTCTGCCCCACCCTCAGCTCCTACCCCTTCAGTCCCCAAGGGCTTACTAAGGTCATAAGCCACCAACAACTCCTTGAGGTGTTGGGTGGTGGGGCTTTGGCCTGTCCTTATTTTTCTCAAGTTGCATAAAGCTCTCAATTCCAAGAATGGGAGTGTATCATACTTGGAGGGTGGAAGCTCAATGGCTTCCTGCAAGGATTCTTTGGATCCTGCCCTTAAAGACATTACTAGTGTGGTGTGGTGTATGCACTACCTACTCTAGTGTGGCCTACTAAACTCTCTTGAGTTGTAGAAAGGGTTGTGCTATCCCTTAACACACAACTCTAAGTTCAGTAGAACTTACTGTTATTCTAAGCTTAAATTATATGTACCTTAGGTACCTTTAGTGGTTTTCAGTTGATCAATTCAATTGAGATTATCTGGTAAAACAATAGCAAGCTGGAATCCCACACGCTGCACACCAATGTGAGAAGTTGGCCTGGCATATGCTGTCCACTAATTATAGTGGGCACCTTGCACCAGTCCAAACAACCCCTTATTGGAGATAGGTTAAAGACAACCTTTATTGAAAGCTATCCTAGTGGTAGCTATGGAGAGCAGCCTTCAGGCTAAGTCTTGAAGGAATGTAAAGCAGCTTGTTTTACCAGTCTATAATCTCTTGAGTGATCAAATGAAAGAGCACCACACCAGGTATATATTCAAAATATATGTATTTATTGCTAAACACACCCCTCTAGTCTCTTTATGAGGCTAGAGTTCGAAGTACATAAGTTATAAGGTATTAAGTCACAGTAATAGCACAAATACACGTTTGGGCCCTAGGGGCGTACCAAACCATATACCAATAAAGTGGTATGCGAACCACGACTGAACTAGACACTAGGCCTAGAGCCTCTAGAAGTGCTTGGACCACAAGGAACCACCCAAGGTAGTGACACAGGGGACCCACGGGAGACGCGTGCAGTGTAAATACACAACCGCGATACGCCGTTAACTTCTATGGAGAAAGTCGGGATCGGGAAAATAGAGGAAAGGGACACTTAAAAGAGGACTAGGACAAAACCCTTTGAGATCTCGGACTTTGAAGAGTCTCTACCCACGGGAGCACCGGAGTACTCGTGTTACCTCACCCAGGGAAGCCGGGTGCATAGGTGCCTTTCGGGGTCGGGTTTCGTCGTCGATTCGAATGGCGATCTGCTGCAAAGTGCTGCTGGCGGCCAAGAGAAAAGTGTCCGGGTGGATCCAAGAGTGGATCGGAGTTCTGGTGAACCTGAAAGCAGAGGGGACAGAGTCTGGGTCACTAGCCAGTGACCAGGAAGGCGATGGACAGATGCCCACCGATGTCGAGTGCTTCAGGTGCATTGACGGTCGTCTTGACTCTTCAGCCACGAGGTCCGGGAGGCGTTGTCGGCGACCAGGAGCAGGATTCGGGCTGGTACACGATGTCTGTCGAGTGCTGAGGTGTCGGCGACCAGATTGGACCCAACAAGCCTTGGCAACGGCAAGTCTCGATTAAGATGTAGATCATCGATGGTGCAGACCAGCAAGGTCTGTGGAACTCACCCAGCGAGGGTAAGTGAGGGCAGGCCTGGAGCAACCAGGATGCCAAGTTAGGAAAAGATTGGCCTTCGTTAAGGGCTACTAGCCAACGGGCTAGCGACCGCGAAGGAGCCTCGTGACGCCGCACGTGGAGCTGGCTTACAGGACACTCGTGGAGTGGGGGCCAGTGATCTTCGGTGCAGGTGGTGCTGGAGGCTAGGGCTACTCGGAGCCCAAAGCACGACTTCTTGGGAGACCCAGAAGATGGTGCACTTGCAAATGTGCTCGGTGTCCAGGGGTCACGGTCTCAAGTCACCCACGATAGCCACGGGCCTCAGCTTTGCTGGGGACTCAGGGTAGCCTCGGGAAGTCTGAGAATCCACCTCTGGTGATGCGATGACTTCGGCGTCCGACGGGAGCTTCAGAAATGCGAACCGGACAGATGCTTCTTTGGTGCCTGCCAAGCAGGGGAGTCACTCCTTGACCCCAAGGGAGATTCTTCAGTCCTCTAATCTTGTCGTAGAGCGTCGAAGGTCCAGGATTCAGTTTCAGAGTTTCGTCCAGGTATAATCTAATCTTGCTGTGGCAAGTGTTCCCCATTTTAACCAGTAAAACAGGGAGGGACTAACTCTATGACCCCACCTATGGGAGGGTCAAGGGAGGGGGTGGCTACACCCACTTCCCTTTGTCCAGTTTCGCGCCAGAGCAGGGGCAGGTAGCCCCTGAGCTGGTTTGAACTGGCATATGCACAGAGGAGCCTTTTGCTCCCCCAGTGCAGGACTTCAAAGCACTCTAAGAGTGCACCCACCCAGCCCCAATACACATTATCCTGTCTGGGGAGGTGGTCACACCTCCCTGCAACAGGAAACCTATTGTCCAGGCCTCCCCTGCCGGAGTTTCGTCCAGCAGCAGGAGGCCAGACTTGTGTCTGTGGCAGCAGCATCCATTTTGTGATGCCAGGGCTTCAGAAAGAAGTTACTGGGTAAGCCAGAGTTAACATGTCTTTCCCTCTAGAAGGGTGGAATGCTACCCCCGCCGCCAGATTTGGCGGGGGGGTAGTATTCCAAGATGTTTGACACCAAACACGACATGTTTAGGTGTAGCCATTCCAAAGTTAGCATTTTACCGCGAGGATATAATGCGCTTAAGAGTATATGGTCAGGCTGCACTACAAACAGCATCAGAGATGGTCTCTGAACGCTGCAGAGGGGCCCTGCTCATGCAGGGGCACCCTCTCACATAGGAACCATGCACTCTGCCTTTAGGATTGATAAGGCCTGCCTTAGGAGTGACTTATAGGTTTATATGTGTGTATGTATTTAGTGATATAGGTAACCTATATCACAGTAAGGGGTGCATGCACCACCTTACCCAGGCTGCAGTAGCAGACCTGTGGTGTCAGTTTGGATGGCCTTCCAGGGGTGGCACAATACATGCTGCAGCCCCTGGTAGGCCTCTGAGGTACCTATGCCCTTGGTACATAGTATACCATATACTAGGGACTTATAAGGGCACTCCAGATTCCAATCAGAGATGTGCCTAAGGCACATGGAAACCTTTTTACAGAGAAAGCAGATAGACTGGGGCCCTGAATAGCAGGATCCCAGTCCAACTAAGTCATAAACCAGCAAAACACCATAAAAAAAGTGGGGGCAACCATATAGTCAGATTCCACCTTCCTACAGAAGGAACGCAAACAAAAGTCAACAAGTGCACAAATAAGCCGCAACCACACAAGAGTGGAAGGAACGCAAACAAAAGTGCAACAAGTGCACAAATAAGCCGCAACCACACAAGAGTGGAAGGAAGACCAATACCAGTGGGTGTTTCAAAAAGTCAACCACCATCAAAAAGGGTGGTGAACGTGAGAGATTCTTCCCCAGTCAACTCAAACACCACACCTAAAAGGGTGATTCTAAAAATCAACCCACGCCTACAACAACAACAGTGGGCTTACCCAAGAATCCTCGCACTTAAAAATCATCACACACTCACACCACTGACTGTGAGGGATATACTTACACCACCACAACGCCATGGTGGAAACCCAGAGTGACTCCATAACAAAAGTCATCTTACACACACACTTAATCTGAACTAACACTTTGGCTGTAAGCTTCCAAAAACACATCATCATATGTGGTTTACACGAACGAGATTAAAACATTTTCAGCGAAGCATCCCATACATGAAATTTGCATTTTTTGTTTTTAAATGAACAAATATATATATATATATATATTTTTTTTTTTTTGAAGCACACCCTCCACAAAGTTTACAATTTTCCTTTGCCCAACACAACAAAGAGGGAAAGTTGTGCCACATTTGGCTAACATAGTCATCAATAGATAGTGCCAGAGTTCCAAGATGTGCTTATAAACTAACACTGCAGTAGAAAAGTCACTACCCAAACGTTTCCTCAGGGGCAGAGAACATTGCAGAGAAAATTGCCAAAAAAAACCAAAAATGTTGCTTCGAAGACTTTAAACAACAAGCGCAGCCCTCACCAGATTTACCAGGCTACGCCAAGACCGTAAGCTCAACAGCACTTTCACTCAAAAGTGCATTCGTCGGCGTGAGTGAAATTGAAGAACAGATGAACTCTCCACAATCCCCATGAGAAAAGATGGTGGCACGTAGACATCACGTACGCTAGGAGCGTCCCGGGTGGCTCCTGGCACGTACGTGCTGTGCAGCGTCATGTTCCAGGGCTCATCACCATACCGCGAGCTGCCGATGACGAAGACCTGGCGCACGAGGGATAATCGTTGGGGTGAGTGAGCGTGCCAATTTATTTTAAATTCTTGTTTGAAATGTTGATAACCGAACTTTCACAATTTCACCACCATAGTTTTTTCCCTAAACCTCATTTACATGAATTTTGTGCAGACACAAACACAAAACAGCCCACATTTGCAGCCACGAGTCCCACAGTCCTACTTCACCGCCGTAGTCCACAACACGCAAAACATCACCCGAGACGGAGTCCATGTCCCACTTCACCAAACTTCAGCAGTACAGGGTCCAACGGTGAAGGACCTCCCCTGGGAAAAAACTCAAAAATCCCCAGAAATCCTCCCAAAGAGACCGATAACTGCTGCGCCTGGCTGAGCGCTGGAAACAAGACTCACCACAGGCGTCGGGAGGATTGTGTAGATCAAGCACGGTCCTTTCTTAGAAGCGCCAGGAGTGCACAGGTAGACGCTTCAACCCAGCGGGCCTCACATGCCACCGAGAACTCGAAATTGCCGCTAAGCACTTGAGGTGTCTCGGGGTGACTGGAGACAGCAAGCAAATGAGGTGGGATAGCGCAGGAAGGCAGAGAGTGAGCTCCACGCCTCAGGGGCAGATCAACGCCATTAACGGCAAACTTCAAACAGCCAGGGCTTCCCATGTCTCTCATTTCACGCTTCCGTACTGGGTGTCACCAGATGTGGCAAACCAATCAAAAAAAATCAGAGGTGGAACCGCAGGTTATATTTTCAAAGAGGGGGAACCTAGGGCCTTTTAATCTAGGTCCAGCATACAGGCCCGTGACTAAGTATAAACCAAAGTGGTATGCAGTTCCTATTGGGAGTAGCAGGTCGTTGTATATGTTTGAAAGTACACACGGTTTTGTTCAATCAAAGAACAGGAGAATGATTTCCTCCTTTCGGAAAAAGACCCTCACACACCCAGCCAGCTAGGTGTCATGCTTCATCATCGGGTGTGCTCCTTATCGGGTCGGCGCTGCAATACCCGATCGGCACCCGAGATGGGGCCTTCTTGGCAGAGATCTTTATTCCTTTATGCCGTAGGGTGTAGTGCATGTGAGGGCCCTTCGTCAGTGTAGGTGTAGTGTGAAGGGGTGTGAGATTAAAACAGGAAATAGTGGTCCACTCAAGACAATTTTAATGAAATGTGGCCACTAACCTGGTTAAAAATGAAAAAGCGAGCACACCCGCTCTAAGGTTGCAGGATTATACGCTTGTGGTTCGGGTCAACATGTTTCTTGCCTTTTATCAATTTGATGGCAATTCCTCAGGACCAAAGTGAGATCTACCTACACTTTTTGGTGGTGGTCTGAACTACGTGAAAAGAAGTGGTGACCACCCATACAGCACCCTAAAAAGTGGTACCTGTAGATCTACAACATAGCCCTATTTGGGTCAACTATGCGCGGCATCGTGTACCGGCAGGTGTAGACACTAAAGGTGTAGTGTCATAGAGAATTCCAGTGGATCAGCTGTCGTCCTACCCCTCACTCTGCCGGCCCGGGTGGACCGCAGGTTCACTACAAAAGATTCAGGAAAACACAGTAGAATCTGGCACGCCCGGGTTGGGGCCGACCGGTCTCAAGGCCACTGGTGGGGCTCACGTCGCCAAAAATGTTGTGAATAAATGGTGGCCCAACTACAGGGTATCTTTAAGTGGTATTTATTATGCTGGTAAGATCAGAAGTAGAATTACAGTGAGCCTCACCAGGAGCAGCCTTCTTGCTGCTCAGCCCATACACCAACTGCCAACCTCACCCATCCAACATTCCATTGCATCATCACTCATTCAACATTCCACACCACACTCACACTGGCTGAGCAGCAAGTATGACACTTTGTTATGGTCTTCTTTGTTTCCCAAGTTAGGGAGATGTGTTGTAAAGTGCTTATGCAGCTTCGGCCAGGCTGAGGCTGTACACCCCATTATGACATACACACGTTCTACCATAGCATGTTGAGAACGTTGGGGTTGTACGTTGGCAGTCAGTAGCGAGCTGTGACTGGCAGGACTGCGGTGTGGGGTTTCTTTCCTACATTAAATAAACTAACTGCGAATTCCAGACATGTGAAGAGCGACTTTGATTACTACAATATCTTATAGGGTTAAGAAACCTGCGGCAGAGATTATTGTCAAATCTAGCAAATTTGAGGGGTTTATAAAAGCGTTGACTTGAGATAACTCTAGTGGTTAACGCAATTCTGGGAGAGTCCTGTATTTTTTCCTGTCACAGTTTTGACTCATAAAGTAGAATAGAGGGTTGATGTGGCTGCTGCAGAACACATTGTGTCACATGCAGACCACAGATTTGTATTTTGTTTAGATAGGTAAGTGGGCTACTGCTTTTGACACTGGGATTGTTTTGTTACTTACAGTTCATAAGTTGCAAGCCTTCTAATACAGCACAGTAATCTATTTACTGGACTCAAGAGCTGCATGCAAACTGTAAGTCATCGGTTTTGAGCCTTTTTTTCAGTTATTCTAAGATTGAAAAGAAGGGATCCTTCAGGAAGTGATAAAGTTTTGTTAGTACAGACAACCACAATCACTCCATTACTTTAGTCAGAACTTTATATTCTCACTATAAGTATGAATGATATGTGATTCCTACACAATATAAGACCCATTGACTTATGTAACTTTTCATATACATTGATTTACACCCCTGAATGATTTATTGTGCCTCTGTGTGTGATGGAAAAGCACTCCGGCATCTTACCCCGTGATGACTAGTGCGATAAAATAATTAAATAAAATTAGTAGGTGCCATTTAAATGAATATTTGTGTAATTACTCATACGGATAGATAAATCTTGAAATCTTACAGTGCAAGCAGGGCACAAGTTGAGGGTACACGCAGGTAGACAGCATTTACCCACTTTTTTACAGAGTGGACATCGTTGTCCCTGCCAAGAAGTTAGGCACCATAGAAATATGCTGAAGCCACCCGGTGTATTTTTCAGACACCGGGACACATTCAGCAGCGCCTGCACGTTGTCTGCTTTCATTCATTGTTATTTTAAATTCTGGCTGAGCCCAAAACAAAGGCCGAAGTTAAGGGGCCATGAGGCCTCCTTTTGATTGAGTATGGTGGCTGGGAGCTATCTGGAACCTCGCACCTAGCTGCAAATGCAATGGACGGGAAACAAAGGCACACAGCATGCACTTTACAGGTACTTAAGGGAGGCTTGCTTTTGACTTTGTTCACTCCCTGCATAGAAGACATATCTATGCACTATAAGAATGTCAAATGTGTGTGTCTGTACCAGTATTTACACAAATAACAGTTCAAATACCACTTTATTTCTCTTATAGAGCTAGTCAACCTAATCCAGGGTGTCGGAGTGCTTTACATCACAAATACACATTATACATTGACACTAAATCATATGTGTGTAAATCAACGTATAGGATATGTTACATAAGACTGTGTGGGTTACAAGGTGTAGGAGTCACATGTCCTCCATAGCTCACTGTGCTATATTAGAAGGATTACAATTTATGAACTGCAAGTAACAAAAGGTTCTCTCTGTTAAAAGCAGTAACCCACTTATCTATCTACATTAAATAACAAGCATTGGCAATGCAATAGGTCTCGCATTTGCCAGAGTTAGAGCAATTGGCATTGTAAAAGTAAATGTTTTTTTCTTTATGTGTTTTGGAGTGGAGTGGATGTATGTGGTGTGTAGTGGAATCATGTGGTATGGCCTGCAGTGGAATTGTGGATAATAACTATGTGGTATTTAGTGTATTGAATTATGTGGAGTGAGATTGTGTGCTATGGAGAGTAATTATGTGGTATGGTATTTTGTGTTGTGGAGTGTTATTTAGTGGCGTTTAATTATGTGGTGTGCTGTTGAATTTTCTGTTGTGATGTGGAATTATGTGGGGGGAATGTATGTATGTGGTGTGGTATGTAATTGTGTTGTTGATTTGTATTATGTAGTTTCTTGTTGAATTATGTGGTGTGGAATGGAAACGTGTTGAGTTGATTTGTGTGGCGTGGAACGGTTTGGTGGTGAGTGAAATTATGCTGATTGGAATTATGTGGCATGGTATGGAGTATATTTATGTGGATTGTTGCTATGTGGTATAGATTGGTTTTATGTGGGGTGTATTTATGTGGTAGCGAGTTGAGTGTTATTATGTGGAGTTGAATTAATTTGTGCTGAGTGGTATTATGAGTAGTGTAATTATGCTGGGTGGTTTTGAATTATGTGCTGGTGAATTGTGTGGTGTGGAATTGTGTGGTTTTGTGTGTCACAGTAAACACCTAGTTATAATGAAGGAAGGGTGGCTTTGAAGGAAGGTAATAGGGAGGAAAGGTGGAAGAGATGTCGGAAGGGAGAGTAAAAGAAGGTAGGAGGTTAGGGTGGGTTTGAGGGAAAGATTCCAGGAAGCCTTTGTAAAGGGAGTAAGGTAAGATTTAGAATTTGAATATTATGAAACAAACTGAATAACCCAAGCCTATTTGAATTATTATGTACCACTGTTTTGTAATATACTGAATACTCTATAACAGACCAAATAATGGTTATGTATTTTTTGTCAGATATTTAATAATGAACAATATATTGATTATTGCAATAAAAACAGAACGTTGTGTAGCAAATTATTTGTTGTTTGGTCTAAGAAATGTAACTTATACCTTTTGGGGAGTTCAAAATGCACCATATTAAATATTTGTGCAGTAAAAGGTAAAAGGTTTGGGTTATTTTAAAAGAGATAGTATTAGAGTCCCATCATCTCACCATCTCAGTTAACCTGGTCCCTGGTAATGTTGGGCGCTGAATTTTGATTCTTTTATTAGCGTTGTGTTGTGTTCTTCAATTCCAGTTCTGTTCTTTAGTTTTTCAGAATGTTGTCTTTGATTAGTGACATATCACCAAACACATTTGCGCTAGATGGTTCCACATTGCTGAATTCACAGGTAACCAGCACCTGCAAGTTACAATTTATGCTTCCTCTTTTCTCTGTTTATGCTAGGGTTCAATAGTGGCTAGAAGGCAGCAGGATGGTGGTTTATATGTCACAACTAATGCATAAGTAAATGTGGCTTAATTGGGGCATTGAGGAAAAAGCAGGAAGTAAGAAAAGAAACATAGCAAAATGCCTCTGAATAGAACAGTTAGAGCGCACCTGTGCTTTAAATCAGATACAAAGCATGGTAGCGCCCACACAAGTGTTCTGCTTGTCAGCCAGCATTTTATCCTTCCTAATCCACCCAATGGCGTGTATTGTTTCGTATAATACCAAAACAATTCTAAACATGTGGAAAAGGCTGCCACAAGGCTGTGTTCGAATATAGCTGGTTAAATACAGTTATACAATTGTACAGCTGCATAGCTCTAAAACCTTTCATCACTGTTATTCAACAGGTACTCATTTTACCGACTTAGGAAGGATGAAAGCCAAGCCAGTCCAGCTTAGAATCAAACATCTGACATCCAAGATTTTTTAAACGTTGTTTATCACACAAGGATATAGACTAGCATGGGTTATGTACAGTGCTTGATTTGTAAAAATAAATACATTAATATGTGCTGGGAACTTTCAGAACATGTTCTCCAGCTGACCACTATGGGAGAATCTCACTACATTGGGTCTTAGATGAACAGCACCACTCATGTGTTGAAATGGTTCAGCTGGAGAAAGCCAGGGAAGCATGGAGGCCAGTGTCAGTGAACTAAGATGGTAACAAGAAATAAGTATGTTGCCTTTTCCTGCAGCCTCTGTCCATTCAAGATGCTGGACTCAACTAGCCACAAGCTCCTCCCCTTAGTCCTCTCACAGCAGACAATCCATGCTGCACAGCAGTGATCAGGAGATGGACCCATCTGAGCAGCTGACTAACAGCATCACAGCCAGCACCCATCACAGCTTCTCCATTTGGAGCTGGGGCGTCAGCTGCTGCTGCCTTTAGTTACTCCAGAACTTTCCTTCAATTACCCTGAATACCTGTTGCTTTAAGCAGAGATTCCAAATACCCGCAGCACGCTGTGTTCAGTAGGAGTGAGCAGACTCCAGGCAGAACAGCCACTGAAGTACACTGTGCAAAGGCGGGCACCCTGTGCCCGAGAGGCTTATCGAGGCTGTACGCTGCAGGACAACCGGGTGCCCGGACCGGTGGCGTGGAGGGAAGCAACAGACAGTGGTGCATCTCAGGATCAGCTGAGCTGTCCACCATGGGCCATGCAGCCCTCATCAGAAGTTAAGAATGGAGCTGGAGGAAAGTGTTGGGTTGCCCTCACACAGTGGTTCGTCTGATTGGGAGCATGGCAGTTGACTCCAGGATAGACAAGCAATCAGAGCCAAGTGGATCAGAGGCCACCACATACCTCTTCAATTTGATACACTGGCCGAATGCTGCAGGTTCCTCAACCAAATACAGAAGCAGTGTTGTTAAATTGCTCATTAAAGATGAGAACTATCAGAGTGAGCTTCTGAACTGCAGTGAGAGTAACTGTAGCTCAGCCCAAACACAATCAGTGAGAATCTCTGCAAAATAATTTTGCTGTCTCCGAAAATTTGTTCCAGTGCTGAGCAGCAGCAAACACAGGCTCAATTTAAGCACAGGCTATGTCTTATTAGAAATAAAAGAATAAAGGCTTTGTGTAAAAATTATTGTGCATCCAGCCATCCATTCATTCATTTTCCCACTCATCAATCCATCCACTCACCAAGTCACCCATACTCCCACTGACCCAGCCAGCCACCAACCAACCCAGACATGCATTCCGTTTGCGTATGCAGGATACGTGACCAATTACGAACACAGTGAATAGTTGGATGAAAGCTGAACGAATATGTTCTGAGCTATTCTGCACTTGAGTGTTTGATTTTGAGTCCCACTTTGCAGTACAGGTGCTGCATTACATATGTGGCGTAATGTCCCCGTATGCTCCATGGTGCACCCTGTTTGGCTGTGCATGGCAAAGAATGGCACAGCGTGTCCGATTAGGAAATAGTTTTTACTGTCCCCAGAGTTGGTAAGAACTTGCTCCCGTAATAGGGATAGTGCAGCATTTAAATATTGACCGGCATAAAACTGCCTGTCTGCCTTTCAATGTAAAGGGATTGGTTTTTATTAAAAACTGGTATATGGATTCCCTCCTTAGGTGAGGGATCCCACTGTTTCGGTTTGCAAAAACCACTACTTCTCATAGGCGAAAAATAATGGTTTTCTCAATGCTTGTTTCAAGTTGAATAAAGACAAACATAATAGTGGAAATAGGGGCCTGCAGAGTACAGCAGCACAGGTATCAACAACAATACACAGAACACCTCAATAGACGAAGCAGGCAAGTACCAATCTACAGAGGGATTTACACACTAGTAATAACAGCTTGAACAAGGCTCGGTGGCAGATTGAGAAACAGCCAAGAAATTGGAAGAGGGTGTTGTGTGCGGGTTAGCTTAACACAATCTGGATGTCATAAATAAAGAAAAGTTTTAGGAAGCGTAGGATTATGGAGAAAGGCAGAGTAGGAGGTTTTTTAAATTAAATTTTTGTCATTGGAAGAACAAATAGGATTGGAGTAAAAAGTTAGGAGTATAAAAAGAGGAAAAGAAGGTGAGGTAAACAGTCTCACTCTTAGAGGGGTTCACCATGGGACAATGACTAATGACCCAGTGGAATGTAGAGGAGAGAACATAAAATAACAAATGCATGCAACTGAAGCAGGAATCAATGAAAAACCAGCTACAAGAGACCCCCTCTCATGCGCAGCCTCTATCTCTCAATTACAGTGTGTGGGTGTTGTGTAATCTTGCGCAAATCTAAAAAGTTTCAGCCCAGGTTCTCTCTCTCTCCTGCCTCCAGGGTTAATGTGGGCGCTGAATCCCAATCGTATGCGGCAGTGATATAGTGTGACTCCAGTCGGGGGTTTTCATCACTCATTGGTCGTCTCGGGTTTCTACACATTCCTGCAATGCTGAAAGAGAGCGAGCAGGCAAGCTTTCAAAAATCAGATCCAAGAGAGGAACGAGACCTATTGCATTGCAAATGCTTGTTTTAACTCGCACTGTGCACAGCAAGTAGGGTCCGGTGGAGAAGGGAGAAAAGAAACATGAGGGCAGTGATCCATCCGTACTCCTGTTTCCTTCATAAATTGTAACACTAAAACAGTCCTGGATGCTGCAATCCTGTTCCCCAACAAGAGCTGCAGTTCCAGTCATTTCCTGCCCATCACCTGTGAAATCTGGCAGAGTCCAGTCACAACAAAGTGAGTTCGTAAAAAAAGGCAACACTGCAAGATCAGCTGGCTCGACGCACAAGTCCGGGCAGGGGGTGGGAGTGAGCTGGCATTGACGTCTTCCACTTATGCATGGAGAGACAATGACGACAGAGGGATAAGAAGAATGGATTGCCCCAAGGGACAGAAGCCTTCCTCTCTTATCACTTCATAAACATTGTTCATTTTCGCCCGCATATTTCTTCTTTCCCCCTTTCTATAGAATGGCTGAGTCGAAAGCGGTCTCGGTTTGTTGGAAGTGTTATTGTTGTGGTTCTGCAGTCGGGGATCTCAGGCATCAGTTGTGTGCTGCAGCGGTGGTGGGGTCTGCAGTGTTTGTTTTAGCCAAAACGGGATGGCAGTGATTTAACCCGAAGATATGTGTCTTTATTGGGTGCAGCCAGGGCCGCTAATTTTGTGATAAACCTTTTAAAGGAATAGTTACCCATCCGCGTGACAGAGTGGCGCGATTTACAAATATTAGCACGGAAGGGAGTAGTCAGAAAAAATAAAGTAACCTTCACTCTCATCATAAAACTGTTGTTGTTGGTGGTGAACGGCTGCTCTGCTCCTAAGAAATATTTGAAGGGCCAAACAGTGAATTTTACAGCGGAATTTTGTAAACATTTTCTAAAACCAAAATATTTTCCAGGTCGTTCTGAAAGGTAAGAATCCAAAACAAGCATTGGGAACTCTCCCTGCACTCCCAGAAGGAAACAAGCGGCAGTACTGTTAAAAAAAAAAAAAAAACACGCCCGCGAGTGGTGCGCGCGCCACAGCGAGCCATCTGGTTTCCATTATTGCGCCCGTGTCTGGGCACGATAATTGAAACCACATGGCCTATTGGTGTCTATTACGCGCACCAAGCGCGTAATAGACACCAATAGGCCATGGGCGGAGCAATGCGCCCGCCTTTGGCCAATTGCGTGCAGTCTTTTACAAAAAGCCGCACGAAAAGGCCAATGGGGTAGCACAAAAGGAATCGCACACGCACGAGCGTGTGCGATTCCTAGGTCAGTGCAAAATCCCCGTTTTTCCCCTACAAAATGTCTCGCGCTGCGCGAGCACTGCTGCGCAGTGCAACGCTAGGCGCGAGACCTAAAAATCTGTCATCTGCTTGTTACCTAATGTGCTTTGCAGGAGACACGTTAACCCTCTATGCTACTTTGATTCAAAACTGGGACTATACAATACACAGATCTCTCCAGCAAGTGTATTAACCTCCAGAGTTATCTTAACAGTATTATTATCTCCTGAGATTTACTTGGTACACAAAGATCTTTGCAGCAGGTGGCTTAACCCCATAAGATATTTTAAAATGCAGACTTTGCAACCAATTAAGCAGAACAGATTTACTGCCACGTTTCTCCTTGTTGCCACTTTCTTTGTGGCAGAGTTTAAAAAAATAAATGTATAAATTGAGGCCCAGATTTTGCAACGAGGATGCGTCCATTTGTTTTGGAGCAACTCCCACGAAAAATCTCACTAGTTAACTTTTGTACTGCACTCAAATACACTCATGATAGACCTGCTAAACACATTTGTGCGGTCTTCAGATCTGATGTTACTTCTTGTGATGTCACTTCCTGTGAGGTCATGGGTTTTGATGGCACTTCCTGTTATGCCACGTGTGAAATCACGCTCCGTGATGTCAGGCGCTGTCATGTCCGCGCCAGGATGTCATTTGCATACTGCCTAACTTGGTTTGTCCTCCCACTTTTTTTTTTAGGACATGTGCCCTGAGTGCAAGCACATCTCTTACATAGGAAATTGAACAAAGTTAAAAGCCTGCCCCCAATACTTTCTCTTAAGTACTTGTGAAGTGATAAGCTGTGTGCACTTGTTTCCTTCCATTACATTGGCATCTAGGTGTTAGGCTCCAGATGGCTCTCAGCCAAGATGATACTTGAATAGAAGGAGGGCTGATGTCTTTTTAAATCAGGCCTTTGTTTTGGACCCTGCTAATGTCAAAATAAGAAAGCCCCCTAACCGCCTGCAGTTGGCTGCTCTGAATGGATTGTAGACAACATGCAGGCACTGCTGAATTATGTCCTGCTGCCAGAAAAAGAGACCAGGTCAAATTCAGCATGTCTACCTAGGTCAGCCTGATCCCAGATCCAGCACAGAGATAGTTGCCGGAACCAAGTTCCAGCGGGTTCCCCCTACTTTACAGTACTGTACATACCAATAGACCTGATTCAGTTGGAAGATTCCCGATTTGTAAAGCAAAACATGGCTTTCAATTACCTATCTCCTTGGCTGCCAAGTTTCTCAGGTCCATGCATGATGTGCTGCTCCAGTCCAGGTTTTATTCTTTGAATTATGGGACTTGTAGTCCTATTTTATAATAGAATAAACAAGACCAGAATTCAAACAAAAATCCTGGACACACGCATGGACTCAGGTAACTTGGCAGGGTTGTGTCTCCCACCTGAAATTGTCAATGCTTCAATATTGTGTAATTGTAAATGTATTCATATAGTGAATACAACCCCTTATGAGGAATTGGGGAAAACATTCTCCCAATTTTTTTTTCAAAAATGTACTATTTTCCATTTGTAAAATGTTGGCATGTATGATATCAGTAGAATCTTTAATTTGAGATGATTGCAAATTGTTTTCTATCCAGAAGATATGAGAATAGTTACTGACGTTTATTGCTCCACTGCAGAATATTAACAGACTATAAGGAATCAAAAAAAGTAAGAACTAACATCGCCCAATTTATTACCAAATGTAACATAGAAAGGGGGCGTGGCCAGCAACATGGCGGAGTAGCCGTGTTGAACGAGAGCTCTGCTGGCCCCGATCATAATCCTGTGTTAATCCTGTACACCATCGCCATAAAAACGGCACACTGACGGTGGAAAACTGCCGGGAAACAGCGGTGTGACCGGTGGGAGAAGGGGCGCCGTCCTGACCCCGCATTTAGGACGTTTTCTGGCGCTTGGTCCGGGCGCCCGGCCGCTTCCAAGATGGTGACGGCGAAGCGCTAATCGGAACCCGGGCCCGAGAGAGCGGCGCTCCCGCAGGGAGTGAAACTGAGGAAGGTGCCCAGTTGAGGCGGAGGGGGTTGTGTGCGGCGTCGCAAACAGAGCACCTCCCCGGCGGCGACAGTGACGAGTCAGACTGAACCTGTGGGGCCCCGGAGATACGGCTGAACATCTGCGGCCGACAGTGTACCTGTTTGAGGCACCGGCTGCTCCCTGTCCTGCGGCGCTGGGGGAGGCGCCTCGGCGCTTGGAGCTGCGAGCGGTGCGCTGCCGCTCACCTAATGCGGCAAAGCGAGGGACTCTGAAGTGAGGCGACCGTCCCTGCATATCTTTGGTTCCCATGGGAGTGGCCCGGAGCCGAGGCAAGAGATGACTGTGGTGTCGGCCCCCTCCATCTATGGATTGACTCCTGTTTGGCTGCGAGGTGGGCCCTACCGGTGAGCGGCCGCGGCGGTGCTGGGATAGCGTCAGCCACCTGGCACATGATCTGTGCCGCCGGAGATGTCCGGCCCCCCCGGCCCAGATCAGCAAGACAACCGCGCGCTGGTGGTGAAGGTGAGACGACGAGGAAAGGTGGGCTGCGGCTGGTTGGTGGCTGTGTTGCTCGTGGGCTCCGCTGACCCTGCTGTGCCCCGCTCGTGGTGTTCCCCGGCCGATCCACGCGGCTGAAGCCCGCCGAAGCTGGACTGCCACCGCTGTCCTGGAGTGCGTGAGAGGAGTGGAGGTGCGAAAACGACCTCAGAGAATCCCTGAACCGAGGAGATAGAGCTCTGATGAATGGTGCCTGGAGATTGCGGGAAAGTGCTGTGCCCTGTGACGGTGAGCTTCCCCTGCGCTGGCCCCCGGTGATGCCCCCGTTCCTGTGACTCGGCTGTTCTGTGGTGGGGCGCCGGTGGAGACGGCCGGGGGACGTCGAGGGAGCAGCGGGCCCTGCCTGGAGATTGCGGGAAAGTGCTGTGCCCTGTGACGGTGAGCTTCCCCTGCGCTGGCCCCCGGTGATGCCCCCGTTCCTGTGACTCGGCTGTTCTGTGGTGGGGCGCCGGTGGAGACAGCCAGGGGACGTCGAGGGAGCAGCAGGCCCTGAATCAGCGCCCACACCGTATGGGGAGGCTCACGCTTGGGCTTCCCCGCGGCGCCGCCCGCGACCTGTGCCACCCTGTCTGGTGCACTGCCCAGACTATATCACTCTGCCATTCAAATGGACTTTCTGCCTGTGACAGTTGAAGGGGAGTTCTACCTTCGTTCTCCGGCATTGTGATCGACAAGGGGGTGCCTCAGTCCAACCCGGCCCCCGCGCACTGCACATATCCCTGTGGACGCAGAACAAATTCCACCCGTGAACTGTCCAGACGGGACGGAGGGACCCGCGGAGGAAGGGTACTCTCCTGCTGACTGCCTTGTGCTCCAACACGTGGCTGTGTCTTGTCTGCCTGTCACCTTTACCCACGCGGCAGTCCAGGTCACCGCCACCTTGCCCAGCCACGTACGCTTGGGGGATTAGATCAGTGAAGAGCCCCCCTCCCTTTAGACCATACGCTCGCCTGCGACACATCCGACCACTGGGAGCTCGGCACGAACTTTCCCGCCTGACCGGGGACACCTGCTCTTCCTGCCTAGAACGCGCCCAGGATCACTACTGGGGAGCAGTTCATCGTGGGCCTCACCGACGCGGTGCGGTGGTGCTTCTCTCAGTAGACCGACACGCCCAGGAGGACACCCGTGGGGCCCTGCACTAACCCCTGAATCCGCTCAGCGTCTGCACATTGACTCGGACGTCACTGGACCACCCAGGGTTCAACAGGTGGGGCAGAACTCGAGAAATTGCTGAAAACAGTGGTTTTGAAGACATTCGCTGGGTCGTCCGCTCCTGCACGATCGCCCAGGATGGCGAAAGATAAAGATAAAGATAAAGAACCCAAACAATCTCGACAGGGTAAATTGGACCGCTATGCCAAAGTGCTCCCCACTCCGTTAGGTGCAGAGGGCGGCCCGCTCCTCCTCCGGACACCCCAACTATCCTGCAAGCCATTCGTGAGTCCAGAGAAAGCCTGGAGGGGAAGATAGCGGAGGTCCGCTCGGAGGTGACACTGCTGCGACACGATCTCCGCAAAGTCTCCGAGCGGGTGACCGAGACCGAGCACCGCATCTCAGAGCTTGAAGATGTCTCTCATGGCACGCGGACAGATGTTACGGGACTCTTGGCATCTGTGGCGGAAGTGGCTTGGAGAGTGGACGATGCGGAAAATAGGGCCAGAAGGCATAACCTGCGATTTATTGGTTTTCCAGAAAAAGCAGAGGGGTCCGATCCGGGGCAATTTCTTTTGACCTTCCTGAGAAATACCTTACCACAGGCGCCATTCTCGACCTGCTTTGTTATAGAACGGGCGCACAGGATGCCGAACTTTGCTCCACCACCGGGAGCCCCTCCACGACCCCTGATAGCACGTTTTCTAAACTTTCAAGACAGGGACTTAATATTGCGGGAAATCCGGAAGAAAGGAGAGGTCCGTTACGAGAATACACGAGTGATGGTTTTTCCGGACTACTCCCGTGATGTACAAAAACAGAGACGGACCTTTGACCAGGTCAAGGTCAAACTACGAGCAATGGGGCACCAATATATGTTACTATTCCCGGCCAAACTGAAGGTTATTTTCCAAGGCTCCACGTTATTCTTTCAAACCCCCAAAGAGGCATGGTCCTGGATCGAGGAACGACCGCAGCTACGGCGCGCGACACCGAGCGCCTCAAACCAACCACCACTGAAACGAGAGGGCATGTCTCAGGACAGACCCAAGGACAAACGCCGGCGAGGGTTGAGGGCCCGGAACTCAGCAGGGAGTACTCCAGGAAGAGCACTGCGACCCAGAGATACGGACACGCTCCTGTCACAGTCTGGAGACGAAGTCGTTCGTTCACGCCCATCACGATCCCTGAATCGATCAGATGACACTGGACACACCGAACTATCCGAAAGGGAGGACTCAGATGATGTGCCTAATGAACACCCGTTGCTTAAAAGTATTATACGATTAGAATCAACGGAGCAGGACCTCCAGACTCCGGATGCGCAGAACCAGCAACCACCCACCAATGGCGAGGAGAACTGAGAATCGGGGCCAGCCGGCCGCCACCAGACAGTAAGACTTTCCCAAGGCTTAATGGGTATCAAGAGACTTAGCCCTGAGCTGGGGAAGCACTCTGTGTGAGGTTATCGTTTTATTATTGTGTAGTTAATTGTTTGGGGGGGAAAGTGGGGGTAACAGACCTCTTAGTGGATTACCCGTACCAAAGTTGTCATGTTGACGAGTTGGGGGGCGTTGGGGGTGTCTGAAGAGTGTTGGGTGTGGGGTAGACGGGACATTGTCTTGAGTATTACATTGGGGTTGTTTGATGGAAATGGAGATCGTTAGATTCAAGGTCTTGATCATAATGCTGCAGCGGGAGAGGGAGGAGGTGGGGGGCGGGCTTCAGATGAGAGACGGGATGGGGGACGACCCAAATGTTAGGTCACCATGGCAGACGATAAATATGAGTAATGACATGGAATGTCAATGGCTTAGGTAATAAAGTTAAGAGGGGGTTGGTGACCCGATACCTTAAGAGACATAAACCTGATATCATATTCCTACAGGAAACACACCTGCTAGGATCGAGCTGCTCTTTCTTAGGACGGGGACAATACACCACTTTGGCTCACGCAGGATTTACCAAAGGCTCACGAGGAGTGGCAATCCTCATTAGAAAATCCCCTCCCTTCCATGTCACACAACAATGGGTGGATACAGAGGGGACATACGTGGCAGTAAGAGGTATTTGGAAACAACAGACGTTCCTACTTATTAGTGTGTATGCACCCCCACGGCTACAACAACGCACGTTAGATAACTTAACTGCGCTCCTTCTGCAATCTGGCCCAGCCATACATATAATGGGGGGAGATTTTAACGATGTCCTTGATCCCTTGCTGGATCGCACCCGCACCCGAATGGGTGCCCCCGAGACCACACCTTTGGCCCGCTTTGTAGAAACCCTGGGACTGTCTGAACTGTGGCGGCGACACCACCCACATCAACGGGCATACTCTTATTTTTCAGGGGCCCACAGAGTGTTCTCACGATTGGATTATCTTCTCGCCCCGGCGGGAGAAGTACGCCAGGTGGACACCATAGATTACCTGGCTAGGGGCATATCTGACCATTCTCCCCTACTGATGAAGGTGGGTGGCGGGGGTGGTCCTCACATACCACAATGGAGACTGAATGCGTGGGCATTGCGGGATGAGACTATTGCCGAGGAGCTCCGGGTAGACTCCGAGCTCTATTTCAGTGAAAATGAGGGCTCAGTCCCGTCCGCGGTTACTTTATGGGAGGCGTATAAAACGGTACTACGTGATAGAGCACAGATCATAATAGCTTACAAAAAGAAACGCGAAGCCCAGGAGATTGAAGAGTTAGAACATAAACTCCTAGACCTAGAGGGAACTGACCCCACCGCATTGACCGAGCACACTTTACGCCAAATCGAAATAACCAAACGAGACTACCTAGCCCTTGCGACCAACGAGGTGAAAACACAACAACTGGCAACCCAACACAGACTTTACGAAACCGGGGATAGAGCGGGGAAGCTACTAGCATGGTTGGGACGGAAAGAAATGGAGTCCCAATGGGTACTGTCGGTTAGGGAACATGCTGTCACCCACACCACTCCTGAGGCTATAGCGGGAGCCTTTGCGCGATACTACACAACATTATACACAGCCCACACCCAGGCGGAAGACTCACAGATTCGTCAATACTTGCATACCATTGACCTACCCTCACTTACACAGGATGAGAAAGACAGCCTAGAGGGGGAGTTGACACTGGCGGAAGTGACCGAGGCCATTGGCCGACAGAAGGCGGGCAAGACTCCGGGTCCCAACGGCCTTCCGGGGGAATTTTTTTAACTAAATAGTGCACTGTTGGCGCCGCATCTTCTTAAGATGTTCCAGGAAGCAAAGGAACAGGGGATTTTGCCACGAGACCTCTGTCTAGTCACGGTGGTGGTCATCCATAAAGCCGGGAAACCCCCAGAAGATTGTGGGTCGTATCGCCCCATATCCCTTCTTAATATTGAAACAAAGATCCTGGCCACAATCCTTGCGAGACGTCTCTTAACCGTGATTCTCCCGCTGATACACAGGGATCAATCTGGCTTCATGCCAAAGCGTGCCACAAGTTCTAATCTGCGCCGTCTAGCTAATTGGATGGACACGGTACAGGGTCGGGATAGCCCCCATCTGCTTCTCTCGCTTGACGCGGAGAAAGCGTTCAACACGATTCATTGGCCCTTCATGTGGTGTACTCTGGAAAAAATGGGCTTCGGCCCGGTCTTCCGAGAATGGCTGGCACTGCTGTATAATACACCTGAAGCAAGTGTTCGAGTAAACGGAACTCTTTCTGCCAGCTGGCCGATACAACGCGGCACCAGGCAGGGATGCCCCTTATCCCCTTTATTGTTTGCCCTCATATTAGAACCGCTGGCCTGTGTGGTTAGAACCCGACCAGGGCTGGGTGGCTTCCTCGACGACTCTTGTCTTCTCGAAGAAGAACGCATATCATTATATGCGGACGATATTCTGCTATATGTCACGCAACCAGTAGAGACACTCCCCCGCATACTGCAAATATTTGAAGAATATGGCAGCCAGGCGGGCTATAAGATCAATTGGAATAAATCCACCCTCTACCCATTGAGTGGAGGAACTGAACCTCATACTTACCCGAGTTGTTTGCGGCTATCCATGGAGGGGTTTAGCTATCTGGGGCTTTACATTACCACCGACCCTGTGGTCAGACTGGATCGTAATATTAGGCAAGTATTACTGAACTTTCAGGCGGATGTGAAGAGGTGGAGAAAACTCCCTCTGACCATCATGGGGAGGGCCGCCATGTATAAAATGGTAACACTCCCTCAACTCCTTTATATTCTGCAAAACACCTACCACAAAATACCAGACGCCATTTTTGCTTCCATTAACAGTGAACTACGTCTCCTTCTATGGGACGGAGCCCACCCACGAATAGCATTGCGAACCCTACAACGTAACCCATATAACGGAGGTTTGGCCTTACCAGATATTAGAGCCTACGATAGAGCGGCCCACCTCATAGTCATGAACGAATGGAACCACGCGCCAGGTGATCACCCTACATATAGATTGGAAAGGCTGCAATTCCGTAAGCGCACTCAACTACACTACATATACGGGGGTGCACGTCTCCTCCCAGCTACCCAATGCGTGCTAGCGGCCTGGAAGAGTGCGGAAAAACAGATGAAGTGGGAAGGGAAACCTACGCGTGAGACCCCCCTGTGGGAGGGCGCTAGATTGACTGAGATCAGAAAGTTGAGGGGTTTTGGGAAGTGGGACCTCATAGGCATCTCTAAGATAGGAGATCTGTTAGAGAGGGGCTCTTTAGCCTCATTTTCTTCCCTTCAGTCTAAATATCAGCTTCATAGTTCCCAAGCCTATGCATACCTTAGACTTCAACACGCCTGGCCTGCTGAAGGGTTGGACGGTGTGACGCTGCCAGAATATGCCCCACTAGAAGGTAGGCTCCTACAGGAAGAAATCCCGACCCAGGCGATATCCCTGACATACAAGACACAAATCAACAATATGCCCGATAACCTTGGTCCGCTGCGTGCCAAGTGGGAACTCACCACCGGCCCACTTGAAGATATAGATTGGGAGGCGGCCCTTATGCACCCGCGTGAAGTAGCGATCAGACTGAGGCTGCGTCTCATACAATATAAGATCCTCCACAGAGTCTACTTTGACAGGGCACATATACACACAATGGGGAGGGTGGAGGATCCAACCTGTCTCAGATGCCATGTGGAGTGCGGCACATACATACACACCCTTTGGGAGTGCAGATACATCCAAACCTACTGGCACACGGTCCTGGGAGAATTGAACAATATACTGGGAGCTCAACTAGAGTTAGACGCGAAATTCCTGCTACTGGGTATTCCCACAGACATCGACCTGCCGCGATACAGGCTCCTGCTGACTAATCTAGGATTAGTAGTAGCTAGAAGAGACATAGCTAAATACTGGGGGGCCCAGCAACTTCCTACACTCACGGAATGGAAGTCTAATATGGACCTATATATGGTTGTGGAGAAAGTGATTTACAAGGTGAGGGGCTGCCCGCGTAAATTCCGAAAAATTTGGAAGCCATGGATAAAATACTACAATCTGGACTTAGACGCAGATGGGGGAAGTCTAGACCTTTCACACGGCAGGACAGAACCAAGCCATTAATAACTGTGATGCCTAGCCTATGCCTGACGGTTGCGACTGTATGGGAATGGACCTATGTATTTGCACATATGCGATGTTGATGTAACTCTATGTTTCTCATTGAAAAGTCTGCTACAATACCTTCCACCCATTGCTGTACCTTGCTGCCCGCAACTGCGTATACTTCATGCATTAACAACTTCTTTTCCCCATTGTATGTTTTGTTTCTCAATCAACAAAATAAAAAATAAAGTTTAAAAAAAAAAAAATTAAAAAAAAAATGTAACATAGAAAATATATTGTTTACACTTTACAAGCACTGGCAAATTATCTGATGAGATAAGTCATGAAGAGAGACAGTCTCTACATACAGAGGATTTGAAGCCATTAGTCATATGTTGAGTCCCAGCAACATATACAAATACACCATAAATACGTTAATTTAGCTGCTAAATCTACTTTTGGGTTTCCTCAAATGTAACTGTTGCATCTGTTGCTGCTGCATCTACTGTAAATATACAGATGACCAAGGACACATTTTCAAAATATTTTGAAAAGAAACGTTTTTATCCTAAAAAAAGTCTCCTGGACAGATTCAAGAAATCACTATTAGCTTTTCGTGGTCAATTTGTGCTGCTTATTAATTCAATTATTGATGTAGTTCTCCACCCACGAGTTACCATATTATTTGTATGTTTTCTGTTCAATGTTTACTCACAAGGATGTCTCAGTTGCCCCTAAACCCATAATGAAATGGAAGGGAATATACAAATAAATTAAACATTTTCTTCAAAAACTCGAGGAATGTGCTGGGATTTCCAGCCCGCGATTAGATTAGATTCTTCTCCAGCCACAGTCAGCAACTTCATATGGGGTTGTGGAATCATCAATTCACTCACTATCCTACTTAGTGCCACAAAGTTCATGATTATCCTTTCTGCCCTTCAACATCTGTGTTCACTCTGTGGCTCAGCTTGTAGAATAATAATTACAAGGTTTACGTCTAAATGTACACAGATTAAACTTGAAATAATGTCCAGTTGGAAAACACACCTTTAAGGCGAGTTAAAAGCCTGTGCCTGGACCACCACATCTTCTACTGAAGGAAGGAGAGCCTCCTTTGAATGTGTGTGTCTAGGCCTGATGCTGAGTCGGTAGCTTCGTTGAGCCTCCTTGATTGCCAGAAGAAAGGGCGACTCTTCCCAGTAGCCACAGCACACACGGCACCCAACAGTGAACATGAGGTTTTCAAGCGTCTTCCTACGAGGGTTCACAGTGAGTAGAAAAAAGCCATGCAAGGGAATAAAAAACTCCTCAGTGAACCTATAGCACCTGATTGAAGCTGAAGTTTAAAATTGAAAAAATCAGCAAGGCACCAACTTCCTCTTCACACTAGGAAGAATAGAAGAACTAAGCAAGAGTCCAGGCAAAGAAATCTAGAGGTATCTCAAACTGCTAAAAAAAAAAGCATGTACAAAAAATAGCAGCAAGGGGCCGAAGAACTTGACAAAGAAGTAAGGGAACAAATGCGTATCGATGCGTCTTCTTACTGCTTTATTATATATGATTAAACAGGAACTGACTTCACAGGGAAAAAAACAACTTCATCTCAGATTGGGATTCTAAAATGTTTTATGTCCAATGCACCATCTTGACAAGGACTAGTCATAAGGCCTGTCCATGGCCTTTTTCAGAAAATCAGTGACATATGGCTGGAGATTGAAGAAGCCCAAGTTCAACATCTTTTGTTCCACTTTGGATTCCAAGACCCCGTTGCCAGGTTTCGTGAGTGGCATTCTAGGGGACTCATGGAATACACCTCCAGGTGACTGCGAGTGTTGCACCTGAGCAATCCGTGTTCACCAAGCATGCTGTTCCAGGGACATGCAGGCTGCAGCACAAGGAGCGCTGCTTCCTTTCATGAACACATACATCCTTTGTTAAGATTTTGACAGGATATTTGGCACAGATGTAAAAGTGCGTTACACTGACATCATGCTTTGTGCTTTGATTGGCCTCCCATCCTGGGAACACCACCTCCCACTGCAAAGAACTTTAAAGTCTTTTTTTTGATGTGGAGCTCTCCTTCCTCCCATAAGGTAATGAGGAGGGGTTAAGGGAGTACATCTGCAACTCCCTCATCTTCAAAGAATCCTCCCCCTCCTCCAGTCTTCCCATCTGTTTGAGTTGGACAGACCCCTGATGATGGCGAGACTGGACAATCGCAACACAGTACACAGCGCACTCTCAAAAGAGTTCATTGCAAAGGTCCCCATTGCAACCCCAGGCAGACAAATTCCACATGATCCTTGGGAGTCCAGAATACTTAAGGTACTCCTTGAAAGCTTGGCACTGGCTCCCCGTAAAGTCAAGGATCAAGTGTAAAAGACTCTGTACAGTCCACAAGGATTACTGGGCATAGGACCACGTACTTTGGACACAGTCAAAGAAACCAGTGAATCAATATTATAACAGTACAAGCTTTTGTTCACTTTTGGTTAACAATAAAAACTGTGTAAAAACATTTGAAGCTCAGAAATTAATTACCACACCAGGGTTTTCGCAAAAAAGTGCGAAGATAGTTCAAGGAAGTAAGATGGCTTTTACGAGATATCGATAGGAATGTACATATCAGCCCGACAACTGTCAACTATTGTTCACAATTTTAAGAGCATTGAATTATGAGGTCTGACGTTTCTTCATCGAAATACATAGAAACAGCAAAATTTAGGAGTACTTACATGAGTTACTTAGAGAATAATATAGCTGATTTAACACATCTCACCAAAAGATTCCGTAATATCCCTAAAAGCCATTTTGACCTCTGTGGCCAAAATGGTAGGAAATGCGCCTCCTTTTCCATTATCTTTCCCAATACCCACACTTTCTCAAGCCCAGCTCGTTTTTCTACTGAAATACTGTAAGAATTCGGGATATTAGTTGTGAAGGAAGGGAGTCCAGGGCATGGACATATCCCCAGTTGACTTTTAAGTGGGAACCAAGTGCCCCATTGTAGCACCTTACTCTGAGTAGTGAAGCAGAGCATGTCAATGCATACTCAGAGGAGGTGGTGTGGCCTAGAAATTCCAGTTCACTGGCATGCAGCAACAACACTGGAGAGGTGTGGTGCAGCGGCCAGGGCAGCTGACTTCGGAGCACAGGGTTCACGGTTCGATCCCCGGCTCCGGCGGCAGCTCAGCTCAGCACCATGTGACTCTGGGCAATAGCTCACTTAATTTCCACGACGGCCCCCAGCGCCTTGAGACCCGTAAGGGTGAGTAGCTGCGCTATATAAAAACGGACTTACTTACACTCAACAAATTATTGTCTAGTCAGTGCTATTTCTTTGGAAAAGGAAAAGTACTTTTATTACACTCGGGGGCATATTATCAAGCCCATTATCGCCGTGTTAGCGGCACTTTCCTGCCGCTAACGCATTTTTTTTTATCACCCTACTAGCAAGCTGTCGCTAACAGGTGTTAGTGACAGCTTTCTGGCGATCGCGGACGGATTTTCCATCGCCTTGCATGACAGCGATATTTATCGCTAATCACATGCAAGGTAGGCGTTCCTTCTCAAAATTTCACAAAAACTCACGCTAACACCACTTCGCCCTATTATCAAGGATGGCCCGGTCCCGCGAATCGATAAAAAAAATGTTGCTAAGGCCCGTTAGCTGCAGGAACTTAAGACCAGAAACTAGCTGGTCTTAAAAATGGGGATAAGACTTGGGCCCACATGTATGCATGTTTTTGGTGCTGGACAGCGCTGCAAGCAATGTTGCAGCGCTGCCCTGCGACAAAAATACAGTGCAGGAATGCGCACCATCAATAAGATGGTGCGCATTCCTGTGCCCCAGTCATGAAAAGTGTTGCTGCGCTGCGACAAGACAGCGTTGCAACACTTCTCATTACGCCCTCCTCGCAACAGCATGGATGCGCTGTAGTCACTGGACAGCGCTCCATGACGCAAGTAATGACAGATACGTCAGGAATCCTGACGTATCTGTCTGCGCTAAAGTCATGCATTGCTGCAGTCGTGTCACAACCATGACGCAACTCCAGCAATGCATGGGGCCAGCCTATCCCTATGGCACTGCCTCACCCTCTAGCCTGCCATCAGGCAGGCGGAAGGTACTGACGCAGTGCCGTTCATGAGGGGTGCTCAAATGTCAGCGCTGTTGGAGATCCATCAGTGGTGGTTGCGCGCTGCGCTGTCATCGTTTTGAAGCATTGGTGGAGTGTTGGTGCGGAGGGAGTTGACAAGACGTTCTACGTTGGCCTTGATCCAGCTGCGAGGGGGTGCGATGATGGCGGTGGAGTCCAGTGGGCAAGGTGAAGACGTGATGTTATCAATGATGGTCGGTCCAGGAGAGTCTGATGTTGTGGCTGTAGTCGAAGTTCCCGCTGGCGGAGGTGACGTGCTCGACTGTGTGTCCTGCTATGTGGCTGGTTGAGGTGACTTGCTGCTTGCGTCTGATATAGGGGACCTTCCCCAGGAGGGGGTGGTGTTCTGGTCACTGGGGTTGTCCATGTGGAACTTGAGTACGCCGAGTAGGATGTCGTCGGTGGATGGGACACCCTGGGGTGCAACGAGCTCTGCAATGGTATTGGAGAATGGGGGACCATGGCCCAGGGGGCCTGCACATGAGGGTGCCGCAGAGGATGTGCTTGGGCCATGTCTGGACCTGGGAGGTGAGGTGGTCCATGGTCACCCTTGGGTCATTAGAGTGCGTGGTCAGTCGGAGTGTGCTTCTGTAGGTGATGGCAATGCCTCCTCCTTGACGGTCGGGGTGCTCCTTGCGGGTGATACTGCAGCCGTCAGTGATGGCAATGGCGATGTCCGGTCCGGAGCGGAGATTGGTCATGGCAGGCGAGGTGGCGTCCAGGGTTGATGGCGAGGAGGGTGCTGGCGTCGTAGCGGTGGAGTGTCCAAGAGGAAGGCTCCTTGGTGCTGAGCGCGGTCCAGGGACAGACGGACGCAAACGGCGTAGCCTATGGGTTGCCTTTGGCACGGGAGACGACCATTACAACGCAGGCAGTACATCTTTAACATTGCAACTCCGACAACGCAGGTGCCTTTACATCGCATATGATTACAACGCATTGTGAGGTCAGTAATGGGGAATAATAAACTATTTTCGGGTGGGTATGGGTTTTGGATGTCGGATATGAAAATTGGGGTGTGTTTGGGGTAAAATATGAAAATTGGGGTGTGTCTTGGGGTAAAATATGAAAATTGGGGTGTGTTTTAGGGTAAAATATGAAAAATGGGGTGTGTTTTAGGGTAAAATATGAAAATTGGGATGTGTCTTGGGGGATCAAGAAGTAATTCCAGGGTTCACAGTTGGGTTTGGGGTGCAAAGGAAAGTTTTAGGTTGCACTCACTGAAGTGGGAATAGTGATATTTATGTCTCCGCTATGCAAAACCTACTCTACTGTTGCAATGTGCCTAGTATTAGTATGCATTGGAATGGAATGCGATGTCATGGCAACTATGTATGTGCCTTTGGCACACGAGTGGTACGCCCGCTGTGCACAGCCGCCGACATTGAGAAGTGCTGGGGGGGGAGGGGGGGTGGCTGGACAGCTGTGAGGGTAAAGTCAAAAAAACAATCCCTTTGGGAGCAGATATTTTAACCACAAACACCACTCTTACATACACTACTCACTCAAATGGGGTGGAACATACTCGGGTGTGGAGCACGAACTAAGAAAGTCAAATCAGTGCAGAAACATTTTTTTACTTATCATACTTGACCATAATTTTTATTAAAATAATGTAATTCATACAATATAAAATTAAAAACATTAAAAAATCATTTCAAAAGCACATTAATATTCAAATGTGTCATTCAAATTGTGAACGAATCGCCAGAAGTTCATCAATACACAATTAAAAACAACAACAAGTGGGACAAACAGAACTGCAAGGAAAATATGTTCTTGTCAGGAAAACATTACGTTAATCAAACAGTCAATGAACAAAGTTTCAATGCACACAACTGAGACAGAAAAAACTCAAGTCAAAATATTAATCATGAAGTGTAACATTAATCATAGATCCGTGATGTATTTCAGAAACAGAGACTCGACGCGTTTCGGTGGGTCCAATCTTATACCTCCCCACCTTCTTCAGGAAAGCAATAATTCTTCCCACCTCGTTTAGATCATTCTCCTAGTTAGCGTACTCCCAGACACGAATATACTGGAGAGGCGCAGAAATATCATCAACATCCACTTATCAAGAGATAGACACTTACTCTTGCTTCTGGCAATATTATCTCAGCACCTTTTCGAGACGAAATTCACTTCCCAATATGTGCTTGGAGAATGAAAGACAGATAAACTGCCAATCTTTTGATAAAAAGTGGTTGTTTTCAAAAAGTTTTTTGTCGTATCGCTATCAAGTCCAAAGGAGGGACGATAATTTCTCACTCTGATAGGTGCAGCTATGAAATAGACCCACGTTCCTTAGATCAGGGATTCTGGACGGGGTACTCTGCCTCCGTGAGGGCAGCCAGGTGGTAGGGCATCGGGTGACTCGGAGGTTAGTCTGGGTGATGGGGTACAGGTGCCGGCGAGTGTCCTCCAGTGTTGGGTCGCCCATCCATGAAGGGTGTGTGCCACTGGGTGGTCCTTCAGGGCTGACCATGAGGGGGTGAGACGGAATGCTTTGATAAGGGAAGGTGGGGGAGTGGCCTGGGTGAACGGCTTGATGACAGGCAACCTTGAGCGTGGAGGGGCATAGAGTGCCCTAATGGGAGGGGCAACGAGTGCACTTATGGGAGTGGCATAGAGTGCCCTAATGGGAGGGGATCGAGTGCCCTTATGGGAGGGGAATAGAGTGCCCTTATGAAGAAGCACCAGCCAGCATGAAAGGGGCAAGCCTGTCCCGAGGGGCACAGAGGCAGGCAGTAAGAGCATGTGCACAGTGCAGCCTGGAAGGAAACCCCTAGAAGGGGGGGGGGCGGATGCAACAACAGGCATACGGGGAAGGGAGGTCATAAGGGCCATCTGGGAGCCTAGGCAGGGTGGCCCTTCAGGGGTGGAGGGGCGATCGTGGGTGGGGAGGGGAACAGGTGCCTTGCAGTGTTGTCCTTGAGGGGGCATAGAGCACTCTGGAAAGGAGGTCCGTGAGAGAGCACCGGGAAACCTGGGAGGGTACCTGTAAACCCTGGAGGTCCGGCCATCTGAGCACCTGGGTGGTGAGCCCACGAACCCTCGCAGGACGTGCCTGGTGAAATGCACGCAGCACCGTTCAGTGAGAGATGTCACCGTGAGTGCATCTGGGCACATACAACAGGGGGACGTGTCTGCAGGACAGGGGGATGTGCTCTGAAACTGCTGGAGCCTTGAATAATAATAATGATGAATATGTATATTTTATAACAATATCCTGAGATCTCCAGGCCCTCGGTGACCGGGTCATTGGGAGGAGGAGGTACAGACTCTGGCCCTGCTGGAATCCGCCGCGAGTGTCTGACCTCGGGGCAGGAGGCTGGCCCAGCTCCGTCCGGCGACGGGACCCACATATACAAAAACACCCCTCTGCCCCGCGAAGAGCCTCGGACTTCACTCTGTACAAGTAAATCAAAAGCCGGGCTTACCGTGTGTTCCTGGTCCGTGGGCCGCTTCCCGGGGTGTCGTCGCACCTCTGGTCGGTGCAGGACAGTCTCACTCCTGTCTCAGACGTCAGGCCGGGCTTCGAAGGAGAGGATACCCCGAGCGCACCCTGCAATGCCCCTCACCGGCCCTGCCCCGCCTGCGCCAGGTACCGGAGGCGCGCATGCAGGTCAGCGGTCCTCGCATCAGCCTCGAGCCTGGCACTAGCCCAGCCCCAGGGTAAGTGGTGTGTGAGAGGTGTGTGGGGAGGGACCCCCAGGAGCACGAACCATGCAGACATAGAGAGGAAGGAGGCTCCCTGGCCGCGGACTGACTTCCTGGTGTCAGGTGACACTTTCTGCCCCAGGCTCCCTCCTAGACAGTCAGGTACAAGAGAGGACGGGAGCAGGCTATGGGCTGCTGAGAGACGGCCCCACTTTTGCATTAAGCCCCCAGAATCCATCTTCTAGGGGCTCGAGTGCTCCCCCCTCAGGTGGAGGATGGGTCCCAGAGGGGCTAGGTGGGTACAAAGAGCGCCATATAACTATGCTGAGTTTTCAGTGCCATTACCTCGCCAGGCAGCGCCGGGCTGCTGCTCCCAGCCATCAATTCTCGGACCAGCGCTGCAGCCCCTAGCCTGGCATCGCAAATCTGCGCTCCCTGACGAATCTCGGGCCTGAATCTGCAGTGCTGCAACGGCTGGCAGGGCAGGACTGCACCTCTCTGACCTGACAGCGCAGGGCTGCACCTCCATGGCATGACGGCGCAGGGCTGCACCCCCATGGCCTGGACTAGCAGCGCAGGGATGCGCCTATCAGACTTGGCAGCGCAGGGATGCGCCTATCTGACTTGGCAGCGCAGGGATGCGCCTATCTGACTTGGCAGCGCAGGGATGCGCCTCCCGGGCCTGTAAACAGGGCTGCACCTCCATTGCCTGGCCTCGCAGCTCAGGGCTGCACTTCCCTGGCCTGCAGCAGGGCTAAAGCTCTTCCTGCCTCGTTGCCGTTGCCTGCACTCTCTGGGGCGCTCCCCAAGGTGCTCCTTAAGAGGTTCTTAGGCGGAGGCTGGCACACCTCGAGGCTGCTCTGTCGGGCCCTGCTCCTCTGAAGCCAGCCTCCCGCAGATTGGCTGCTCTCCGATGGAACCGCTGTTAAGCCGCATTGCTTGGCCTGGCCCCTTTTCTGTCTGATTTAATTTGGAGAGCCTTTGGAGATGGGCTTTGCTTGTCTCTGCTCGGAGCCCACCCCCACAGAGCCGTCCCTACGCTGCGAGCCGGTGCGGCAGTGGGGGTGATGGGGCGCAGCCCTGTGCGTGGCTGTGGCTTTGGTGTGAAGTGTGTGTCTGTGCGGGCATGTCTGTTCATCTGTACGATGTGTGTCTGTGGTTTACTTGCTGTCTGTGTGTCTGTCCTGCTGTGATTTAGTGGTCCTGTGTATACTTGTTTGAGGTAGGGTGTTCGCACTTGTGTAAGGTATTCTAATGGTGTGCACGTGTCTGTATGTATGCATGTGTGTGCACGGTGCTGTGGGTATGTTTGTTGTGGTTAAAAACCCGTTTTTGGCTTTGGGGAGGAAGAATAGGAGGATATGTGAATTTTTTAATTTTTAGATAACCTTACACCTGGATAACGCCCATCAACACTGTGCAACTGTAAAACAAGGCCCAGCAGAACATGCAACTTTATGAGATCCCCACCTGTCCATCAGAACAGCTGATCATGTGGTTTTATTACACCTCCACCTGTCCATTAAGACAACATGCACTTTCTTGCACCTTCACCTGCCCACCAGAGCAGCAGATGTGGCTTTATATGGCCTTCACCTATCAATCCACACAGCATATCAAGTGGCTTCAGTACACCTTCACCTGCCCTCCAGAGGAGCAGATTATGACACCTCCACCTGTCCTCATAACGGGGTGAAGTAAACTTGGCCACTCTGACAAGTTGCCTCTCACCGTCGTCAGCAGAGACCCCTCATCTTAATGATGAGACGGAAATCACCTTTCTGAACTAAGCTAAATGCACCCCTTTGGGAGGGAGCCGGGGTGGACGTGTCTCTTCCCCCCACCAACCATCAAAGGCACCTCCGGAACAAAGGCGGCGCCTTGACACCTCCGATGCCAGAGATGAGCCCGAAGCGCTGTGAAAAGACCAAGCTGCTCTCAAAATATGGGCGCTTCAGAAGTGTCCTTCGGGAAATTTTGGTTTCTCTTTCACGTCTGCAGTGAATGCGGCCCTGACCTGGTTTATCTGCTCCCCGCGCCCCTCCTCCTGCCATGCACGGCGGCGCCGAGCTCCGTGCAGAATCCCACCATCCTTGTTTGGCCCCCTCCAGCCTCGGCCCCTCACAGGTGCTGGTGTCTGAGGAGGGAAAGAGGGAGCGAAGCGGAGAGAGCGTACAAAGGCAGACTGTCTGCAGGCCCGGCAGCGGGACAGCGGCAGAGCCCACACCTCCGTGCACCCTCGTCTGTCCCAGCTCTCCCGTCCCCGCACCCCACCAGCGCACCGTGCACCCCGGAAGATTCCCACCTGCCTGTACCCCCCTCAGCATCAGCACACACATGGCACCCGCAGACCCCTCACTCCAGCTCAGGCAGGGCAGATAACAGATAAAAAGGCGCACACCTTTATTTATCGATTGCAAAGGATGTTACATGGATACAACAGCATTTCACCCGTAATGGGAAGGTGGAAGCATGGCTAGAGGAGTTAGAAAGGCGATCACCAGGAACAGAGGAAAGACGTGTTGGGGCATGTTATCAAGGCCTTATCGCGGCGTTAGCAGCACTTTACTGCCGATAATGGGCCTATCGCTTGGTATCGCCAGCTAACGCCGGATTTCATATCGCCATCGCGCTGATGTTAGCGGCAGTTTTTACCGCCGTTCCCTGGTACTATCGCCATGCAGCGACGGCTTGGTAATACGCCGCTAACATGGCGATAGTTTTCAGGGTTAGACGGCGATAAAAATACTGCCGCTAACTGGCGTTGGCAATAGGTATCGCCAGTCCTTGATAATTCCCCCTCACTGACTACCAAGTACATGCATTAATTTGTTGGTGACACCGTCCCCCACATTTCACACTTTGAGGGTCCTGAACCGCAAAATCACAGTACCCCCTCCTATACCAGATGCAAACTCACAATATACGGGGGTGTGGTTTTAAATAAGGCAAGCCTACCGGCTTTGTCAAAGGGTCACCACATTAATATATAAGGCAGGCCTACTGGCTTTGTTAAAGGGTTGCCACATTAATATATACGACAAGCCTATTGGCATTTTCAAGGTGTCACATCAATTTTAACACTGCAATAGGCACATATTATCCATCAGCAAAAAAACACCATTATAAACAAGAGGGAAAATACTCAAATGCAGTCCTTATAAATAAATGCATTACATAGTTAGTCTCTTATCTGCTTTTTGCAGCCTGGCGTTTCATTCATTTTTTTATGTGGGTGCCCTGGCCCCACCATATGCTTCGCTGGACCTAGCATTTGCGTTGTGCTCCCACTGAGCGGGAGCAGCTTCTCTTTGAGCTCCTGCCTTTGTCAGGAGAAATCCAGGGGCATATTAGCAAGACCGGCGATAAAATTATCGCCGTTTTAGCGGCAGGAAACTGCCGCTAAAACGGCGATAATGGGCTTGCTAATATGCGTTATAGAATTCCAATAGAAGCCCAGGTTAGATGTCCTGCACATCTAACCTGGGCTTCTATTGAATTCTATAACGCATATTAGCAAGCCCATTATCGCTGCTTTAGCGGCAGTTTCCTGCCGCTAAAACGGCGATAATTTTATCGCCGGTCTTGCTAATATGCCCCCCAGTTTCTTCAGCCAGTGCGTGTACCCCTCTCCTCCCAACACCGTGCCTGGCCCTAGTAGGGCTACTTGTGTTGGCTCTCTGCCCCAGGGGATCAAGCCTCCAGGGAGATCTTGCATCAGGCCCTGGGAGATGTGGTCCTTGGGGCTGAGGTATGGCTCGGGAAGGGGTCCCATGGCCCCCATTCCCAAGATGATTAAATTAACAAAAATGCGTAGTTTCCTTAAGATAGCAGCGGGGCACCACATGCTCGTTTTCCCTCTTCCTTTATATAGAATGAGTAAAGCCCTAAAAATGCCCATTGGGCCAATTCTGTTAATCTTGGGCTCGGTTTGCTCCCGATGGGCAGGTCTAGCCACTAGTAACATTTTCAACAGCCCTCCTTGCGCTGAAAGAGCACATCCTGTGGGAAGCTTGATTTTCTGGCTCCCTGCCCCAGCCTTCTTTTCTGCCTGGCTCGTGGTGCTCCTCTTCTCCTGGTGGCGGCATCTTGTGCAGCCCCTCTCCTATCAGCCTGCAGAAAATCCTTCTTCCCTCGCTACCAGGTCACATGGCCCTCTAGACCATCCTGCAGGGCACCTGGGGGCAGTGGAATACAGTCGTCCCCTAGCTGGCCACCAGGGAGTATAAGGGGGGCAGTGCCACTGGCCCTGGAGAGAACTATCCTAGTCCTGGGAGTCAGCTGGTGACAAAGTCCTAAGTCAATTTTGGCAGGCCATCAGGTGGCTTCTCTTTCCAGTTGATCATCCTTTTCGCTGTTGTCGCATCACAGATCCAGGGTCTTTTTAACTGTTTGTCTTTCCCTAGAGCAGGGGTTTTTAAGTGGGGGTGGAAAAGTCTAGATTCCAGTAATACCTGGCCAATCCTAGGACTCCACATAATCCCTCCACCCCTCTCCAGCACAGCATTCTGGAACAATCCACCATAGTGACTTCACGTTTTCTGTAGAAAGAGCTCCTCTGAGGGCCTTAGCTCCACCCCTAGCTGACATCACTGACTTATCTTTTTCCACCAAACCTTCAAAGACGAGCCCCACTGGTGTTTGTTCCAAAGATCTGGGCTTCCTCCTTTGTTCAACAGGCCTGGGCTGTCCATGCCCAAGTGCAGTGTGGTAAGCTAATTGTCAGCTTCAGATTTCCCCCAACACCACGGCCTTTTTCAGGGAGAGCCAGTCACTGATAATTGCTCCTTTTGTGTGGGTAGGGCCCTTGTTCCCTCTGCTGGGGATCAGAGTAATTAACCTGGCTTAGTAGGGGTAACAAAGGCCCGGAACCTGATTTGTTTTTTAAACATAATTTTTATTGAGTTTTCTTTTACTTGACAGAACACATATGTCTCATATATGATACAGTGGACAATAAAAATAGAAATAAGATGGGTAGCAATCATGAGTACCGGCGATTTCGCCCATGTTTTAACAATCAAAAGAATATGCAGACACATTAGTTCTGAGTGATACAAAATCCTATCGATATATGAGGATTCGGATATTAGAAAACCCCATGATTATCTATATAGTACAATACTAACACAAGAAAAACAAAACTAAAACTACCCCCCAGTTCTCTGGCCCACTATTATACAACAAAACATGTGTGGAGATTGTACACACTTAATTGAGGCAAAGCAATATAAAACATATGCACTTCTGTATCCCCAGGCATTAAAGGACATGGAAAGATATGGTGCTATTCGGGTTTGATCTGATTGACTGATGGGAATGTGGGAGATGTGGGCGAAGCGAGCCCAATCAGAGATGCCGGAGGAGTCAGCGAATCTATGGCTTTGAATTTTTCCAGCATTTGGTCCCATTCCATAGAGATAGGAATCTTACGCAGGCCTCTAAATTCTTCTTGCCTAATAATTGCACTCTCTGCAGTACCCCATCTGATCATTTCGGTTTGTCAGGAAAGTGGCGTAGGGGGAGAAGGAGACTCATTGTGATGGCTCGTTTCGCTAGGAGTATGGCCAAATCAGCAAATCTATACTGAACCTTCTGCCGCTTGGGGCGTTTATGTAAACACAGCAGACAACTGTCTGCCGCCGACCAAACAGCCGTACCAGTGACCTCCTGCACTCTATAACTGATTGTGTGCCAGTATACTTGTAAACGAGGACACCCTCACAACATATGAAGCAAGTCCGCATCCGCCTCCTGGCATCTAGGGCAGGAAAGTTGTGTGGTGTGGTATATACAATTAAGGCGGTGCGGTGTGAGATACGCTCTGTGCAGTATCATGTATTGGATATATTTAAATTTAGCATTACGGGAAACTTTCTTGGGGAATTCTAAAATAGAGGCCCATTCTTGATCCGTTACCTCCCTCCCCAGCTCCAGGGACCATTTAGTTCGGAGTGGAGCCAGCAGTATTCCTGAGTGTGCCCGGATACCCCTATAGAGCCATCGGGTAAGATGGCGTCCCTCTCCCATTAGATAAATTGCGTATATTAGTTCATGCTTAGGGGGTTCGATCCCATTAGGGGACCAACGGAGTTTGACATAATGAGAAATAGTGGCATGAAGGAGAAACAGTGTCGAGGGAACCCCTTGAGTACGGATGAAATTGTCATGATCTGCTAGTGTGCCCTCTATGAACAGTGCTCCAACCGTCGATACCCCTTCGTGTGCCCATGGGGATACTGTTCTTTTCGAAATTAATCCATTTGTAAGGGGTATCCCGAGGAGGGGGATATTGGGAGAATATGGGAGGGCCCTTTTTGTGTATTAAAGAGTCTTCCTCCAGTACATTAATGCTGTCTTAAGCAAAGGGGGAACTGTGGGTGCAATTTTAGCATGTGGCAGAAGTAGAGTGTGGAGGCTGCCCTGGTTAAGAAGCTGTGGTGTATAGCCAATTTCCTGAATATGTCGCCCCGTCAGCCAATAGGACAACCACTGCAGTTGACTGGCCATGCAATATGCTCGGAAATCTGGTGCGCCCAGACCTCCCTCTTCAGGTCGCAGCTGTAACTTTGCAAGGCCCACTCTCCTACGTCCCTTACCCCAAATAAGGTCTGACAAAAGTGTATCAAGCGTGCGAAAGATATGAGGTGGAATCATAACCGGTATATTAGTAAAAAAATATAAGAGGCGGGGAAGCATCACCATTTTAGAGATGGCTACTCTGCCCATCACGGACAGTGGTAAAGAAGTCCAAAAAGAAACTTGCATCTGAAGTGATCTTATTGCCTTCAGCAAGTTGCCATCAATTAGGTCACTGGAAGCTCTATATATTTGTATACCCAGATACTTAAAAGTATCTGGGGCAGTCGTTATTATTAGGTCGCCAAAAGCTATCGGGTCTGGGGAGTCTTTATGACGCATATAATAACCATATGATTTATTGGCGTTAATGGCCAGGCCCGATATCTGTTCAAAATGTTTAAATATAGTCGACACGGGGTTCAGATTTATAGTAAGGTCTTTTAGATAAAGAATAATGTCATCGGCATATGCAGACACTATGTGCGGTGTGTTATTTATTGAAATTCCCAAGTCTATGGCCTCTTTGCGGAGCTTAATGAGTAGTGGTTCCAATGCCAAAACAAACAGCAATGGCGATAGGGGGCATCCCTGTCGGGTACCCCTGGTTATAGAATAAACAGAAGATATGTGTGAGCCAGTCCTGGCCCGGGCCGTGGGGGCAGTATATAATAGCTCCACCCATCTCAAATAGCCTCGTGGGATGCCAAATGTTTCCATTGAAGCAGCATGTAAGTCCAATCAAGCGTGTCGAACGCTTGTTGCATGTCGAGAGAGATGCACCCAGCTGTGCGGGAATGGACCGCTGCAGTTTCCATAATATAGTGAAGGCGTCTAATATTTAGGGATGTGCTGCGGCCCGGTATAAAGCCACACTGATCAATGTGGATAAGTTTTGGGAGGTAGAGGAGGAGGCGCTTAGCTAATATTTTACTAAGTATTTTATACTCGGTAGATAATAATGAGAGGGGACGATAGCCTGACATGTCCCGGGGGTCCCGGTTCGGGGTGGGAAGCAACCAATGCCTGCATGGTGGTTATTGGAAGACTGCGCTTCTCCAGCGCCGTCTTGTAGAGATTCTCTAGCTGCGGGGTCAGTTTCTCGGCGTATGCCAAGTAAAATTCAGCCGGTAAGCCATCCAGGCCCGGGGTCTTATTTCTGGGAAGATCTTTAATGGCTTCAGTAATATCTGTTTTAGTGATAGGAGCCTCCAATTCCGATTGGGCATCTGCTGTTAACTTAGGGAATGTTAGGTCATTCAAAAAGGTTGCTATGTCTTCATGTGATGCAACAGCCGGAGCGGTATATAGGTTTTTGTAATATGAACAGAATGCCATGTTAATATCTGCCTGGGTAGAAACGACTGTGCCATCCGGAAGGGATATTTCTGTTATCGAGACAGGAGGGGGGGCGTCACGAATGAGGCGTGCTAACAGGGTCCCAGCTTTATCTGCTTCTTTATGACTATACTGAGTGTATGCTTTATAATCTATTAGGCGGAGTTGTTCAAGTAATTCAGCGTGCTTAATTCTGGCTTCCTGTAACTGTGCTTGTTGAGTTGGGTTAGTGATAGCTGCATTTTCGAGCGTATTTAGGGAATCTTCCAACAAGCTGAGGTTCCTGTGTGTTTCCTGTCGGGCCCCCACTGTTGCCCCTATAGCCGTTCCTCTGATCACCGTCTTAAACGCATCCCACTCTACTAAGCAGGAGGATGCAGTGTTGTCATTTTCTGTGAAATAATTAGTATTGGCTGTGCCTAAAGTATTTCGGAACACTCCGTCTTCAAGGGTTTGTGGCCACAGGCGCCAAGTTGGGACCGGGGTGGGGACCCTCCCCCATCCAAGGAGCACTTCTAGTGGGTTGTGGTCGGACATTGTTTTCCCAAGATACGTGGACTCAACTATCTGGGACATCAAGGATGTAGAACTAAAAATTCTGTCAATCCTGGTGTGTAACTGATGTGGTGGTGAATAGAATGAATATTCCCGACTGTCGGGATGTTGTGCACGCCACACATCCTGTAACGTCCAACCCCTGGCCCAAGCATGTAAGAAGTCCGCATTTTTGGTGGTTACTGCTCCCCGAACCGGGGGATGAGAACGGTCCAAGTGTACATCCAAAACAGAATTAAAGTCCCCGCCAATGACCCAGGGATATACCACCCAGTCCATTAGCACCACATTGAGGTTAGTGAGGTAAGTATTCTGTTCGTAATTCGGGGCGTATACACTGCCAATGACTATCGGGATACCATCTAGTTTACCCCGCAAAAGGACGTATCGCCCTGCCAAGTCTATCCGCTGTTCCTCCAACACAAAGGGTACCCCACTCCTAATCCAAATAAGCGACCCTCTCGCAAAAGCAGAATAGGAGGTGTTAAAGATTTGACCTTTCCATTTTTTCCGCATTTAGGTGATTTCTGAGGTAGTTAAATGTGTTTCTTGAATAAAAGCTATTTGGACTTTACGCCTATTCAATTGAGCATAAATTCTGTGGCGTTTGTGAACTGACCCCATTCCCCGCACATTCTATGTCAATATTTTATATTTACCTAACACAACCATTTTGCAGCCGCCAGATGCAAAAGAGTGCCTCAGGGAAGCACAGTGCATCCAATACAATAAGGGACATAAGGTGGACCAGGAACCAATAACCCCTCCATAAAAAACAACACCCAATACTAGGGCCAACAGGCGAACTATGTTGGTCCAAACATGTACTAATACTCACTAATTCCAAACGGTTATACCATGCAGTAACTGCAGGGGGGGCGGGTCCTACACCGAGCATGTCTGTACAGTCGCAAACAGAGCTGCACGCATGGCGGGACCCTATAATATGCTAGATTAAGCAGAACCTGGGAAGAGAAACATAAATTATGTATACTTCAGCAACATCTTACTTCCTTTCAGCAGGTTAGTTGAGGTCCATAAATGTGGGAGATCCACAGAAATCCAACCTTAATACCTATACAGAATAACTGCAAGGGGGTATATCCTATGCAGAGCATGACTTTACAGTTACAAACAGAGCCACACGTTTGACGGGGCCTTATAATAAACTAGATTGAGCAGATACCTGGGGAAAGAAACATTAATTATGTATACATTGATAATATCTTACTTCCCTGCAGCAGATTAGTTCTAGGCCATAGGTGTGGGAGAACCACAGAGATCGAGCCTTAATAACAGCCAAACATATCCTTCACAATTTGCGGGGTAATGGAGGGGAACAGGATGTCATTGCTCTCAGAGTCTGACTGCATCACGTTATCAGAGTGTTCCGGGGACGGGACCTGTTCGGGTTCACGCATAGAGGTAGCCACCTCCAGCGCCGACTCCTGTTCCAGCAAGGCCTGCTCCGGTGATGGTTTTGTTTTTGTTGTTAACAATCGCGATTCTCTAATGCGACGGGATCCAGGCTTGTTTGTCTGCGTCTGCAGACGTCGCGACGGCTGATCTAGATTGTCCAGTGAGCGGGAGGGCAGAGTGGTCTCAAGCCAGTCATTTGCTGCTTCGGGGATTCAAAAAGTGTGCTTTCTGCTTATGAATAAGTTTTAAACGTGCTGGAAACAACAATGCATATTTCAGGTTGAGTGCTTGGAGTTTCCGCTTGAGTGGCTGATAAGAAGCTCTTTGGTGTTGCACCTGCACTGTGTAATCTGGATAAAGAGAGATCCGGGCATTTTCAAACTGAACAGGGGCATTTTCACTTGCCTTCTGTAGTAAGAGATCACGGTCCCTGTAATTAAGAATACGGGCTATGAGTGGTCTGGGCGCCCTGCCTGCAGTTGGTCTGCCCATGGGAATTCTGTGAGCTCGCTCTACACAGAAGAAAGGAGAGAGACCTTCAGGGGCTATATGTTCCCTTAGCCATTGTTCAACAAACTGGGTCGCGTTGGGGCCTTCGGAACGCTCCGGCAATCCAATAATGCGAACATTATTGCGTCTGGCTCTTCCCTCTGCATCTTCCACTCTAGCAAGCAGGGTAGTCAGTTGTTTGTGCATTTGTGACAGCTGGTCAGAGTGTTCCTTATGTTGCGGTACGAGATCTGTCAGTATTTGTGCATGATCCTTGACAGTGTCCGAAAGCTTACCATGATCTGCGCGCAAAAGGGTAAGACCAGTAGTTAGAGTGCCAATCTGGTGTTCAATAGATTGACGAGAGTCCCTAATCTCCTGAAGTATTTGATCCAGTTTATCAGGAGGGGGTGACAAGGCCGTCGGCGGGACGCATCTGATGGAGGATGCTTGGGAGGCCGAGTCAGTGTCCCCCTGAGACGGTGTGTCAGTGGAATGCATGTCAGGTTGTTTCCCCTTTGTGCGCCCCATTACGAAATGTAGAAATCAGTACTGTTAGGGAGAAGAGCCCCCCAGATGGTACCGACGTAGGTCGAGGCTGGGACGGAGATGGTGTCCACAAGCCGGATCAAAAAGGGCAGCGTGGCCATAGGGAAGTGATCCAGCAGGAGTCGGGTGCTCCAAATGATACAATACCCCGAGAACAAACGGCACAGAACCGAGGCCCAGCAGTCAAGTGCCACACGCCCACTAGCAACTATGGGTTACACACCAGGGTTAAAGAAGTACGCTTGTGTTGCTCTGTGAATGAGCGGTCAATCCCAATCTGAGGGTTTAGAACTGCTGGAGTCAGCTGGCAGATGACACGGGCTCTATGCGATGGATCATAGTGGGCCACTATTATTAGTCAAAAAGAAAAAAGGGGGGGCACCAAAATGAGCGCTGTTGTTCGGGCACCATCAAAAAGGAGCACCGGCCCGCATCGGGAGATCCAATTACCCCCCATTAATGACCAACACTTGTGCAGTGGTTCTTACACACATTAACACTGTTTAGGCCATACAGAGGAATCCAGTAGTCGGTGGTAGTAGGCCGCCTGTAGTGCTAGCTCCAGGCGTAAGGCCAGGGCAAGAGGATAGCCCAAACCAAAGACCCAAGCAGGGCTAAGGGCTCAAACACTGGATCCGAAGTCCAGTGCCAATCAACAGTTAGAGCGCAATTAGTAAAGCTTGTAGCGCGCCCACTCTTTCAAATATAATATGGGCTCCGGGCACCGGTCAGTTCAGCCCCCCATGGAACTTAGGAGCACGGTCTGCCTCACCTCATCACTGGCATTCATTTGTCTTGGCTTGTCCTCCCATCGCAATCCGGAACCCCGCAGACACCAGGTGGGCACATAGGTGAGGGAAAGGGGGCAGACTGGTCCCGAAGAAGGCGCACCAACGATGCGGGCGCATAGGCCCCGGCTCCCGCTGGGAAGCCGGAACTGCTCCGATGCTGCCGAGCCCACTGACGCAGTTACCAGCTAAAAATGGCGGCTCCTCACCGGGTCGCACGCAGGCCCGTCTGGAAGTCAGCGACTACGGGCATGTGGGAAAAACAGGCAGCCCCCACCGGGAGGGACCCCAGGCAATCTGCGACCCTCAGAGTTGGCCCCCCACACAGTAGGGAAAGTACGATACACCACTCCCACTGGCGAAGCGCTGCGTTGAGATCCCTCGATTCGGGGGGCCTCCCCTCTCCTCCGTCGGCCAACGTGAAATACAGCTCCGAACAGGTCCCAAATACGCAGTAGATCTACTCCGCCACCGGGCAGAGTTGTTTGCATCCTCAATCAGGAAACTGCCTCCGGACACCACCCTCCGACGGGCCTCTCCCCCCAGCCTCGCCAGGCCCGGGAACACAGCGCCAGGTTTGTCCGGCTCCGCTCTGCAGCCGCGGAACGCCGCAAGATCTTCAGAGCAGTCGATCGACCCTGGCAGCCTCACCGTCGGTTAGGGGAAGGATTTCAGAGAAATTATGCCCAGGTTCTGTAATAAACTGCAGGATTCTCCGGGTCCTAGCCGGGAGCTCTGCTAGGTTGCGGCCGCCATGCCCGGCGGTTAGCCATGGCCCCCAAAGGCCTGGAACCTGATTATGATCTGAGCCAGAGAAATATGACAAATCTTGAAATCCCATAAAAGATGTGGGTTTAGTTTGTTGGGAACTCCAGAATCTAACTAAGCGTGTTTGTTTTACCCCAGTTTGACACCTTGTTGGACTGTTGACATGTCCTTTAGGCTAGTCCTAACATGTATACTCCTTTTCACATACATTGTCCCATCCACACGACAATAATGGTTCTGAAACAGGTGACCTTTTACCTAGTAGCTTGCTCCTGTCTCTTCGACACCAGGTTCTTAGTATTCTCTCATAATCGTTGTACCTGACGTACATAAACATGTCCTCAGGCACTGCATAATTATTCTGTATAAGGGTCACCACATTTTTTCATCCTTGGCCAACAGCCCTGATGGACTTGGCCCTTTTGCAGGGTTATCCCCAAAATTTTTGCTTCTTCCTCCTATTTTTTCCTGACCTGTTGTTGGTTTTAGGACTCTGGGCACTTTACCACTGCTGATCAGTGCTAAAGTGCATATGCTCTCTGTGTAAATTGTTATTATGATTGGTTCTCCCTGATTGGCATATTTGATTTACTGGTCAGTCCCTAGTAAAGTGCACTGAGTGTGCCAGGGCTGGTAAATCAAATACAACTAGTGGGCCTGCAGCACTGATTGTGCCACCCACATGAGTAGTTCTGAAACGGTAACTCAGACCTGCCACTGCAGTGTCTGTGCGCAGTTAACTGCCATGTCAACTTGGCAAGTGCACCCATTTGCCAGGCCCTAACCTTCCCTTTTCTTACATGTCAGTCACCCCTAAGGTAGGCCCAAGGTACCCCTGTGGGCAGGGTGCAGTGTATGTGAAAGGTAGGACATGTACTGGTGTGGGTGACATGTCCTGATAGTTAAATACAGCCAATTTCGTTTTTCACTATTGAAAGGCTATCTTGCCCCATAGGACAGAATGGGGAATGCTTTGTAACATTTTACAAGCATATCTTCCCATAGGGATAAAATAGAAAAATAAAGTTTAGGCTCTCTGAGCTCAGAATTTAATAACACATCTTTTACTAAAGATGGTTTTTAAATTGTGTGTTTGAAAATGCCACTTTTAGAAAATAGGCATTTTCTTGTTTAACCATTCTGTGTGCCTCTGCCTGTTTGTGTATTGACTGTCTGGTTTTGGAGTGACAGGAGCTGGGGAGGTGCATTCTCTCAGACAGCCACCGGGGGGTTGATGTGTGTCCTGCCTTTCCTGAATGAGTCAGGACTGGGCTGAATAGACCTGGGCTGCATTCAGAGTAGGGGGAGGAGTTCTCACTAGCACCTGAATAGGCCCGGTCTGCATTTAGAGTGGTGGGAGGAGATTTCCCTTGCACCTGAATAGGGCCTGTCTGCCTTACACAATGCTGTCTCCACCTCCTGCCGAGCAGCTGCTCCAGAGAGGACAGAACTGGTTTGGACTGGGCTCAGAGACCCTTGCACAATGAGAACAAAGACATTTTGGGGTATAAGTATTAGACCTAAAACCCCTGAACTTTAGACTACTTCTGGAATCAAGAGCCTTTGCTGAGGAGAAGAGCTGGAGAAACTGAGGAGCAGTACTACCCTTGCTGTGTGTCTGGGGTTGGCCTGCAGTTGCTGTTTCTGCCAAAGAAAGGAGAAGGACTTTGCTATGTGCTGTGCCCCCTGCTTGAGGAAAGTCTCCAAGGGCTTGAGTAGAGCTTGCCTCCTGTTTTGAAGTCGCAGGAACACAAAGACTACACCCCCAGCTCCCCTGAACTTCCTTGCTGGGAGTTCTGACCTGCCAGGAGTGCCTGTGGCTGTGTGTGGCCTCTGGAGGTTGTTTCTGCTACTGGGAGCTGGAAAGCAACGCAACAACAAGAAAATCGACGCATCGGTCTTCTTGCAACAGTTTTCCCGACGCAACGCCGTGGTGCGAGAAGAATCTCCCCACACCGCCGCGCTGCTGCTGCTGAAACCCACGCAGCGCCTGTCTCCGCTGCAAGAATCGACGCATCAAGGGATCGCGGCTGAAAAGGTCGACGCAGCGCCGCTCGCTGCCGCCGCATCATTTGCCAACACATCCTGGATTTCCACACATCGTCCCTGTGCCGCAAGTTTTCCCCGACGCATCACCCGCGGATCGGAGTTGTCTCAGAATCGACGCATCGCTTCCCCCTACAGACCGGACCCGACGCATCGCTCCCGTGTGTACAGCGGAACTGTCGCATCATATCCACGAAGGTCTCAGGAACGACGCATGTCTTTGTTTTTTTACGCTTCTCATCACTGCGGCTGTTTGGCTTGGTGAATTTTGATCACAACAGGTACTTTGCAAGAAATCACGCATCCATAGTTTTCTATGGACTCAGTTGCTAAAACCTTTTGAAAGTCATTTTTCTTAATACTTGTATGTTGGATTTTTGTCGTTTTGGTCTTGTTAAGTTTAGATAAAGATACTTATTTTCTAAACCGATCTGGTGTCCATTTGTGGTGTCATCACTGTGTTACTGTGAGTGTTGGTACAAATACTTTACACATTGCCTTTGGGATAAGCCTGTCTGCTCGTGCCAAGCTACAGGGGAGTGAGCAGGGGTTATCTAGAGTGTGTATCCCCCTTACCCTGACTAGAAGCAAGGGTCCCTATTTGGACAAAGTTACCTACCTCTGCCAACTAGAGACACCCATTTCTAACAAGCCTGGTGTGCATGATAGCATTTGTTTGGAAAAACATTTATGATTGTTTTCAAAACATTTATAATTGTTTTCAAAACATATCAATTCTAGAAGAAACCCTGGAGTGACCACTCTAGTATATAAGACCCTTGTTCCCCCTGCAAATCAGAGGAGAATTCCTTCCAAGCTGACACGGGGTCCTGCATGCTGAATCTTTGACACGCAGCGGTCTGACATCCCTTGCGGGGTGTCGTCCTCGAAGCAGAGACGAGGTCCTTCATTCTCTACCATCAGTTGAGGGGGATGGTTCTTCCCTAGGGGATTCTTGGCTATATACATATATATCTATACACATATACATGCTACACCTACATATCTAGGCTAGGTACATTTAGGCAAATTACGTAGAGCGTGCATTATAGGAGTATGCAAATGCTATTGTCTTAACTGAACTGTATCTGTTCATTTTCTTAGCACTATGGTAGAAACTGTTTACCAGCAAATTTGTTGTACACAAGACTGACGCTGGACCAATAAATACTTATTGAAACTTCCTAACCGCCATCCTGTGTAATTTCTGAGAATAAGCAAGCACAAGTGACTGAGCGAAAAGTACTGTACTGTTTTCCACAATCCCTGAGGAATCAGGGTTGTCATATTCATTGGTTGCCAGAAACTACCTACACCACTGCGAGATACAGAGGTGGTAGTGGCACTGTAGAGCTAGCTGGTCCAACGGCTGACATATCCTGTGGGGGTGTCCAGAAGCGGTTTGGACACCAAGCCCACAGTTTAGGTCATTCAAAACGTGCAGGTCCTGGGGATTCCTAGGAACTACACAACACTGTGTAGGCCTAAGTGAAGCAAAACTGCTCTTTATGGCAGATTTTGCTTTTATGTATAATACAGTGAAGGGACTACACATGTTCCGGTAAACACTACTGACCTATTTAAAAATGCCCACTAATATTATAAGGCTGCCCCAGGTCAGCAACAATCCTTGCAGAGTTCTATCTATGGGCAATCTACTGGTGCGCAATTACCGGGCTGCACACAATGGTAGTCTAATACGCGCAGACTGCGCTCATGCGTGTGCACAAGTTTTCTCACGTGACCAGCCAAGTGCATCTCACTCTACCTGCGCAGCAGCAGGCTGATCATGAAAAGCGGGCACTGGCTGTAAAGACGCTCAGTCCAATTGCCGTGAATTTACAGTGAGTGAGTCTCATGTAGTAAGACTCGCCCTCAGTAAAGGTCCACAATAAGGATAGTCATAAGCGAAAATTCCTGGTGGACTAAATGGGCAGAACCAATTATCTACAAATACTATAATGCTACTGTAATACTAAACTGCCTAAATTAAACCCATTTTTTCCTATCAGAACCATGCTACATGGTCACTCCTGAGTATTGCCCAAAATGTAACTTGGGATGCCATGACCTGCTTCCATTTCTGGCATCTCCCAGACCTAGCACTGGCACCGGCCCTTTCCATCACTAGCACCATCCACTTCTTAAATTGCAGATAAAACGCCTATATTTTTGTTGGAGAGTTTGAGGGAAGATGGGAGCCGGGGTTTCTCTCACAGAGAAATGTTTGAAAGATTGGCTAAAATAGTGCATTTAACATTACAGCTTTCACTTAAATTTGCTAACATGTTATGTGCTCTGAAAGAGCCAGCATACTGTTCCAGTACTTTCATTGTGTTACAAGTATGTCTGACCCTCAGAAGTGTTGCAAGCTTGCACATTCTACAGACCTTTGAGAAAATGTAGGTAAACTGATGTACTGTTCAGCACACTTTTCAGAAAAACATGTTGAAGAAATAGGTGATTGATGAACTTATCATCTTGCTATTAAATATACATTTTCATTTCAAAAGATAACCCAGTTCCCCCAAACAGAAGTTTATTGTTAACATAAAAAATACCATGTTGCCCTGAAACATTTAATTTTCAGTAAATTCATCAATATAGAATTTTCATCCCGTACCTTCAGGTACTGTCGCCACACATGAATAGATCATGCTATGTTTGTCGATGTACCACCATCTCATGCAATGAATGCGCAATATATACCAAGAATTATCACTATTTTCTGAGGGCCAGAAGCATTCCAAGGGTTGAAATCATCATGTCATGGATATCTCGATTGTCAGAGATCTGCCACCTTTGGACAAACTTATGCCAAGTATTACCACCAACACACCAAGGCCAGCAGGTACCAAGGGTAGACACCGTTATATTAGGATTCCCACATTTGGCCAAGGATTACCACCAAAATGGAAGGGCCTGCAAAATACAACACACTCAAAGCAACATGCATGTATAGAGAAACAATCATAAAATGGAGGAGGTTCCCTGTGTCTTTTTTCTGCTGAAGTTACCTTGTCCAGTGTCTCCTGCTCCAGGGTTATGACAGTACAGTTTTCCCTCTATTCCCATAGTCATAGTCTATGAATTACATGCTCACGCTACAGTCTCACACGGGTAAGCCATATGTTTAGTTGTCAGTTTTATATAGGGCTGAGTTAGATTTTGGCAGATTGGTTACTCCCACCCGCTGAAAAATAAATCACATAGGATATAATGGGATTTATATTTCGGTGGATGGGATATCCGTCACCGTAGTGACAGACTAACCTGTCCGCCAAGATCTAAATCAGGCCCTAAGTTCTTCGTGGTTGGTATTTATTTTATCCCACTTTAGAGAAGGATATACACAGCACATTCCAGTCACCCTAATGGATTGAGTATATTATGCATTAATCAATTTCATGGTACCGATAGGAGACCGTATGTAATTTTAGAAAATGACAATCTTGAGTGCATCATTTGTACATTGTATATTATCTTACATATCTGATGTTTACACATGGCAGGATAGAGCTAATGCTACGTTTAAGGATTTTCACGCGGATGCCCAGTGTGGCAGGATTGTAAGATTGTAGATATAATGATACACAATAGTCAGATAGAATGTAAAATCAAATTGCTTCATTGGATTCAATGATATGTTGCAATAACTTCCAAATTTTTTTATGTTTATTCTAATTTTTTTTTTTGTATTTCCAATTGATCAACTGCTTTATATATGGTTTATATGTCTGATTGACATGTATCTTTATAAGGTGCTGTCTTTGCATGATTTTGTAATGTATCTATATATATATATATATATATATATATATACACACACACACACACAAAAGAAGGACAGTATGCATTGAAACAATAATTTTCTGTTAAATGATAAGAAGGCGATGTAGCACTGTTTGGTTGTCCAATGTTTATTTTCATGAATCATTATGGGGGAGGAAATATGTGTATGAACACGGAGAGTAATGGCACCCAACATCGTGATCAAGGCTGCAGAGTGCAGCCGAAACGCGTTAATGTTATCTCTTCCTCTAATGAAATAAACACTTATTTGCAGCAACTGCAGTGCCGGTCTCAAATTTACTATAACGAGGTGTGGTGAAATGTGAACGCGCTGGAGAATGCGTTACAATTGAGCACCATCTATGGTCTGGTGCATGCCAACAATAGCCGACGGGCCCCTAGAGATGCTGCCTATGCATTAAGTGTGAGATTCATTTTATTGATATGAAGGACTTAACGGGTCATGATAAGTTTGAAATTACCAATTGCTGATATATTCGGGACTGGAAGGTAGTGTGTGGTTTGATGTATGGCAATTAGCACTTGAAGTGAGGCATGGTGAAGGCGGATATGTACATATATGGGTACAATAAATTATTGAATTTGAATGTATTTCCGGCTTGCACCACTAAACAATGCTTATTGGAATATGCTGTATGTCACATCAGTGGTACACTATTGTTAGCCCATACAGGGCATTATAGGGCAGTCCCATTGGAATGATTGTGCTGGGGGTAGAATTGCCCATATAGGGCACAATAAGGGTTTTTTCCCCTCCCTTTGTTGATAATTTCTATAATTACAAAGTTTTTGTAATACATACAATCAGAATGGCAATTCATTGTAATGTTACAGGATGGCCATGCTAGAAATACGTGCGAGAAACAATACTCGCTAGTCCTTCGTTTATGGTAATGCTTTTTGCGCAACCAATGAAATGTATGGTATTTAATGACACTGCACAATGGCGCCCGCCATCATTGAGACAGGCGGTTGCCGAAACGCGTCTATGTGTACTTTTTAACCCAGTAAATTTGGGATAATCCTCTCCTGCGAGTGCTGGTTATTTGTAAAGGAGCGTGCACATTTACCGCGATTTCACCCTCGCGTCATGGAACACCCGCCCGAGAGTGTAGGGGCAAGGATGATAACTTGGAGCGTTATATATATATATATATATCTGTTAAAGCGCCGGTGCCAGCCGTGGTGGCAGACAACCACAAAATATCAACAGTTCAATCCAAAGAGTAGGAATGAGGCGGCACACCAAAATTCGTTACGGGTAATTTAATCACCAACAACAACGCGTTTCAGCCGCAAAACGGCCTTTGTCAAGTTGTTACAGTCCTTCTTGGTCACCATTTTGTATCAATGATGACATAATGAACATAGAAGAAACATTGCGGTTAGCGATCACCATGATTTTCGGAAAAGAAATTTCTTTTGTCTCGTAAGTGCATAATTATGCATTAATAATTAATTGTGTGCTGAAATAAATGTGTGTTTCATATTCTAATGTGCCCAAACACATAATTATACATGGTGGTTCAAAGAAAAACGCCGTTGCCAATTCAATTCATAGAAATGGAAAAAATAACTGGCGTGGCACAATATTAAAAAGGCACAAAATTCCTATCATACTCGGAATTATCCAATATTGAAACATATCTATTTACAAAAATAGTGATTATAGCACGTTGAACTAAATACGTATTTCATGTTTCCTGTACAGAGACACGTAAGTGTACATAACCATAATCAATACCAAGTGGCACAAAAATTATGTAGCCAAACAGATCTGCACATGTGAATATTTTTTCGTCTTTGTGTTTTTCTAATTCCGCATGCAATGCTGTTAATTCTTGTCTTGTCAAGATCTATTTTAGCATATTTTATTAACATTTCCAACATGCCTTTGCATGTTTTGGCCATGTAGTTCGCCCACTCTTCCAAAAGTTCAGGATTTCCTTCCGCTATCATGGAAGGGTATCATTAGAACCTATTGGCATTACGAATTGTCCATGGATTCCATTTGCATGTTGGGACATTGTAATTTCCTTGTACTATGGTTCCTGAAGCAATTATACCCTGCTGGGTATTCTAAATATCTTTCACCTTCGTCTGCTTACACGTCCTTAATATTTTAGTTAGGCACATGTTTGTTATTCACACCCGTGCACTACGAAAGAATATCATTTATATATGCTATACACACTCCTTCATTTGTCACTGGTATTATAATTATGCGACAATTTAGACAACACTTGTGATTTAAAAAGCAGTATTTAGTACCTTGTCTCTTATGAATTTATGTACAATTCACATGTGCAGATCTGTTTGGCTACATAACAGGAATTTTGTGCCACTTGGTATTGATTATGGTTATGTACACTTACGTGTCTCTGTACAGGAAACATGAAATACGTATTTAGTTCAACGTGCTATAATCACTATTTTTGTAAACAGATATGTTTCAATATTGGATAATTCCGATTATGATAGGAATTTTGTGCCTTTTAATATTGTGCCACACCAGTTATTTTTTCCATTTCTATGAATTGAATTGGCAACGGCGTTTTTCTTTGAACCCCCATGTATAATTATGTGTTTGGGCACATTAGAATATGAAACACACATTTATTTCAGCACACAATTAATTATTAATTCATAATTATGCACTTACGAGACAAAAGAAATTTCTTTTCCGAAAAACATGGTGATCGCTAACCGCAATGTTTCTTCTATGTTCATTATGTCGTCATTGATACAAAATGGTGACCAAGAAGGACTGTAACAACTTGACAAAGGCCGTTTTGCGGCTGAAACGCGTTGTTGTTGGTGATTAAATTACCCGTAACGAATTTTGGTGTGCCGCCTCATTCCTACTCTTTGGATTGAACTGTGTATATATATATATATATATATATATATATATATATATATATATTGCAGCAGACGTCCAACCACAAAAAATTCACCAGGGAGGAACGGCACTCGACAGGGCTTGCGTTGATCAAGATGTTGTTTTATTCCATCAAGAAAAACAAATCGGTAAAAGAGCATCCATATATATATCTATATGTGTATATATATGTACATATATATATAGATATATATATATCTATATATCATCAACTCCGTTGTTTTCTTGGAATTCCTCCTACAAACGCGCACAGACCACCAAATCAGTGCATAAAATTATTTATTCAGATGCAGCCATTACGCGTTTCGGCTCTTGCGAGCCTTGATACACATATATATATGCGCCACTGGGTAGTAATAGTTAGCACCACATTTCCAAAGAAAAAGCCTTTCTTGGTTTGCTAATAACTTTTGCGCCGTTTGATGAATCTTCACGAAACTTTCCCAAAAAACGTTCTTCTACCTCAGTTCCTTTCTGGAAAGTTTCCAGGTGATCCATCAAGTGGGGGCTGAGAAAATGGGAGGGGGGGGGGTCCCGAAACATGTTTTCCCCTTTTTATTTTTCCATAGTAAAATTAGACACAGCTACAGCCACAATGGCTGAACGGAATTACACCAAAGTTGGCAGAAAGCAAGATCTTGGTCCAGAAAGTGTGCTTTTTAGGTCTCGCCTAGGCAGTGCGCATGCGCTGCTCTAGGAGGGCCTTTAGCCATCGGTCTTCACTTTTCAAGCACTGCACTCGTGCTTGTGGCGGCATCCACCTTGCGGGAGCGAGCAGCGGCGCGCCACAAGCATGAGTGCAGTGCTTGAAAAGTAAAGACTGCTCTCCCAAGCGCGCGCTCGCGCCTGCCTCTCTCCTCGCCCACACGTCCCGGCCACTCACTCGCTCCGCCCTCTCCGTCTCCTTTTTGCTCGCGCACTCACAGAGCAGCAGCTTCGTTCTTTGGGTTGGTTGTTGGCTTTCTTCCAAAGCTTTTGCTCACCAATGTATTATGCACTCCTCTGGTCCAGGCTGGCAGCTGCTTTGCGGGCCTTCAGAGCGTTAGGGCGATGTGAGCAAAGACACGGGAACGAAACACGTTACCGCTAAGTGGCGTCGCAACCTCGTGACTACTTTGCACAACTGCAATATTTAGACTTTTCTTTAAACCAAGGTGCGAGCCCTCACACCGCTGCCAGGCTCTCGTGTGCCCTTCATCAATGCCCGGCTCTCGCCCCCTCCTAACTGGTGCCCTCACATCACTGCCCGGCTCGCGGATGCCCTCAGATCAATATTTGACGGGTGTTGCTCGCAGGCGCCCTCACATCACGTCCAAGACTGCGCGTGCTCTCGCATCACCCCCTATCTCGTTCATGCCCTCACGCTGTCACACCACTGCCTCTTCCTGTCTAGCACCCTCTGATGCCTGCTGCTCTCACGTGCCCTCACCTCACTGCACGGCTCACGGGTCCTCAATTCAACTGCCTGACTCAAGGCCCTCAGTTCACTGTCCTGGTCACGAGCCATCATATCACTGCCCCACTAGAGTGCCCTCACACACACCACTGACCGACCATTTCGCATCCTCTAAAGCCTCCTGCTCACGCATGCCCTAACGTCACTGCCCGGTTCCATGTCCTCCTGAGTCCTGCCACTGCCCTGCTCGCAGCCTCTGACGCCTGTTGCTCACTCTGTCCGTTGCGGCTGCCTCGCTTATCGTTTTGTCGGCGATGTCTGATGGCGCCGCGCAGCAGCTGTGAACCAGCATGTTCGTGCTGTAGTAAAACTCAAACAAACATACCTATTCATACCGCTGCTCTAATCAGCTGCCTTTATCACCCCTCCCCGCGTATCCTTTTATGACGGACCTGAACACCCGTGAAGGGCCGCACAAATACAGTATCACAACAATGAGCTAACAGCAGAGCAATAAAGAAATGCCTGTACATGCCTGTACCATCAGCCTTCAAATGTAATTTAGAGCTTCCTTTTATGGGGCTAGCGCAGCATACCATGTAGGGGGACGAAATCTCTTAGATAAGCCACCGCAAAGAGAAGTCCCTTCTGCCACAGAGTCTGTCCTTGTTACATTTGTTGACTTAAAACCGAGTGCATGCCTTCTTCTGCATGCCACAGAAGCTCAATTCCAATGAACATGAGGCATTAAGCACGTCATAGAAAAACACTCGCGTGGCCTATTTCATTGTGCCTATAGTCACGTGTGTGCATTGAGATTGTGTCCCACTGTATAGTTATAGCACAGGTATTACAATTCACGCTAAACAGCACTATAAGTGGCATCAGTGCGCAGTAAGAATGCATTTCTGACTGAAAGAGGTATAAATTCGATTTTTTTTCTAAACGCCCTTCAAGGAACCTGTTGTCTGCCTTTGTAACATGTATATATGCATTTATTACGAACATCACTTGAATGTGTGAGTTTCAGAATCTATACACGGTTCTAGGATGTGTGGATGCTTGTTGCCTGGCAGTGAATGAACAATCCTCGCGCACGTGGGGCGGGATGCGGGCGTGGCAGATAGAAGTTGTTTCTGTCTGTACACGAGGCAGCGTGCGCCAACCATTGGATGAATCGAGCACTTACCAAGTACTCGTGTACACGTCAAAGGTTGTTCAGTTGTTACTGTAATTTTAAAAATATATGCACCGCTTTCCATAACAGATGTATCGCAGAAAAGCAGACTGGTGAGCGGAAAAATAATACAAATAGTTTTAGACAGTCGAGTACTCAAAACTCATTTACATTTTTGCAGATTGGCATGCGAGCTTAAAGGGGCACCCAGTAGCACGCGGTACAAATTAAAATGCAAGTTCTTTTCGCATAGTACCTGCAGCGGTCTACAACAATAGGACTTCCAGAATGTTCTTCGAGTGACGTCTGGCTTCCCAGCTTTTGAGGCCAATCCGTTTCAAGGGTGGAGATGAAGACAGTGGTATCATCTAGGGCTATTTCCTTTCACGCTTGTGTGTGCATCCTGCTGTCACATTGTCGCCCTGTCTCACCTTTGCTCAGTCACACGTCCCAGTCAAATAGATTTACTCGGTTTCGACTCGGCTCACGAGTGTGAGAAGCTACACAGGACACTTTCCTCGGGTAATTGGGACTGCATCGGCCCATTACATCCCTGGGCCTCGGTGGCACTGCTCCCGCAGCGCTGCGGGGCCAAGACTGCACCTGGCGCTTCGAGGCTCGTGAGTCGGCACTGGGGTGGCAGTCATGAGTGCACCATAGTGGTTCTGTGTCGGGATACAAGTTGTTTGCTACATTAGAAACCTAATGATGCGCGTCGTGACCCTGTATACATATTTGCAATGTCACAATTTATTTTAATACTGTTCACCACAATTAGCAGAGGGCGCCGGTAACATATGAGGCTCGCCCCCCTTTAAGTGTCTTGTCGGGCTGCCGATCAATATGTTTTCGTTGTTAATTTGTAGCGCTAGCTTGAGAAGTAAATCGCATCTAGCTGCACCAAAAGTAACGTCAAGGAATCAAAGAATGAAAGGGTTACAGACTAAGTTGTCTAAAGCTTTCATGAATTTTGTTTTGTTAGCAATTGCAAATTGTGCTCGTTGAGGTCAATTTACTACAAATTTTACTTCTTTGGTGAGTAAAACCCCATCCTCCTTCTTTGGTGGAGCCTTAACTCGAGCACGCGCCTAGTCTGCTCCTGTAATCTGGGGCAGTTTCCATTCCTTGTAACATCTGTAGTCTTGATGTCTCTTCAAGCACGCGTTCAAGGCGCCCTCCTGCCTCTCAAAGGCGAGTCCACCCTGGGAAGAGCACGCGAGCTTCACAGGATGAGCGACAGGGGAAGGGGCGGGGCCACTGTCCGAGAAAGGGGCGGGGCCGCAAAGACAACTTCACGGGTTGGTGGCGGAAGGAGCCCGTGTCTTGTTTTAGTGCTACCAAAACACACACTTTGCCTGGCTCACTCAGTTCTCACCAGGCCCGGTTCTAGCGGGTGGGCCAGGCCCACCCAAACATGAGCCTGGCCCACCCAAACATGAGCCTCTGCCCTCGCAGTGAGGGCTTGAAGGCAGGCGCGCAACGCCATTGCGCTCAAAGGGCTTCAACCCCCCGTCGTGTGTGTCAGCCCGGCTGAGACAGCTTCCCGGGTGCACACACACACACAGACAGTTTTTGAGATTATCGCAGCCGCACCAGAGTACTTCACAGGTCTTTAAAAGACCATTTACATGTTAACGAGGCTTTGTTTATTTTTTCACCCCTTCATCTCCACTAGGGGAAAGGCGACAAATCCTTTCTTTGGCACCGTAACCTTTGCCTGCTGTCCTGCTGCGTGGATATTTCTTTTTCTATGCAGCACAGGAGAAAAGAAGTTTGTTTATTCTGATTCACCTTTCCTAACCCCTGCAGCTGCTTATCACATCAGGCTGTGACACAAAGTTTGACTAATGGAGTAGGTAAGAGAATGTGTTATTATTTTTTTTCCTTTTTAAAATCTGCACAGGCCCAGCAGGACACATACTTCGTGTGTGCTTCATTTAAACAGTTTTTAGGTCTCGCGCGCTGCTCTAGGAGGGCCTTTAGCCATCGGTCTTCACTTTTCAAGCACTGCACTCGTGCTTGTGGCGGCATCCACCTTGCGTGAGCGAGCAGCAGCGCGCCACAAGCACGAGTGCAGTGCTTGAAAAGTGAAGACTGCTCTCCCAAGCGCGCGCGCCTCTCTCCTCGCCCACACGTCCCGGCCACTCACTCGCTCCGCCCTCTCCGTCTCCTTTTTGCTTGCGCACTCACAGAGCAGCAGCTTCGTTCTTTGGGTTGGTTGTTGGCTTTCTTCCAAAGCTTTTGCTCACCAATGTATTATGCACTCCTCTAGGTCTCTAAATTTACGTAGTGCTAGACCAACAATATTGGTATTGGGGTATTCTGGTTGTCCATATATGAAATGTATTTTGAAGATACGAGGGGTCAACGAAGTGAAGTTCGGGTCAAGAAGAATAACGAATACAGTATTTTCCTTGCCTGTGCTGGTTCATTTGTAATTTTCACGTTTCATGCCTCTGAAGTGAATGACTTGGGCCCCAACCTTCTCGTAAAGTTTACCTAGGTTTGAATAATCGAAACAGGGAGCTGCCATTCAGGGAAAGTTGCACAAATTAGCAGGTGAACTCACCAAGCCTGAATTCATACTGACTGCCGCTGTGAAATATTGTACCCATGTTTCGCTGTGGTCTGTCAGCGGGTGTCTCTGTATTTCCGATTTCCGTCAAAGTGACGGTAGAAAGAACAGGAAGGAGCTCTTAGGTTTGGGTGACATGGCTTGTTGTGGGCAAGTGGCTCCTTCCAATGAAGTCTTCCACCAAAATTATCATCATGCAGTTGCAAAAAATACTTTGTAGGAAGCCGATGTCTAATAGCAAGTGTTTCAGCAATTACACGACTCAACCAATGTTTATATTGGCTGTTTTTGCTCTGTGAACCCAGTCTTTGGCTATCAAAACAAGTGCAAAACAAGTGCAACACACGCACATAGGAGAACGAATAGACTTGCACACAGACCTCATACACAGCAAAACGACTTACACCTACCAAAGGCAAGACCTATTGGCTATGCCAATGCTTGTTGTAATTTGGTGTAAATCCGTTCAGTAGTTTTTGTGAAATTAAGGTTAAAACAACTTTGTATATTTTACACCGCAGAGGATCCGCAGCGGATCCGCGAGCTCAACCACTTGTGTTTAGCTGGCCGCAACCTGAGAGAACAGTTGCGGCCGCCATTTTATGACTTGGGGACTCTGCCTCAAAGTCTAAAAAAGAAAACAAAATCAGTTATTAAGGGGTAGGGTGGGGGGCCCCGGGGGCAAGGTAGGGCCCCCCTAACCCACGGGTCAAAATTATGGCTACATCGACTAAAAGGGGAGAAAAAGGGCATCCCTGGTTAGGAGCTTTTTCCAAGGTCACTTTCTCTGGTACCAAGCAGACTTTGATGACATGACATAACGTGTATTAGTAAAGCGCACGTTCACCAGAAGGGTATCTTGGTGCTGAATAACATATATTTATTGTTACCCAACTCAATGGTACTCATTTTATTGACCGCAGAAGGATGAAAGGCTGAGTGGGCTCGCCAGCATAAGATTAGCGCAGTAGAATTCTCAGATGTTCATTTTTCCTGACAACTTTTGCAAATATGCATAATCTCCATTTTCAAATTTCTCGGCGTCTAAGCTTGCCAATCAATAATGGACTAACCTATCTCTGGATGGTCTATTAGGTCTATAACTTTCCTGGTATTGTTTGTTTTTTCACCTGATGTTAATTAAGACTAATTGTTCTTTATTCACTAATTCTTTATTTACAGAACTAAGCCAAAGCCTAAGCTTTGCATTCAAATTTATTAAAGATATTTGCCTGTAGAGGCTACAGTCGAAGGGATCTTTGCCTGATTTTGTAAGCAAGATTATCTCTTATTGTATCATTAAAAACTATGGCTAAAGTAGGTGTAATTTCTACTGCAATGTGTTTAAAGAATTGGGCAGGTAGCCCATCTAATCCAGGTTACCAGTCTTAAAATCTGAAATGTCTCGAACTCCTTCTGTTTCAGAAATAGGGTGTATGTATGCATACACTTTTTGTAGAGTGCGAACATAGCCAAACGCCGCGGAGAGCTGTACATAGCCCAATTCAGGGGTCCAGTCAACACGTGATTTAAGAGGTAGTTGTGGACTGTTACTGCATTGTGTTGCAGTGTTCTTTAAAGAGGTGCGTCGTGAACTCTTTCCTAAATTGGATCCGGGTGAGGTGGTCCTGACGCTTATGGGGATCTTGTTCTACATCCTGGCTACATAGAGGGGAAAGGTCTGTTGCCCTGTGTGTGTTTCTTTCTTGCACTTCTTTGTCTCCAGTCTGATGGTGTCCTGACAGAACAAATTAGTGAATTGAATAACCAGCTCCACGTCTGGTGAGAGGCACCAGACGTGGAGCTGGTTATTCAATTCACTAATTTGTTCACTTAGTCTAGGTAAGTGTAAATGATGCAACAACACCCAAATTACATCTTTGCCTGTGGAGCATGGCAAAAATATAACATGACTACAGTCTGGTCTAAGGAAATGAGACTGCCCCAAGCAACTCTTGGCATGATTGTGGACTCTAACCTCTCTCCAGCCCAAGATGAATATTTCTTTAGCCAACTTCGGCAAAAGAATAAATCCATATTCATCTTATGACCTTTAATGGTTCCACCAAAAGCACTTTAGCGCTTCATCAGGGATTTGAAGCACTATATAAATGAAATTGCAAAACAGTACAATTGTAGACCACAGTATAACCTAATGAACAGAAGTCCATTCTTAACCATGAGAATGATAGGCATGATCTTTACTGACTCTCGACTCTGCCACAGACCTCTAGAGCACTGGTCTTGTCAAGCCTCAACTATACTAATGGACTACCAGCAAATCAAAACTTATCCAAAACTCCACTGCGAGGCAAGATCTAAACTCGAGCATCTGTGACCACTTCACCTCTGCCCTCAAGTTCTTCAACTGGTTCCCTGCAGCTAGAAGAGTCTCATTCTAAGCTCTCTGTCCACACGGTGGTCCATGACCCATCTTCCTACAGTTGAAACAACTCAAGCTCTACTGCCAAAGGAAGAGCCTAAAATGAACATAGTGCTTTTCTTCAAGATTCTCAAACAGCTCTGTAGATCTACAACTGCATATAGCCTTTTCCTACAACCTGCTAAGGGATGCTTAGGTCATCTTCACATTCAAGAGAAGAGTTAATAAAGCACTTCTTAGGAACTTGGGACTACACCAGGGTTTTACTAGAAAGAAGAACATATTGTGTTCCCTAAAGAGACATCAGAGCGGGGTGGGGGCACATACAAGTTTCTGCATTGCGAGTAATGTCTAACTATCGCTATGTGTGTACTAATGTGTGTCATTTCTGTTTAAGCCCACTGCTACCGTAGGGCAGTCAGACACATGTAGACAGCAGACGTCAGTAGCAGCTGTCCACATTCATCCTTTCATTCTACATGATATGTTATAAATATAGGTTCTTTGTTGTCCATGTCTTACAGGAGAACCCATCTTAGACAATATTTCTTCTGTTCCCAGGGCTTTTCTCTTGAGTTCTGACCCACTTTGTGTTATCTACTGCAGAGAAGGTATATCTGGGCTCTTCGTTGCCTCCATAGTATTTTTGGGTTTCTACATTTGGTGGGGATGTAGCAGAAGTGTTTCTCCATGTAGAAAAATATTTTCCCTGCAATGTTATGTTATGTTATTGGTACTTGTAGAGCGCTAACTGTTACCCGAAGGTGTCCTGGCGCTGTGTGAAGGCCTACTGCAGCTAAAGACGGTATGCGAATTTAACCAGATTAATTTGAAAACAACCATGTTTTCAGTGCTTTCCTAAAGGCCAAAAGATTAGTCATGCTTCTCAAGTATAGTGGAAGAGCATTCCATGCTTTGGCCGCATTAGCTACAAAGCTTCTGCCACCCCAGTTGGCTTTTTTCACCAAGGGAACAATCACGAGTATTGCATCTGATGACCGCAGTGCTCTTTTTGGTGTATACCAGCGGAAGCGCTGTTTTAAAAATTTGGGTCCGGTTCCCTGGAGGACTTTAAAGACCAGACATAGAGACTTGAATTGAGTCCGTTTCCTGACCGGCAGCCAATGAAGTTTTTTAATTTTGGCTGAAATTGATTCGAACTTTGATGTAGATGTAAGGAGTCTGGCCGCTGCGTTCTGCAGCATCTGTAGTCTATTCATCGATCCTTCATGGATCTTAAGATATAGACTATTACAATAGTCCAATCTGGACATTATTAGTGCAGTAACAACTGTTTGTTGCGCATCTTTGGGTAGTAGTGGCATTATTTTTTTGCAAGATTTGAGGATATACGATGTTGAAGAAGCCACTGTGTTCACATGGTCCCTGAAACTTAATTTATCGTCTATCCATACTCCCAGATTCTTCACCTTCCTAATAGGAGTGGGGAGCGGACCTGAAGCCTCCGGCCAGCATTCAGGGGTCCAAAAGTTGGAGTTGTTACCGAACAATACAATCTCCGTTTTGCCGGAGTTGAGTTTCAGGCAGTTTTGGGCCATCCATCCCCCCACGGCGTTCATACAGTCCTGCAACCTCGACGCGGTTTCCTGGATCACTCCTGGTTGTAATGTCACCACAATTTGGGTGTCATCAGCGTAAGAAGTCAACGTGAAACCAAAAGATTCAATTAGGGGTGCCAATGAAGACACAAACATTAAAAAGTGTCGGGCTCAGCGACGACCCCTGTGGCACACCACAGGGTAGAGAGAACGACTGTGTTTCAAATTTGTCCAGGGCCACCGTCTGCATTCTGTCCGAAAGAAAGGATTTGAGAAGTTTCCAGGCAGTGCCCTTGACTCCTATCTCATCCAATCGGCCCATCAGCAAAGCATGATGGACTGTGTCGAACGCCGCAGACAAGTCCAACATGATCAGTACTGCCTTCCCTCCTTGGTCCAGAATGGTCCTAATCTCTTCTGTGGATTTAAAGAGCGCGGTTTCCGTACTGTGGCCCTCTCTGAACCCGTACTGAGTTGGGTTCAGCGCCTGAGAGTCATGCAGAAATTTATTAAGTTGAGCATTCATATTTCTTTCTATCATTTTTGCCGGGAGTGGTAGTCTAGATAAAGGTCTAAAATTATTTGGATCATTGGCATCCAGGTTGGGTTTCTTCAACAGGGGCAAAATTGATGCAGGTTTCCAGTCCCTGGGAAAATAACCGTCTGTATACATTATATTAATGATGGAAGTCAGTTTTCGTGACACTGGCTCTGCAGCTAGTTTTACTACCGAACTCGGACAAGGATCATACGGGGAGCCTGACTTCACTTTTGCCAATAAATTGAGAGTATCTGATTCCGTTAAAAAGGCAAAACTGTCTAATCGTGGGGCATCCTTTTTTACTTTCATCTGATCCGTTGCCAAATCACTCATTATTTTGGATGAGAAGTCCGAGAAAGTTAAGAAAATACCATTAACTTTATCGAAAAAGAATTTGGCAATTTTATTGCACAGCTCTTGACTAGCTGGAATGGTGGGAGAGCATGGGTGGGCTAAGTTATTTACTATTTTAAAAAGCTATTTCGGCGAGTTTTCGTCAAATTTGATTCTATTAGTAAAATACTCTTGTTTTGTCCTTTGAAGCAGCTGTTTGTAAAATGCAAGGCTTACTTTATATTCCTTTTTATCCCTTTCCTTGTATTCCTTCCTCCAGTTTCTTTCCAGGAGCTTACAGGCCAATTTTTGGTTCCTAAGCTCCTGAGAATACCAGGGGGAGGAAGGGTGCTGTCTGGTATGGCGAAGGCGTTTTTTTGGTGCTAACTTATTCCCTGCTGCTTCTAGCCATCTCGTGTAAGATCTAGTTGCCTCGTCCAGATCACTAGGTGTTAGGGTCGTAGTAGAGGTCAGCAGTTGGTGTAACTCCTCTGCTTCTATCTTGTTCCATGCTCTTTTCTCTAAATATTTTGTTGATAATTTCGGAATCGTGCGGTCCGGTATGGTGAGCTCAAACAAAACTGCTGCGTGGTCTGACCAAACTAAGGGAAGGATACTCGTGACAGATAGCTGCAAATTGTTTGAAAAAATGCTGTCTAACGTATGGCCAGCCTGATGAGTTGCACCCGTCACCTGTTGCTCTAAGTTTCCGCCCTTCATCAGATCCAGCAGACTGATAGTATCTGGGTTAGAGGGTGACTCAAGATGATAATTAAAATCTCCTAAAATAGTATAGGAATTGGTGCTTATTCCTTTTTCAAGTATGCTGCCTACATGTGTTAAAAATCGTCCTCTCGGCCCGGCGGCCTATAAATGAGAGAGCCTCTAAAGGTATAGTGGTGTGAAAAATTAATACAAAACTCTAACGCTTCACATTCCTAATTAACTATAGGATTGAAAGACGCCGTGATAGAGTTATGGTAGATGACCGCTAATCCACCCCCTTTCCTCTGTAATCTGTTTAGCGTGTAACAGAGGTAGTCGGGAGGTGTGGCTTTCACTAAGTCCGGACCGGACGCCTCGTCCGTCCATGTTTCGGTAATAAATGTAACAATTAACTTCTCATCCTCAATAAGAGAGGCAGCTTCTAAGCTATGTTTAACCAGAGACCTTGCATTGAAAAGGGCACATTTCCGAACTAAGAGGGAGGCGTCCTTTTCAATCAATGTTTGCTGATGTTTTAAGGCAACTACTGGTTGAAACAAAAACTCTGGTAACTTGGTGTTGCACCCTAAACAGGTCACATGAACCTGAGGGGGCATAGCGTCGAGACGAAGGTCACAGCAATTGTGGGTTGGAGTGATAGAATTTAGGTTTCTCAAATCTGTACTAGAGTAATGAATAGTTTTAACCATACCTGGTAAAATTTGTGCAGGGGGGCTGGCGCTGAGCGCGAAGCAAGCGCGGACGGGCGCAGACGGGCTTGCCTTTAGCGCGCCTTTGGCGCGCCCGCTGCGCAATGAAAATAAAAATAATGTGCAAGAGAATCCTATCCCCTTGTGCAGAGTCCTACGCGATGTAGAAGTGTGAACAGTGGCAACAGGAGCCTGCCTGGAGAAGTCACCTGATGTTTCTAGAAGTGCACATGGAAACTTGTGCCTAGGGCAGCTTTCAGAAGTACTCCTGTGAATGTTGATGAACAGAAAAAAGTCAGAAAGGTACATTCAGATGACGGCGGAGAACTCCAGCTGTACTTCTGTAACTATTTTCATAAATAAGGGCCTCTGTTGAGTAGATAAACAACTCAGAGCAGACACATTCAGAATGTGCCTGCTTGAGCACCAAAGGGTTTATTCAGACGCGCCATGGTTGCCTAGCCCATCACAGGTTTCGGGTATTCATCATGAGTACATTACTAAGTCAGGATCCTTTGAAGGGACATGAGGAGCAATATGGCTGAGGGAGTAAAATGTTCATTGCTAATATGCTTGTGATTGTTTTTGTGACATGCACCCAAGGTCAGCTAACCCAACCAGTAGTTCTGAGGCGCCCAGCTCCTCTCTTCTGCTGAAGAAGCACTGGCTACCCCGTAGCTGCTAGGTACCTAACCCCTGTTTCCTCAATTGTCTGCTTCTGAAGAGGTTATGGCCACTCAGTACATCTGAGGCACCCAACACCCTCCCTGCTCCTGAGAGACCAGGGGGACCAAGAGTCCCAACCAGTGGGCATGGCCTCTATGGCCCCTTTAAAATCTGTGCTTACCCAGGGGTTCACTATGCCCTGTGGTGGTACTGACACAGTGTCCACTTACTGCTCAATGAGAAAACAACTCCTGGACCTCTTTGGTGGCTCTTCCACATTGAAGTGCTGGGGGCACTTTACCCAGGGATTGATCGCCACTAGCCCAGTACGTGCCTCGTCCCCAGAGACGTTTTAAGACATGGACAGAGTGGGCCATGGCCTAGGGCCCCAGCCTTTCAGCAGGCCCCCTGACAGAGCCAGCTCTGTTCTGCAGAGTCTCGCCCTGATGACCTTGAATAATTCCTAATCAGATTTTTTTAAATGCTGTTTTCCTTTAATTTTTTTGAATGAGGGTAATGTGTGAAAGTCTATTACAGACATTTTGCAGAGAAATGTTGTGTTCATGTTTCATTCAACATCTATAAACAAAGTTTCTTTTAGATCAAAACAGGACCTCACATATGAGAAATAGGAGGGTGACAGAGATTATTTGCAGTCATATTAGTGAGCTGCTGCTGCGGTATTACAATATTGAAAACAAACGTCACTATCCCTGAATATTAGATGTAAATATATTTACAATTTGTACCAGTGTGTCTGTGCACTGTCAGTGATCTGGCCAAAGAGAGCATGAAAAAGTTCAAATTGGATCATAAATTCAAATGTCTTCTGAGCAGGGGTCTTCAAAATATCTTTGGCCCAGGGCAATCCTTAAGATATCCATGTCCGCCCCTCCCAGGGGCTGCCAGCCACACAAGGGGAGGTCCCCAAATTAGCATATTCTGTGTGTGAAGTGTGCCTTGTGGACCCTAATGCCTGATCACTGAGTTACCCAGGGGCGTCCAGTGTAAGACCAGGAGGGCTGGATCGGTTCCAGACTTTTACCATGACCACGGATAATGAATTCCATTGAAAGGCATTGTGGGTAAAAGTGATAGCCTGAAAATCTGCCCACATTACCGTGAGTACAGTACTGTGCAGGACATCCCTGAACTAGCCAAACACATATAAACAGAAGGATACTTGTAAAAGGAATATCTCTTATCCAATTAGTCAGAGCCCATTCACTCTGCATGCTGGCGCTCGGACTCACTCTGGTTTACGTCGACTTTTCCGGCTCAGTTTCTAGGTAGAATAACCATCCTGCTATCCTCATGCAGGCGTTTCTAGGACACTGCCACGTTTTGCACCAGCTCGAGCTGAGCACCAGACAAACTTACCCTGGCTCAGAACTGGTGAGTCCACACAACAGGCGCCCTTTCACTAAACTTTAACTGCTTTAAGGAGACCGCCTTGCATGTGGGTGGAGCTGCAGCACGACACAGGGCCCTGGATGGGGCTACAGGAAACAGCGTTCATTTGCTTTTTAAGGACCATGAAGATCTCAACAAGTATTTCTGTGGGTGGAGGTCAAAGGGCAGACGTCACAAGGCAGAACATATCCTCGGGTAGTTTAGTAAATAAATGCATGCGAACATGAAGGGACAATGGATGAAAAATAACTTAAAACAAAATAAATGTAGGTAGTTATTCCTAGCATTGTTTCTGCAATTCCTAAACTAGGTAAACTCCAGTGGCAGCAAAGCTGAAGAGGAAATTACTTTTACCAAATAATTTGTGGCTGGCCTACCAGCTGCCTGGGAAAATGCTATATACTCACACTATGCACTGCACACCTCCTGAAGAGACTACAGACAATACAAAGCGCAGCGGCAAGGCTCTTCCTTGACCTCCCCAGACAGACTCGCATCATGCCGCACCTCAAGAAGCTACACTGGCCCCCAATCCAGAAACGATGCCAGTTCAAGATACAGACCCACACATACAAAGCCCTGTACAACGAAGGACTAGCATACATCAACAAACAAATGACCTTCCTCCAACAGACCAGACACCTGCGATGATCCGCCTCCCTCTTCCTCGCAGACGCCCTCTAGATCTGTCGAGCCAACAGCGAAGGACGCTCCGTCTCTCACCCGGCGGCAAAGCCAGGAACAACCTTCCCCTGCACCTCAGGAACGTAACATCACTCCGGAAAAGGACTCAAGACCTGGTTGTTCTAATGAACAAATCACAGCGAAGCAGCAAGCAACTCTAGCGCCTTGAAACCTCACGGGTGACTTGCAGCACTTTATAAATCCTGATTGATTAATTGATGTTTTGACAGACGGGCGGCCATGTTCAACCGTGTGGAGGCATTCAGATGTTGCTTTTAGGCCGGGAGGAGCAGAAGAGATCAGGGTTCAAGGACTGTCTCTGTTCCTTTCAACAGAACCCATCCAGGTGGAGAATATCTCCCCGTCGACAGCAGACAGGAATTATTCTTATAAATAACACAACAGTTTTTTAATTTAAATATTGCAAGTGTTTCCGTGTAGCACAGTCACTTATATTACCTCATTGCGTGACTTTTCTAACAATTAATCATTTATAAAATATTTTTATAATTACATAGATTGACAAAACATGACTGCTCTCTCGCCTTGAGTGGGGCAATACACAATTCTGCGTGAGATGTGTGCACTGTACATCACCAACATAAACTTATATATAGAGGGTCTTTTAAGCCACGTGTAAGTGAGGAACTCTTTGGTAGAGTTAACATTCTGGACTGAATCATTTCCAGGCGTTCTTTATTTTAAAAATTCAAGACAGTGAGGCAGAGTGATTTACTTTGGTGCATTTCAGTCATGTGGAGGTGGGAACCCGAATTTGAACCCGAGTTTCCTGAATCCAGTCTGCATTTCATTCAATGGACAATATATCCTCCTCTCTCCAGTTCTACACAAAGAGCATCACTTTATGCTGAGTGGAGTTTCTAGAGGCAAATTAATACTGTGTTGAAAAGTCCACATATGTATCACAAGCTTAACTAATCTGACTATATAAGAAGTCTTTTCAGAAACTCTTTAGGTATACTTAGCACGATGCTATCTCAGACGGAGTTGAGAACTCAGAATATAATTCATATTTCAATTCAGAAAGCCACCAGGCAATCTACAAAGATGAAATGCATCTCTATTCTTTCCAAGAGCACAAAGTTGAGTGGCATACAGGGCGCCCTATTTAAATGTTCATACCAATGGCTGACTGAACAAGAAACTACTTCAGGAGAAGTCCAGCACCTCAGTGGAGATAACTCCATAAATCAAGAAGCCAGGGAGGTCAAAGGTCACATGAAAAGCGCTTTCTGGGTTTAAGCTCTCAAGGTGCGATATGCGTGCCTCTTCCGCATTCACCTGACACTTCATTTGAATATCCTCAAGCAAAACTCGCATTTCACACTTGATTTGTCCACATGTATGGCACAATTGAAAGTTCCACATGTATGGCACAATTGAAAGTTCCACATGTATGGCACAATTGAAAGTTCCACATGTATGGCACAATTGAAAGTTGTCCTTAGTTATTCCAGGCATTGCATTTTTAGGTCTCGCCTACGCAGCGCGCATGCGCTGAATAGGCAAAAAGACCTTTTGCCATCGATTCGGCTTTTCAGCCTAAAACGTGCACGCGTTCCATTGTCTTCAATGGCAACGCGTGCACGTTTGGCGATTTACTTGCGGGAGCGAGCAGCTGGCGCCATATGGAAGCAATTATCGCTCCTGGCGCCGCTCGCTCCCGCAAGTGAATCGCGCAGGCTCCCTCCTCTCCCCCTCCCCTGCTGCCGTGCGAGGCGCGCGTGCTTGTTATTTTTGACATACAGGGCTGCTACTCCCCAAGATGGATATCCTGGTGGCGCAAGACTTCAGTGCTATCTTGAGGTTAGTTATCCCAATATGTCAAAAACATAAGCCAACATTGCATCTCTCTCTTTTCCATGTATGTTGCTCCTGCCACCCACAACGCCCTAGCATTGTTTCCTCCATTATGGCCCTACCACTGTGTGGCTCTTTCTTCCTCTGCCCATACCTCCCTCTGATTCCTCCCTTCTGGAAAATTCTTCTTTCTCCTGCTCGCCCCTACCTCCCAGCGGCTTATCCATCACTGAAGCAGAAAAGAAAGCCAGTGTATAACGAAAGCTCCTTTGCTTTCATTAAAGTCCAGTTTTTCTTTCTATTTAAAATTAAAGGCAGGTGGCAAAGGAGTCTTCATCATAGTCCATTGTTTGTTTTTGTGCCAGAGAAACATAAGAACTACAATGAAGGGTCCCTTGCCTCCCACCTTTATTTCACCTAGAAATAAAAACAGGACTGTAATGAAGGCAAGGGCGCCATCATTATAAATCACAAAGTGACTGATCTATGCTTTCAAGGGCCAAGTGCAATTCAGACCTCTGTTTCCGTCTTCATCCAGTTAAGTGGTGGACATTATTTCTTTCAATGTTGCCTCGACTTTTCCTATTCTATAATAAAAGGTAAAACCAAAGATTGTAAATCAAAGAAGATGCAACATGAAAAAGCACTCTCTGTTTGTATAATAAAGGGCTGTAATATTTTTTGTACACCTGAATGGTTTTTAAAATGATTCATCCCAAAAACACAATAAAACTGACTTGCCCTCAGCTAGGCGTACAACTTGCAAACAAATCTTTCTACTGACAGAGCCAAGAAAGCCTGATTAAAAATGTCATCTTTTTGTTCCTTATTTTACTTGGATTTATTGCGGACCTTAAGTGCTTGTGAAGAGAAGCTGGATTGATTGTGCAGTAAAGTCACGCCACGCATTTGTTCACAGAGCACACAAACAGCGCAGGAGAGAACATCGTGCGTAGAAGCGCATGCCTCTGTGGCCTACACCGCCAATAAGCACCAGCTTCTCTCCTGAGACCTAACTCTCCCAAGTTTAACTCTGACAAAACGGAGGTGCTCCGGATACGACACTACTGCTCTCTCCATTCCCAGAGCATTTTTGGCCTCCATCCTGGTCCACGCGGCCTGCTTGCTGCCTTGGCGTTAAAAACCGAGGTGTTTTACCTTAAGCCAGAGCTTTGCATGCTTCCGCATGTTTCCTCGACCTGCTTCTTCCGCCTGAAGATACTCAGTAAAACCCTGCTTTTGTTTGCCCAAGCAGGTCCACTGGGTGGTGATCCAGGCTACTCTATTACGTTACCTGGACTAATGCAACTCTATTTACTGGATATGAACAGCAACCTGATAAAACAAGCATTTGCAAAGCCAATGGATCTTGCCTTTGAGACTATTGGCTCTGTCATTGCCTTTTGTTCATGCTGTACAGATACACATTGCAGACTTTGGCAATGATTTGTAGTCATGCTGTATAGCAGCGTGGCTGCTGTGCAGCATAGCTGAAAATAATAAACAAGCATTGGCATAGCCAATAGGTCTCGCCTTTGGGACCTTATAAGTGTTTAGCCATGCAACGGTTGATGTTGTTGCACCAAGGATATTGTGCTGCATAACTAAATACTTATAAGGTCCCAAAAGCGAGACCTATTGGCTATGCCAATGCTTGTTTTCTTTCCAGTGCTGCACTGGGAGGGAGGGAAGGTGGGGTGTGTGTGTGTCTGTGTGTGTGTGTGTGTCCCCAAGATGCTGGGCTCAGCTCTGAAAAGGGCAGGGCGAAGCAGACCAGCCAGCTTGAGCGCTCACCCATCTATAGTTAATCTATAGTACAGTTCGATTAAAGGGCTTTATCAAGGACTTGAGGCTGCAGCAGTATACGTATGAAGGGAAGCACATTATGGACAGATATGTGAGGTTGAGGATGCACACTTCACACTAAGGGTTATGGTGGACTCCCAAAGATAGATTGGTTGCAGGTAAAGTGTCCAACAAGACGGTATCTCTGAAAAAGCCAGTGAGACTGAGGGATAGTAAGTGTGATGTCAAGCAGTGCCCTCCAGAGGTGCCATCTTTGTTGGAAATCTCAGTATTGCTTTCAGGCTGGCCTCTGAGATACCAAGAGAAAGGCCCTTTGGCATAAATTCCATAAAGTGACATATGATGGTGGCTTTATAAGTGGGGCGGCTCCAGGTGGTGCCCCAGATGGGCACCTTCAGCTCCCACTTCACTGGAGGGTGCACCCCCCTTTGCGTTTGACCTCAGTGGTAGACCGCACCAGGGACAGGTTTTGCTTGGTGTATGGTGGGTAGCGTAGAGTGTTGAGCTTCTCCATGCCGTGGCTACGCAGGAGGACACCGCGCTGGTGCGAGAAGGTGTCGAAACTGAACTTGCCGTGGTACATGCCCATGCCGCTTTGCCCTGCAAGTGAAGGAATAGAAAGTGAACGAGATCAGTATGCATTATGTAGCTCTGTTATGGAGTTTTTCAATTACGAAAGGAACAGGAGCTTGGCAGTGCAGAATCAGGGCAGAAATTGTCTACAGAGGCACAAAGACTGAATGGGAATGTATAGTGGATTTTATTTTCATGGGGGGCCTACTAGCCAGGTGGGTAGACTGTCAACCGCCCAGGAGCTCCAGGCTAGAAGTCTAGAAGTCAGTTTCAGCCTGCCTGTGGCTATTGACAGCATTCCCTAAAATTATTCAAACTGTGATTTACAGTGCAATGCCTGCAACAGAGTTAACCATGATGTCGTAGCCACCTGCTGATTGGCTGTGCTACAGGGCGCACTGTGTCAATCACCCTGTCAGTACGCCTCTAGGGCCATGCCTTTAAAGAATGCAGTATATTTTAAAGAAACAAGGGAACCCAAGTAAGGTCTGCCAGGGACCTTGGGAATCGAGCTATTTTTAAGAACAGTGGTCCCTAGGAAAACGACAATAAAGAGGGGGGAATGAATATAGACCCAGTCAGTACTATATTTGTATAACTTATCCAGCCGGACAGAGGTCAGATATTTAATATTTTAAATTCAGATAGGAACAATACAGACAAAACAATTTTGTAAGTGGGACACAAGCCTGCATTCTACTAAAGCAAGAGGGACAAATAATAGAAAACACAGAAGGGTCAGGCAAAGCTATAGGTTTGTTAAACACAAAATGTCTTAATGTAGCAAACAAATCGCAAGGAACCACCTTTACACATTAAATAACAATTTAGAGCAGTGTATAAGGTGTATCAGGTGTCGACGGCGTTTCGATCCATATAAATAATAAATGGATCATCATCAGGATATTTAGAATAATCATGCCTGTGTGTAATTGCCTGTAATGTGTGTTGGCAATTCCCGCATGGAAAATAACCAATATATAGCTGAAGGCACAGATGGCGAGCAGCCAAAACCAAGAAAGATAAAATCAGAGGTATGGGGGAGCCGGACCGGCTAGGGCGTCAAAGGCAAGGTATAAATGTAGAGTGACCCATCCAGTGATGGGAAGGGGAAGGCACGATGGCTTATGTATCCAGATGGAGGAGGGAGCCGCAGCCGCGTGCTCCTGATTCCAGATAAGGGGATATTCTAGGTCCGTGTTCCTGGGTGGCAGACAGTGTGTGCCGGCTTATCTAATATTAAATATCTGACCTCTGTCCGGCTGGACAAGTTATACAAATATAGTACTGACTGGGTCTATATTCATTCCCCCTCTTTATTGTCGTTTTCCTAGGGACCACTGTTCTTAAAAATATTTAAAGAATGCGGGGCAGATCTAGAGCAAAGATGCATGGAGCAGGAGCCAGAGTAGGAGAACCAGACAGGAAGAAGTGTGAAAGCTGAATTGTCATGATAATCAAAGGAGACAATGCCTTGATTGGTAAGGGGGTTGAAATTGTGGGGCGTGCATGTGTATGTTTACCTACATGTCGGCCTGACTACGTGTTTGTGTGTGCACACATCGCAGGGCATCTCTCAGGCTTGCCAGTATCCCTCATTTGCAGCCACCTGACTCCAGACATCATGGGCACCTTGTGGCACTTGGTACATCCGGCATGTACCACCATCTTTGGCCGTTTGGGAGAACCCCTGGCATAATGTGTTGTTTAACTCTCGTACTGTGGCAATCCTTGGTGTGATGGTGCCCACCCCTCGCCTAAGGCTGGCGGTCACATAACGATTGTTATATAGTGACCATATTTGCACGAAGGTGCTCACTACTGTCATGATGATGTCTTTGCTTGACATATTGTGGCTAACCCTTGCATTATTGCACCCATACGTGGCATAATGCTGGCTATTGCACAACGGTTGCTCTTCAAATATCGTGCCCATCTTTTAATGATGGTGCACACTCCTGGCACAGTGCTTGCCATCCTTCCTATATTGTTGGTATCACTCACCGTGTGGAGGCCATCATCGGTATAATTTTGATCCAGGCACCTTTGTTATGCTATGAGCATACTTCTCATTAAGGTGTGCACTCCTGCCATAATGCTAGCGATCAGTGACTTATTGTGGTCATCTTTGGCATGACAGAGCCAGAATCTTCTTTAATGGTGGTAATTCTTGTATATTCTGGGTATACATGGCATGATACTGCCAGTTCCTAGAGCGTTCTGGTAACTCCTGACAGATTGTAGACATCCTTCATATAATGTTTCCCACCTATGGCATAATGCTTGCCATATAATATGGCATATTGGCATTGAGCTGAAATGTGAAATAGATATTCCCTTTAGTATTTAACTCACTTGTACCTCCTTTTTCTATCAATACAACATTGATTCATACTTCATGTATACACCCTCAAACTCCCAATTCAATAGTTGTAGTGCCACAAATACTCAAATGGTAGAGAAAATATAATACATTTATTAAAAAATAGTCTGTAATATTCCACTGTAATTTAAAAAAACAATTCATACATAAAAACCATTTCATAAATATAGGACTAGCCCGACATAGTCTAATTGTCACACAAGGGTAATAGGCCCATGGGGTCCAATTTCAAACATACTCTATATTTTATAACAGTACAATAAAATACACTGTAAAAGGATTATCCCCAGAGCCCTAAAGTAATAGAACAATTAGACGCACTGGCCACAGTAATCTAGAGACACCTTATTTTTATTTATTAGTTAAATTTGTAAGGCGCAACAGCTACCCAAAAAGGGTTTCCCGGCGCCATGGTGGACTGGCTGGAATGTTTGAGGCTTGGGGAGAATTATTGGTTAAACAACCAGGTCTTCAAGGTTTTACGGAAACGGAGTGAGTTCCAAAGAGAGGGGCAGAGGTAGGCAAAAGATCTGCCTCCCATCCTGGATAGTTTGAATCTGGGTACGATGAAAATCTCATGGGTTGATGAGCGGAGGTGACGGGTAGGCACATAGGGGTTGACCAAAGATTGTAGGTACTGTGGTGCCTTGCCAGTCTTAATCTTAAACATGTAGCTCAGGGCTTTGAACTTGATCCGGTTCTCCACCCCACCCAACCAGGTGCCTGTCCCCAAGATGGTGGCTGTCCGCACATAATCATCCTTGTTTCGGACAAAAATAAACCATTGTCTGCCCCAAGCTGAAGATCTACTGCCACTAAGAACAGCTAGCCACAAAAGTCAACACCACATTCAACTACACCCAAATCACTAATGAGGGGAAACAAGCCACGAAACCCCGACCCATCTCCCGCTGGCAATTGCTCCCACCTACTTGACCTCGCATGAGGGTCGAAGAGGCAGTCCCCTCACCACCCACCCCAGCTACCTGAGCCCACCTGAGAATGGAAGAGGTAAGCAGAGAGGTAGCTCCCACACCTCCAATCGCAGCTAACTCTCGCTGAAGGCTCAAAGGCCAAACACATACGGTCGGGAAAGAGCAATAAACCCATCCCTAAATCTTACTTAGACATGGAGAGGGTTACTAATCCCAAACCCCTTATAATCGCATCCCCTCAGACCAATAGACTGAACATAGCTCTGGGTAACCTTCCACCCTCCCAACCAAGACAAAATGTCACCTCCCACCTCATCCCCCCCTCCGCCCCGCCACACCCAACGGACTGAAACCACACGGCCTGAACTCCTTCTCCATCATTTTTCCCCCAACCTCACACCAAAAGCAAAAAGAAACCTCAAACACAGACTGATTAGACAGCACCCAGAAACTCTATTCGCGGACATATACCACTGCTCTTCCAAAGGCCAGGTAAAAATGGATCTCATTTTCCATACCATAAGACCTGTTAATTGGAACACCATACTCAAAACACATCTGCACATATCCAAAACAACTAACACCCCCTACAGCTGCAAACAAACGATCACACTCCCAAACCGCCCTAAACACAGCGGCAACACCTCTGTGACCATCTACACCACCGGCACAGTCATGATCCAAGCCAATAACGACAACCTAGAAGCTTTCGACTCCCTCTTCCCCCTCGCTCCGCAATGCCCCATCACATTTACACAGCTCCCGCCCGCCCAACTCCTTATCCCCCGATAGACCGCCCCTCCATGAGATCGCACAAAGCAATCACAACACCTTTGCCATGAAAGTCAACCTCCCCCCTCCGGACACCATCCTCCCCTCCGTCTACCCCTCCCCGATAGCGCTCAATTCTTTCCCACCCTCCAAATTTAATTGGAGCCCCGGCACAGATGAGGCTCTCCAACCCCTTACCGAACAACACCCACCCCTCCATCCTTAAACCGCCACTCCCAACAAACAACCAGCTAACCTAATCTGCAGTCAATGACTCCTAACTCTCTCCCTCCACTGACACACAAGAGATGGCAGCGTGAACCACGCCGAGATCTTCCACCCCCCATATCCAGGACTACCCATAGGGATAACATGGGCAACTCCAACACCAAAAGCCAACTCCAAGAGCCCAGCCTACACCCATACCTGACACCCACATTTACCGATACCAATCACGCAAGGCCTCTTAAGACTCAACAGCCTAGCTCAAACACAACCCCCATCTGGAACCAGTCACAGAGACCCAAAAGAACAAGAGCCGCAACGCCCTCCCGGGACACCCCTACTCTTTCCTCCATAAAGACTTGCCCTGCTGGAAAGCCAGCTAGAAACGGTAATACTGGGCCTCACTGAAATCTTACGGAACCTCACCACACCCCGGAAGCCCTACCAACACCCACATCCGACACCCTCTTTCACCAACACTAATCACTCAAGGCCTCACAAGACCCAACGGCTCAACTGGACCACAACCCCCCTCCCGAACCAGGCATTGAGACCCAAAAGAACAAGAGCCGCCATGTCCACAAGTGAAGCGATGGATCTTGCCTCCTCGTATGACACATTCACTACTGTCACCTCTAGCTCCAAGATCCAGGTTATCACTGGAGTGGGAAGAGACCGCCCCCCCCCCCCCAGACCCTCAAGACCCCCAGCCTTCCTCACTAATATCCCCAGGGCCCCCTTAAAGAAGAAACTCAAAAACGAGGGATCCAATACCAACTGCATGCTCATTAACTGCAGGTCGGCCACCAAACATGCAACAGAACTGGCAGAGACCATCCTTACACACGACATAGACATCACGTTCATCACCGAAACATGGCTAAACGAGTTCTCTCCCCCAATTATGGACATGCTCGTGCCCCCGGGCTTCGCAATCATCCACAAAGACAGAAAAAACCAGAGAGGAGGGGGTATAGCAATCATACATGAGAACAACATCTCCGTGACGGAAACTGACGCCCTCAAATATAACTCTTTCGAATGTCTTACTGTCACCATTAAGATGAGTGACAACAGAACACTACTCTGCCATCTCCTCTACCATCCCCCAGGAAGCACCTCCTCTTTCGGAGAACACCTCTCCGACCTGATAACTCAATGCTTACTCTGTGACTCCAACAACATAATTCTAGGCGACCTCAATCTACACTGGAATGAGGAAAACAATGCCCTAATCAAAACCTTAAACGATCTCGTAAGCAACAACAACCTCACCCAACACTGCACAGAGAAAACCCACAACAGAGGCTCAATCCTCGATGCCATTATCGCTCAAGCAGATATGGTCTCCATCGACCACACCTTGCCTGTTGACTGGTCTGATCACCATATCATTCTGTTCCACTTGAACCAAACGATCCAATGCCAGCCCCGCAAGCAGGACCCCCCCCGCTGGGCGAGAAATCTAAGTCAGATTCCCCTTGCAGACCTGGAGGAAAGGGTAAGCTCCCTCCTCCCCAGCCACACTGGTGAGCTCTCAACAACAGAACTCACCTCTCATTACAACACTACTATGACTTCCATTATGGACCAAATAGCCCCCCTGAAACTAAAAAGAGCCAGGAACATACCTTCTAGATCATGGTTCAACACAGACATAAACTCCGAAAGAAGAGAACTAAGAGCGGCAGAAAGACTCTGGCGAAAAACCCGTCCACAATCCTACAAGCTAGACTCAAATCAGTACGAGGGAGATACAAAAAACACATAAAGAATGAAAAAACGTCCTTCTTTTGCAATGCCCTTGACAACGCAAAAAACAGACCTAAAGAACTCTTCAATCTCATTAGGCAACAAACTTCCAACACAAGTTGTGGCCTCCAGAGACCTGTGTGACAACTTTGCCAATTTCTTCAATGACAAAATCACCAAGATAGAACTCTCCTTGGACGTGCAAAGCAGTCCCCCCGACAGTAAATCGCCCTCAGAGACAGAAGATATAACACCCAAGCACCCTCCTAACTTATGGAAATCTTTCAATCCCATCTCCGAAGCAGAGGTCATCAAAATGATTTCCACCACTAAACCCTTAGCACACGTCTTGGATCCCTTACTTGCCCAACTGGCCAAAAAGCTCAAACTCTCCCTAGCCCCGCACTGGACCAAGATTATAAACAGCTCCTTGAGTACTGGAGTCATGCCTGATTGTCTCAAAATCGGCCAAGTCACACCTCTACTGAAAAAACTGGGCTCTGACACAAATGATCTGAATAACTTCAGACCCGTCTCCAACCTTCCTCTCCTAGCGAAAATCCTGAAAAGATGTGTTCTCCTCCAACTCACTCAACACCTAGACAGCACCAACCTTCTAGACCCTCACCAATCGGGTTTCAGAAAAGGTTGCAGTACAGAGACAGCGATCCTAAATGTAATAGATGATATGCACAAATCTCTTGATACAGGCCAATGCTGACTACTCATTCTCTTGGATCTATCGGCAGCCTTCGACACGGTTGACCACAAACTACTCATTAAAGCACTTCAAGAAAGGGCTGGAGCAGAGGAGGTGGTCTTACAGTGGTTCACCTCTTTTCTACAGAACCGCACCCAAAGTATAAAAATCAAAAACTTCTTGTTGGACCCACTCCCCATTAGCAGGGGCGTCCCCCAAGGATCAGTACTCTCCCCGCAACTTTTCAACATCTATATGGAACCCCTCACCACCATACTCAAAAAAACCAACATTCCCTTCCACCTCTATGCAGACGATACCCAAATCTATCTGGAAACCTCCTCCATTGAAGACATTCAGAGACTGAACGACACTCTAAGAGAAGTCCAACACTGGCTATCATGCAACCACTTAAAACTAAATCAAGACAAGATGGAAATCCTCCTCATCTCCAACAAAGAGAAGAACCCCCAAATCTCAGAATGGCTAAAAGCTATTGATGCTCTCAACTACAACCCCACCCTAGCCGATTCTGTAAAATCGCTGGGAATCACTCTGGACCCTAAATTAGACATGAGCAAACACATCAAGAACACCGCAAAGAGCGCCTGCCTCAACCTTAAACTACTCAACAAAATAAAACCCTTCATCCCTCAGAAGCTACTCAATCCCTGGTACTGTCCAGACTGGACTACGGGAATGCAACCCTCACAGGATCAGCAAAATCCCACCTAGCTCCCCTCAGATCAACTCTGAACGCAGCAGCCAGAATGGTCACCGGAGTAAAGAAATATGAACACATCTCGCCTGCACTCAGAGAGCTAAAATGGCTCCCAATCAAAATGCGTGCCAACTTCAGAACTGCCTGCCTCACGCACCAAGCGCTGCACACAGGGAAACCCGCCTACCTGGCCTCTAAACTCCAGAAGGCCGGTCAGTCAAGAAGCCTAAGGAGTACCAACACCCTACTCCTTATCCCCCCGAAAACTCGCAAACAAAAAACCGCATCTCGATCCTTGCAGGAAATGCGCCCAAAATCTGGAACTCCATACCAGTCCATATCAGGACTAACCCCTCCTACCTACAATTCAAAAGGCAGCTCAAAGACCTCCTCCTCAATCGATCTCTCCCGAATGGATAGCTACAACCTAACCGCCGAAGCCAACACACAGCAGCACACAGCCACTTTGTCATTAATGACCTCTACCTCACTCTCCTCGTGACTACCTCCTATATCCCCCCTCTCCCTGGTCTAATCTCATCACGAGTCATTGTGCTTTTTACGACGACATTACGCGAAGCGTCATAAGTCTTTGTACATACTACTGTGATAACATACCTTACGAGGGACATTCTGCCCTCTACGACGATATTATGCGATGCGTCATGAGTCATTGTATATACTAAAATGTTAATGTATCCTACGAGTGATCATGCTGTAAAGCGCTCCGATACCTTCGGGTCTGGCTAGCGCTATATAAAACTCTTAAAATAAATAAATAAATAAATAAAATCCAATGCCTAGAGGATGAGAAGAATTTTTTTTTCTTTTTAAAAGAAGTGAAAAAAGAAGAAGAGAGATAAAAAGAGAGACAAAACATATATGACAGTACACTTATTTGTAATTCGTAAACTAATCCATATGTGCAGTCAACACAGGCATCTGATTAGTGCAAACTTTTTCAGCAAATATGCCGAAGTGCCCAAAAGATTAAGTCTGTCCAATGCGTCGACGCGTTTCGGTGGTATTGTACAAATTGCGACCACCTTTTTCAAGACCAAAATTTATGTCCCTCTTTAAAACTGTTGTCTGTATAACCGATTGGACCATTTGATGTGCCCTAATCCGGTTGTGAAGCAATGTCCTTTATGATACAGCCAACATAAGCCAAACTCTGTTATTCCAGTATACAGAGAACCAATTTTATATTATTATTGGTAATTGATGCTGGTAAATCTGCTGCACTGTGTCTTTAATCAAATATCTGTGCCCAATATCTTGTTTACAATGACCACATTCCGTCGGCCTCCACGGCTCAAAGTTATCTCTATTTCCGAGATTACTTTTGGCGTCCGTACGGACAACTATTGAATTGGGAGTTTGAGGGTGTATATATGAAGAATGAATGAATGTTGTATTGATTGAATAAGGAGGTACAAGTGAGTTAAATACCAAAGGGACTATCTATTTCACATTTCAGTTCACTTAGAGCCCTGTCCCTTTGGTATGTGTGGTCTCTCTCATAACATTGTATATTGGCAAAGAGCCCATCACATAGTGGTGGCCCTGGTATGGGAAACAGCGTTTACAACACAGACAGAAGTGCGCAGTGCCATTACAATGCAGGCACTACAATGAAGGCATTGTTACCACGCTTTCCATTACAACGCAAGTTGTTACAACGTCTTGCTTTAGGGAATGCATTGGTCCTCTGTATACTGGAATAACAGAGTTCAGCTAATGTTGGCTGTATCATAAAGGACATTGCTCCACAACCAGATTAGGACAAATCAAATGGTCCAATCGGTTATACAGACAACGGTTTTAAAGAGGGAGATACATTTTGGTGTTGAAAAAGGTGGTCGCAATTTGTACAATACCACCGAAACACCTCAACGCATTGGACAGACTTAATCCTTTGGGTACTCCGGCATATTTTATGAAAAAGTTTGCACTAATCAGATGCCTGTGTTGACTGCACATATGGATTAGTTTACGAATTACAAATAAGTGTACTGTTGTATATGTTTTGTCTCTCTTTTTATCTCTCTTCTTTTTTCACTTCTTTTAAAAAGATTTTTTTTTTCATCTTGTCCTCTTGGCATTGGATTTTACAGTGTATTTTATTGTACTGTTATAAAATATAGACTGTCTTTGAAATTGGACCCCATGGGCCTATTGACCCTTGAGTGACAATTAGACTATGTTGGGCTAGTCCTATATTTATGAAATGGTATTTATGTATGAATTGTTTTTTTAAATTACAGTGGAATAATATTACACACTATTTTTTAATAAATGTATTATATTTTCTCTACCATGTGAGTATTTGTGGCACTACAACTATTGCATTGGGAGTTTGAGGGTGTATACATGAAGTATGAATGAATGTTGTATTGATTGAAAAAGGAGGTACAAGTGAGTTAAATACCAAAGGGACTATCTATTTCACATTTCAGTTCACTTAGAGCCCTGTCTCTTTGGTACATGGGGCCTCTCTCATAACATTGTATATTGGCATTGAGCCCATCACATAGTGGTGGTCCTGGTATGGGAAACAGCGTTTACAACACAGACAGAACTACACAGTGCTATTACAACGCAGGCACTACAACGAACATGTTGTTACCACGCTTTCCATTACAACACAAGTCATTACAACGACTTGCTTTAGGGAATGCATTGTTGGATTTTAAATTCAACACCTACCCTACTGTTGCACAGACTGGAGTTGGAATAGTAAAATATACTATTCCAAACTCCAGCACTTCCATAAAACAAGTCGTTGTAACAACTTGCGTTGTAATGGAACGCGTGGTAAAGACGCGTTCATTGTAATGCCCACGTTGTAAAGGCATGCGTTGTAAAAGCATGCTTGAATGCGTCATACATCCCCCTGGTTTAATAGTGCCTGCAATTAGCCTATGTGAACATTGCTCTAAAACTATTTTTTATATTTTTTATTTTAAACACTAACAATAAATATTGATTGTTGGTAAGTAGAAGCACCTTCGTGCAGTGACCCGCTGGTCACTGTTCTAGTTGCTCTGTCACCAGCCACCCCCCGAGGGCAGGCTTACACCCCACCCCACACCCATCCACCACAGGCGTCACAGGACATGTGACTCTGACAATAAAAGGGGCCGGCCACACATGCCCTGGGTCAGTTCTACCAACCAGCTATCCGTGTCTGTGTGATTACGAATAGTGCATGGGGGCCTTGGCCCCCTACACCATTACACTTCGATGTACACTGAATGGCTTCCACCAATCTTGTATCATATAGTACATGTATTTTCCATAATGTGTGATAATAACCATGAAAGCAACTGACAGCCCTAACAATTGAAGGAGGTTTCTGTATATACCAGATCTGACCCCTTCTTTACACACCTCAGCATGGTCTGCCATAGACTATTTTGAGCAGCCACTGTGCACTGGTCTGTGTCCGGTGACTATGGTGGTGTCCGAAGATGGTAAGATCACCCAGCATGGTTGGGAAAGAGGCCAGCCTTGCTATCTAAGTTTGCGTACCAGAGTTCTGCTGTGCTGGCCCAAAACGCAGCATAATTCTGATCCCTATGTAGCTGCCCCACAGCTCTGTAAATAAAAGGCTGGCTGCCAATAGGCGGGCTTCCCCTTTCTGCAACTCAAACCAAAACTGTCTTCATATCGAACTTACTGAGAGCAAAGAAACACTTTACTGCCCAGTACGCTGAGAAAATGGTTTCAGTCAGGCTTTTAAAGGAGGGCGGGGTGAGTATCAACATAAGACCAATAGCAACCTGCAGAGAGAAGTGAGGTGGAACTGAACATATCATCCATCAATCAAACTCATGGGAGGCGGAGTGGGGAGAGATAAGGGTCTCTTCACTTACCTATATAACCAGTGGTCATTTAACTCAAACAAGACATGACAGGGCACTGGTACCTGTCTTTACTCCACTGTTGCCCTCCATAGGCACAATAAACCAGCCAGAGTGCAACCTCTTTGAATACTTAACCCGGGGCATGAGAAACTGCACAATAGTATTAGGGGTCTGGTGAAGAAAGGGTTGAAGTCCAAAATGAAATTCCCTCAATCTGAGAGAGACTTCTAGCCACAGATTCTTTACCTTAGAATTACCTCCAAGCGTCAGACTGTATCCGGACATTTTTGAGCAGTACCTCTGCGCGCCGGTTAGTGGTGTCGTCCGGCTCCGCATCAGCATTGTCTGCATCGTCTGTGCTAGAAGTGACGTGTCCGGTCCCTATGTAGGTGCCACCCCAGTGCGTTGACGTTTGTTCTTTTCTTTCCGTGCCAGTCAGTGCAGATCTGGAAGAGCTCCCCCCAGTCACTTTTTGAATGAGTTTTTTTTAACTTTTTGTCAAAGATTTTTTCGAGAATCCTTTCTCTTGGTGTGTGAGGTGTGTCAACCAACAGGTTTCAAACCCTGTGGTGCCTGTCACAGGTAGATGTCTATGACAGACCCACACTTGAGGCCTCATTTATGAGGTTTTACCATAGGACAGTGCTGCAGGCCTTCCAGCTGCGCTGCTTTACAGTAAAAGAAAAGGACAGGAATGTGCTGTATCTATCAGATACGGTGCATTCCTGTCCTTTTCCCCTGCGCCGGCGCACAATGGGCTGCCGTGCGCCAACGCAGGCACCTTTGCACCATGGCGCAAGGGTGCCTGCGTTGCAGGGATGATTATTTCTGTGCAGGAAGGGAAACCTTCCTGCACAGAAACAATCAGAAGAGGCTTTTTCCTCTTTTTATGTGTGCTGCAGAATGCAGCACACATAGAAAATGGAAAAAGGAGGAGAAATAAAGATATTTCTCCTCGTTGTGCCTCCCTGACGCCTCCCCTGGGAGGCGTAAGTTTTTGGCACTGCCTCAGAATAATGATTTCTCGTCAATCTGGGGCAGTGTCAAAAAGCCATGGATGTTGCTGGGAACGTTGCTGGGAACACCCATTGCACGCCCCTTTAACGCAGAAAACTGCATTAAAAGGAGCCATATTTACGAGGCAGCATCAAGCCAAAAAAAGTGGCTTAGTGCTGCCACGTAAATATGGAGCAGGCTCCTGCGCCACGGAACGTCACAAAAAGTGATGTTCCGGCAAGGCGCAAGGGCCTTGGTTTTTTGTGGATCTTGGAGCAGGACCACGACTCCAAGGCATGCGAGGACTGCCACACCATGAGCACGATGGCGCTGAGGGAACGTTCCCTGAAGCTCCTCACCACCTAACGTCGGTCGACACCCCATGATGCTCTTGATCATGGTCGCGCAGAAGGTCTCGGAACTGTTCGCGGAGTTGGTCTCGACACTCGTTGTCCCAGTAGAAATTGTAGAGTATCACAAGTACAAGAAGCCAAAGACGTTGAAGCGTTCTTCAACTTAACTGCGCCAAGCCGATGACTTGGACAAGGCAGACGAGCAACAGCACCGCTTGAGGCACACTGTGTCCAGCCTTTTGGATTTCCTATCCGATGAAGTGGTAGGGAATGCGCCCAGGTTGATTCAGGAGGTGGAGGCTTATACCACCAAGTTCTCATGTGTGGGGTGCTGGGCGAGGAAACTCATGGGTGACAAGCAGCGCTCTACAAATCCACTCTACATTACATTACAAACTGAGGTCCCCAGGAGCGGGGCCATGGCGGTGGGCAACTGTGCTGTGCACAGAAGCCACTGTGTAGGGCTCGGAACAGGCCCTGAGTAGGACATACAGAAGGGCGTCACTGAAAGGGAGTAAAGGTTCAGAGGAGGAAACTCCGAGCTGAAGACTTATGTCAAGACGTTCGTCTTGACTGCCACAGAGGGTAATTGGTCCAGGACCCCAACCACCCTCTGCACCACCATTGGAACTGATGCTCCCTCCTCCGTAGCCACGGTAGGAGGGGAGACCAAGCCAGTGTCTGGTGAGGTGTCTAACCGACTGGCCTCTGCCAGCTGCTCATACCAGTTGTCTTCTGAGTCCCTAGGGGATACTGGTATCCATAGGGGTCATCAGAAATCGAAATTGCATGTGTTTTAACAGTCTGCTATACCTATAGCTTTATAGCCAAAAGCTATGGAAATTGTACTGGAAATGAACCATTTTCTAGTCTTTATTGTGGAGGTTGAACCGCTACTCCCTTTGGAGGGTCAGGCTTGCTTGGCACACCAGAAGGTATTTGAATATTTAATAAATGCTCCTTCAGAGCCTAAACTCTTTATCAGTGCAAGGTGCAGAAGAAAATAGAAGTGCATGTGAGAGCCCTCATGAAGGTCTCAGTACTGGGACGTCGGTATTGTTCAGTACATAGAGGTACATTATCCGGGCCCTATTCTTCCGGGTGGGACGCACAGTTTTCTCATCGACGCTTGCATGATTCACTGTTATTGATAAACGGTGCTCCTTGGTACTATGGCAACCTGAAGTGTAGGAGTAGTAAATTAGATCCTCTTCAGAATGCCTGTTTAAACTACAACCTTTTAGTTAATATATTGCAAGACCATGATTTTCTGGTCTGTCTGTGTTCCAGGCCAATGCATGTATATCATACTTAGAAAATCAAGTAATGGGTGGAATGCTTGAATAACTCTCAAACACTGGCGATCGGTCAGGTCCCAGCATGCCACTGCAGTGACCAGCCATATGCAAATCAGCCATGTTCCAGCTCCAACAGGAACAGTCCAGACCGCATTGCCAGACCTGGTCCCCTACAGGTGAGAGCACGAGTAACCCCAGACTGGTTTTGGTCTACTTAGGCCTCATCAGTGTGGTGCAGCTTGTGTGCAGTTGTTTAGTGAGCAAGTCCAGTATACAGCTGGCAGAGTGGCGGAATGACAGCTATTTAACTCTGGCACCACATGTCCTAAATCTGAGAGCTGTTTGAGGCATCAGATTCATGACACTTTGCATCACTCACACAGTAGTACATAGTTTTGATCCTCCTAAGGTCCTACAAGGCAATCTGATCAAATTTGACATAACACCCCCCTTTTGCCAGTAACTCCACAGGTGGCCATTGTCTTTCACTATCTAACACTGACCCCCTGGTAAACCCCAGGTCTGACAGCAGATGACACCTTTCCCAAGTACTGTCTATACAGCAATGTGAAACTGTGCTGCTTTAGTGCCTGTAACCTCTTATGTCCAGTGGAACTGGGCCAAGGGTGTGGCCAGCACTGTAGGAGTGAGGGTGACAGACTCTGTAAAGGCATTTGTAAAGGCATTCATGTGTTGGGCACTTAACAATCATGGGCAGGAGGAGTTTCTGACAAATAGAAGGGCAAATGACGCAGAGTGGTAAACAAAGTTTATGATTTAAAGGCTGCTTTGTAGAGGGGCGTGTGGGCCTGCAAAGGAGTGTGGGAATGTGGCCATTGGTATTTTGTGATATTTAATAGGAAGCACTACTTTGCAAGCATCTAGTGCTAATGAGAAAACATTAGTAGGATTTAAAAACTACCTCAAAGAGGAGAAAATACATTGCATGCAGAGACAGCTGTAATTGCAGATATTTCTGTCAGTACCTGTAAGGGTCTTACGCCTGGGCACGGGTTGATGCATGCAAGGAAATGTCCAGCACATCAGCAGCAGGGAGTCCCCTTCTCAGTGTGGGAGCAACATGCAGCATTACACATACCGCATTCAAGGCAGGCGTAGAATGTCGTGATCCCCTTCTAGGGAGGAAACGTCTTTGAGTAGACCCAGACCCCTGACACTCTACAGCAGCTCTTACGTGCCTGGGTATGGTGGGTCTATTGATCTACAATGGACTAGATTGGGGTCTGTGTACTGGAACCCACTGTGCTCCTGTGTCTCTTTCCCCAGAGACCATGCAATCCTGCTTGCAGCCCATCCAGGTTGGAGCTAACTGCTCAGGTGTGTACAGGGAAGAGTGAAAGAGAGAGAAGAGTGTGTATGAGTGTATGCACACACGCACACACAAACACACACAGAGTTCAGCATCAAGTGATCTCAGTTCACCACTGCTCATATGCACTTTCATCAACAAAGCACACAACAGGCAGTTGTCGTACCGTTTCCCCCAAAGGGTAGTGTAGGCAGCGTCATGTGCATCAGTCCATCGTTGCCACAGAATCCTCCGCTGCTTGTCCGCTCCAACACTTTCTCCACCACCTGCCGCCAGGATAACAAAATATTAAAGAGGTGAGGCTGGAGATCAAGAATCACAAAGAACTATTTTTTAAGCAACCATATTTTACTGGCTGTATCCTTATTCAGTTTGAATCAATATCATGAATAATCATAACAGTTGATTTGCATCAGCACAATACTTTTGCTTTTTTCAACATTCACTGGTAATTTGTGTATTAGTCATGAACTAAGCATCTAGTTACAGCATTATCATAGACTGCAGGCCCAGTCAAATGTGCTGGTTTTAGTCAGGGTGGAAAAGTTGGAGGGCGCTGGACTGCATAGAAAGCGCCTCATCAAGACCCACTGGAGGGATTTCAGAAGGCGTAAGATACGATCTGTGTGCTCCAGTCTAAGCATGAAATGGGCAGCTTAGTTTTGTACTCCGTGGACCTTGGCCATCGTCTTTGGAGGGAACCATATATCGATGGAGGGCGGGATAGCAAGGGCTTAGACCCACAGCTATTCTTTATGAAAGGAGTAGTGGGGCAGGATTATGGAGATGTTCCCTCATGGTCATTGTCAGGCTTGCATTCAGGTTGATTTCTAAGTTGCACACCTTTTAGCAAGGAGACAGAGAAGGGCCTACGGAAGCTGGCCAGCACAGTGGAAGCACAGTGGGGCCATCAGAGGCTTAGAACAGCTATCTCGTCCTTTGTAAAATTAAGACACAGCCAGATCTGGTGCATCTGGAGTTGAGCATGAGTTAGAAGGAGGTGACTTTCTGATGCTCCACAACTTGATTGGGTATTCTAGAAGTTGTCAGCAGACACATGCTAGCCAGTGTTGTAACCGTTGAAGATGTGTGTCAAGGCGCATGTTGGCGCTGACAAGACTTGTTGGAGAAGGTAGATGAAAGGAAGACCGGCTTTACCTGGTGGCTTCTATCAAGCAGGAATGAACTGAACCATTGATGAACTGTTCCTTTGATGCCACAAATGGGAGAGATTTATTTTCCTGATCTTTTGTGGTTTATTATGTTGAACACCACTGAGAGGTCTAGCTAGGAGGATCAGCCCACAGCCCTGGTCCTTGTCTACAGTGGAGACCAGTTCACTAAAGTTCATCAATGCAGCTAGTGTACTGCCTTGCCCGAGGCAGCCACATCACTGAAAATCAGATGAACGCATGTTCTGTTCCAAGTGGGGAGAGCTGGGTATGTGCTTCCATCTCCAAAATCTTGGTTAAACAAAGGAGAACAGAGATTGGTCTTTAACTGGACAATGATCTAAGGCCCTGCTTAGCTTTGTTCACAACATAGTTATGTCTGGAGGTTTCATCTTCAAGTTTACAACACTTACGAGTTTCATATTGCCGACCTCTGTGACGATGAGTGGAAAAATGCATGGACCCATTTTAATAACCTTGGTTTAGAAGATTTTAGATTGTAGGCTCAGCACATCAACAATAGGATGATGTTGGAAAAATCAGCAGAGACTTAACTGAATGAGGCAGGGACCCTCTCCGATTGACCATAAAGAATCTGCAACTTTGATTCCAGCCCTGAGAGTGTCCATCATTCGATGCTGAACCTGGAATGGGTGCTGGTTTGTAGTGCACGGTGAAAAGTTCTTCCAAACAGGCTGGTTTAGAAGCAGGCTCATATTAAACATGTTTAAACCTCCACCCTTGAAGGGGATTGAGACAAACCTTGCATGGTCAATTGAAGGGCAGCAGGAGTTGAATAAAGATTCATAGTGAGTAGATTACCTTGTTGCTAGGGGAGAAGGTGTAGAGTGCCAGCGGTCTCTCGTGCCGGTTGATGAAGGCGATGGCCTCGTCCAGACTCTCAACGGTCAGGATCGGCAGGATGGGGCCGAAGATCTCCTCCTGCATCACCGGGTCAGACTCCTTCACGTCCACCAGTACGGTGGGGGCTGAGCGGGACAGGAAGGATGTAAGAAACACATAGCTATGTATTATGGTTAGAATGATGGAAGGAAGGCATCAACTTTCTTCATACTGTCAGAATCTGGGCAATTAGTACCCATGCACTCTCTCTCTTGCTCCCTTTCATCATCATCATCAGAAATAAAACCGTGGCTGGCAGCTCACATCATTAGTACCAGTGATATTTCTTCCTGCAACACTCCATGGCAGAGACCAAAGGCACCCAGAGACCCATTTAAGACTGCTGGTTCCTACTCTTTTTTCTTTCAAAGAAAGGTCAACAGTAGCAAAAACCTACCATGTGACCTCCCAGGCCTTTTCAAGGCCCAAAGACATAAGAGATATGCCTAAAGCCACAGACACATATGACAAAGAAAGGTACCCAAGCACAAAACCTTACACAAGCTGGCGCTTACACTTAGTGGAAATAGTCACTCATCCATTGGCCCCCCCAGAAGATGGGACGGCTTGGTAGCCACAAGATGAGCCAGTACCAGCATAGCGCATACTTGGTGATCTCTGTGGCTTCCTTTCCAGCAGAAACTGAAGGGGATGCCTCACTTTATACAGGACACCAGTGAACTACCTCTTGACACTGTTTCTGTTTTATAAGGCACTTAATTGCCATGGGGCTTATAGCTCTAAGAAATGGTGAGAGAGGATGTTCTTCCTTTGGGCAAAAGAGAGTTCCAAAAAGGGAGACGCAAGAACAAAACCACGCTTCTTAATAATCTGTTGTATTCTATAAATGGGAACTTTCTCTAAAAGCTTGTCCCTAGCTCCAATCTATCACTGCTGAAATACAAAATGTTGGTTTCTAACAGCCTTGATTGCTGGAATACTCAGCCCATCATGGAGAGAACCTAAAACTGTTCCCATGAGGCACAGGGCCAAGACTGATTTGCTTATAGCTGGGTCTGAACTGCGGTGGCAAAGTGAGCTAAAGAACGATGATGGATTCAACCCAGATCTGTGACTGGGGGTAAGTGTCTGAAAAGTTTCAGCCTCCATCCATCATCTCCTTGTGTTTGCTTTGTTCGCCCTAAGTTGGCAGGGTATGCCCAGACGTGGGTCCCTTGCTCACTTTGCCACTGGATTCAAGATAGCCTGGCTGATGAGGGGTGTTACCCCGAAACCGATCCCAGGATGCTTGTTTCCGGTCCAGGGTAGACCTGGCTTGGCAGTTCGGGCTGGACTGTTCCCATGAGGCACAGGGTCAAGACTGATTTGCATATAGCTGGGTCTGAACTGAGGTGGCGAAGTGAGCTAAAGAACAATGATGGATTCAACCCAGATCTGTGACTGGGGGTGAGTGTCTGAAAAGTTTCACTGCTCCATCCATCATCTCCTTGTTTGCTTTGGAGAACCTAAAACTGCACACTGCCCTCCAGCGGTACCCACTATACGCTCCTCAACACTTGAGATACAGGGCGGCGTTTTAGAAGACCACATGACAGAGGTGGAGTGGCACTATGGACCAGCTGCGCCATGGTTTTTGTGGCGCTCATGTGAAGGGGCGTTGCCGTAGGCCTGTATAGTCAGCTAAGAAGCATTGTCTATGGCTGTGTGATCCTCAGGAGGCATCAAAGGCAGAATGTTCTTCATCTAAGATGAATGAAACAGGAGGAGACCCCCTGATTATCCTGCGTTATCAATGACAAGTTCTTGTGCACCTTGAATCCCACAGATCAGACAGACGATGCCAGTTAGATCAGACAGAAGATGCCAGTTTTGAAGATGCCCCTTATTTGGCATTATATCATCCCACCTGTTCTCGCTCTCACCAAAAATCATTCCATCTATTCTGCCTGACTTCAACTATAGCCAGATCCTCCCTGCACACTCCTCAACCATCAGACAATCCTTAAAGATATGTTGGGGGGGGGGGTTGTTGAGATGTGAAACCCCTGAACCAGTCTGGGTGCATCAGCATAAGAATAGAACTGGAACTGGAGGAGACGATCAGGGCAGCCAATGGAGGAAAGGCAGTGCATAGACCTGCCACAGAAGTGGGCACACCCCAGCACTGTAGCAGAACAGAGGGAGGCTCCCAGAGGAGGTGTGACAATTCCATCATTGTTACCACAGCCTCCTTTAGCGTTTTCTGTAGAGACTTTGTCGCTCACCATGAAACTGTGTGGTGGGAGGTGGAGAGATGCGCTCTTCACCCAAAAGGCACTCTCAGCGCCAAGGATATCCTCCACACACAGATCACTCTGGACTAACCTGGCTCGTGTCTGTGGACTAGGTCGGCCCACACTTGCGAAACTTGCACGTGGGCTTTTCCACCAGGAGCTGACCATCACAGTATTATATCTATTTGAACAATGAAGAAACTAGACCTACCCACATTTACCCACTAGAATTACCTGACAGTGGCTAAAAACAAAAAAATAAATAAAAAATGAACACCATCCACTCTGGATTGGGTGGACGGTGTTATAAGTGAAGCTTTGACGGTCTGTACTCTGTCGGACTGTCAGAGGAGTATGTCAGTGACTGAGCCAGAGTGAGCTACATTGCTGACAGGCCTAAGGTCCACCCACCTGTAAATTAGGCGTATGGACTGAGGGTTTGGCGGAAAGGATAGTTCCCCTTCCTCCAAACCATAACTCAAGCTCAACGTTTTTAGCTCCTTTATTACACATTTAAGCTTCATCAGCTCAGACCAGCCTTGTTCTTTTTACAATTGCTGTCTACAAATCATACCTGATGTACAGCTCAGGTGAGGAGCATGGAGCTGCTCCTACAGCTCAGGTGAGGAGCATGGAGCTGCTCCTACAGCTCAGGTGAGGAGCACGGACCTGCTCCTACAGCTCTGGTGAGGAGCACCCTGTTAACAGCACCAGGAGTCACTGTGTCAGCTACTCCTATGATCGCTGGAAGGGGCCTTTGTTTGAAGTCTCTGTACTCCTTTAGCTCCACGCTACCCATGAGCTGACACGGCTAGTTGTTAGTAGGCGGCGCTACTCTTGTAGCAGAGTTCTTACCATGGAGTACAGACGGTCCTCTCTTTTGACTTTTTAATGTCAGAAGTAAAGCTGTTTGTCCAGGACCCTAAGTGTGAGTATTGAAGATGTGTTTCTTCCAAGATTAGTTGTAAAGTTTTTTGTTTGGGATTCTTTGACTAGTAAGAGTGGCTCCTTTAGTCTGGTTGTAGAACATCTTGCCTAGAGGCTGGAGGGATAATGAGCAAAAAATGAATCCCCCATACTGACCACCTGGTTGTTTGTCTTCAATCTTTATAGAGGCTAATTTGGAGAAGCATTTGCCCAGGGCTCACAATACCCCATCTTATGGTACCGACATCAAATGGCAATGAGCGAATGGTGGACTAGTGATTGCAAACCACGTACCAATATATTTATCCTTCGCATCGCACTGGCCACCAATGGCGATGGTACCACTACCCAGCAGCACCTGCACTCGCTGGAAATGCCGCTCGTTGACGATGCGTCCAAAGTCTGGTGACTGCTGCGGATCCTTTCCGTAATACCTCTCCAGCGTCGCCTTCAAGGCTGGCACTAGTTGGTCGCGCATCTCCTGGGTGCACAGCACATAATCCGGTGCTACACAAGTCTGACCAGCATTGAGGAAGCGCACCCAGGCCAGGCGGTTGGCGGTGTTTGTGGGGTTGCACCCATTGTCGATGAAGCAGGGGTTCTTCCCACCCAGTTCCAGTTAAATGCTTTGCTGCAGCAGTCATTACGATTTTACCCACATTGGCGCTTCCTGGAGGTGAGAAACGATTAGTTAATACTAAAGTGGTCCATCTTTGCAGAATATGAACAAGTCTCACAATAATATCATAGCATGCCTCACTTTTGTGTGGTCATATATTAGATCTAGGATGCTATGTCTCTTTTAATGCAAGATATATTTCATGTTAACATGCAAATGAAGTCTTGATGGTGCAAAGGATTAGTTCTGGGGTTGTAAGTAATGTCTCTAGTGCTCCAAGTGTGACCATCACCCCCTGGTTATTAACTAACAGTCCCTCCAAGGCAGGTCTCTGGTCTGTCCATTGCTGACGTATGCAGCACAAATCATACCCTTGAGTGTATAAAGTCACCTGAACTCACCTGTGAAGAAAATGTAATCAAACTTGTTGTCCAGCAGCTGAGTGATTTCCTGGGGTCCTCCACACACCACTGCAAAGCATTCCTGTGTAGGAGACAAGAAGAAAGGACAGGGTGAGTACTTTCTACTGAGGTGGTCTCTCTCCAGCTTCTTCCAAGCATCAAACCTGGCTGCCAAGCTTTGGTGAGGGTAAGGCTTGCACATGCTGTGCCTCACTGAAGCTTGTGTAGAACCAAAAGAAGAATTCAAGAGGTCAGGAAGATAAAGAAGATAACATTTCTGTGAAATGTTGACTTGATCCCAAACTACATCATCTCTGCAATGAGGATAGGAGCCAAGTAGGATGCAACGCAACTAAATCCTCTGTACCTCTTAAGCCACAGCGAGAAAAAGGGCCAATTACAATTAATCCAGCCCTGAATCCCTTACAGTAAAATTAGAATTAAATTAAGGGACATCAAAACACTATATGAGTAAACAACCCTAATACTAAATTCATGGACTTAAAAACGAAACTTTAGTAACTAAGACTCAAACTAAAATAGAGGTAAATATTATTTGTAAATAAAATGAAAACTGAAAACTTTGTTTAACTCCTTGGCTCGTAGAGGCTTTCCCTGCCCCAGGGCAGAGTACTTTTGATGTTTGAAGCGCCTTGTGCTCAAGGCTTCATATTTTTTCCACAAAAGGAACCCAGGCTAAATGTGTCTCTTTTGAGAATTCTAAAGTTATCCAAGGTGGATTAGGCAAAATAGCAATACTTTATTTATTTATTTAGAAAAATGGTTAAAAATTGTTGTGCAAGATTTTTTTTCTTCTAAAAATGTCATCAACAAATTAGATCACTATGGGGCACATGCATCAAAGGTTTTTGCGATCGCAAACGGTGCGATTCGCAAAAATCGGCCGTTTGCGATCGCAAATTGGCCTTTGGAGATGCATGAAAGTGTTTCCTATGCGCAATTTAAGAATTTGCAATTATTTGCGAATTCCTAAATTGCGATTGCATTTAAGGAATCGCAATTTGCGAGTCGCAATTAAGGAATGTTTAGGAATCGCTATTTTTATAGCGATTCCTACATGCATAGGCTTTTGCGATTCCTTAATTGCGATTCCTTAATAATCGCAATTAAGGAATCGCAAAAGCCTACCTTGATGCATGTGCCAGTATCTTCCCAGGTTTTCGGAACAAGCAAAACTGTAAAAAAAATATTTTTTACCACAAGCTATACATTCCTGAAAAATAGACAAAATTCTGAGTTCAGCAAGGTGTCATTCATGTAGATTGCTCACGGTTTTCTGAAAGGAACTAATTGTTAAAATTTAAAAATAAATATTCGTAGGAAAAAAATAGCAATTCATCAAATCTTTTGTCCCACATGGCCAGTTTCCAAAAATTATATATGTTATATATTCTTACGCCTGCCAGACCCTCCTGGTATCTGGAATGTATTGTGTGTGTTGATTGTCCTAAACCAAGTGATACCCAGAGCCAACAACCGAACTGCAGCTTGAAGTGATGTCTCATTGTGTACCCACCAGGCAGAAAAATCCCTTGGTAAAATCTAATGAATGGACATGGGTATGAAGGAAACCCAGACATGTCTGAAATGTGAAATTACAACTAAAGTAAGGGAGTGTTTAACTGAATAGTCAGTTCATCTAAAACCATTAATAAAATAATGGACACCAAAACCCGATCTTCTGAAAAAAACAAAATTAAAATAAAATAAGATTGAAGGAACACAATTCTCTATGTACCCAAGTCACAAACTGAAATACGCTACCAGTAATAGGATTTCCGTAAATTGAAATTCTACCCTGAAATAAAATACATGGAAGCCAATGTTTTTTGAGCCAAAAATCAAGAGTAAATTTAAATATTATCTAGCTTTTTCTTTTCAAACCCTCGCCATTGTTACACCTTCCATGCTTTGTCAATTTTTACTAAACATTGTAAATTCTTATAAACTTATTTGAAGGTACATTGTAGTGTCCCACTCTCACTGCTGCTCAAAACCACCAGAGACTGGGCACCGATTCACTAAGGCTGCACACTTTAAACCCTGAACCTGTAACTGTAATTCACCTGGTTGAGGTAGCGAGGCAGCAAATCGGACACCAACTTCTCCACACTTCTGCTCAGCTCAGATGGTTTGAGGATAGCACAGTTTCCTGCAAGAGAAAAGCAAACAAAGGTAAATCCATTTCTCTGGACGGCACAGGTGTTCTTGTGGGAGAGTAACCATTCCATGAGCACGCGAGGGCATCAGAATCTCTCCATGTTCTTGCACTTCATGGATACCTTGGACCAGAGGTACAGCTGGAGCTAGCGAACAAGACCACGACTGAGGGGGGTGGTGTAGGACTGCTGTAGGTGACTGGTGCAAAATGGTGCAGGGCTGTAGCTGTGGTGCTGGTGTAGGAGCATGTCTCTGTGGGTTGGTGTAGAGCGTTAGCTGTGGTGATGCTGTAGGAGAGTGCCTGTATGGGAGGCTGCAGAGCACTAGCTGTAGCCTAGAAACGTGCCTGTGTGGGATGGTGTAGGCGTGCTGAGCTGCGGCAGTGGTCAGGGAGTGTGCCTCTGTGGCATCTTGCAGAGCGCCAGCTGTGGTAATAGTCTAGAACTATGGGAAATCTGCCTTTTCTGTTTGGTCGCCCCGTATTTTTCGCTTCTTGCTACACCATATATTTTATCAGGTTTTAGAACTCTGTGCATTTTACCCATGCAAACCAGTGGTAAAGGTCCCGTGCTTCCCCTTTAAACATGGTCGAAGTGGCATATCCTAATTGGTATATTCAACGTTCCTATACATTTCTAGTATATGGTACAAAATGTATCCAGGGAGTGTAAGACGAATGTCCTTGGTGGACTGCAGCACCTATGGTACCATCCATTGCAAGGTAAAACATGGCTTTGGGCCTAACATTGTAGCCAGACTATGGCAGCTTAAACACTGGAATTTAGCCTCTCAAAATAAATCCTTTCGGCAGGTCAAAACCTTCCTTTTAAATTTTAATAAGTCACTCTATGTAGGCCTTGTAGTCCACAAGGCAGAGTGCATGGTATTTAAAAGTAGGACATGTAGAAATGTAATGTTAACATCTCTTAACAGTGACTACCACCCAAAAGCTATTTTTCACAGTGGCAGGCCTAGCTGTCCTATGCAGAAAAGTAAAGTACATGTTAAAAATCCCAATACTGCGTCTCAGGAGTGGGACTAGCTAGAAAAATAATGAAACGACTATTTGTATTAGTTATTAAAATCCAATTCAATGGTGAAGTTGAATTTTTAATAAATATTAAGGAAAAGTAAATTTTAGACTGCTACCTTTTCCTTGGCTGATGTTCCAGCAGGCTAAATTTGCATTTGCTCGCCCACGGCTGCCAGCCAGTAATTAGTATTTAAAGTTGTGAGAAAACAGGCTTTTTGCATGTTCATCCCCGCATTTTGCCACCATTTTGACAACTAGGCACCGGTGTAATGATTCTAAAATGCTGTGAGTGCTGCTAATTAGGACTCAGTGTATGTGCTCAGACCCTTAAAAGTACATGTTTAAATGAGTTAGCCTCAATTGGCATAGCTTAACTTACTTGTAAGTCCCTAGTATCTGGTACCCGGAGTAACTAGGGCCTGTAAGTTACAGTGTCACCTGTTGACTGCAGCACTACTTGTGCCAACACAAGTATGACAAAGCAAAGACATGACTCCTACCCTGCCATTGCTGGCTGGCAGAGCAGTTTTAAACTGCTAACTCGACTTTGCCATTTCAAGCCATGGCAAAGCCCAAGCTGTCCTTTTTCATGTTTGTAAGCCACCCCTACAGCAGGCCTACTGACCCCTAAAGGCAGGGTGCATTAAAATAAAGGGATGGAACTGTAGTTTCATGTTTAACGGTCCTAAGAGTGAAAACCTCACATTGTTGTTTTTATTGTTAAAAGGCTAGGAGACCCATTGGCAGGTACAGAGTTACAGGCTGACACTTCAGGCCTGCTACCGTCTGAATGAGACTACTTCACGGTATCAAAAGAAGAGGTGCATTAAACCCATTTTTGTGATTAAATTGAATTTAATGTCACTAGTGGGGAAAGTGCAACTTTAGTAAGTTGCAACTTTGTTGCCTAAGGTTTTCCAGTGCCCATTTATGGTTGCACACAAAGACTGCCTTCCAAGACAGTCTCCGGACACCCTGTGTGAATGACCCCCAGGAAGGGACAACAAGGGACTGCCGTGGGAGGAGGTGTTATCTCCTGCTAGCAGGAAAGCCAAACGGGGTGTGGGCCCAAAAGGCGGCTTCAAAGGGGAAGTGCCTTTGAAGGGTAAATGTTGGACACACGCGATAGGGGCTGCACTTTTGTTCTGATAGACAGGTTGCTGTCAAGAACAGAGAGGGGAAGCCAGTTGCCAAAGATGCAAAGGGCTTCCCAGAAGTAAACAATAGGCTGACCTGAATTTGCAAAGCTGACTTCTCTGTACCAGACAGAATATGCTGGGTAGGGCTGCGAGTATCCTTTTTTAAATTAGTGTCAAATTCTGCTTGGTCTGTTAGGTTTAAATATAACACTTTGGGGCATGTTCGAAAGGAAGGTAAACAGGATGCCAAAACAATTCTTGTGTATCTACTGTCTGTTTGCTGGAAACCCCTACATTTTTTCTACTGGACTCATGTCTCCGGGTTAATTGTAAGTATGGTGACTGCCCCAAACTAGACTTTAGTGGTAGATGTAGGAGGAAATGTGAATTGCCATAGAACACTCCTCATACAGACCCCAGCGGCCAAGTTTACTGTGGCCAAAGACGTTCACCATCTTGCAAATGCTCAAAATTGGCAGGGCTGTCTCCAGGAACTTTTATTCCATTGGTTAGGGTGTGACCAGGAGTCATTCCCACCTATTAGCTTGTGGTAGGGATAAATGTGGCACCACTAGGCACCCACTTCAGAACACTCCTGGGCCTGAGGAAGAGCAGAAGAGGAAGGCACCTATCTGCAACCTGAGAAGGGCCGTGAAGGACTGGACCTGCTCGCCTTGTACCCAGGACAAAGATGTGGACTTCAATGGTCATAAGGCTGACCTCCTGCTAAAGCTACAGAGACACAACAAATCAGGTTGGTGCATTGGACCTGCTCTCCATCGCTGTCAGCTTCAAATTGTACCTATGTTCTGGTCTACTGCAACCATTGACTATCATTGGCACTTTATTCTTCTTGGTGCGATTCCTACCTAAAACTTGAAACATTCATGTCTCCACTTCCCATTATTGACTTTTTGTCATTTTGTTTATTAAATTTTACTGTTTTTCTAATTCGGTTTGGGATTTGTATTGTTTTGCATTTCGACTTTAATACGTCCATTGAATATTTCAGCAGATCTGCTGCTGACAGAAGTGTGCATCTTTAGAATGGTGCAAAGCACTAGCTGTCGGGGTTCTGTGGGAGCGTGCCTCTGTGGCACGGTGAGAAGTGTTGAGCTGTGGAAGTGAGCTAGGAGTTGCCTCGGTCAGACGGTGCAGAGTGCTAGCGTTGGTGGCGGTCTAGGAGCATATCTCTGTGCAATAGCTCTAGCTGCTGAGGTGGTCTAGGAACATGCCTCGGGTCTGTGCAGAGCACCAGCTGTGGTGGTATTCTAGGGTGTGCCTCTGTGGGATGGTGCAGAGCACTAGCTGTGGCAGTGGGCTAGAAGCATGACTTTGGAATGGTGCAGGAATGCTGAGCTGTGGCAGTGGTCTAGGATTGTGCGCCTCTGGGATGGAGCTGAGCACTGGCTTTGTGCAATGGTGTTGGGTTGTGTCTCTATGTGGATGGTGCAAAGTGTTAGCTTGGCAGTGGTCTAGGATTGTGACCTTGTGGGATGGAGCTGAGGATTGACTTTGACAGTGGTCCAGGATTGTGCTTTCATGGGATGGTGCGGAGTGCTATCTGTGCCAGTTATCTAGGATTCTTCCTCTGTGGGACAGTGACGAGCGCTGGCTGTGGTGGTGCTTTAGGATTCTGCCTTTATGGGATGGTGCAGAGTGGTGGCTGTGGCACTGGTCTAGGATTGTGCCTCTGTGGGATGGTTCAGAGCGCTGGCTGTGGTGGAATGGAAGAGTAGCTGGTCTCAGTGTAGAGACGTTTGTAGTTTGGTTTTCCATATTGGTTTCTCACAGGCGGTATTGCAGTTGGCACGGACCTGTACATGAGTGTGTATAAGTCCTAGTTTGCAGCATGCATAGAAATATGTGTTAACAGATGGTACATTTCTGCCCTCGTTCCCATACTGTCGCCATAAACATCCCAAGACATGCCCCAATACATACTTCCAACGGGTATTTCAGGGCCAGGAACCAAAGGTAAGAGTATGCTGTCCCCGGCTTAAGATTGACAGTCGGCTGGCTGGGGACCAAGCCCGGTGTTCATTCAGTAAGGAACGAGGACCCTAATCTGAGGGGTCGTGCCGGCCCTCTCACTGGCTACAGGCAATAAGCTGGACATACTAACTACATTACCACTGAGTTACTTGTCTTATGGTGGGTCATGCATAAGGTCCCTAAGACACATATCTCACTCACATATCCCAGGCCTCACTTATTTTGTACCATGTTTTCCTCTGGGATTTCTAGACAATAATAAATATTCTGCTGTCTCTGTTCCTCCTTTTTGATCTTGGGCACCTCTTCCATCCCTAGCAGTAACCCAGGACTGTCGTCTCACCTTCTGCGGGGGCTGCGCACACACAGCATTTTATTTTTATTTTTAAATGCAGATTTATATAGCGCGAACTCGACCCGAAGGTATTGGAGCGCTTTACATGAGCACCGGTTACGTTACACAAGGACACATTCAGGCACTGGGGAGATTAAGTAATTTGCCCAGAATCACAGGATGTGGACGCGACCCCGAGGCTCGAACCTTGGTTTCCAGCACCAAAGTAGGCAGTCTAGCCGACGGACCACATTGAGATGTCAGAGTGGACCTGTGAGTCGGTTTGACGTCCCATCCTTCCTGTGAAGGGATGGTTGTGATGAGAGTCTCTGGCTGGGAAAACCAGGCCGAGAACATCACTTAGAGCAAAGTCAGGGGCAGGTCTCGTCCCATGGACTAAGAAGTGGGCTCCATCTGTGCCCTGTATCACCCATCGGGGTAGGAGGCCATAGGAGGGAGCTTGTTGCTCACTTTCTGCCACTTAAAAGCCGCCTGGTCCAGCTTCCGCCAGCTCTGATTGTATGAGATCTGAAGATCAGGGTTTCCATGGAGAATCTACCCATGACTGTCCAGATACTACCCTTCTGCTGCCCTGTCCAGTCCTTGAATTCCCAATGGTCGTGTCTGTACTCCTGGAAAGAGCCATCCATGATGGACCTCCCCCAGGGAAGACTTCCTTTGGCAGCCCCCGCCACCCTCCCGCCTGGCGTGTGCAGCCCTGTTTCTGTGCAGGTAGCTTACATTCAAGTTCTCTCTGTACCTGGATCTTACAGGACTGAAGTTTTCCAGCCCACACTCCCCTCGCACAATCAGACAGGATTCCGCTCCAGCGTTCATCCAATGGCAGGCGCTCCCACTCACCCCGGGCTCAGAACAATCACCTGCGATTGGCTCAGTTTTACTTCATGACAAACGAGACACAAAGCTCCTCCCAGTTTCCTGGGCGCTTAGAGAGGCCGCAGCAGTGCAGGGTCAGAACCACTCAAACATCCCCAAACCTGAGGCCTGCTCCCCCTCCACACTGTCTCAGGGAAAGAAGTCCCGGCATGGTGTGAGTGCATTGGCTGCATAGTGCCCCGCCCACTTCTGAACTCACCTGCACCAATCGCCCCCACCAGCGGGTTCAGCAGTAGCTGTAAAGGATAATTCCAGGCGCCAATGATCAGGACCACTCCGAAGGGATCCTTCCGGATAAAGGCAGAGTCCAGCGTTGTCGCCTGTAATGGGGGATGCACAGTTCATGATAGATCAATGGCCCAGTTCAATACCCATAGAATCCCCCAGACAAGGAGAAGGGACTGTGCTCCCTTCTTGAGAAGGCCAGGCACATCCTACAAACATCTGGCCGGGTCATACTGATAACTATTATAACCAGTGGTCGAAGCGGGGGAAAAAAAGTAGGGGAACTGTGGGCGGAGCATCAGGGGGCGGGAATATTACGAGGAATGGGTCAGTGGGCGGAGTCAGAGGTGTGGCTAGAAAGAGCAAAACATCCCAATTTTTTGTATGTTTGGCATTTCACTGACGAGTTACAGCTTATAACGTTATTTAATGCAACCAATTGATACACGTTTATTTGAGGTTTAATATATGAGTTATTGACATTAAAATACATTTACAATGTGGGATACGTTTTCAATCACAGAATGTCCCAAATAAGCATATAAGTGGAATCATAAGCCATTTGTGTCCGAGCCGTGCAGTTTCTTTCATCAGCACTTCTCCTCCCTTTTTCTAACCATTTCTGAACATAAAATTTGGCTTTAGATTCGATGACAGGAGGCCCCACGTGTTGGGGAGCACTGTTGATGACATCATTCTGTGCCCCACGGTCAATGCAAAATTGTATTCATGCGTTTTTTACATGCTTCACGCAACATGTCATGAAGCCAGCATTAGATGCCTCTTAGTTTCCTGTTATTGTATCTAGACATAGCACTCTAAAACAACCCAGACCTGTTGGTTTTGCAGATGCTTTTAGCAGTATCAGATTAATGAGATACAGCTATTTTATGAGTAGTTTGTATAATTACTACTCAAGTTAGATAGCAATCAGAATTGCAAATGCATCAATTCTGAAATTATGAGACTCAAACATTGGTAGAGTCAGAAATAGGTAGTGGTCCTCAGATTATCGCAATCAGTTATTTTCTCCCCTTCAGGCTACTATCCACTGCAATCACTATTAGGCACCTTCCTCCTTTGTCTCTCCATGAGCACTGTAGGTGTCTAGGAATACCACCCACCAGAGACTGCATGAGAGAAGTTCAAACATGATTGGCAAAATATCCTAGTTTGCAAATGTTTTCCACATAATTATAACTCTGCCGTGTTTGCCACATAAAGCACCATCTGCTTCATAAGCTGATGGTTTTACCTAAAAAATTGTTTGTATCTCAAATGGATCAAAACAACGTGACTTGTGTTGCTGTGAAGTGGAGGGCCCTTTACAAAGGTTGACTGGTCACGTTCTCAGTGCTGCTATTAATGAGGCGAAAGCTTTGCAGACTGTTAGTATGTGTAAAAATGTCAAAATAACAAAGTATCAGAAAATATACCACATTAAGCTGCAGCCTTTCTTTTCTGCATAATTTAGTCAACACTGCAACATAATTTTGCCCTACATTACTGCGTAATTGCAGCGCCCCCAAAGCAGGCAGCACATGTTAAAAGTGCTTGCTGCTTGAAGCAAAGAGACACCGTGAAGTTTGAGAACTTAGGGGGCATATTTACGGGAATGGTGGTGCAACGCATCAAGTTACTTTGCTGTGCTGCCCTGCGTCACAGGGAAAGGGCAGAAATGCACCGTCTTTATCCACTACGGTGCATTCCTGCCCTTTCCAAGTGCGCTGGTGCCGTTTCGTCAGCCTAGCGCCAACGCAGGCCCCCTTGCACCATGGTGCAAGGGTGCCTCCCTTGCATGCAGCCTTGTTTTTGTGGTGCAGGAAGGGGCACCTTCCTGCAGAAAAACAATGCTGAGAGGCTTTTTCCTCTTTGTACGTGCGCTGCACATAAAGAGGAAAAACAGGGAGAAATGAAGATATTTCTCCTTGTTGTGCCTCCCTTGGGGAGGCTCCTTGTTACGCCTCGCCTGGGGAGGCTCCTTGTTGTGCCTCCCTTGGGGAGGCGCAAGATTTTGAATCAGTCCCAGGTTTACAAGTTTACAACGTGAGAGTTGAGTGGGAACACCCACCGCAACGCCTCCCTTGTGCAGAGTAAGGCAAGGCAGCAATTTGCGCTGCGTTGCATTATTCCATATTTATGAAACCATTCAAAGCCACGCAAAGTGGCTTTACGTGGCTTCATAAATATGACTTGCAGATTTGTGTTGTGCATTTACCACGGTCCGTGGTGCAAGCATGACGCAAGGCCCTTGTAAACATGCCCCTTAGTCTGGTGTGCATGCAAATCCTGCATTGCCAATCCCTGGTGAGTTGCATTAGTACTGCTGGAACAAGGCCAATGGAGGCACCAATGGGTGAGGCGGACTGGCCTCAAGGGTCCTGTGACCTCAGTGACAAAGTCACTGCTGCTCTAGGGTGTGCTGCTTCGTGGGCCTGCCCACAGACTGGAGGTGAACTTCGGTAGGGATTGTGGTGGACAGGCCTTCAAGGTTAACCCACACTGGCCACAGCTAGGGTCCACCTGCTGGTGCTTAGAGACCAGGGCTTCTATGGTCTAGTATGGCCTTCTAAGGTCTAGTAGGGGAATGTGCTCCCTCAGGAGAGTGGTCTGGTGGACTGGTCATGAAGCCTGATTCCCCAGTTCCAGATTTGGTAGCTCTGGCCATAGTGCCACATCCTATCCTCTCTGAGCACCCTTCTGCCCCACTGAGAGACACTTGCACTGCCTTCAGCTACAACCCAATTCTGCCCCATTATAAACACCTGGCTGTGACTCAATTCAAATTATGCACTGCCTGAAAAAAAGTAACAACATCCTGGAAAAAGCAAACACTCATAGGCAATGGAAGATTATGTAAAGCGTGCGAAATATAAGCAGGAACAACACGGTTACCTTAGCTTTTACACTCCTTGTTTAGAAATCAATGAGTGTTTTTTGCCTCAAACGCTGAGGACATGAACAGTGCTCCTCGTGTGCATAGGTGTGCCTTTGGTGTACTCGTGGACAGCAAGGAAGGGCATAAGCAGGGCTCAGAAGATTAAGAGATTCTTCAGGAAAATCTGATCTGACTCACAGAAACCCACAAGAGCTCCTCCACATTCATGTCAGCCAGCTAGCTGCTCAAATATCGACATTATGTATTCAAGTGTCCTGCTAACGATACCTTTTGAACTGTCTGGCTTGCTAACTCTCCTACCCACAAAAAACTTGAGAGCTCTTGAGAGTAAAAGGCAAAATTATATTTTCATTCGGGAAGTGAAGGATACATCCAACTTTATTTTTTGTGGTGACACAATAGTACATTAGTTAGGCTGTAAAGCGTTGCTAAAAAAAGTCACAAACCTAAGAGGTCCCAAAGGCAAGACCTATTGGCTTTGCCAATGCTCGTTTAGATATCTCATTTGCACTTTTAATTTGGTGCCAGACAGGGCCAAACTGGGAACCCAAAGGAGCCTTGGCAAATTTTTGGCCATCCCCTGCACAGTGTGATGCGTGCAAACGCAGCAAGCAAGCCTGACGACTGCAAAAGGGACACGGGCAGAGGGTGTTCTCTCCCCAAGAAAATTTTGGAAAAAATTACATAAATGTGCATTCTACAACACATTGTATTATGTATTCCATTGTATTAGCTTTTAGAGCACAGTAAATGATGACCTTACGGTGCACCAGGATACGACAATCTTGTTGGGGCCCTTCAAGTATTCCCTCACTATCACCCTCCAACACTGCCCCTCATCTCTCCATTGCCCCTCTCTCACATGTATTTAAATTGTTTTATCGTGCCTCTCATACCAGTGAGGGACTTGGAGCACTTTACATCATGCACACATACAGAGACAATGAATCATATGTGTGTAAATCAATGTTTATAAAATGTTTACAAGACAAAAGGTGCTACAAGGTGTTAGGATTCACATGCCATCAATTCTGGTTGGCGTTTTTTTAAGATCTGGAGAAGCACAACCCGAGGATTCAAAATGTATCACAGTGGTTGGATTTTCTAATAAGAATGTATTTCTTCCCAAACAAACCAATTTTAGCAGTGTTAGGATAATTAATGACTGGGGGAAAAACATAACTTCCAAACCCTCACCATGTAGTTTGCATGCAGCTCTTTGATGGTAGGTCATAGCTCAAGGTGCTAGATTTATTATGATTATAAGTTATGCAGTGCAAGTAACTAAAGGATCTCTGTGACAAAAGCAGTAACCCACTGAGCTTTGCCCATTAAATACAGTTCTGTGATCTGTATGGTACAGGTTCTTTGCAGCAGGCATCTTCACCCTCTGCGCTACAATGGATGAGTTAAAACTGGCAATAGACAATACTCCAATCTCTCTCCAACAGGAAGATCAAGCACCAGAGATATAAATCTGGACTCTTTTATTGTTGCCTGAAATCTGCTGGGCTTACAAGGAATCCTGCAGTGATTTTTGCGTTTTTGAGAGTGAGAAGTGAGTCATTGTGCTGGACAGCCCTGCGGGTTTTGTTACTGGGCTCGGTTTTGCAGCCTCCAGTAACAAAACCAGCCTCCCTTCGATGCCCAGTACACCAGGTGCCTGGGCTTATTTGTTTTCACAGTCAGACCCTGGATGGGGTCCACAAGGGGCTCTGGTGCTCGGGTGTCACAGAACTGAACACCTCTGGCTGCTTTTATGTTATATCCTTAGAAAAGGGTAACAGTATTTTTAAAAAGAGCACATCCCTGAACATAGACAGAGCAGCAGTACACATTTTATAAAATATAATAAGGAAAACAGCAGATAAGACATTAAACATTTTCCACATTTATTTAAAAAAAGCGCCAAGGTTTGGGCACAGTCTGCCACGAATTCCACATGAAGTCCTCTTCCTTTCCTTATGGTATTGTCAGTCTGGGTGAGCCCGAAAATAAAGGGCAGATGAAGTCAAGGGCGGGGCCGCCAATGTGTCCTGATGTGACCATTGTATTGGTCACAGTGGGGGCAGGCAGGGGGCCTCCTCACTAAATGAGGTGTAAATCACTGCACAGCCGTCAGAGGTAGCCATTTTCACGTGCTGATTGATTGCTCCTCCAGAGCAACAGGGCTCCTACAGTGTTGCTGGGCAGGCCCCTGCCCACAGATACCGAGGGGAAGGGGGAGGAGGTCCTGGCAACTGCAGAGGCCTTCCTCGATGTGTACCACACAGGGCTGGATGATCCTGTAATATTTTTTAAGTTCGGAGCATTCCTGCCGTCCTGGGACGCATTTTTGAAATGAAAAAGTAGGGGCACGGACTTTGTTAAATTAAAAAAGTAGGGGCACGCCGTGCCCTTCCGATCCCGCCCACTTCGACCACTGATTATAACCACTAAAGCACAGTGGTTAAAGTTACTCTTAACTCATATTGTTGTGTTCAACTGAGTATTCTGAACTGGGGAAAAGGTTGCAGATAAAAAAAATTTAATTAAACCTCAAAACCCTTGTATTCATTTCTGGAATATACCAGTACTGCAACTACCAGTGGGCGCTGATTTCAGCAAAGGGGTTTTCCAGCACTAGTGTGTGTGTTGAGGAGATGCAGTGCTAGAGGGTAACCAAACTGGTGTAGTACTGACCCCTTGTGGCCACTCGTGGTACACACTGGTTTTATACTTGGAAGCAACCTACAGTTTTGCTCTTCACGGCACGGGGTCATTGTTAATCCAGTCGCTGTTGTTCAGCTGTTACATTTCAGTAACACGCCTGCAAACCCTGGCGTGATACAGATTCCTATAAACACAGTTCACATAGTCGCTGCCTGACGCTGTAGGCCATCCACTTAGGCCCCTTCAGTGCTTAATTTGTAAAATAATAAGTGCCAGTGCCCTGACCAGGAGGCCACTGCAGCTTGCAGCACCCATCGCCCTTGTCATCGCTGCCAAAACAACTACTAATCATCTCTCTCACCTGCAAGTGTAACAGTTCAGATTATTCCAGGTCCCTAAAGCTAAAGAAATGGCTGGGGAGGCAGGTATTGGAAATGTTTTATGTATATTGTTTTCATAAACAACCATTGTTCTGCTCATCTCTAAATTAGATGAGCAGCGCCACCACGTGGCAGACTGGTGTTGACAATTAAGTGCCGGTGCCGTGCCGAGCACCTGAAACCACCGGAAATTAAGCTCTGGGCCCCTTCCTCCCACTCTCGTACACCTGAGAAGGCGCAAGGGCATCGTCATGCCTCTCGATCTCGCTCCCAAAGTTGGTCAACCTCGGACCCAATCCCGCAACTTGTCCCGGCACAAGCCAAGTTTCGGGGGCTATCTGCGAAACTGAGGCAGAGCCAAGAGTTCTGCGAGGCCAGGCTGTGACTCTTTGGATCCCTTATGACTCTCTCTGGCACGCCTTTGGGCCCAACAGAGAATAGAGGCCCTCCAAATGGGATACTACTGGCTTCCCCCTTGGTGCCAGGTTAAGCCTCTGAACCCATTGCCAGGCCTCTACCGCACCTTTGTTAAATCCGCCTTCAGCGTCAGGTTTCTTGCCAGTCCCCGGAACATCAACACCGACTCAATCGACACCAAAGGATGAGGCACAACCCATTGGGCTCTCTGACTGTGATTCGTCGTTGACCCAACCTCAACCGAGATTGCACTCAAAGCACATCGAGCCACATCCTTCGCCCGTTGCGCCTGATCGACTTAACATTCTGATCCTGCAGGACAGGCTTCATACACTACATTCTTTATTTAGAACGGAATGATAATGAATGATCATGAAGCGAGAAATGAGTTTGGCCAACCCTATGATGAGGAAGATTGGTATGAGGACCTCCAGAATGCAAGTGGCCTTGATACCTCTCCTGACTCCGGCGTAGTCTCACCTCCAGGCCCTGCCACGGAGGAAATCCCCTCCTTCATATTGGTTATGCAGAGGGTGCCTGAGGTTGTCATCTCCAGCTTCCGACTTTGCAAGTCAAAACTAATGCTTTGACTGAAGTTCTCCAACCAGAGAAGATTAATAGACATATACTGAGCCCCTCCAGCCCTTTAACAAGGCCCTCACCAATGTTCTCGTAGCGCCTGGGACAAACCTTGCTCTGGTCCCCCCGGTATTCCTGAGGACCTCTGTCCTGTACTGACCCCAGCCATGCATGATGGCTGTGACGCTGTCAAGTATAGCACATGCTGTGGCCTGGATATTACGGATCCCATAGGCCGGGCCACTGGCACAAGTATCACTATCTGTCACCAGGCCTGGATGAGATCAATGGGTTTACCCAGCGATGTTCAATCATCTCTAATGGACACGCTCTTCGATGGGACTTGCCTTTTTGGGGATAAAGCAGACTCCACCCTGGAGCATTTCAAGCACAGCTGGGCCACAGCATGCTCCTTGGGCTGAGCTGCTCTGCTACGCCAACCACATCAGCCCTTTTGATCTCTCTGCAGCTCTGGCAGGGGTATTCTATACAGACTGCCACTTCAGCCTCACAGGGTTTCAAGTCTTTTTGTGGCTGAGGACGTGACACCCATGGATTCTGCAGTCTCCACACCTCCCGTCCCTGCCCCCCACCCTCCTCCAAGGTCCCCACATGCCACATATCTTTAGCGTGCTCTCAGCGGAGCACAGTCACTCAGTTGCAAGCAGAATCCGAAGATTATTACCGGGTTGGCAAGCCATAACATCAGACAGGTAGGTACTGCAGATCGTCCTTCTTGACTGTCCCACCGCACCTTCCACCATCTCCGGAATGATCGACAGAGGACCATTTGGCCCTCTTACAGCTGGAAGTGCAAGACCTTTTTCCAAAGGGGCTATTGAGAGGGTGGTGCTTTTGGAAGTGGGTTGTGGTTTTTACTCCCACTCCAACTGAGTGTTACCCCTGGTGCCAAAGAAGGGCAGAGCCTACCTCCTGTGTTAGACCTGCACCCTCTCAACAATGCTCACTCTGGCCTTGGTCTTGTACTCCATTGGCTGTGGAGACTGGATGTTGGGTTTAGACCTGCAGGACACATAATTCCATATTACTGTCCTGCGGACGCACCGTCACTAACTGCATGTTGTAGTTGGGCAGGTTGTTAGTCGCTGCAGGTGGTAGGTTACTGTGCTGTTCGTTGGTCCCACCAGTTCACCTCAGGTGTTCACAAAAGTGATAGCAGTGGTTTCAGACATCTTCAGAGGTCATGGGTCCCAATGTTCCTCTACCTGGATGGCTGGCTACTGAAGGTGGGCTCGCCACAGGCTGTCATCACCCACTTCCAGACTACGGCGAACCTCCTGACATACTTGGAGTTCACTATCAATGTGCTGAGGTCACAGTTTCCTCCAGCCTCCTTCTCAGATACTCCTTTTTATCAGAGACATTTTTGACACTATCCTGTTCCCTTGCCTTCCCCAGGAAAGGAGTGTCCAGGACATTCAGTCTATGATCCAGCTCTGTCAGCCTCTGTCCTGGATCTCAGCGAGGTAGACTCTGAGGCTTTTGGGACTGATGGCTTCCTGCACCCTGCTGCTCAAGCACACCATGTGGCATATGCAGGCTCAGCAGTAGTATCTGAAGTTTCAGTGGGCCCAACATCAAGGAAATCTCTCGGACCATGTCTAGATTTCGAAGGAGACTACAAACGACCTTCAGTCATGGTTGTAGGACCATGATTGGGTCAGCAGTGGACCCCTCTTCCTATCTCACCCAGAGCTAACAATGGTGACCGATGCATCACTCCTGAGTTGGGGGGGCCGCCTGTGAGAGGTGGAGATGAGAGGCCTCTGGGCTCTGGCGAAATCCCGGCTCTGTATCAACCTTCTGGATATGAGGGCCATCTGCTTGGCTTTAAATCCATCAAGTGGAGGTTGGTACTGATGCTTACAGACAACACCACCATCATTTTCTACTGTAACAAGCAGAATGAGGGTGGGGTTGCAGCCCCTGTGCCAGGAGACACATTGCCTCAGGAAATGGCTGGAACATCAAGGAATCTTCCTGGTGGTGAACCACCTCGCAGGATCTTTAAATACCAGGGTAGACCAACTCTGAAGCCGACGTCTAGCGGATCACCAGTGGCAGATGCACCCAAAGGTGATGCAAGTTCTCTTCTGCGAATGGGGAAAGTCTTGGCCCGATATTTTTCCACTGCTGAGAACGCACAATATCAACAATTCTGCACCCTGGAGTTGCCAGGGTGTCTTTCACTAAGAGACTCTTTCTACCTAGGGCGAAACTCAGGACTCCTGTATGCCTTCCTGTCAATACCTCTCCTGTCCAAGTTCTGAAGAAGATCAGGACGGACGTGGTCCAAGTCATCCTCCAGATTGGGCATGGTGAGTAAGGAATTGTTAGGTAATGCCACTTTTTGCATGATCACCACCAAAGTTTTTCGACTGATGCTGCTGTTTCTGGACTCTGAGAGCACACTAAGGCCTGCTAACCAGACTTCAGTGCCAGTGCCTTGACACTTAAAAGTGTAATGTTAAATTGGCTATAACTAATTGGTATAACTTTACTTACTTATAAGTCCCTAGTATATGTTAATGGGGTACCCAGGGCCTGTAGATTAAAGTGTTCCCTCCAAGGCTGCAGCACTAATTGTGCCGCCCTGGATGGGTCTTGAGTGCCTTGTCTGTCTGTGCTGAGCACTGCATCAGCAGACTGTGCTTTGCAAGTTACATGAGGGAGGAAGCTTCATTGATGTTTCCCGAGCTTTGTCTGTAACAATAGGAAGCTTGTACTGCGACTATAATGCTATAGCTATTAAGTCAGGAAGGGAGGTTTACTGCTGTTACCATGCGATCCCTATTCCATAAGGAAGGGGAGCTTGCAATGCTACTGCCCACGTTGTACCTGTTATGTGAAAAAAGGAAGCCTGCACTGAGGATGTCCATCTGTACGTGTTCTGTGAGGAAGGGACGCTTGCAATGCTAATGCCCATGTTGTACCTGTTATGTGAAGAATGGAAGCCTGCACTGAGGATGCCCAGCTGTACCTGCCCTGTGAGGGAGGGAGGGAGGGAAGCTTGCATTGCTTTCTGCTGCACAGTAGCTATGTGAGAAATGGAAGTCTGCACTGCTTATGTTCAGCCATCCACGTTCTGTGAGTGTTGCTTGCACTGCTGGGGGTGTGTTGTAACTGCTCTTTGAGAGAGGGAAGCTCGCACTTCAACTGCTGTGCTGTCCTGGTCTGTGAGCATGAGATGCTTCCACTGCTGCTTGGGTGTTATATCTATTCTGTGGTTGATGCTGGTACTCCTGGTGGATTCCCATTTGTAATATGTTAGCGAATGAAGTTTGCAGCTGCTGTGAAGATGGGACCCTTAAACTTATGCACGTGGTTTAGCTGTTCGAGGGAGGCAAATTTGCACCTCTTTTGTCTAGCTGTACCTATTCTGTGAAAGGGGAGCTAGCACTGAAGCTGTCCCTCTCATGTTTTAGAAGCATTAATCACACACATTGTGGTGTACTTGTCCATTGGTGCCTGAGGGGTGTTACTGGCTATGGGTTCAAAACAGGTGACATTTACTGTGAGCATCTGTGTTTGCCTCCTGCCTGTTTTGATGACCTGAATGTTAAAGGATGTGTGTGGAGCATGTGAGACATGAGGATATAAGCACACTGGAATCCCTTTTGTGTTGCCTACATCCTTGTGATGCCAAAGATGGAGGGTTGGAGTTTTCCCAAAACAGCAGATGTGAATTACAGGTCTCCTCAGGGACAGTCAGGGGATCCCTTGTGGGTGGTCAGACCTTGGTCCCTTTTGTGCTTAAGGAGTTGCCCCTTTACTGGTTCAATATTCACTGGAAGGGATATGCCAAACAATTAACACATGGTTAAGTGGGACTGCCTCCCTATCTTCTGTAACCTTTTTTTGGGTTTGTCAAGACAGTAGACTCCTAGCTCTGCCCCATCTTCCAGCTAGTGCCTTGCAACAAGGTCTTTGGATGGACCAGTCTGCGTCAAATAAGCAAAGGGCAGCTACTGTCAAGAATACGTCTCACAGATGACTGGTGGAATACACAACTACGGTGGTAAAAAAGATATGACAGACACTTCCAGCCAGTGTGCCAAGAGGTCTCTAGCAGATTCTGGGGTCTCAATACCCAGTGGCAACTGAGAATCTCTGTGCTGCAGAGTTAGGGTAACCACCGTCAACATCCCTTGCTAGGTTTTGGAGCAGAAACCTGGGGACTTCAACCAAGACTGCCAGGAGAAGATGCCTGGACCCTGCTTCACGGGAAAGAGTGGACCGACTGCTCAGGAGGGGCATTGGAAGTACTCTCGCCCAAGGAAGAAGATGCTTTGAAGGAAAGGGGCAACGAAGGAGTCTATGCAGAACAAGTTGATGATTTCCACTGCACGAGGGAAGGACATGCCCCGCTTTGTGAGGTTGGGTCCAGGGACTGCAGCACGGACTGAATTGTGTGTTCCGGAATTGGAGGGGGCCTTGGAACTCCTCTTTATCATTCTATGGCAAAGCTGAATGCCAAGAAGGGTCAAGTCACGAGTAGATCCTTGCCTGCAGCACGTGATCTCCCTGAAAGAAGAACCAGAGTGCCAACAGCAATCCTACATTGAAGGAAAGGGCTGCAAAAGACTTAAGTACTTACTGCAAAGCAAAGCCAAGAGGTGGGCACCGAACTCTGCAATTCCCAAGCAGCCTCTCTGAAGGGGACTGACACTGCATCTGCTTTCCTGGTTCACCACACAGGGACACACTGATTGTGAACAAGTCAGCTCAGCTGACACGGGCCTCCTTGTTCTGTGGGCTTTGTGGTGCACAACACTTAGGGTGGTGTTGCCCCACCTACTAACCTACTAACGACCAACAAGAAAACGACTTTGTAGTAATCCACACAGCTTCAATTTCAGTTTCTTCATGAAGTTTATTGCCGAGTAGAGATAACGTCTACAACCTCCAGCATTACAGAGAATACTGGTCAATATTGGAATCCTAGCTCTGATGCTGTTCTACCGCATCACAGCTGCATCATAGGATTCCAGCTACCACATATCTCCCCCCCAATATTATCCTAAAGAAGGGAAAAACAATACACAAAAATAGTACATTAATACCAGATAAAGCAATAAGCTAACAACATAACAATAATAATATACATTCAAAGAATAAGATGCATTACAATATCATTATACATTATACACTACTGGAATGAGATATTTTACACAAATCCCCAAATCTCCATTTCTTACCATCGTCCAGTTGAGCCACTGATCCCATGACTAGAATGACTTTATGGGGCTGTGAAAACTTACTCTCACCCTTCTTCACAAAGCCAGTTTTCCTCACAACTACCCAATCACCCTTATCAATGTCCAACTCCTTAACATGTTTCCTACTGTCAAAGTGAATTTTATTACGCCACTGACAATCAGAAACCCTTGACCTCATTTCTTCTCTATCAACCCACACTTGATTCTTCTCATGGAGCCACATTGGAGACTCCTTAGTACCAGGCTCTCTTCCCTTCAATGCAATAAAAGGAGAAACCCCCGTCACAGAATGAGGTGTGATTCTGTGAGCCCACATCATCTTCCGTAACTCCTCTTTCCATGATAAACCATTTGCAAGAGAAAGCTGAATACACTCCATCACAATACGATTTACCCTCTCAAAAAGTCCATTTGCCTGTGGACGAAACAAAGCCACCTTGTCATGTCTGATTCCAAGTTTAGCAAGAAAATTTCCCATTTCAGAAGAAACCAACTGAACACCATTATCAGTCACCAAAACTCCAGGAACACCCTCTTCAAGAAATACTTCCTCAAGAAATCTTATCACACTAGCAGTAGTAACTTGACCCATGGATTTGCATGTAAACCATTTACTATGGTAGTCCACCAACACAACTAAAAAACGATTACTGGTACCCAATTTGTCAATCGGACCTAACACATCCAATGCCACTTTATCCCATGGCCTCATAGGCAAATCTATACATCTCAAAGGAGGTTCTCTGACTACTTTCACCTTGTCACTATTACTGCATGCATGACAATTTTTCACTAAATCTTCTACATTCCTGTCCATTTCCGGCCACCAAAAACACTGTCTCAATCTTCTCTTCGTTAAACTCCTTCCCAAATGGCCCTCATGGACAATTCTTAACAATCTCGATCTCAACAAACTAGGGTGAACTATACGACTCCTCCTTAAAATGTTATCACCTTGCACACTAAGCTCATCTTTCACTGCCAAAAATTGCTTTGCCACTTCCTCACAACCATCAAAATCCTTCCAACAACTCATAATGAGCTCCATCAACACCTTATACTCCTTATCATTTTGTACTGCTTCTTTCCATTCTTCTTGTCCAACGGCAAACTCATCATCCACATTAACCACTTGGTCCTCCATAATTTCCATACAAGAATCATCGTCCACAGGCATCCTAGAAAGACAATCCGCAATAACATTTTTATTACCACGAACGTACTCCACAACAAAATTATAATCTAGTACAGATAAAAGCCACCTTGAAATACGAGGAGTTACGCTTCGCTCTAGACCACGACCACCTTTAAAAATATGTACAAGTGGCTTGTGATCAGTCTTCACAACGAAAGGCAAACCCCACAAGTAATACCTAAAATGTGCCATTCCCCAACAACAAGCTTATGCCTCTTTTTCTATGGTTGAATAAGATCTCTCCGCTCCTTGTAATCTGCGTGAAGCAAAACCAATAATTCTCTCACCTTCTTCAGACATCTGCATTAGAACTGCCCCAAACCCAACATTACTTGCGTCAGTGATCAACATGGAGTTTCTATTTGGTTCAAAATGTCCCAAAGATGGAGCACAGGAAAGAAATGTTTTTAGATTAACAAACGCATCCTCACATATAGAATCCCATTCAAATACACTTCCTTTTTTAAGAAGAAGTCTCATGGGTTCTGCAAGATCTGCAAAGTTTGGTACACATTTAGAACAATATTCAGCAAGTCCTAAGAATGATTTTAACTGTTCTTTGTTAATTGGACAGGTAGCATCTCTTATAGCCTTTACAATGCTACTTTTTGGTCTAATACCACTAGCGGATATCTGATGGCCTAAATAATTGACTTGTCTTAGTCTTAATTGACATTTTTCCTTTTTGATAGTCAATCCATGCTTAGCAATTCTTTGCAAAACTTCTTCCATTAATCCATCATGTTCTTCAAATGACCTCCCCACAACCATGATATCATCCTGAAAGCATAACACCCTTCCCATTCCTTTAAAAATGTTTTGCATGATTCGTTGAAAAACGGCAGAGGCAGATGCCAAACCAAAAGGCATCCTAGAATATCGAAATGCCCCTAAAGGTGTTACAAAAGATGTCAAAGGACGTGAATCAGGATGTAGGTTTACCTGATGGTAAGCTGATGACATGTCCAGAACACTGAAAACACTGCCACCCCCCATCATGCTTAGCATTTCTCCAATATTTGGTAAAGGTTGTCTATCTACCCATATATTTTTATTTAAATCTCTCAAATCTATACATAAACGAATTTTGTTACCATCCTTAGGAGCAACGACAATCGGAGATAACCATTCAGATGACTCTATAGGTTCAATGACATTGGCCTTTAACAACTTATCTAATTCACCTTGAAGTGGTTCCCTCATCATATATGGTATTGTCCTAAACTTATGTACAACAGGCTTAGCATTTTTCTTAAGAATTATTCGATGAGAAAATCCTTTTAACACACCTAAATCATCAGTAAAAACATGAGAATACTTTTTCATAAATACTTTTGCCCACTCATCCTCCACGTCAACTTCAGATGAAATATTCCCAATTACTGGCTCAACAACCAAAACCGGTTCTGCCGCATTAGGATTAACTATAATGTTCAAGTCCTTCTGATGCCGCCAACCCAAAAGATCGGATCCTTCATGTGTGACATAAACTCTTCCATGAACACCATTCTTATTGAAGACAATGTTCATCCATTGCATTCCCAAAATGTTAATTTTTGTTCCACCATATCCAACTGCCTTTACATCTGCTTGTAATAAATTGTTGATCTGTCCACCCAAGTTCTTTTCGAAAGTCTCTTTAGAAATTAAAGTAAATAAGCTACCAGAATCAGCCAATAATTTTACTGTTCCTTTATCTAAAGTGATTTCACAATGAGGTTTTTCCAGTTTCTCTGTACTTTCTTTCTTCAAATTTAATTCATTCTCATGTATAGTCATAACTGAGTCAAAATTGAACTTTTCCACAGATTCAATAACTTGAGATGAAACCAATTCTGCACCCTCTACAGACAAGAATAACTCCTCACGATCGTCAGTTTTATCTTCAATTTCCTTGACGCTGGTAATTTGCGCACTCCCTTTCGATCTACAGGCTTTTGCCAAATGTCCCTTTTTTCCACATGACCTACATGTAGAATTTCTTGCTCCACCTGCAAAACTAGAACTCACATGCCCTGGACACCCACATCTATAACAAATTATGGGTCGTCTCTCTCCAACTTTTACAGGCACATATTCACTGTTTTTATTAACTGGCTTCTTAACAATTTCTCTTTTAACCTCCTTTACTTCAGCAGGTACTTCCTTTCCCATAGTTATTACCGCACTTGTACTCGGACTCTTTCATCCGTCAATTTCTTTCATCCATATAGCAGTGTTTTCCATACTACAAGCAATCTGAATAGCTTCTTCCAAAGTAGGATCCTTCGAGAGTAACTTTTCTTTCACCTTTTTATTATTAGTACATCTCACAATTTGGTCCCTTATCAAAGAGTCAAATAGACCCTGAAATTCACAAGTAACGGCTAAGCCACGCAAAGAAGCCACATATGTCATTATATCCTCATCTTGGTTCTGAACTCTACAAAAAAAATTATGTCTTTCAAAAACGACGTTCACTTTAGGAGTAAAATGTTTCTCTAACATCTGTAAAGACATATCATAGAGATTCATTGGTTGACCATTTCCCATGCCTAACGAAATTTCAGGCAAATCATCATATATTCTCCTCCCTTATACTCCAAGATGATGTAAGAGTATGGCTTGTTTCCTTAAGGGACCATATTTGTCTCCTCCAATTGCTAAGAGGTAAGTAAAAAAAATATTTTTCCATCGCTTCCAGGGAATAGATGGTTCTCCTGGAAGTGGTAAAAAACTTGGAGGTGCAGACATACTTTGTTCTGTCATACCTGCAATAAAGTTTAATTGACAAACTAAAATAAGAGAATAATATAACAATTTAATATAATAAGCTGAAATAACAATCCAAAATAATTAATTAAAATAACTGATTAAAATAATCAATTAAAATAATTAATTAAAATAACTGATTAAAATAACCAATTAAAATAATTAATTAAAGTAACCAATTAAAATAAATCAGGAATTCCAGCTCTAGTCTCTTGTTTGTTTCAATGCAGGAGTTGTGAGTCCCTTTTTCCTTTTCAATATAGAGAAAGATATTTAAAAGTCTTTCTTCAATTTCCTTAACTCAGACTCCTTCAACAGTTTCCTTTAATCTTTTAATATCACAGTGACGCTCTCCTGTTTGGCCTTCACTCTACCTTTGATACTTGTTCCAGATCAACCAGAAGAAACGAAGGCAGTGCTCCTTCAGTTGGCAGAAAACCTCGCATCGACAAGCGCGGCACTCGCGCTTCACCACCAGATGGCGTATAGCGCGAGGAAATGACACTCGCATCTGCAAATATGATGCTCGCGCTCTGTTACTCGGCAGCGAACAGCACGAAGAAAAGACACTCGCGTGTGATGTTTTAAACGCGGTTCTCGTGCTCAATGTCTTGTTAACGATTAGGGCAAGCAAGGAATAATTTTTCTTTTAAAATTAAAAGTCCAAATAAGAAATCCAAGATATAAGAGTGCTGGCAGAAAACTCTACCACATATAACTCACTGTTTGATGCAGTTGTCTTTCAAAACGACTTGGAAAATTCTTCAATAGCGCTAATAATTAATTAGCGGCGTTCCAGAGGTGAAGGTTGTAGTGTCTCCCGCCCTCTGCGCAGGACCAACTCGTCGCCAAAATTTGTAGTAATCCACACAGCTTCAATTTCAGTTTCTTCATGAAGTTTATTGCTGAGTAGAGATAACGTCTACAACCTCCAGCATTACAGAGAATACTGGTCAATATTGGAATCCTAGCTGTGATGCTGTTCTACCGCATCACAGCTGCATCATAGGATTCCAGCTACCACATACTTGTATTCAATCCGTCCTCTCTTCTTCCTGCCTCGGGTGCGTTTCAGCTGCCCTTCATGTTGTTATTTCCCTTCAAGTCATACTCTTATAAATAGTGTATCTCAGCGTCATATCCCGCTTCAATGCCCACAGATGAGGATACAACTCCTGTGCCTGGGCTATCATGAACATAAATGAGTTCCAATCCATCCAGGCGACTCAGTGTTTGCTAGTTAGTAAGACATATAAATCAAGCCATACGTTCACATTATTATAGATTGGTTGTTGTTCTCAGTTCATCATTTGCTCTCTTTGGCCTCACTCCTCTACGTTGCAGTGCGAAGGAACTGGACTGCACTGGACAGCAAAGTCCTTGCCCAGCCCATTGTTATCCTTTTCAGTGGGGTGCACCACATTGCTTATTGATACATTTCTGATTCCCCCCTCGCCCCCCCCCCAGCATGATTGACAAAGATGCACACCTGGCTATGGTCAACGCTTTTGAGCCTCTGGTGGAATTGATGCAGAAAGGTTCAGATTGTTCAGAGCTCTTGGGAAGGATGGAACAGCAGTCTAGGTAATTGTCTGACGTCTCATACGATGGCTTTAAATATACCACCTTGGCAGTCGGTGGGGCGGTGTTGGCTAGGCATTAACTTTGGTTCGAGAGTTAGGAAAGCGGACAACACCAAAAAAGCTGCAGTATTAAAGATCCCATTCTCAGGACGGACTGTCCTGAACAATTACGCGAAGTGGTAGCCAAGGTCTACAAGGATGGAAAACACGCCTTCCCGTATAAGGGGAAAGTTCAGCCATCAACCTCTGATTCCACTTGCCAAGATTATTGGAGACAAGTGAGGAGGAGGAAACAATTCTAGCCACGAGGTTCATCCGCGGAATATATTTTCCAAATGTAACACAGCACCGCAGAAGAATCAGCGGTTCTGACTATTGGCCAATAGATGCACCAGAGGTTCCAGCTGAGGGACATATTCAACAGTTTCTACCTTATCGGACAGAGGATCTCTGGGTGCTGAATATAATTCATCGGGGTTATGCATTGAATTGAATCCAGGCCTCCAGATCCAGTGTACACTCCTACTCCAGTGCCTTGCAGCCCAAGCAAAAATCAAGCATTACGGCACGGAATACTGGACTTACCAATAAAGAGGGCTATAGTCCCGGTGCCAATTCACAACAAGCCAAGGGTTCATAATCAAATGGATTTCTGGTGGAGAAAGCATCGGTGGGTATCGACGAGTGTTGGAGTTAACAGCAGCAAACAGATGTGTAAAAACTATCCATTTCAAGATGGAGTCCTTAGAAAGAATTATTTATCCCATTGGTGCAATAGGGAGAGCTCAAAGGGGAATCTAGATCTTCACAGTGCATATATATATATATATATATATATATATATATATATATATATATATATATTATATATATCCCAATTTGCGAGGAACACTAAAAGTATCTCCGTTTTTCAGTGCGCAGGCAGCATTTTCAGTTCCAGGCACCCCTTTCAGCCTAAAATCAGCTCCTCGAGTCTTTACCAAAGTGATGGCTCCTCTGGAAAAAAAAATAGTAAAAGAGGGTGTAAGCACACTGCTTCACATCCCAGCACTCAGTTTGGCCAAATGCATCATGGTAAATGTAGTGCATGATAACACTTACTTCAGTGACAGTCTTTAGTTTCTCACCCTTGTTGGTGCTGCCAGTGCTGTGTATCTCTAGACACGTGTTTCAGGATAATTGTACTTCTTCAGTAGACAGCAACACATTCTTTTGGGGATCCCAGAAATGCTGCCCAAAATCTTCTCAGGTGGGGGGGGAGCACACTGCCGGTGAGTGGTACAGAGGTTCCATCTCAGTGGCAGTGTGCTCCCACCCTCTCTTTGTGATACCTCCTCTAGTGGCCCTCTTCTATTGCTGAGGAATAGTCATGGTGCCTTTTTAGACGACTGCCTGGTGCAGGCTTTGTCAAAGGAGAGCCCAAGTCAAGATGTACATCAAGCGATTGCTCTACTAACCAGTCCTGGGTTCTAATAAAGTCGATCCTCACCCTGACACAGGAACTCAAGTTCACTGGGATGAGATTTCAAACTATGGAAGCATTAGTCTCTCTTCTTGACATAAACGGATCCTGGATTGAACACATGTTGAGGCTGCCTGCGCCGAAGACTGGGGTCTAGTTATGTACGCAAGGGGTCATGGCGGCGACAGTAGCTGGTTCCCAGGGCGAGGTTTCATTTGGGACTGTTTGTCCCCATCTCCTGGCTCGGTGGAATCTGACATCAAAGAATCTCCTGCGTCCAGTTTTTTTTATTACCAGGTGGATGAGAAAAGAACTAAGTTGGTGGTTAGATTAGAATCATCAAACAAAGGGTGTACTCCCCCTCCCCCAATTACTATGGTTAAAGCGGATGCCAGCAGACATTGTTGGGGGCTGTACTGGATTCAAAAGAGACGCAGAGCAGATGGTTTACACTGGACAGGTTCATTCTTCCAATAGAAAGGAATTTGAAGCGGTCAGGTTGGCCTTCTTGGAGTTTTCAGCCAAGATCCAAACGTTGGCAGTAGTGGTCAGACCAGATAGTGTGATAACAAGGAGTTATCTGAACGGGCAAGGGGCACCGGCTCCCAGTCTCTACTGGATCTTGATGTATGACGTTTTCATTGGGCAGAATGGAACCTGTATTCTCTGACTACAATACACATCAAAGGGGTAGATAATGTGGTGGTGGACAGACTTAGCGCCTGATTTAGAACTCGGCAGACGAGTTACTCTGTCACAACAGTGATGGATATCCCGTCCACCGAAAGATAAATCCCATACGAAATAATGGGATTTATATTTCGGCGGACGGGATATCCGTCACCGTTGTGATGGAGTAACCCGTCTGCCGAGTTCTGAATCACGCCCTTTGTCTTAGAGGAACACCCAAGCTCTGAACATTTTGCAATATCATACACCATAGACTTAGGTTGAATGCTCAGATTAATTTATTTAGCCAAACAAAAGTTCTAACAGTTAAACATTCACTGCTACCGAAAAGACTTTTACTCCAAAAACCTCAAAGCTGTTGAAAGTCCCCTCCAGCTACACGTTCCGTGCTACCTTGTCTCAATAGAGTTAAGCTACCAGCGCCAGGACACCCTTGGGTAATCGCGCGCTTTACAAGTATTACTAACATAACATAACATAACAAATCACAATGGATCCTATAAATGTTTGCACAAGTAGAACAGAGAGCTCATGTCCCTGTCCTGCAAATCTCTGTGAGATGGAAGTTCCCTGAACCTCTGCCCAGAAGTGGCCATACTTCTGGTCGACGTACGCTCCAGGGCAAGGTAGGCATTTTCCTGAGTAGGTGCAACCAATCACAGATCTTATCCACCTGCTCAGGGAATACATAGATGGCTTCAAATCTTTCCCGGCTGATCTGGAATTGACAAGTTATCTCCCTTCCTGAAAGAAAAACCTCTAGGTATGTATGGACTACTCTCCTCACAGTTGAAGTGTGAAGGAGCAGCTGCTCCAGGGAAATAGTATTTGGGACAAACTCTGGAAACTCACCTTCTCTTGTTAATGAAAATGTCAGCTCACTTTGGAGAGGAAAGAAGGAATCGTATTAAGGACTATTCTGTCCGAAAAAAAACTTTCAAGTATGGAGTGCTGAATGAAAAAGAAAAAGGTAGTTCCTTAAATGTGAGCAGTGGAAGGATACAAGTCAGCCAATCAAAAGGATCGTCAAGAGCCTATTCTCCAGGGGAGCCCACCAAGAAATATTAGAACATTGGAATGTTGGGAGCTGTGCTCCCTGCTTCTACGGGCGGGTAAAGGCACGCAGAGCAACATTCCAATGTTTTACAAAGGCCTCTCGGAGCTCGAGGGGATTTAAATCCCCTCGAGCTTCGAGAAGCCTTTGTTTTATTTGTTAGAATATTCTGCCCTCTAGTGGCAGAATGTTCTAATAGCCTTATAGCCCTTCGTAGCAGGGTTATACCGGCTATTAAAGTCCCGGTCCCTTGTTAAAGTCCCTCGCCTTCGGCTCGGGCCTTTAACGCGGGAGCGGGCCTTTAATAGCCGGTATAGCCCGCAACGGCGGGCTATACGGCTATAATAGATTGTCCATATTATCACCAAGGATTCCCACTCTGTGCGAGCAAATACAGGATTGGTAGCTACGAATGTCGTATTAAATGTATCATTTGGTGTGTCTAATGGATCTATATTGAACCCCTGAGTTTGCCTCCCGGCTTCCCAGATTTTCCAAATTTTCTGCAGCAGCCTCCTGCAACAAAGACCCTTTTCTCCATGGCCATGCAGTGATCTAGCCTCCTTCGCCACCAATGGCGGGCTATGTCTTATTTCGCTACTACTAACCCCAGCCAAAGCCAGGACAGTTTGTACCTAGCAATGTCCAAGTCAACATTGATGTGCAAGATGACCATCTTTGAAGTCGGTAGCAGCGTCCAACCCACCACGGATCCCAGACAAGAAAGTATCACCCTCCATATGAATGTAGACCTTGCCACCCCCAGATTTTATGCTTTTAGTCTCTCACCTGCAAGGAACTCCCGAGGCAAGAAGGGGAGGCAACCACCCCCATCTCATCTTTTCATTGTTGACTGCCCAGGCCTTTGACCCCATCCGAGCCCCAGCTTTCCCTTGCAGACCCCTTCAGTCACCTTCAGAGAGAGCGGACCAATCCAACCATAGTGCTTTGCTTTCTCTTCCCCACCTCTGGCGCTTTGGGACTCACCCAGTTTTTCGCCACGTGTTCGTCTTTCACCCAGGTCTTCAGGTTGTTGAGGGCCACGTTGATCTCTGTGGTCACAAAGCTGGTCTCAGAGATAATCACCTCAAATTCCGGCTGAAGAGGCCAATGGAATCAAGCAGAAAAAGAGTGGTTAGTGGTGTGACGTGGGGGCTTTTCTAGGAGTGGGGGGGCGGAGTGGTTAATGGTATGACGTGCAACCTTTTCCAGGAGTGGGGGGGCGGAGGGGTTAGTGCTGTGACTTGCGACCTTTTTTAGGAGTGGGGGGATGGAGTGGTTAGAGGTGTGACGTGTGACCTTTTCTAGGAGTGGGGGGGGTGGTTAGTGGTGTGATGTGGGGGCTTTTCTAGGAGAGGGGGGGCAGTGACTATTGGGGAGAATTGTGAATGCTCTCCTTCACCACCGGTATTTGGGGGCCACAATCCACTACCACAGCATTCCAGCTGGATAACCAGGGTTCTTCTCTCTTTGCACCAGGGCTGCAGCCAGCAATGCCAGAGTGAGGGCAGGGGGCAAATTATATAAAATATCCTGGTGGTGTTGGGCAGGTGGGTGGCGCTTGGTGGGCATAACCAGGTGGAGAAACAGCAAACAGCACATATGCAACCAATATACATTCGTCAAAACATGGTAGAATGGAATGGCTAATGTACAGAGGGCTGTTAATGTTTAATAACATTATTCCAGTGGTGTAAAAATACCCCTTACTGTGGGGGCTGCTCGGGTTCTCCTAAAGCAATGGTAAAAGAATGTACAAGAAGCTACACCAGACACGGGTGAAAACTACATACACAAGTTATGGTTCTCTTGACAGAAGCAGAGGTCTCTGAAATGGGATGCTATTAATGTTCCTTTTGGACTCTTTCAAATAAATCCTTTCCTCAGATGCAGACATGCACTCATGAAGAGCCGGTACACTGCAAACAGCAGGGTCCCACGGCTCAGGTTGAGTTCCATCACTTTGGGGGCATTTTATTTTATGGTCTGCAGGACTTATGCTTGCTTCGACTGTCTAAAGCCAACACTTTCACTTTTGTTACATTAATGGTCACATTTCTCGTGCACATTTTCACACTTTGTCAGCAGCCCCCCTGTCCTGCTACAAAGCTAGTGAGGCCTCCTTACTGGTGTGGTCTTTTTGTGCTAAAGGCAGGGCCTGGCAGCTCTTTTTTACCTCCCAACACATCTTTGGCAATCAAACCAGGCGCCTGTGGAAATTAAGGACGTATTTCTTGCCATCCCACTCTTTAACTTTCTGTCTAGTACGTTTATTGCACCTTTGTACCACGACTCTATTTCTTCTGAAACTTCCTTTACAACAGGGGCGGAAATCGTGGCAATATCTTTGAATGGATGATTGAATGAATCCAGTTCCAGCCATTGAAAAGATCAGCAGTGAATAAAGAGGGTTCAATTACAACACCAAAATGCTTTCTATAATAAAAGAAGGTTTATGATATTCAAATATATACCTCCACATATTAATGTACTGTAAACGTGTGTCCTAAAAATAAAAGAATGAAAGCAGTGTCATTTATGTACCCCCCCACCCCACCACCACCACAGCGACAAAACAGCTACAAGCAGGGAAGCCCTTGCCATCACCTTACCCATTGGCCAAAACCTGAAAATCATAGGTGAGATGAGGAAGCAAACTACAGCCTGCTGCAGGACAACCTGAGGAGGCAAGGAAGCACACTTGGGTATGTATTGGTACTCAGAGAATCAGGGTCTTTCAATGAACTGGCAGGTATTACTAGCGTGGACCTGAGCAAGTACCCTACAGCCTGCTGCAGGACAAACCGAGGAGGCAAGGAAGCACACTTGGGTATGTATTGGTACTCAGAGAATCAGGGTCTTTCAATGAACTGGCAGGTATCACTAGCGTGGACCTGAGCAAGTACCCTACAGCCTGCTGCAGGACAAACCGAGGAGGCAAGGAAGCACACTTGGGTATGTATTGGTACTCAGAGAATCAGGGTCTTTCAATAAACTGGCAGGTATCACTAGCGTGGACCTGAGCAAGTACCCTACAGCCTGCTGCAGGACAACCTGAGGAGGCAAGGAAGCACACTTGGGTATGTATTGGTACTCAGAGAATCAGGGTCTTTCAATGAACTGGCAGGTATTACTAGCGTGGACTTTTGGAAAATAATCTGAAATTCCCTTCCATTTCTGATCCTTGTCGGGTTTTGTGTAAGCCGGTGTGCTATTCCATTCAAAGATATTCCTTAGAAAGACTCCAGAACCCTTGGCCTTGCGGTATACACCTCACGGTGATTTACCTGGCTCCATGACGAGTTTTGTTGCAGTCTGTATGGCTTTTTCTGTCACAGCCTCTAAATGCTAGAATTCCATGCTCACCGTTTCATCCGTTCCCTTCCTGGACAAGGATGGTGGAAGCATCAGCACAACTGTTGCTGTAAGGTGCTAGCTTGATCAGTGCTTAATTTGTAAAAAAAACTTAAGTGCCAGGGCCCTCGTCCGGAAGCCACTGCAGTTTGCACCATCCATTGCCCCAGTCAGAGCTGCCAGTAGCAGTACCAACATAACTACTAACCATCACGATCCTACCAGTGTGACATTTCAGATTATTCGAGGCCTCCAAAGTAATAAGAATGGCTTAGATGGCAGGTATTAGTTGGTTTTAATGTATATTGAATTAATAAACAGCTGATGTTCTGCTCATCTCTAAATTACACAAACAGCGCCACCATGTGGCAGCTGTCATAAGTGCCGGTGTTGACAATTAAGTGCCGGTGCCAAGCAACGGAAACCACCGTCTCAAATTAAGCACTGGCTGCTTGATCATACATTTGATCATTAGTGAGATCTTTTAAGCCTCTGATTTTTTGTATCCAACGTTGGTCATTGTAGCAAATCTTCCTGTTTGGTCTGATCTTCTGCTTTCGGAGCTAAAACATAATCCTTGTGGCTTGTACCAGCACTGTCCTGTGGCGTGTCCTGGTTTCTTGAACTACCACTACTGAGTGCAATGTACCTCTCCAGGTATTCTTTATACCAGCTGCTACTAGTGGTACATAAAGGTTCTAATCCCGGCATTTTATGGTCGCCGTCATAGTTATCATGTTAGCGACACTTAATATTCTATTTATCGATGGTTGCTATGGGGTTACATACGACAGCTCCCCTTGGATCCTGTGTTATTTCAAATAATTCCTATATATTGTTGCCTTCTCCATCATGCTTACACACCTCATTGTTATGTGTGTTACCGCGGCACCTCATTCTCTGCTGGTATCACCGCCACGCTTGCAGCTGTTTCTTTTAACATTCTTTGGTCTAATGCTGATTAGAAATTTCGCACACTTTTGAGCTTCACGCACTAATTGGCATCCTTCCACAACTGTTTTTTTATTTCACAGGCACTTACCTAGGTTGACTACCATCACGTCCCCTTATCAAGATTAATGCTGTAACCTATTGAGATTTTAATTTTTACAGATGTGTTGTTGTCGCATTACTTTGGGGGATATTCTCAAGAACGTGCGATAATCATCGCCAAAATAGGTTAACGCAATTCTTCATATCGCCGTCTACAGCGGGAAAATAACTGTGTTAACGTCGTATTCTCAACACGGCGGTAACATGCGATAGTTTCCCGATAACGCGTCAAATGTCCGCGATAAAATTACCGGGACAGCGATAAAAATCTAAACCCTAACGTGAAAAAAGTTGCAATGGGCCCAACTGCGATAAAAAAATTCAGCGATAAGCAGCGCCAGGCCTGCAAGTCCCACAAGTCAGGCGGGAAAAACCACTATAAAAGCGGCAACAAAAAACACAAACAAAACACAAACAACTGCAAAGCACCATGGAGGTAGCCAGAGCAAGTACAGAGGACAACCAGAACCCCACAAGCCCCACGGAGGACCAGCCTGGGACCTCGGGGTCAGGGAAGGGCAAGGAGAAGAAGAAGAGGACCCGCGTTTCAGTACGCAGGAAAACCAGATCCTCATTACGAAGGTGACAGAACACCACCACCAACTGTTCATCACCTCCACTGTGTCATTGGCAACTAAAAATACAATATGGCAGTCCATCTTGGCCAAGGTGAATGCAGTCGGAGTGAAGAGAAGGGAAGTGGACGACTGCAAGAAGCGCTGGACTGATGTGAAGTGTAAAACCAAGCTGAAACTCGCAGCCAACCTCAAAGCAGCAATGCAGACTGGAGGTGGAAGTCCAGCGACACACCAGGAGCTAGATGAGATTTAAGTAAGTAAAAAATGTAAGTCCGTTTTTATATAGCGCAGCTACTCACCCTTACGGGTCTCAAGGCGCTGGGGGCCGTAGTGGAAATTAAGTGAGCTATTGCCCAGAGTCACATGGTGCTGAGCTGAGCTGCCGCCAGAGCTGGGGATCGAACCGTGAACCCTGTGCTCCGAAGTCAGCTGCCCTGGCCGCTGCACCACACCTCTCCACTCTAATGGAGGAAATGGTGACCCGAGTCATCATTGGGGAGACGGTGGCAGGAGTTGGGGGACCGGACACTGCACAACAAGACCTGAGCCAACAGCAACAGGGTGAGTAACAACCAGGGACTGGGGGGACGGGGGGAGATGGGCACAATGGTACACATGCACAATTAAGTATAGCACATCTGTGGACAAACCATGCCCAACAGTCACAACTCTGACCAAGAGCCCAATTTACCCAAGTCTGCAACATCTCAGCACTATGAGCACAGAAGTGAAAGGCACACCGCCTGAAAGGGATAAGGGCCAGCCAAATCAGAGCTGAAGGGGCAACACACCCACAATGCAGCACACACACATAAGAATCAGAGCACCTCAACATTGACAACAATGTGGTACAAACTGCAACACTTTCACAACAGAACAGAATACACAACTGCTGCCGTTTGTGTGTAGAAAATGGCCATTCGCATTTGGCATAGCAGGAAACTGTGAGATGATAATGTACAAGTACAACCTCACATCCCTGATGGTGTAGAAATGTCAACTGTCCCGCATCAAATAGGCATCTCCTCACAAACAGTCACAATGTACATTGTCATGCAGTCTGTTAGTAAACTTGTACAATGCGTGAACATACATGTGAACACAATGTCAATCTGCATCTCCCCTTCACATTGCAGAGGGAGAATCAACACCTCCTGCAGAGCAGACCCAACAACTCAGCACTGATGATGAAGAGGACCTCCCCAACATCGACACCAACACCCTCCTACAGCTCATGAACAGCTTCGGCACCCCACCTCCAGGAGCAGGGCAGCCCAGCTGCATCGAGAAGACCCCACCCCCTGCACAGACCACACAGCAGGAAGCACCCAACACCACGGCTGTCTCCCAGGACCCCCAAGACCAACACATGGCATTCCAACGCCGTGTGTTAGGGTGCCAGGAGAAGATGGCTGATCAGCTGCGGGTGGGGTTCGACCTCATGGCAGCCAAACTAGATGCCATACGTGGGTGTCTAAGTCCCATCAGGGACGACTTACAGTCCCTAACGGACACCCACTGTCCGCTCCATGCTCTCCAACAATCCATTGTTAACAGAAACAATGGCTCCTGTGGACAAATGACAACGTACTTTTGATATAATGATGCTCAATGGCAATTAAAACGGGTTAATGTGATGTCAAAAGGAGAGGGAGCCCAACACACTATGAATTTATAATTCAACAGTTATTTATGTAGTTTTTGAAACAAAAATACAAACAAATATTGAAACAATAGTTTAACAGTAGTGAGTAGTGTCCCAGTGAAAAAAAGGTTTTGGAACCTTAAAACAAGGGTGACATATTTGTGACATATGTACAAGGTTTCCTATATATCAACAAGACGACCATTGGAAATGATATAGTGTATTAACCACACTTTATACAATGATAAGTGCTGGTTTAAAAAAAATTTCACTACTGTTAAACTATTGTTTCAATATTTGTTTGTATTTTTGTTTCAAAAACTACATAAATAACTGTTGAATTATAAATTCATAGTGTGTTGGGCTCCTCTCCTTTTGACATCACATTAACCCGCTTTAATTGCCATTGGCCATCATTATATCAAAAGTACGTTGTCATTTGTCCACAGGAGCCATCGTTTCTGTTAACAATTTAGTACCCTGGTTCCACGTGAGTAGGGTTCCCTTGTTTTTTTGTTCTCTCCAACAATCCATGGCTGACATCGCTGGAGTCATGACTCTGAGCCAAGAACAACTGTCTAGTCAGAGTGGCTCCAGCGATGTAAGCCGGAAGTTGGGACACATAAGGAGAATGATGGAGAGCTTGGAGCGGATGCAGGCGGGAAGAATGTTTGCCACGGCTGAACACCAGCGAGATGTAGCTGTGATCTTCCATGCCCTGCAGATCCTTGTCATGGCATTGCCGCCACAAGGCCTGGCGCGGATGAATGCTGCTGCTACTACTCCATCCACATCTCCGCCCCCTGATGTGTCAGTGCCACACAGTGATGCAGACTAAACACCACCACCCACATGTGAGGCACCTGGCACATCAGAGGACGAAGATGATGATGAATCTGGCACTGTGGTAAGAATGAAGTGGTAGCATTCATCTCCGCCATATGGCCTGTTTCAGCTTGGTTCTGCCCTCTGAATCATGCCCTGGAATAACAACTTTCACTGTCCCCCGATACACTCAGCGACACTCACCTTGGACCTCGACATGGACTGCCATGTTTTGTTTGGTTACCAATGACACAGCAATCACACTGCGTACTGAAGTCTTCCTCTTCCGATGAACCTGTCAATCCCTAAAGGACTCTGGCTGGCCCTCCACGGGGCAACAATGTAAAGTGGGGTTTGCATGGCCCTGTACTGGTCCAGCTTCAACACTCCACTGAATGCGAATAAAACATTCTAATTCACACAGATGTGTCATGGCTATGATCAATCAAGTATGAAAGTATGGATGAATGTAGGGACAGTAATTCCACCAAAAGGTACTCGTACTCCCTGGGTAATGCAATCAATTTGCATGTATGGCCGTGACCCAGATAGGCAGTGAGACACACATTGTCATTCAAATCAACACTCATCACAGTTGAATACAAGTGAAGGTGCGTAGACTTTATTAGCATATGGGTGTCAGTACGGGGAAGATGAGTGCCACAACAGGCAGACCAATGCAGCAGTATGTAAGAATGAGGAACGTTGCCAAGCGCCGCTGTCCACTCCGGGTGAGTGCCTCACCTTTCACAGGTGTGGGTTAACACACGTTGTTGTCCGCACATGTATTCGGAGTCCAGGCGAATGCAGCCATGTCCACTGTTGTCGTGGGATATGTGACCAGATCTCCAAGATGCAACAAGGTGTTGGGACATGTGCAATGGGTTCCAATCTGTTGTGGCTGCAGGTACGTAGTTACTCGTCCATGAAAGCGATTGCAGCTCCGTAGGCTATCATTTCCAACATGAGGTCGTTGTCGACTTCATCAAACAGGACAGCGAGGCAATCCATTAGCAGGTCCGGACAGATGTGCTGCGTCCACCCCTTTCACCAATTAGCACTACAGCCCAATAGGGGAGCGGTTCAATGTGGTCACTGCACACGAGGAGTTGTGCAATCTCCCAGGTCCAGCTGCCAGCATGTATGCCAAGTATCAAGGCATCCCATAAACGGGTATCACGGTGACACTCCTGGTCGTGGGCCAACAGGGGGAGCACACACATGTCAAAATCCAGTTCAGCTACCGTCCTGTTGGATAGGCAGACATCCATGGACCACTCGAATATGCACGATCGACAATGCAACACAGGCTGAACGCAGGTGACATTGGCAAGGCGGAAGCTTAGCCGGTAACTGATCCGCAGCACTGCCAATGGCAGTGCCCCCAGAAAATGCAGCATACGTGCACGGTACAGTTCCACGTGACAGGGGTTATGCATGTGTCCGGGATGTTCTGCCATTGCGTTAGTGGCTCTGGTTGAAGCGGCACTGTTCTGACCTGCGCCATTTCTGTGGATGAAATGCCACAGCTCGGATCAATGAGCTGTTTTAGTGTGCAACGGTTGTACGCCTGGGATGGTGTGGGAGTAAGTGTGAAGGCCATTCCATGCAAGATAACTTCGAGCAAGGACTTCTGTGTGTGGGGTGTGTATACGTTGGTCTTTCGTCGGGCTGTGCGTAGTGTGGGAGTCATCATCAGCTGCTATGGTATCTGTCAGGGGTGCCGGGCACATGCAATTCCGAGGTCGGAGGTGCAGATGTGTTCCGCCTGATAGTTCAGACAAAGGAGCTTCCAACCCTAATGCTGGTTTCTCATCTGCTTGCATTCAGGAAATGTGGAGTGGCTTGTTGGGGGTGGGATGTGTGCGACTTTGGGATTCATGTTTGACATGTCTTGCATGTGGCAAATGAGCGGCATCACTGTGTGTTATGTTACCTCACAGCTGCTCTTCCCGCCCCCGAGCCTATTTACTTGTGTGCGCTGCGCGGTTGCATCACTTGCACTCCTACGGCACACCATTGTCATGCCTGTCTGCGCATGTCCACAAACCTGACAACGACACTGTGATGTTGGCCGTTGAAGGTGGGCGGCCACGTGAGTGTAGGCCTATGGTAAGGATAGGGCGGACACAGATGTAGAGTTCATGCCCGGCTGAACTCGCGCTGCGATTGAGGCTAGGCATTTGGCTCATGCTGCGGCAATTAGGATACACACAACACTTGGCATGTATGAGCCAAGACCCCGAGCGGTCTTGCGCTCCTTCATTTCTCCGCTCGTGCGAGCCCGCCCTCTGGGTGCATGCTACATTGCAACATTGTCGATTGCGGGCCGGGAGGTGCCGACACTACAACAGAGACACCAGCATTAGTTACTTCCTTTTCCAGGCCAGCACTGAACCACGTCCAGAGCCCCGGGCAAATTCTTCACACCACTACGCTAGAATGGCGTACGCCGGCCCAGCCCACTCCGCTTATGCTTTCAGGGGGGGACGACAAAGCTACGTGTCCAAGGTCTTACCCACTGCCTGAGGTGACATGGTTGCGTCCGCTGTCCACAGCACAATGTAATGTGGTAGGGCCCCGGGGCCATCATGCATACATAATGACCACACGGACACACTGAGATAGATAGTGGAACTGGCTACGGGCACGTGCGCCCAGCCCCTTTTTATTACCAGGGTCACATGTCCAGTGACGCCTGTGCTGGATGGGTGTGGGGTGAGTGTAAGCCAGCCCTCAGGGAGTGGTTGGTGCTGGCAACAACTGGAACAGTGATCATCGGATCACACACACACAGATTCACTCATAAAGGGTCCATGACTTGCAGTGCACTGAGGTAGGGGCACCAGATCTGACATCACACAGGGGGGGACGACACAGCTACATGACCGAGGTCTTCCCCACTGCCTGAGGTAACATGGTTGCGTCCACTGTCCACAACACTACAAACACCAGCAGTATATGTCCACATGGACATGTCTGTGCTCTGCATACTGAAGTCTGTCCAGCACATCACCGCCACACTTGGCATTGTGTACATTCTTATTCATGGGTGACTTGCCTCCTTCACACATACTTGGTTCCCACCTCTCCCCACATTCTGCAATTGTGTGGCTGAGGGGCCATGCCGTTTTCGGAAGGTCAGCTGTCTTGTTCTGCGCTGCCTCGGTGGTAGTCCGGGGGCGGGGGGGCCTGAGGGAGGGGGGCCTGGTGGTGGTGGCGGTGGGTGTTGTGGACCTCTTGGGTCTCCGAGCTGCATGATCAGTGTCTCCATGACATGTGTTGGTCTTCAGATGTGGCTCTGGGCTGGGCTCCCTTTCATACTGCAGGTTGTCGTCCTGCTTAACACCAGTAAAAGGCAGGTGTTAAATCCCTGCTGCCAACGCGCCTTATCGCCTGTTTTTGGATCGCATATCTGGCTGGTCGTTGAGAATATCGCGAAGTGGTGTTTTTGCACGGGAACGCCTACTCTGCATATCATTAGCGTTAGTTGTCGTTCTCATCCGTGGCGATGTTTTTTGCAGAAGCTATCGCTGGAAAACTGGCGATATCGGCAGTTTGCACCAGCTTGGGAATTGGGCGATAAATCTATCGCCACTTTTGCGGCGCTAAAGTGCAGATAAATTGGCGATAAGTCCTTGAGAATATGCCCCTTTGTTTTTACCTCTAATACATGTTCCCGCTCAAATCGTTTGAGGCCACATATCACGTGTGGGTTTCACAATCGAACTGTTGTTGCTTACCTCCTCATTGTTGCCTAGTGTTCGGTCACTGCATTATGGGATATGTGGTAGACGGTTTCTACCGCTACGATTGTGACGCTGAACCTCCACTATTTCAGAAGCTACTCTCTTACAAGCCCCCGCCTTCCTCCTTCTTTTCCTTCTTCTTTAGTCCCAGTTTCCATCCCCGCTTCCTTACTTCCCAGTTTCAGAGTCTGATTTGTTTCTTTCTGCCGAGTCTCACCTGTGTTTTACCCTCTTTCCCATGAAGCAATCTTCCTTTCTAACTCCTTATCTTTTGTGTCTACAAATCTCGTTCCAGGCCCCCTGGCTCTTACTGCTCTACGTGTTCTTGTGTGATTGGCAGGATTTTTGGGCACAGCTGACAACATAAGTAGTGTTACTCATTGGCTGAGTATTGTCTTTATATTACCTTTTATAACATCACCGTAGGTATCAGCTCTACAGACCTTACCTTTGCATGTTATCCTACACGTGGCTACATGTGCACATTCTGCAGTAACATTTTGTAACAACAATTGTGGGTGAGGAACTTAAGGGGCATCATTCTTACTGTGTGACGCTCGAGTGCTTTTCTACTATTAATGCTGATAACTCTACGTCTTGCATGCCATGGGTGTTTGTTATTCTGAATGCTGAATTGTCTCGAGTGCCTGTTCTCTCTGAGCTTAGACTTTCTTTGCTACCTTGGATTCCTTTTCTCCTCTGACTTCCTTTGTGATCTTGGGCAGCTCTGTTAAAAATATACTCTTCACTTTGTCTATCCTACCTCCAGTTCTTGGAAGATCCCTAACAATATAGGTACTATCCCCGTGCTTTATTTAATTTAATTCAGCCAGCAGTTGCCTCTTAGGGTACAACATTCCACAACAATGTGTAGCATCTGATTATCAACGCATACTCGTTCAAATAAGTGACATTATTCAATAGTACTAGGTTGTCAAATAACAGAAAATAATAAAACAGTGCCCAAAGGTGCAGCTACAGATAAAACAGCACCATCAATCCAGGTAAAATGCAATACACAAGACGCAATCTCCCTCTCTTTTTCTCCCAAAAATACTGCTTTAGCCACGGTACAACTTGATCTGTTCTGGCCTATTATGCGCAAGACAGCCGACAGACAAGATCCCGCCAGCATGGCAGATACACAATACACAAACGTATGAGTGCAAATTTCCACCTCCACTCTCCTATCTTTTCTATGGGGAGAGCATCACACAAGTAAGTTTACTACTTCTTGGTAAATGTGGAAGGGATATGGGTGAGTGGCTGGAAAATGGGTTACACTTACTGCTAAATGGGAGGGGTCTAGGGAGGAGTAAGGAGGGGTTTGGAGAGGACTAAATAAGGGTTTTGGAAGGGGAAGACACCCACCCATAAAAGATTAAGCCCATCGCGCTTCACATACTGCAGGTTACTATAGCCAATAAGGATCCAAAACAGTAGTAAATGTACTCCAGCTCAGGCCTAGAGTAAGTCCAGCACCACACACAGCCAACCACTGGTACTGCAACACCCTCCCATAGAAAATACAACCCTATAAGAAATAATGTCAAAATACGTTAATTTATTTCGACTTAAAAAAAAAATATATATATATATATACACACAGTTGATTTAATGTTAAAAAAATCTATATATAAATTTAAAAAAATATATTTATGATAAAATATTTTGATATATAATTTTTTAAAACTCTTTTTATTAGTCATTAGTCAGTAGTTCGCCCGTACTGGGGCAATACAAAGTATCACATTAATGAAATGCATATACATATGCTTTTCCACCAATGAGCAATACAATAAAAACAATAACAGCGACATAAAATGGTACAGTCACTATATAGTTACCGCATCATCAGTGATATAATACTAGGAAAGCAGTCCTACTTCTCTCTCCATCCCGTCTCCACCCAGCTGGCACCTCCAATCCGGGTGTAGCTCATCCCTCCACATGCAGCCAGTCATAACCCCATTCACACATTCAGGGAGACCCCCTACGTTCCTTCTCCCAATTCCCCTCACTCACTGTGCTCCTGCATCGACCACTGCTGTCCCGCCATTCCCCAGGCTGCGCCCCTGAGTGTTAGAAGTCACCATGTCCTGTGATGGCATACCCTGGTCATCGTTCCCGTCCCGACCCGTGTCCATGTTCTCCAGCAATGTGGCCCAGGTGTCTAAGTCTTCTTGTAATTTGTCATCCTTACGATTACGTTTCATATGCACTTCTTCAGCTATGGCCCACTCTTCCACATCCCCGTACCACAGTGTGAAGGAGGGGGCCCTCGAACCCAACCACCGAATGGCCACCCTCTGTTTAGCCAATACTAATGTTAACTGTAGGAACTTCCAACTCAGTTTGCCTCCTTTGGGCCTCTTAATAATGCCCAGCAAGCACACCCGATTTTGCTAAATTTTTACATTAAAAATGAGTATTACTATTTTTCCAAAATAATTAAATTAATTTAATCTAATTCCATACATAACATTTTGTAAGTTTTAATACATAATAAATGAATAGAAACACTTTATCGTAGGTGGGATTTTTTTTTTTTAAATAAAGCTTTACACTCAAAATTGAGTTAATAGTGATGTAGCTTTTTTATTTTGTTCTACATTTAAAATAAATATATAAAATAATTTACATGATTATTTAACATAAAAATATCTGTACTCATTTTTTAATGGTTGATAAACTTTTAAAATGTTCCCAATACTTTACAATAGGGAGATCTCCACCCTGGTGGCAGAGAACTCTTACTACATGTGAAAAGTTAGTAGAAGTAACTTTACACTCATACATTTGGCTCCACCCCCTAATTCAGGGGGTGGAGACATGTAAGTCTGTACTTTGCAGTCAATTTTAACTCGGAAATGGTAAATAGTCAAAAGTAGTACATTTACTACAATGTGTAAGAGTAAATTTACACATGTAGATTTACTCATGTATTAATGTACCCTTCTGAATTAGCCCCCTAGGGTGCATAATGCTTTGGATTAAATACAGAGGACTGGCTGAAGATGTCACAAAAGATAGTGGACACAAAGGGAGTAGAATTGTGTCACATAAACTGTTATTTTTTATGTATTTGCTTTGAACAAACCGAAAAATACTGGACTCAAACCAAAGCCGGTCGGATTCACCCCAAAGGTAAAGCTCTCACACACGCTGCCATTTAGGAACACCTAGGAGAAGCTTCTAGACACTGGAATGGGCAAATATAATTTCTTCATTAACTTGCATTTAAACTGAAGAAGCTTCTTTTTTTAGCTAAAATTACATAATGTTCAGCTTACAGAACAGGGGGCTGTCCCTCCTAAGTTGTGAGTGTTTGTACGCTCGATGAGCCGTATAAAGCAGAGTGTCATAAAACCCAACAGGAAAAGAGAAGACCTGGAGTCAGACTATGACAATCAGAAGCAAATTGGTGTACTAGAGAGGTTTTCAATTGTACACCCAAAACATGAAATCAAAATACACAACTAATTTAATGATGTACTCTGTGAGCTCACTGAAACATTCCTCTACTAAAAAATGAAATGACCAACTATCAAAGAAACTTAGGGAACTGTGCATTAGATGGAAAATCAAAAACATACCTCAGACGTAGCTAGGGAGTTTTAGGCAGCAAGACTTGCACATAATACTGTGGGTGGAAACTTAAACTGAAAGCAGCCTAGACTTAAGAAGCTCCCAGGTAACCAGTAACATTTTAAGCAACATTTGTTCTCTTATGACACTTTCCTTGTCAGCATAGGCCTGTGCAGAGAGAGAGAGGTCTATTTAACCTTGTGAATCTGGAAAGTAAACATAGACCAGGGATCATCAGGGCAGAGGTGATGGACAGCAATGAGGTGGCTGCTGTCCTAGTCACAGCTCTGCTTCATACATCCACAGATGGCCCTTAAACACCTCCAGTATCCTCAAAACACCATTTGGATCTTAGTTGCCTTCTTATGTACCCTAGAAACCACCATCTCACCATAAAAGGTCCGTTATCTGTCTATATGACACCCTGATGGCCCATCAACATCCCATGGCACCTAATGGACTGATTTAGGGTTTCGCGGATGCAGACGGGCCGTCAAAAACCACCTGTTTACCCATCCACCGCCATGTAGGTCCATCAATCCTATTTGGTGTATGGTGGTTTGACATCTCCTCCACTAAATTTTTCCTAATGCGTTGAAAAACCCTATACCCTAAACACGATATAGGGAGCGCAGAAAAGTCACTGCTCCGTCCGCCATATTTATTGCACAATTTCTGTCAATAAAACATGGCGGTTCATCCTACACACCTGAATTGGAGGAAAAATAGCATAAATATCTTAACCCTGCCTACAACCACCACAAAACCTGCTTAGTCAACATCGCCCTGGACTATATTTGACAGTGGTGGATGAACAGCACAATGCACAACATGATAAAAGTTAAGTTCAGCTGTCTAAACAATTGTAATTACCCTACTAATCACACTGAACTTAACTTTATGTACACTAAACCATATCTAACATCAAATTACAGTCTCCCTGTCTGACCATATGCCTCAGACTACACCCCCTATAAAACACTCACCTAACACAGTTTTACTACCCCCACACCTTACTAAGTGAATGCATATTGTTTTCAAAATGTACATGCTCAAACATATGATGCTAACCCTCTATAGCTAACTGTTTTTCACTTTTTATTAGATGTATGTATATTGGCAGTAACTCTAAACTGAGGTGTTTAAATCACACAGCTAGTCTGAGGCTACCCTTGCTCCCTCACACTACACAATCAGATAATGCAACCATGTACCCAAAGTAGAAGTGCGCACCCCTTTAACTGCCTCAAGTAATGTCTTTAATAGGCATTCACCTGCATTGGGATAAGGACCATGTGCTTCGGATCAACTATGGCCCGGCCATCGATAGGCTCTCAACACAAGTAGAGTGCTGGGTCAAACTTCCTTTATCTATGGCGGGACGAGTAGTGATAATTAAGATGGTCGTTCTTGTTCTTCCCCGCTTCCTGTATCTCTTTCTTAATATCGTAATACCACTCATGCTACAATTTTTTAACGCTCTTCGCAGCCTCTTGCTTTAACTTATTTGGGCCGACCGCAAACCCCATATCTGATGGGACACCTTAACGCTCCCATACGAATGCGGTGGCCTTGGAGTACCCGATTTCTGTCTTTACTATCTCGCCACCCAATGCCAATATACATACCACGGGTATGCTGAGATATCGTAGCGTGTGGAGGCAACCCCTATCTGGCATCTTTAAAACGTCCCAAAAATATATTTTGTATCTAGTTGTTAACTATCGGAATTAAAATCAATAAGACGATCCAAATTGAGGTGGACGTCAGTCTTATAAAACCTTGGGTCAGTGATGTTAGGTTAAACCCATTTTCAAATTGGACATCCATTGCTTAAAGATGTTGTACATGTTTCATAATCTGTAGCAGTCATCGTCACAACTTTACCATCCTATTGGAGTGAGATAAGAAATCACCTTGATCCCTTGTGGCCCCTTTTCCTGACGAAGGCACTGGTTTGTGCCGAAACGCGCGTAGAACGAACATAGTTTATTACCATTTTGCCACATTGTACTTTTATGATCAAGAATATTAGATATTAAGTGTTATTATTGTACTGTCAAATAAATTGTGACTTTTTAATGTATGAATGATAGTATGACTGAATTTGTATAATTGGAGTATTGTTTTATTATAAATTTCTGCCATTAATTTATTGATTATCAATAAAACATTTTTTTACATTTTATATATAACTATCAGATATTGTGGTTCTCTTTTTGTCTATATATGTGCTTTAATTCATTAGACAATTGCTGTGATTTGATATTATTGTTGCCTTAAGTCCTTTACACTAGAGATATAAACTATATCCACAACTTGCTGGGCATGGAGGAAGCTCCACTGAGCCTTAGCCTTAGGGGATTGCTTTTTATACTCTCAAGCCTTACTGTTGGCTGGTAACCCTTGGTTTCCCCTCACAAGCGAGAAACTTGTTAAACGCACCTTACAACACCATGGCATGCACACTGTAGGAGATATGTTCCCAGACGGCCATGCTCTTGCACATGCTGACGACGCCCGCTTTTGTGGTGCCTCATATATGGATCATTTCATCGTACAGCAGCTCCATAATACTCTGCGCTCACGCATTCCTGCATATCCTCTCACCCCAATGACTTCCCCCACTGACACTTATGAATTCCAACACCGATGGGGGATAGGCTTATCTGTAGGCTGTAGCGCACATGCTTGGCCATGAAACTTGACTCCACCAAGTGTGTTAGGGAGGCCTGGAGTAACGACCTGGCCCACCCACTGGCCAACAAAATATGGTCTTAGTGCTGCTCCCAAAAGAAACTCGTCCCTGTGAGCCACAAGCACAAACTCCTCCATTTGAAGTTCCTCCATCGGGCATACATTTCCCCTACAGACATCGTACGATTCGATCCCACACACTCTACCCAATGCCCCAAGTGTCACGCCCCAGGTGCCAATTTTGTACATCTCACCTGGATGTGCTCCCACATAGGCCTCTACTGGTCCTCTATCTTCTCCCTCCTCTCCACCATGACGGACACCACATTCACACCCGATACCTTGGTGGCACTTCTGGGGTACACTCACGATATCCCCAAATCCTCTCGCAGGTTTAGCTCTATGGCCCTTCTCCTTGCAAAACGTGAACTGGCGTTTCATTGGGGCAGTGGGCGAGTCCACACAGAATCTGCCTGGCTCCAAAGTATGTCTCATTGTGACAGAATTAGTGAGGACTGTGCACAGTTACAACTCCTCACCTGAAGGCCGAAAGAGGTTTGGCAGCCATTGAGAGGTTACCTACTCTCCCTAGAGTTGGACGTTTCCAGCTGAACAGTATCTAACTAATATATTGTATACTTGCCCCTTATGCACTCCTTGATTCATTATACTCGTACCACCCTACATCTGTACTGCATCTTGAGATCTTTCTATTGTCATATATTCCTCCACAAACGCTGTATCCATATTCGATACTGACTTGTGTAATCTGTTGCACCATGTTGGCAACTTGTACCTTTTTTACTGCAATGTTTTTTTGCATGTTATGTCTTATTATAAAATGTCAATAAACACATTAAAAAAAGTAATGTCTTTAAATCTTGCACATAATATTAACACATGACACACTCACATGTCAGGCATTGTACTCACATGCTCAGCCTAGGAATAGGCATACATGACGTTGTGTATGCACTGTATGTGAACTCTAGTATCTGAAGGTATGCCTACATATTAACACAAAAAAATAAAGCTAAATGTTTTGACACACTCCCACTCTGAATGGCACAGACAGTAAGCCCCCACAACACCACTCCCAGTTCATTTAACACACATGTGAAAGGGAATCCCCCACAATGCAACACATAGGAAACCTCGTTAAATTAAGCAACATATGGAAATACCTAATCATATATGTTAAACATTATAACATTTAAAAAAAAAAACTAACAATATCTACAAGTAAACATCAGACACAAAAGGTTAAAGTTGAACTTTTAATGAATTTTAAAATAAAAAGAGTCAACAAAAATCCTCGTCCTCTTAGATTAATAAAAAGTGTTTCAACTCAAAATTAACAAAATCATAGTTCAGAGGCGGGGCCAAAATAATATCGTATCACCGCCTCTCACGTAGGCTCCAGGCCTTGGCCTTGCTTCCAAACCTTTGCAGCAAAGTCTTCCTCATCGGGCCCCTCCCCTCCTGGAGCACCTACTATTTTGGAATGGGTTGGGGATTTCAGTATTTTTTAGGGGCATGGCCTGTGGTTTCTGGGGAGTGATATTTGTGGGGATAGTGGTGTTTATGGGTGTGGGGTTGTTTTGGGGTGCTAGAGGGACAGCTTAAATAGCAGTGGCAGCTGGTGGAATTTGAAACTGGTGAGGCGAATGCAGAACGAATCGACGTTTGCGAGCGAGCTCGACAGCAATAAGGGAGGTGCGGGGGGTTCTCCCCCGTGAAGATTTTTTTTTTTTAATTGCCATCTTTTTGGTGCGATTTTCAGCACTATTTCTGTGATAAATAGACTAAAAATTCAGTTCTTCTAGGCATTCATAAAAGAAAACTCATACATTATTTCAGAGAATTTCTGGGTTGCCAAGCAAGTCTGACTTCTGAAGAGGGCTAGGGTACTAAGCAAGACTGCTTTGGCTCTACCCTTTCCAATAGAAAACACTAGTTAGTGATGTGAACAAGTTCAATGGACAAACCTGGGGTCTAGGGAGAGTCCCTCTCCTGAGAAAGAAATTTAAAAAAGATTGGCAAATGGTGCATTTTAAAGCAAATGAATGCAGCGATAAAGCAAGGCTTATTAAGCAGTGGGAACGTATAGTCTTGAAATATTAAACACATTAAAACTGCCCTGTATCTTCTTGCATTAATTTGTTCAACAGTTACTGTAATATGTAAATTGTTCAAAACTACAAAGGTAATAATCCCTCTAGACCTAAATTTCTTTAATTAATGGCTTCTCAAAGCTCAGAAATAGGGCATAAAGAACACAATTCTCCACACAAGACAATTGGTCATTCTTACAAATTTTATTTCATTTTTTTCTTTTTTACTTATTTATCTAATATTTCACATTATAAAAAAATATACATGACTCTTTACAGTTAATATCACCATTTTTTACAAAACATATGACTATCTTCATAATTCAAATAATACAATACATATAACCCAATTGGTTTCAACACTTGTGAGTTCACAGCTGACTAATACATATAATTCAACACACCCCCACACACAATCACACCTCTCTCTAATCTACAACCACATCCCTTACACACAATACACTCACACTCTACACCCCAGAACAACACTGCATGCACAGATGGAAAAATCAGGGTGATGAAATCAACCCTCAATTGCTGTGCTGATAGCTGGGGTGTCTCACTGTAACTGGTCGACGTACGTTTCAATGGAATGATTTAATTACTAAACCATCTTCTTCAGGACCTGTTATTTTATAATTTATAACGGGTGGAAGGAGGGGGAAACAGATCTGTGACTACTAAAAATGAAGATTTCTAAAGGTACTCTGGTACACTGGGCAGGCAGTCGAATGTATCTATGCCTCTGCTGGCCCTGGTTCCACGAAGTAGAATCTTTCAATTATCTTTTGTTCGCGGTCTCCTGTTATATGCCTGGGGTCCTAGTAGACATTGACGCCCCCATTTAGTATTTAATCAATCGATATCTCTGTCCATCAGCTGATGGATGCCCGAAGAAGTAGAAACCGCCGTGAGGGATCGCCTAACGAGAGCACGCATTGTGTCCTGCTTAAGGAATTAGACATACACAAAGAGGCCAGACTCCGGGAGCCACAAAAATATGATGTCATTGTATTAACAATGAGGCAATGTTTTCCGGAAAAGGACTAATCAGAGAGGTTACTAATGAGTGAACACCCACAGTATTTTGGTGAGAGGACAGAGAATGATAAAAGTAAACGGCGGGGGCAAGTTATAGGAGGACAACTAAGATAACAATTCCTGACAAGGACTAGAACACTTGGAGAGACTGTTCAGGAGAAAACGCCCATTGCATTCTGCCGAGATATCGATTGATTAAATACTAAATGGCGGCGTCAATGTCTACTAGGACCCCAGGCATATAACAGGAGACAGCGAACAAAAGATAATTGAAAGATTCTACTTCGTGGAACCAGGGCCAGCAGAGGCATAGATACATTCGACTGCCTGCCCAGTGTACCAGAGTACCTTTAGAAATCTTCATTTTTTTTTAGTCACAGATCTGTTTCCCCCTCCTTCCACCCGTTATAAATGATAAAATAACAGGTCCTGAAGAAGATGGTTTAGTAATTAAATCATTCCATTGAAACGTACGTCGACCAGTTACAGTGAGACACCCCAGCTATCAGCACAGCAATTGAGGGTTGACTTCATCACCCTGATTTTTCCATCTGTGCATGCAGTGTTGTTCTGGGGTGTAGAGTGTGAGTGTATTGTGTGTAAGGGATGTGGTTGTAGATTAGAGAGAGGTGTGATTGTGTGTGGGGTGTGTTGAATTATATGTATTAGTCAGCTGTGAACTCACAAGTGTTGAAACCAATTGGGTTATATGTATTGTATTATTTGAATTATGAAGATAGTCATATGTTTTGTAAAAAATTGTGATATTAACTGTAAAGAGTCATGTATATTTTTTTATAATGTGAAATACTAGATAAATAAGTAAAAAGAAAAATGAAATAAAATTTGTAAGAATGACCAATTGTCTTGTGTGGAGAATTATGTTCTTTATGCCCCATTTCTGAGCTTTGATAAGCCATTAATTAAAGAAATTTAGGTCTAGAGGGATTATTACCTTTGTAGTTTTGTTTGTTTCCCCCAGTTCCCTGACCTGTCTAATAATTTCGTTTAGGGGGGTGCCTTGTTAATTCCGATATGTAAATTGTTCACCATGACAACTTTAGCCCTTTAAAATGTATGCTTGCCCAGTGTCTTTCACTGCATGCAGCATTAACTTTGGAAAAATATGCTCTAACCAGACTTCGGGAAGCACCCACAGCTGCTGGCTGCAACCAGTCATATAGAAATATGTGCAGACAGGTCTTTTCATTATATTTAAGTCTTTTACTTACTGTGTTGTAGTAATCTACATTAGTAATTGAATGTTGAAATGTAGCGATGGGAGCGATCCCATTAACAAAGCATGCCTCTTTCAGGAAAGAAACTCTCGACTCACCCTTTCTGAACTCACTGCAAGCCAGATAGCGGCCAGAAGCGCGGCAGCGCCCAAGCACTGCTCCATTCGACATTCATTCATGCATAAAATTACTGTTCTGGATGCACTCAAATTATAGCGTGATCGGCGCCTCTCTAGAGCCATCAGATTGAATACAGGCTCGCTGGACCTTGTATCCAAATGCAGAGGCCTGGAGGTGGGACACATTCACAGACTAGAAGTTGCTCAATTACTAAATGCAAATCTGCGGCTATTATGAAGGCCTTTCAGAAGTTTTTGTGGGGACCGAACACTAAATAGAAAATGTATACTGTCCGGGATTCAAACCCAGCTCCCTGGCGCCATAGTCAGCTGCTCTGACCATAACGCTAAACACTTCCTGCATGATTGTGGCAGGCCCTCAAAACTACTAGAGCAAGCGGCAGGTGTAGTAGTGGCAAGCTCTCGGGTGTGTTAAATGCAATGTGCCCCCTCAGAACTCCTGCTCTTCCGACCGCCCTTGTAAAAATGCTGTTACCGCTCCTCGCACGTTGCCAACAAAGTGACCGTTTTTGGAGCCTCTTGTGTTATATGTAAGTATGTGGCTGGCAAGTTGTCTCATGTTGACAAGCGCGCTTTGGGACAGTGTGTGCGCGCGCTGGAGCAAGTACATGTGCGATTCAGTTATATGCTTGCTGCGAAAAATGAACGTGCATTCAGTGGCTATTTAAAACGTACACAGAATACATAATACAATCACTGCGTATTAACAGCACTCCCTACGCAAGAAAACTACATACATACATGTACCATAAATAATGCATCGATTACATGTAAAATACATACACAATGCACAGCAATTGTAGTACACTCATTCCCAATACACAGAATGTGCACACAATGCATGTGCAACACAATACTCACTACATGCATACATAAAGGATACAATTAAGACGAAATGCATACGACACATTCTCACTACATACAGAACAGAGTCTGTGACCAAAGAACATGAAATACATGCTTAATGTGTCCACACCAGACTCACTTCGGACAGTCCAATCACATTACATCTTTACCTCGCGTTCTGTACAGAAGACATTGAGACTGAAGTACATGCATGCTTCCTGAACAGTGCAATAAAGCATATGCCCACAAAGTCACAGAGCATAGAACGCCCACTCCCTGCCCTGTGAATAGATTTACTCAAAAATGTTTGTACGAGGAAACTATTTTATGAGTGTGACTGAAATGACTACAACATTAACACTCTGGCTCCACAGCGCTTTGAAGGAGCTTGTAGCAACTAAAAAAATCACCAGCTGATCACCACATGCCAGCAGAGTAAAGCAGCCTTAGAGCCCAGGTGACGTTTGATTTCCTGGATTGTGCTACATGAAGCGCCTACACAAAATAAAAGGGTTTCAGCGGCGGTGGGTTTAAAACCGCAGGAGTCGTGCAACCTTCCTCGTACGTCACTGAGCCTCTCTCAGAGCTCGTTATCAACGCGTGTTGATTTATGTCCATAAATATAGTGACACATGAATGTGCCAAGTGACAGGGCAGGCATTTTAAATAATTTTCACTTTTTTAATTCTTAAAATTCGACTTCAAACGAAATCCGGCAGCGATGTTCAGCGGAGCCTGTTGGCCTCCGTAGAAGATCGGGCGGTGGCGGCCAGGCTGCGTTCCCATCACATACATAACATAAAAGCGCCACCCACATGCAATACATGCTCGCAAAATGTGTTCAGTCACTTGTGAATCATTCCTACTGCTTTTGCGCAGGAGGCGACCCGTGCATATTTATACCCAGTCTATTTTAATATACCCTGGCCCTGAACAATGCAACGACGGAAGGAACACTTTCCGCTCATAGTACAGATAAGAGCATGGTAGCAGAGGATGCCCCAAAACCTTTCTATCTCTCTTCCTCCGATTTCGCAAAACAGCTCCCACTCTCTTCCCCTTTCTCGCCCCATCTCCTCCACCTGCTTCACATTTTCACCAGCGTTTTCCCACCTCCCTCTTCCCGTTATGGTCAGGCCCCCGCACTCACCCTTGCCGCACATGGTTCCAGGCGTCCGGCCTCCGCTGAGTCCCAGGTGTTGAGCCGGTCTCCGGAGAAGCTCTAGGTGTTTGTGGAGAACTCCACACACCGGTCCGACGCTCCCCGCCCACAGGCGTCAGAGCAGCAGCCAACCCTCAGACTGCGCGCTGCGCAGTGTCTCTCACTCTCAGCCAATCCAGACGCTGCATTAGCAATAGCAGCGTCAGGATTGGCTAGAGAGCAGAGATGCCCCCGCCCCATTAGGAGACGGGGGGCGGGGGGGGGGCCGGGGGCTGCTGCATGAAGCAAGCAACCCTCGGTCCCTCGTTCTCCTAAGGGGAAGGTAGCGGCTAGTAGTAGTGCGCATGTTCGGGCTGGTCATAAAAATGACCATGCCCAAAACCGAACATGCGCACTGACTACTAATATGCTGCGCTGCGCTCACAGTGTACAGTCACCACCAAGTGGGCGTGGCCGGTCAGGTGCCGGCCCGGAACAGCCGCGCGGCGCGATAGAGAACTTCAACTTAAGTAGAAGTTAGTTAACGTTACGAGAACTGAACGAATGATGTGCCATGGGGGCAGGTGGGGCAACGCCCCAGCGCCCAAATGGACGCACCGCCACTGGATCTGCAGAGGAAATTGGGGTGGGTGTTGTAGCAGCGTTAGGTATTGTAATGGGGTCAAGGGATGGATTGGGGTGATAGGTAAGAATTGGGCCAGAAAGAAGAACAGGGGCAGGTGTACTGGGAGCACTGGTGTTAGAAGAGCCAGTACCAAAGTCAGGACCTCCCTGTGTGGCAGACAGGGCAAACACATGTCATCTAGGATGTCCATCACTTGAGCCAGTTGCTGACTGACACCCTAGATGGCATCCAACAATGCTGTCCGCCCCACACAGAGGATCTAAGAACCTCGAGTGCCTCCTCTGACACCAGTGCTGGTGGGATACATGCAGGGAGAGAGGTGCCCGGTGTGAAGGAGACCCCCGTTGTTTATGGACTGGAAGCTGACTGGTGCCAAGGCGACAGGAATGAGGGTGATGCTGGTGGTAGTGGAGGTAGCAGCCACGGGGGCAAATGTAGCGGCCTGTGATGTTTCAGCTCCTCGCGTGAGGGGCTGGCCAGAGCTGGAGGCCTCGGGATCAGATGGCGACGTGGCTTTCTGGCCTGCCCACTCACCCTCAGTCCTTCGGTGTTGGTTGCTCCACCTTCCGACTCCCAATGGCCCTCCTGATGGTCACTCAAAGAGTCCCCAGCGTCCCCCTCGCTTGCTCCAGAGGAAGGTTAAAGCAGACACATGCACACATTAATTACACACCATAAAGTGAATTAACAAAATGCACACACATCAAACAAGTCCATAATTTATACATTGAAGGTTGATATTCTGAAGAAAGCACACCCAATGTGACATCACCGGGCATAATTTAGATTTTGGCAGACTGGTTGCTCTGTGAAAAACGTCATGGATATCCTGCCTGTTTTATTAAAAGTGTATTATATTCTGCACCACTTGTAATAAGGCGGATGGGATCGCTGTCACAATTCTAGATCATGCACATTATCTGCAAATGTACTAATTTAATGCAAAGCTAAAATGTACTCTGGGGCAGATTTACAAGAAAGTGACGCATCTGTAGAGATGCGTCACTTTCCCTGCGCCACCCTAAGAAACTATTGCGCCACCATGGATGCGCCGTATTTACAATACGGCGCACAATGGTGCACGGATTGACAGATGCGTCAGAAATTCTGACGCATCTGTTGGGCCAAAAGTGACGCATTCCTGGAGTCGTGTCGCAAGCACGACGCAACTCCAGCAATGCATTTTGAGGCCTATTCCCACTACACTGCGTCACTCCTTAAGGTTTTGATGTAGTGGCGTTTTAGAAGTGACGCAGTGAAATCTTGTAGATTTCACTGCGTCACTTTTATGAGGCTTTCCTGAGTGGGAACGCCCACCCTGCATACATTATACCTTACGCAGGTATAATGTGACGCAGGGCTTTACAACGTGACGCATCTCCCTAGATGCGTCACGTTGTAAATTGGCCGCATTTTTTACGCCGCTGCTGCGTCACAAAAGTGACGCAACGGCGGCGCAAAAGTGTTGCAAGGGGCTTGTAAATCTGCCCCTCAGTATGCACAATAGTTTACCAATCTAAAGCACTGTGTCACATCTATAGAGTATCACGGATGAGACACGTCATCACAAATCTGACACAGATGTTGGCTGATATATTACAAGTGGAATACGCTTTAATGCATTTGTAATGTGGTGTATGTATGTTCTGCTTCTGCCAAACTCAAAATCAGGCACATATTCTGCATGGAGTAGACTTGTATCCCAGGCCCAGATTTCACATTTGTGATTATCTGCTATTACACTTTCTGGACTAACGTCAAACACAAGTGTGTGTGTGTGTGTGTGTGTGTGTGTGTGAAGGCCTAGCCCACCTTTGTGACAATAGTGTATTCATACACTTGCCCAGGACTTGGATGTCCACTATAAACGTCATCTTCAATTAATGGCCAAGGGATACAATCCATGTCACAGAGTAGTCTTATCAGCCTAGTAGGGTCAACACATCATGTTTAATAGAGACCTGAGCATGACACACACTTTTATGTGCCCCATAGACTGCGAGCCTCGTGAACCACTAGATGACCGGCCTGGTTTCAAGTCTGGTGGAGGGTGTAGCCCATTTGCAATGTTTCAATCACTGTCAGGCTTGTTAGGTAGCCTACACATATATAGGTTAGTACACATATCCACATACAGGCACACATTTAGTAAAGCATTGTTAGTATCGACACTGAAGCCACTGCAGAGACACATAAGGCTTGATTTGCAGGATTGTTTGCTGGGTGACTCAGGGGCTAACGTGATGGATATTCCATTCCCTGAATTAAAAGTCGTTAATCCACTGCAGCACTTGTAATAGGGACAACAGTTTATCAGTCACATTTGTGGCCTACTGATCCAATCTGAAAACTGCACAGAAGGGTTAAAAGTAACATACTTTTTTAAAGTGATTAAAGGTACCGCTGGTCACTGCTCGATGGCCTACAGCTCTTCATCCAAGTCGCGGTAAGCCACTGTCAGAGTGCGCCACATCATGGAAGTCAGCGACTGTGGTACCTGCTTGGGAGGATCTTCCCAGTTGTTTTAAGGCGATGAAGCGGGTAGACCACTGAAGGCCCCCCAACGTTTGTGGCCATGGATGCTCCGCCACCCCTGGAAGACCTCCTGGTGGCACACTCTTCCTGACATGGCTTGGCAGAACTTCTTCTTTTGATGGGGGTTGACCTACACAGAGGTAGAGAAGAACACACAATAAAATGCTATTAATAACCATATCATGGTAAACATCTCAAATAGAATAACACACTTAAGTAGGCATGATTAGAATTTGACTTAACATACATTAGGCCTGCTGTACAATTTGGGGGACGTGTGTATCCGTCATGTTTGTACATTTGATATGTCACTTGTAATAAGACGGATGGAATATCCGTCATGTTGTGGTAGAGCAGCATGTCCAACAAACTCTAAATCTGCCCATTGTTGTGATTTAATATTGTTTTCAAATGTGTGTCTTAATTTTAGGATGGGGATCACTCGTAAAATGTTGTGTGGAGCCATTAAGGACCATACTCTAGTCTAGGATGATCTTGTATTTTTTGGACACATTACTCCATCGCAATGTGACGGAAAGCATATACACCTTAAATTATCAAGTATGGGACTTGAAATTATGTGTAGAGGAGATGTTTTGCATTATGATTGAGTAACCCTTATGGCAAAGTGAAACGCAGCTGCTTTATATTTAATGGAGAGGGCACTCCATCAAAAAAAGTCATGAAATACGCTGTCCACGAAAATGACTGAATCAGTGTTTGAGTCAAAGTCAAACACAGCTTTATTCGATTGTTGTACAGTACAACCATAGAAGCACTTCATACATATGACTATAATAAAACATCCCATAATTACATATTCAAATCATCATAAAAAAACATACTTTAAAATAGGTTAATGATACCTATCAAAGTTAAAAATTGAGTTAAAACTAATTAAAATCTGCGCACGTTAAGCACAGTTAATGCATGCCGAGAAAATGGTACAGGGATCAATTAAATAACAATACTTTTTCTGATGCTGATCACTTTTTTTAGGAACATTGCTACTCTCCACACTACATGTACATTGTCCAAAGTTTGTAAGGCAATGAACGCTGGGCGACACTTTCTTATCCCCATAGATTTCAAAATTGGGAGAATCCACACTTTCCTTATGTGACAATAAAAACTGCAGAAAAAAACCAACATGTATAGTAGATTGTTTGGCACAGTTGTCGCATGGGCACAATGTCATTATTCGTGACCAGTCATTCATGGTGGGAAAACTTACAATTCTGTGCAATATGCCCAGCCTGAATCTTGTTAATAGAAATCGGTCATACCCTCCAGATACTGTTGCTAAATATGGTTGTATACTAAAAACACTTAGAATAACCTGATTTTCCTGTACCGTAGGTTTCAGAATTTCTGACGTCAACCGTGACAATTCCAACATCATTAAGCCTTCCTTTTTTAAAACTTTCCTATGAACATCTAGCATGGTGCTTGGATCAGTGAAGTATTCTAAATGACCTAAATTCTGCATAAAATCACGGACATACCTGACCCAAGGAATCGTTAATACCTTTTCCAACTTCAAAATATCAGTTAAAATGTCCCTATTTAACTTAGCCTCCTCCTTTGTCCATATGCGGTGCCACAAAAGAGCCGGCTCGAGTTTTATAAAATCTGACAAGTGTGATAAGCCCAATTCGGCGTGGCAGACATATGATGATGTGCTTCTGGGTACTGATCAAATATATCTCAGAAAATTATTTTCCACAGTCTGAAGTTGCTGAGTATTAGCCAAGCCCCACACCCCTGCTCCATACATTGCCGTCGGGAGGCTTTTTGCCTGGTAAATCCGCAAGAGCTCCACCGGCGGTTTTCTCCCTAATTTTTTCGAGAACTGGGCAAGTGCAGTAATAGTTCTTAGGAATGCTAACTTTTTTGATGAGACAGCCTGGGTCCATGAATCGTCCTGATGAAATTATATTCCCAGGTACGAGAATGTTTTAGTTGTCTCTATTTTACTCCCTTCCATTAACATATCTCGGCAATTTCGGCTCCCTCTGCCGCATTTCATTATAAATGTCTTTGAGGTATTCACCCTGAGTCCGAAATTGTTCATGAAATCAATAAAACCATTTAAAACCTTCTGTAGACCAATTTGTGTCCGTGACATTAACACCGCATCATCGGCATAAAGAAGGGCAGGTATTGGGCGCCCATTTATCAGAGGACAGTCATTCCGCTCTTTAACCAATACACCTTCCAAACCATTTATATAAAGATTAAAAGAAAGGGGGCCAGGACACATCCTTGCCTGACCCCTTCGAATTGGAATCGGAGCGGTGCAACCTCCTCCAATACCAAATCGTACTCTCGTCTGGGCTTTATAATAAAAACGTCTCAAAAAATGAATAATATGCAGTTCTACACCTATCTTTTCTAAAATCTCCCAGAGCTTGGCATGTCTAACTGAATCAAATGCGGTGGTAAGGTCTACAAAAGCTAAAAACAATCTTCCCTCCTTTGCACGAGTGTATTTTCCCATCAGTAAGGCTAGGTTTAAACTCTGTTCTATAGTTCCCACACCTTCCCTGAACCCATATTGGAGATCTGAAAGGACATCCTTGTCCTGCGCCCATACTTTTAAGCGTTCTAGTATTATACGGCCCACAACTTTAGTCATTGAATCCAACAACGAAATTGGTCTATAGCATCCGGGATCCTGACGGTTGCCTTTTTTAAAAATGGGGACAATAATTGACTCTACCCAGGTATGCAAAAAAGGTACAGAACAACTTGCATTTACTACCTGTGTGACGATTGGTCCCCAAATAGCCATATTTGATTTAAATAAATCTACTGGGACACCGTCAGGTCCTGGAGCCTTTCCACCTAGTGTGACAGAAATGGCCCTTGTCACTTCCTCCAATGTAAATTGAAGGTCGGAATATTGTATGTTGTTAGCTGACAAACTTTCGCCTAGGTTATTATCAATGTTGGCTCCCCAGTTAAAGACCTTAGAAAAATGTTGGATCCATTGATCTTCTGTAATAGCGGACCTCCTTCATGCTTTAGAAAAGGTGCTCTAACCGCTTTCCAAAATGCACTACTGTCTCTATTTAAAGCGGCCGAGTGAAGCGAGTCCCACGCTTCTTTTCTCAGGTGGGATTTCCTTTCCTTAATAGCTAGTTTATATATTCCTCTAGCATATCTTATAGCATCCTGGTTTCTCGGATTGCTATGGAGGGCCTTTTTTAAATTTGAATAGGCTGTGGTACAGTTCGAGTTGAACCATCCCGATTGTTTAGCTTTGCTTGATTTCTGTACATATAATGCCTCCCTCACCGAGCTAGATATAAATGAAAAGGAATCCAGGATGTTGTCGGGGGTTGCTGTCTCGCTCAGGCAGATTTCAAATGCTTTCAAATGCAGTGTTTGAGTCAATTCCACCATCAAACCCTTCAACAGTTGTGTTCCCATTGGCTTGGTTGCCGAAAGCTTACTTCCACAGCCAGGACCGCCCTGGGTTTAAATAGTGCCATGTCCTAAATCAATAGTGCCATTTCTAAACCATTCAGTGCAAAACGTCACATGCTTTGGGACACCCTGGATGTAACTCAATTCGTCCCTAAGATTGCTGTAGCCCTGGTCGACCACAGAGCTTACTCATGCAAA